>JADMNL010000022.1:37350000-38550000 GCA_016271365.2 Neoceratodus forsteri
GGAACTCAGTGGCAAGGTCCTGAATCCTCCCTCTGATCAGATGGTTATAGATGGTAACCTTACCTCGGACCCCTCCAGTATAGCCTCAGCCCTAAACTCTGCTTTCACCGACCTCAACCATGTCCTCCTCCCAAACCTCTTCAACCCCCCACCTGCCCAGCCCCACCCCTCACCCTCTCTTGCCCCATCCTTTCATCTACGCTTTATTACCCCGGAGGTAACTAAACCCTACCTTGTCAAAGCCCTAAGCCACTCCCACTATAGTAGTGATTCCCTAGAAATGAGACTTCTCCGCCTCACTGTCCTGGAAGTCCTCAACCCACTCATCCACATTCTAAACTGCTCCCTCTGTCAAGGGAAATTCTCCACCCACTGGAAATCGGCTTCCATTACCCCCATCTACAAGAGTGGGAACCGCACCTCTACTAACAACTACCGCCCCATCTCCATTCTTCCCCCGCACCATCTAAAACATTAGAAGCGTATTGTCTCTAATCAACTCACTGACCACTTAACTAAATTTAACCTACTATGTAAACAGCAACGTGACTTCCGTAAGTGACATAGTACCACTATAGCCCTCCTTGAGTTCACCTCGCACATCCACTCCGCCTTGGACCAAGGCCACATCTCAGGTGCCGTCTTTGTGGATCTCTAAGGCTTTTGATACAGTCAACTATGCCCTCTTACTGACCATTCTCTCCTCCCTTGGCTTTTCCAGGGACGCCCAAAGTTGGTTCACTGACTGTCTGTTGGATAGAACACAACAGGTCAAGATTGGCACCACCCTGTCCACCAGCCTCCCAGTCCGATCCGGTGTCCCACAGGGCTCCATTCTTGGCCCTCTGTTATTTAGTCTGCATCTTACCTCCCTCACTTCGACTTGCACTGGCAACCTACTCCTATACGTGGATGACGCTGTCCTGTACACCGCAAATCCAGACCCCCTTAAACTCCACCAAGCCCTCCAACACTTTAAGTGAAGCTGAAAAATGGTTCTCCACCCAACACTTAATAATCAGCTATAAGAAGACAAAAGTCATGGTTTTCTCGCACCCACAGAACTCCCTTAAGAACCTCTGTCCCCAAATTCTTGATGCCAACCAACAAGTGAACACCTTTAAATATCTAGGTGTCACACTAGATCCAGCCATCAACTACCATCAACATATCCATCACCTATCCACTGCCCTTAACTCTAGAATTGGCATGTTCTATCGGTACAAACATTGCCTCACACCTGATGCCCTTCTGCTGACCGTCTCATCCTCTGTCCTCTCCCTTCTGGACTATGATATTCTCGTATACAGCACTGCGTCCACCTCTGCAGACTCCAGCTCACACTAAACAAAGCCTGCCACCTCACCCTCGACTGTGATCGTTACACAAACACCTGCTCCCTCTATAGGGCCACAAACTGGCTAAACCTGGACAACAGGATCAGGTTTCACACCTGCCTAATGACCAAAAAAGATTGCGCTAGGTCTCAACCCCCACTCTCTCCTCACTTATTCACCCGACATCAGCAGTCATATCCACCCATAGCTCTGGCAAACCGTGGTTATGGGTTCCTCACTGCCGGACCTCCCAATTCCAGAGAACTTTCAGTTACAAGGCCCCGCCATGGACGAACTTGCTCCCAAACCATATAACTAATGAAAAGAGACTTGGCCCCTTCAAATCCCAGCTAAGGGAGCACCTTCAGTCCTCCAACCCATGCAATTGCTCCTGTCCCTTCCCTCTTTTTCCTGCTCTCCCCTCTATGACAATGACCCTGCCTGTTTCCCCTCCCCGTACCCCCTCTTCTTACCCCTGGTCAGCGCAAACCCAATTAACGACTGCTATTTTCCTTTGAACTGAATTTGTAGGTTCTTTTGCCTGTCTAAATGCTCTGATACTACTTCCTATATTGACTATCAGCCTACTACAGAATCAACTGCAAATATATGGCTGTGCTAAAGTACTGAGACTTCCTGTTAAACTTGTCCGTTAGCCACTTACTGAGCACCTATGTACTCCTATGACTGTACCAATGTACTGTAACTGTAAATATGTTGTCTCTGTACTCTAGGGCCCAGATATTCAAACTGCGCCATTCTGAGGCGCAAGTCCCTGCGCTGCTCAAAATAGTTGCGCAGGGGTGTGGCCAGAGCGATATTCAAAGGAAGTTGCACTGCTGAGCAACTCCTTTGAATATCACCTAACCACAACACTTAGCATGATGGCAGTGGAACTGCGCCACCACAAGTTGCCAGAGTTGAGCATTAAACTTCTGGTGGCACAAGTACCATTGCGCCATGCTCAAATTTCCGATATTCAAAAGGTGACATGCAAATGGGGCCATAATTTATGCAAGGTGCAGGGGCCATTTGCATCTATTCATGGCCCCATTTGCATGCCATTTGCATGTAGGTGCGCCCGATCCCGAGGACTTGCGCTGGCACCCTGCCAGGCGGCAACCGTCAAGGGACCGACGCCTAATGCAACCAATCATGAAGGCATCACAGTTACAGAAACCCCCACACATATCCTGAACATCATTCACAAATCTGGACTGTCATATGCGTATGGGCTGCACGCCCATTGGCTGTAGCTCTGCACCAATGGCGTGCAGCCCTACCGACAGTCAGTCGGTGGGCAGCGGGCGGCAGGCGGTGGATGCTGTCGCCCGCCGCCGCGGGGGGAGCGGGTGGAGGGGCTTCGTGGGTGGGTGGGGGACACTAGAACCAGGGAGATGTTTGGGGCGGGGGGTTGTGATGTGACATTCTGCCCGCGATCGGGCTTACGGTCCACTGGACCACCAGGGAGATATTCGGGTTGGGGGAGGGTTACATTCTGCCTGCGATCGGGCTGTGGGAGATGTGTGGGGGGGTTCATGTAACTGTACTGCCCGGATCGGGCTTCAGGATATGTGTGGGGGTTTCATGTACCTGTAATGCCCGGATCGGGCTGTGGGATATGTGGGGGTTTCTGTAACTGTGATGCCAGCGATCGGGCTGTGGGATATGTGTGGGGGGTTTCTGTAACTGTGATGCCCGCGATCGGGCTGTGGGATATGTGTGGGGGGTTTCTGTAACTGTGATGCCCGCGATCGGGGTGTGGGAGATGTGTGTGGGGGGGTCATGTTACTCTATGCCCGTGATCAGGCTGGTGGGGAGGCACAGGGACCGAGTTGGGGGCCAGCCAGGGGTGGCAGCTGCTGTGTTGCGCCCTGCAATACAGCAGCTCACCTGTGGGTGGCCCTCAACTTGATCCTTTTTTTTTTTGGCTCAAGGTTGTGCAGACGCAGGTTGGGGGTTGCGCATGCACAACTCTGCACAACCCGACTGAATATCGGGTTGCGCAGGTTATGCATGGTTCCTCCCTCCTGTTGAGCATGCATTCATTTGCATTGCTCTTTTGCGCAACCTGTTGCCAGTGGAGCAACTGCCTCCTGCTGAATATCGCAGAATGGCGCAATGTAGGACTTGCGCATGCGCAACCCTGTTGCGCATGGAGCAACCCTTTTGAATATCTGGGCCCATGTGTCTGACATGGAACCTTTGTAAAAGAGTCCTTGACTCAAAGGTCTTTTCTGAATCCTCAATAAATAAATTAATTAATTAGCCTGGACTCTTCATTGTTAAACTTGGTGCACTCATTTCCCCAACAGCCAATGCGGAGGGTGAAATTCAAATTCAGGGGCGTCACTCTACTCTTATATTTTGGGGTGGACTTGCAAGCATCCAGTCCGTGTGGCAGCCTGTGTACGCGAAGGGTGTAAGCACAAAGGACGTAAGCGCAAAGGACAGAGTGGTTTTCGGTCTTGTGTCTGCTGGTGTCAGCTGGTTGGCAGCTGGACACTCTGCCCCTCACCTCTCTGATCGTGAGCTGCCTCTATCAGCATTGTAAGGTTTAAGAAGTCTGTTCTGCCTAGCTTACTGCCTCCTCTTATTGCTGTCTCTGTTCTGCTCTCTCCCCTCTCTCAGCTCCTGCTAAAGTCTGCTGCTTCTACTAAACCTCTGTTAATCATTCTAAGTCTGCTTAAAGTTCTACTGTTACCATAACTGAGCTTGCTTGTCTCCTCCAACAGGTTGCATTGTACAGCTTTTCTAGTATTTTGTCACAGCCTGCTCCTGTACTCCTGTCGTATTGTTATAGTATTGTCTTTGGACCCTGCTAGTATTCTAATCGTTTATCGCTATGAGTCTGCTTGCATTTTAGTGTTTCCACAACGGATCTGTTGTCTCCTACCAATAAGTTTGCAATTTACAGCTTATCCTCCTGTAACCCCTAGATGGCACTATCCCAGGGGCTACTACCCCTGCCTGATTTGCCACTAATAGGTTGAGGGGCCTGGATCCGATGGCGGGTGCCTCCACCCAGAGGTCAGGGTTTGCAATAGTTAAACTAACTTGGTCACAGCCCTCTGGGACACTGCAACCCCCCTTTTTTCCCACTAGTGGCCCACACAGTATATCAGAATTACCTTCACAGTATACACTTACCTCCCAGGACTGGTTCAGGCTTTGGGACCCCTGCAAAATAAGAAGATACAGTGCAACAATCACAGTACAATACTTTAACATAGACAAATACCTCCAGGCAGTATAACTATGCTGAAACACAGCTCTGATTTATTTAAGGGGATATACAACAAGGACAGGGAAATCAGGTTAATTAGCTTATCACTTTACTCATCTACTCTATGGCTCTGTGCACAGGCCTATCCTACCAGTTACTGTCCCTGGGTACCCAAGCCCTAGTGGCTAGTCCAAACCGTGGCAGCTGGTAGGGCCCTTTCCCACAGAGAAAAGAAAATTAGTTAAACAGTCAGCAGTACAGTAATTCCATTTGGATTCAATGTGGCAATTCAACAGGAGCGACCCTGAATTAGTACTCACGACCTCCAAACAAGATAGGGTCCTTCAACGTCAGCAGGGTTACTCTTGAGCTCCACGAGACTCCTCACACATTTATATGACAAACTGCAACAGGCAAAAGTTTTTAATGGCAGCAGGATTCACTTGAGCTACACAAGCCTCTTCACACATTTATATGGTGAACAGTAACAGGCAAAAGTCCTTTAATGGCAGCAGGATTCACTTGAGCTACACAAGCCTCCTCACACATTTATATGGTAAACAGTAACAGGCAAAGATCCTTTAATGGCAGCAGGATTCACTTGAGCTACACAAGCCTCCTCACACATTTATATGGTAAACAGTAACAGGCAAAAGTCCTTTAATGGCAGCAAGATTCACTTGAGCTACACAAGCCTCCTCACACATTTATATGGTAAAAAGAAAGTACTATACCAGGCAGGCTGCTTCTCCATCCCGATCGCAATTACTGACAATACAGGAGAACACACACGCAGATTCAGTTCCTGACAGACTGAGCGCCATTCAGCAATTTCTCCAGTCTTCTACAGGGTGAGCCTGGTTTCTACTCTTCAGATATCCTTTGATTCTCTTCACAGGATGGATTCAGTCCTAACAAGCAGTTACACAAGCTGCAGACGGAACTCAGGGCCTTACACACGTTTCCCAACTAAAACTGCACACCGAAAAAGCACAGGGCTCCTTCCTCTTCACTGCCAGAGCTCAACTGAAACTCCAGCAGACAAAACGGGCACTTCCTTTGAGTTCCTCCCAGTTCTTGGCTGGATTGGCTGTCACTCACAATAGACTGCCCTGTTGGTTCAAAAGGCGCCAAGTCCAAACTACATCTCCCAGAGTCACTGCCCATACAATCCTCTTGTGGCTGGCTCAGATTATGAGTCAAGTTCTGATTCATCCAAGGCACCATTTTAGAGCTACCTTAACCCACACTGATTGGTCCAGTTCAGCAGTTCAAAACTAGAATGGAGAACTAGGCAAACACAGTTCTGACTGCAAAAAGCAGATTAGACAAACTGTATTTTCATTATTACTTAAATGATTTCTGGCAAACAGTTACATCTTTCAGATAGGTTCCCTTTGCACTCCTAGTGACTGCAAAAATGGAGTGAATTGGCAGCAGCTCAGTGGTACTCAAGCAGAGAAGCACACAGTCCCCCCCATACAAACTAATTATGTCTGCAAGCAGACAGCTCTTAAAGAGACAGTACCACAGGCTCTAAAAACACTCACTGATAAATGGCTTAAACGCCAAACACCATTCAGGCTTGGAGCATTCAAGCAAGCTCCTGGAAGTCTTTTGGGAACCCCCATTTGCAGGGGGGTTACACTCCAATTCTGTTTCAGCCTGATCCTCTACTCCTATTACATTGTTATATATTGTCATTGAACCCAGCTAGTATTTCAGTTGCTGCTGCCACAACTGAACCTGTTTTGCTGTCTGCTGATAGTTTCACTACAGTCTACTCTATTTATCCTGCTCTGCCTGCTTCCCGTATTGCTATTGCATACCTTGCAATAGTGTTATTGAAGCCCTTCTTGTCCTGTACACTGTACTCTATGTAGAACATACTAATTGCTAGTTACCAACAAATCTCCCCTCAACCTCTTCCTTGCCCATGCTCAACTTCTACCCCCTTGTCCGCCCCTTTCCTCCTTCCCTCTCAGAGGCTTGTTCTCACTCTACCTCTTCTCTTCTTCCCAGCTACTGCCAGAACTCCCCATCTAGGATTTTCTCTCCTGCCCACTCTCCCACTTCCTCCTCCCCTCTTAATTCTTGGTATCTCCCTTGACTTCCTATTTAAGATCCATCAGTCGTTCCATACTCTCCTTCCCTCTCCTCTCCTATTCCTGGTACTGCCAATATTCCTTATCTAGAGTCCCTCGACTTCCCACTCTCACCCTCCCTTCCCCTCCTTTCCTGGTACTGCCAAATACTCCCTACCTAGGATTTCTTAACTTTCTAATCCCTATTTTTTCATCCAAACTCCCCATCTAGGGTCCCTCAACTGTCCACTCTCATCCTTCCTTCCCTTGCTTTCGTGGTATTGCTAAATACTCCCTATCTAGGGTCTCTCAACCTTCTACTCCCTATTTTAGGGTCCCTCAATCTTTCCACTCCATCTTTCTCCCCCTTCCCCCATTCCTGATACTGTCCTCCCTCTAGGGCCCCTTAACTTCTCTCTCTCTCTCTCTCACTCTCCCCCTTTCCTGGTAATGCCAAACTCCTAGCTAGGGTCCTCAGCCTTTACTCTCCCCTCCCTCCCACCACCTATTCTGGTACTGCCTAACCTCACTACCCTGGGTCCCCCATCTTCCACACTCTCTCTCTTCTCCTCCTTTTTATTCTTATAGCCCAAACTCCTCTATTTTTGATCTCACTGGCAGCTAGTATGTTGTTAATCACACTTTCCTCCTTCCTTCCAATTTCCTACCTCCCTCCCTCCTTCCAGCTTCTCTGCTCCCCTCCTTCTTTTCCTCGCTATGCACCTCCTCTCTACCACCCTACCCTCCTCCTCCTCCTCCTCCTTCCCATTTCCCCAGCTCCTGGGCTACACCTGCCTCCTTCTCTTCCTTTTACTCCACCTAGAAATCCTTAGATCCTCCTTCCCTCCCGTCCTCCTGTCCCCCCTACCCCCCTTGTCTCGCAGACACATCTCAATCTCCACCAGCTTATAATTTCCCTGCTGCTCCTCATAGCAGGCGATATTGAGCCCAATCATGGCCCTGCACACCCACTTCCAACTTGCCCCCCCAAAGACCTCTGAGTGGCCCAGAATAATATACGCAGACTCCTCCCTAAACTTAATCTACTTCAACCTCTCATGGTTACCCTTCTCCCTGATGTCCTGATAGTCTTGGAGTCCTTGCTGTCCCTCAAGATCCGTGTGGACTCTGTTAGCTCCATCCTTGGTTACCCTCTTCACCCAACAAGCATCCATGCAACGAAGGGAGGTGGAGTTGCCATCTACCTCTCTTCCACCATCTAATCTACTACAGTGCTCTCTTTCATCTCCCCTGCTGCCTATGAACTGCTCCTCCTCAAACTCTCCATCCCTTTCTCTGTTCCTATCTTCATGGTTGTCATCTGCTGTTGCCCTGAGTTGTCCCCCTCATCTGTAACTGAACTCCTTACCACTATTGCTTCTCACGCCTCCTCTGGTGAACTTCTCATCCTTGGGGATTTCAATATTAATTGGCTGTCCTCCTCTCACTCAAAACTTTGCCAAAATAATAAATCCCTACAGCTTATGCAGCTTACCTCAGTCCCTACCCACCACAATTATAGATCCCTGAACCACTCTCTACTACACTGGATACTTACCAAACACCCACACTGTATCATTGATGCAGGCACTCTCCCAGATGCACTCAGTGGCCACCACATTATCTACTGCATGCACAAAATTCACTGCCCCAAAGTCTCCCCCTAAAATTATCCAGATCTGATCATTTGGGTCTTTAGACTTGTCCTTGCTACATGTAGACTTACTTACCACAGTCTGGTCTCCTATCTCGGCTGCCAGCAACCATCAGTTCTGCACTCGAATACTTTTGCTCCAAATTTTTATCTATCTGGGGTCTGCATGCCCCTCTGAAAAAACAGGGTCCATGGTTCTCACCTCCCCTGGATCTCAGAGCTCTTGACCTGCCTCCATGCATGCAACAAGGCCTGGAAGACTTACAATTCATCCAGCACCCCATCCAAGCTTAACAGGTACTGAGCCCTGAGGAATTCTTGCACCACAACCACCAGGCTAGCCAAGGCTGAATACTTTTCCTCCTCCTTCAAAGCAATCACAGCCATCCTCTAAGGTTCTAGAAGATCATCCATGCCCTCTTCTCATCTCCCCCACCCAGTCCCCCCAGTTGTCTTCTGTAGCCTCCAAATTAAGCTCTTTCTTCATCTCCTGTGCCTCCTTCCTTCTCTCCTTCTTCCCTCTACCTCCTCCTCCCACCTCCTTCAATCCCCTCCATCTCTCTCCTCTCGCCAGCTGCCTCTGCTGTCTCTCTTAGTGCTGCACTGGCCTCAACCCTCTATGGTGAAGCCTCCGATAGGCTCGACCCCAAGCTCCTGCATCTCTCTGCCCTGGCCATTGTCTCCCCCAGCTCCTCCCTTCTCAACCTCTTCTCTCTTGCTTCCATCCCAGATGCCTGGAGGCATGCAACTGTAATCCCCCTATCCCAAAGGAGGTTACTCCTCCACTCCCGTCAACTTCCACCCTATCTTCCTCCTTTCTACCTTAGCTAAACTCCAGGAGCACATAGTGCTAGCGCTAGACTCCTCCTCTTTTTTTCATCCCCTTCCAGTCTGGTTTCCACAAATATTAATCCACCACCTCCTCCCTCCTACGGCTCTCTGAATCCATCCACACAGGCATGGACCAGGGCCTCCTCACCTCTGCTATCTTTGTTGACTTGGCCAAAGCATTCAACACAGTTTCCGAACCTCTCTTCCTTGACAAGCTCAAGTCAGCAGGTCTCTCTGACTCCACAACTAGCTGGTTCTGGTCCTACCTAGAGGGCAGATCTCAGTCAGTCAGAACTGGTGAATCCTTATCCCCCCATTCACATCGGCATGCCCCAAGGCTCTGTCCTTGGCCTGCTTTTCTTCTCAATATTCCTAAACAAGTTCGCTCTGCCTACTGATTCGTGTCCATCCACATTTACGAAGACAACATGGCCCTTTTTGCCTCGGATTCCTCCCCCTATGAGCTTATGGCCAAGCTTCAACTTGATTTTGACAATGTCCAGGGATGATCAGACCAAACAGCTATCCTTAAATGCCAAAAAAAGCTATCTCCATGACCCTTGGCACAAAGCAGAGGCTTTCCAGGCTCCCTCCCCTCTTTCCACACCTTAGATGGGGTCACAATTGATGATGTGCTCTCATTTAAATACTTTGGGGACTGGCTAGACTGGCACCTCAATATTTCACAGCATGTGGATGCCACACATAAAAAACTACACCCCATGCCATACATAAAATTACGCCCCAAACTCGGCGTTCTGTATAGGAGCAAAAGCTGTATCCCACTTCCTGCTTGCCATGATATCATAACTAAAATGATTCTTTCCATTATCGATTATGGTGACACTGTCTACAGTGCTGCCCCAAAGTCCACCCTGTCCAGACTGGACCCTCTCTTCCACTCTGCCCTGGACTGCCCCCCTTGCACTCGCCACTGTTCCTTCCTTGTACTCTGCCCTCTCCATCCCCTCTCTAGAAGATCATCACCTAACCCACTGTGCCTCTTTTATCTCTAAATTCTGGCTAGCCTCCCTCCCCCCCTTAACTTAGCTCACTTCCCCACCGCCTTCTTCCTTATATGTCCTCCGTAACTCTGGATACCGCTCCTTTACACTTCCCTCTCATAAATCAATCACTGGTCAAGCTGCCTTCTCTTACCACTTTCTTAAACCTTAAAACTTTCTCCCCCAAACCATTCGCTCCACCTCTTCTAAATGCCATCTCTTCTCTCTGCTCCATGATCACACCTCTCACTCCTGTGCCTGCCACTGAGTCTTAGCCCTTCCCTGCCCCACCACTTCCCCTCTTCCTTCCTCCTCCTCCTCCACCTTCTTGCCCCTTGCCAGTCCTCCCCTCACCAACCCTCCTACCTCTTTTCTCCACTTTGTTCTGCACTTTCCCTTACTCCCAGATGCGCTCCCATCTAGAGCACCCTATTCCTCTAGTACCTTCTCCGTACATTTTCTTCTAGTTCCCCTGCTCTGTTCTTGTGAAATTTTTACTTCTTAAAAAAATATGTTTCCCTTGCATTTTCACCTGTATGACAAACCTTGTTTTGTACTGTGTTATTTATAGCTCTGTACAATTGATATATCGCTGTATATAATTGATATATCTCTGTATAGTTGATATATCACTGTATAACTGAAATATCTCTATAACTGATATATCAGTATAATTGATGTCTGTATAACTGATATATAATTACTGGGTAGCGCTTTTTCCCATATGGAAACCCGGTTATAATTTGCCGTTATAACCAGCTTGGCTGGTTATAATGGCAAACACGCTCCAGGTTTCCCTTAGAACAGCCATCCCTTAGTGCGCTGTTCTCCGAATGCCTAATGCTCCGCGGACGGAATCCCATATGGCGAGCACACTTCCTGGTCCTTCGTGATTCAGGAAATGAACTTTTTATTTTAAAAAAATAAATAAATAAAAGCTCTTTTCCTCAAGTAAACCACTTAAAAACGGAAGCAAATAAGTCTTTTCCCGTCAGCCTGACATCACAGCAGAGTCCATGTCACAGACTGCCCCTGCCTCTCGAAGCCTGGAAGGATGCTGCAACCACCGGTCGGTGGTAAGTTTATATTAAAACTAAAATCTAAGTTTCTACACATTTTTTTAATAAAATATCCTCTACCTTTTTCTCCAACAAGTGCAGCCATGCAATCAGGAAGACTGCGGACGGTGCAAAATCAAGACTAGTCCGCAGCTTCCTGAGCACTAATCTGTTAGTTTATTTAATTTTTATAATTGCTGAGGTGAAAAAAGTGCACTCCTGCAATTATGTATTAAATATAAGTAGGTAGGAATTGATTTTACACACACCCTCAGCTGTGGGATGCTTTTATAAACCCCTCGTATGTAGCATCCACAACTCTGTGTGTGTAAAATCTCATTAAACACACCACCCCATATATTATTCTCTATATCTCTGTATATAATTGATATATCTCTATATAGTTGATATATCACTGTATAACTGATATATCTCTATAACTGAATATCAGTATAATTGATGTCTCTGTATAATTGATATATCTCTGTATAACTGATACATCGCTGTATAATTGATGTCTTTCTGTATAACTGATATAGGGAAAGGGAATATTGTTTAATATATCTCTGTATAACTGATATCGCTGTATAACTGATATATCTCTGTATAATTAATAATCTCTCTATAATTGATATATCGCTGTATAATTAATATATCTCTATATAATTGATTTTCTGCATACGTTATTGTTATTTTCTTCTCTTGCACCCTTCTTCCCCTTCTCCCAGGATGCATCTAGAAACAAGCTAATTCTCAGATCAGTACACCTTTCCTGGTGAAACTTTTTAAATAAATTAAATAACTATACAGTGGCATAATTAAAAGCTTTAATCCTAATTTCTATGATTTTCCCGATATATATTTTAAGTCCACTTTTTTTACTGACTTTCATCATCTGGCATGTTTTGCAGATCCCGGATGACCACCTCAGTGGGTATGCAATCTGGCCGCAGCATGGCAGTGCTCCCACCCAGGTAATAAAGAGGGATGGCGAAGGTGTGAAAGATGCGGACTTCCTTCTCTATGTCAAAGCGGGAAACACGGAGAAGTGTCGTTATGAGGTAGGAACACAGGAAGGGGAGTTGCCTGGACAGGGGGCTTAAATCCAGCCCAGGCTTCAGTGGTCAGAAGCTACAGTGGCCTAGAGCCTGCAAGAAGAAGAAAGGGGAATAGAAAGGGCAGTGTGCTGAAAGTGGCCAGCTGGCTGACAGCTCAAGAGGAATGATAGCCCACCATATCAAAGCAGGCCAGGTCAAATACAGTCAAAAGAACCAGAGCTGTGATGCTGTAATGGTGTGTTGGTGGTTCAATCAAAGTTTAAAATAGCAGAGTTTAGCTATTCGTGTCATGATAATGCCAATGGCCACCCTGGCAACAGTCTGGCTGAGTTCCTCAGTGGTAGATCTATTTGATACAGTTGCGTTTCCTGATGGGAGTGGCACATTTCAAGGCCACAATCTGTAATGAATGAAGGGGAAAATCCCAGGTTTGAGTCCCAGTGTAAGCTGCCATCAAGGCTCACTTGTTTTGAATGCAGAGTCGGTCAGTAGTTTGTGCTTGATGTCACTAGTGAATTCAGACAGTTCTTTTTAAAAAGTAATATGTTAGTTACTAGTTACTCTCAAATATTTGTAATAAGTTGTTGTTTTTTTTTATAATTCTTTTGGTAACTCTATAAGGCTCACTGGGCACAAAGCCTGTTTTGAGGGGCAACCCAGGAGCACTGGGGAAATTAAGTGACTTGTTCACACTCACACAGTATGCAAGTGGAGGTTGTGGGAATCAAACCCAGGTCTGCTGAATATACCAAGCTCATTCACAGCTTGTCACTTAAGTTACATAAGTCAGGGGCCAGATCGGGGGGGGGGGAGGAAGGATCGAGCATCTTAGTAGAGGCTCTCCCTCAAGGGAGAGAGGGCTGCTCATCCTGTGGTGATACTGCCACCTACAGGAATACAGATAGCATAGCAGATGTTGGGGTGCAGGGTTGGGGGCTGCTGACATGTATTTGGGCACAGCATGCATCAGTACACTCCTGCTGGGACCCGAGTATCAATGTCAGCATCCCCACAGGGTCAAAGGTCTCAGGGAAAACTTAAAAGGATCAATACCCTCTGCTTGAGCTTTGTGACTACATGTATATCAGCCTGAAAGACGTATTCCCACCACACTGAGTACAGGAGCAGAAAAATAATTAACAAAAATGTAATAAGTAACTGCAGTAGTAATGCATCTTACTTTTATGTTACTATATATTACTTTTCTTTACATGTCTTCTGCAGAAATAAATATGATTTTTGTTTATAAAAAGAAATTCTGTGGATGCAAATGCAGGATAAATCTAATCCCTGGATCGGATGCGTTTTTACCTGGTGTTGGTAAACCATATGAGAATACAGCTGTGGAAGGACAATGGATGGGACAAGCGGTCCTTATCTGCCATCAAATTCTGTTTCTATGGATTCCACGTAATATTAACTCAAAAATTGTATTACAATAACTACTAGTTGCTTTTTGGAAAAAGTAATATTGTTACACTTCCTTACTACTTTGTCTTAAAAGTACTCTATTATTACTAGTTACTAACAAGAGTAATAGTAGTACAGTAACTAGTTACAAGTAACTAGTTGTTTATTTATTTGAATTTTGGTAATCGGGTAGGCCCACTGAGAAGGAATGTCCCTTTTTCAGGGGTGACCTGGGGAAAAGGGTTATAAAGGGAGGAACAGTGAAACAATAAATAAAAGCACATGGTAAGTGTACGCAGACACTTTTACAAAAACACACATAATAAACAAAGCAAAACGTCACACGAGCAGTAAATTAAGTTACATCTTCAAAACTGGTATAGGGATAAAAGTCAGAGAATGATAACTAAGCAAAGCATATGTACAATTAGGTAAAATGACTCCCAAGCTCTGCATGTTCACTAAACTGCATAGTTTGTCAGGGCTCCATGAACTCGTATTGCTGGGGCCCTCTTATCAGGAGGGCCCCCAACCAGAGCAGTTTATCTTACTAATTTAAATTTTTTTTCATCTTATTATCTCTTAAAGCAGCAATGGAGGACTGTACAGTTCACTCTGGTGTGGCATCATTATGTCATGAAAAGCTGTACCCAGACAGTGGAGGCGGCTGGGCAGCAATGGATGGAATGGGAAGAATAACCCCAAGAATTAACACTGCTGCCTCCCCCTAAAAAAATAAATATAGCACTGGTTATACTGAAAATAAAATAAATGATGCATGTATGGGCTACATTCAAACATATGGGGTGAAGGTGGGCCAAGTAGGTGGGGGCCCCCAAGACTTCTCTTATCCTGCTGGGGACCCCCCAAATCCTAAAGCCGGCCCTACTAAACTGTCCAGAGCTAAGCCGGCACACTGGTACAGCGGTAGCACTATCACTTATAATGCCGATAACCCTAGTTCTGAAGCAAACTCGGGATGTTGACCGGCCGGGAGATTAAGATCAAGCATCCACTTAACTGCTTTCTTCCTTTGGGGAGGGGAAGGGAGGTAGTGGAGCCCGGGTGAGGGTGACTCCCAGTGAAGGCTGGGAGCACTACACTGGTATGGGAGCATGCCGATGAGATGCAGTAGACATCTGCAGGGCATGTGTGGGGGGGTGCTCCCCCACTAACGTCATGCACATCTGAATCTCCAAGGGAACCTTCAAGCAGGAAACAGCCCTGTGCTAGCCACACAATGACACCAGGGCACTTGATGTTGCTGCCTCGAGCTCGCTCTGGGAGATGCCAGGGACCAGAGTAGTATCTTGGTCCTTCACGGTTGGGGATGGTGGGAGCCCTGCCCACGGGGAAACCATAGTTCCCCGGTCACCCGGTAGGCTCCCAGAAGATGGCACCATAGGCGAAACTGAAAGGAGCAGCCATTGGCTGAATTGGGTACATTCCCCAGCATAGGCACAGGAGCATAAAGAGACTCTATATGGAAAAAAACCTGCGCAGAGCTTCCAAGTTAACACTGTTCAAATTAGGGAGAGCTCCTAATTTGGGCCACTGAAACCTAGGAGATTTCCACAGGGGCCCAAATGTATGTGCTAATGGAGTACACGATGGTGGAAATGCAGCCATAGACACATAAATAAACAGGATCCGTTTGTTCTTTAACAGAGGGTTGTGGAAACTGGAATGGTGCCATAAGAAGCAGGCAGAATGCCAAGCAATAGGCAAAATCTCAGCGATTCGTTGTAAATAGGGAGACCAGGTCTGTGGGACAACTCCTGCCCATTGTGGAAATGGGTAGAAGCAGGATCACACCGTAACTATAAGCAAGATGTTGCATCTCAGCTATGTTCTCCTTTGAAGAAAAAAAAAAAAAAAGATCTCACTGTGCTGAGGGTTGGTGTAGATGAAATTACAAGTGATCTCTTAAGGGGGAACAGTCAGCACCAAGGGCCTCTGTGGGGTTGGTCCCAATGTGCACTTTGTGTCCAAAAACATTTTGGTGTACTTACTGTTTGCTGTAGCATAGTAGACTGTATCAGACTCATTTTGCTTAGTTCTAGGCTGCCATCTTCTGTTGATATAAATCCCAGAATACCCTGCAGCTGACAGAGCAGTAGGCAGAAGTGGAAGATACAATAGCCTGAAGTGTTCATTACAGCTTTTATAATCTCTGATCAGATGTTTTCCAGGTCTGCTTTTCTCCAGGGGCTACGTACAGTCCTCTGTGATTGTACTTAACCCAGGGAGGCAGCAGAACCAGCAAACAAAAGATCAGCGCTTATATAAACTATAACATGCACTGTAGCTGTTGACTCTCCCACTACTGCAGTACTGCTCTGATGCAGCTGCAGGGGATTCTGGGATTTGTAGTATTAGAAGGTGTCAGCCTAGAACTAAGCAAACTTAGTCTGATATAATCTACTATACTACAGTAAACAGTAAGTAAATCAAAAAGTTTTTGCACACAAAGTGCACAGTGGCACCTGTTCCAAACTTGTGTGTGGGGCCCTTTGTGCTGACTGCCCTTCTTTAATAATGTAATATTACATTTATTGAGAATGTAACTTCCTACAGAAACAATGTTTGTGCAATATGCAATTACCCATTTCTGCTGCTGTGCTGTCCCACAGGGACCCACTTAGAGACTAGGTGCTTCACCTAAATGTGGCTGTCTTGAAATGCACAAATACGAAATAAAAAAACATTCAGTTTAGGGGCATTTATCGGCAGTTATAGGCCTAATTCTCTCTTGCTGAGTGAAGATAAGTTGAATCTAGGATGAGAGAACCACAAAACCACAAAAGGTTCTGTGGCTCTGATATGCCATTAAAAGTTCTTTATGCTGGGCGCCGTGTACCAACACAAATATTACCTTTCCGCCGAAGCACGCCTTGCCATCGCCTGCGGAAACCTACTACCCCTCCTTGACTACTGCTTCCCAGTCTACTTACACCTGTCCACTGCATTACTCTCATGACTAAACGTGACCTACAACTCTATATGTCATTTTGTCCTCCTAGCTCCCACCATTGCTCCCTCTACCAGACCTTAGGGTGGCTCCCATTACAGGGTCATTTCGACTATGCAATGGGCTGTCTGGAGGATAACACACTCCGAAACCAACACCTATCCGCCTACTCACCCCTCCTGGCAGAGAGAGTGGTGTCAAGGAATCTTAGGGCCTCCTCAGTTCCCCCACTAGAAGTACCCCCGCGTCACCACTACCATGGGAAGTAGAGCTTTCTCAATCACAGCTCCCTCCCTATGTAACAAACTCCTATTGCCTGTTCGCTTATCTACCACCCATCAGGCTTTTAAATAAAGCTTGAAAGCCTGGCTGCTTATGACTGCTGACTGTCGCTGTCATCGCACTGCACAAAGACGGTAGAACTTTTGTATTCTCACTGCTCATGTGCAATTATGCAGCACTTACTTCCACCCCCTTATCTGCCCATCCCTCCTCTTTTCTCTGTCTCTACCACACCACCCTTAGGCCTACCCCTAGCGTTTGTCTCCCCTACCCCACCTCACACCTTATATCCAACCTGCCTCACCTTTACATACTATAATAGTCCAATGAATGTGTCTGTTTTCTTACCTCTGGCTTTGTTTTTTTATGCCCCAAACACCCCCTACTCTTTTCCCTACTGTCCCTGATCTCAGTCTGCCTGTCCAGTCCAACTTCTAGTGAAAGTGTTGAACTGTCCTGAAATTTGCTGCATGGCACTTTTGCTACCACAACAGTATGGAACTGTGCCAAACCTGAACCAGGGTAACTTATACTGTTATTGTATGCTGTTACATTTTGTACCACGTTTTGTTTTGCTTGTCTTTTGCTCATTCATTACCCTGTATAGCCTGGTTACCAATGTATACTGTCTCCTCACCACCACATGCTGGGTGTACATTCTACTGTATATACACACATACACACACACACACACACACACACACGTGTACACACACTTACACTTTATGTATGTAATGTTTTCTTTTCCCACTTTGTGGCCTGGGTTGTGCCTGAAAAAGATCCTCTGGATCACTGAACCTACCTGGTCATTACAGAAATAAATAAATAGAATTTTTCATATTGACTTTTACCCCCTCCCCTCCTGTCCTCCAGGATATATCCTGTTGATCAGGGATTTACCCTGTTTGTATGATTTACTGTTACACAAACTGCAGGGAGATTTTACTTAAGTAATAAGGCATGACAGGGGGTGCGTTATGGTGGGATAACAGCTTGCCTCGGGTGAGTTGAAGCACAAGGAAAAGCCATGTATTTTCACCACACAAGAAGGGCCATTAGCCCATCATAACACACCCTGTGGAATGTGTTATTGTGATTATGAAATGGGTCCTTTTTAGTAAGTTGAATGTATTTTTTAAACATATTTATTTGAGCTACCTTCAATTGGGCTGTTGTGTTTTGATAACGGCCCGACTGAAAGTACCTCTTGGCCAATCAGGAGCCAGCATTCAATCTACCCATTTCATAATCTCTTATATCTCCCTTGTTCCTCATGTCTCCCCTGGCATGGGCTGTGCCCTACAGCCTCAACAATGCAGGATACCCTGTGGAAGAAGAAAGCTCCCTGGCCCACCTGCAGGGGGCGCTGTGTGCCAGAACCTGCCAGCAGCTCTCCATGGCTAAGGTACACTGCACCGTGGCAGCTGCCTGTAACCTAGCCTGACTCCCAACGTGCTGACTGGAGTCCACTGCCAAATTCTGGGCATCTACATGATAACACGATGCACTGCTGCTGAGCTGTCAGTTGACCTCCACAAAAAGTTCTAATAGTTATCTGAGCCTTATCAGAACTTTAGAACCTTTTCATTTAAAGTATAAAACCAGTTTTAGCCATTATTTCCACCCAGCCATAGGCTATTGTCAGTGAAGGCAAAGAATCTAAAAATAACTTGGAGTGGTACTACAGTAAATAGGGTCTGTGCAGTGACCTAAGTCGGACTATGCCTTTATCTTCATGAGCGAGGGGGCAGGACCATAACTCACGAGTGGCAGGGCCACGAGTGAGTTATGACAGTCCTCCACGTCTCACAAATGATAATAAATGTCATATTCTGTCAGGCCATTGTGTGTCCAATTTATACAATGTATTTTAAGTTGTGGAGCTTTTAAATTAGTTCTTTTTCTGAAGATGTAACCATTTCTGTTTGACTTCACTGCTGTTTTGAGTGCAACAAACACCACTGGGATGTCATCAGGTACTGTGCAAGCTGCTCTTCCATTGGTTAAATGTTCCTTTGTGGCCAACTCAAAGTGCAGATAGATGCTGATGATCCACCCAACACTGAAATAAATGATTTATCTTCATTCAGAATATTTCAGTAGCTGGCCACCCCCATAGCCCAGTGGCAGTGCCGTGCACTGCAGTGCAACAGACCGGAGTCCGGGACTCGGAAGCAGACTCCAGTCACTGAATTGGGTGGCAGACCAGGCTGCAGGCAGCTACTAATGGCAGTGAGTCTCAGCTGGGGAGTGCTAGTGGTGGGTACTGGCACACAGTGCCCCCTGCAGGTGGTCCATGGAGCTTGCTCCTTCTGCAGGGATCACCCTGTACACTGGAGGCTGTAGGGCACGGGGCCATGCCAGGGGGAGGAGGGAGAGAGGCTGTAGAGCACAGGGCCATGCCAGGGGAGGAAGGAGGGAGGCTGTGAGCACAGGGCCATGCTGGGGAGGAAGGAGGGAGGCTGTAGAGCACAGGGGCCATGCTGGGGGAGGAGGAGGGAGGAGGGAGGAGGCTGTAGAGCACAGGGCCATGCCAGGGGGAGGAAGGAGGAGGCTGTAGAGCACAGGGCCATGCTGGGGGAGGAGGGAGGAGGAGGGAGGGAGGCTGTAGAGCACAGGGCCATGCCAGGGGAGGAGGAAGGAGGAGGAGGAGGCTGTAGAGCATAGGGGCCATGCCAGGGGAGGAAGGAGGGAGGCTGTAGAGCATAGGGTCATGCAAGGGGGAGGAAGGAGGGAGGGAGGCTGTGAGCATAGGACCATGCCGGGGAAAGGGACAGAGGCTGTAGAACATAGGGCCATGCCAGGGGTGGGAAGGAGGGAGGCTGTAGAGCACAGAGCCATGCTGGGGGAGGAGGAGGGAGGCTGTAGAGCATATGGCCATGCCGGGGAGGAGGGAGGAAGGGAGGCTGTAGAGCATAAGGCCATGCCAGGGGATGAGGGAGACTGTAGAGCATAGGACCATGCCGGGGAAAGGGACAGAGCTGTAGAGCATAGGGCAATGTCGGGGAGGAGGAAGGAGGAGGGGAGGCTGTGAGCATAGGGCCATGCCAGGGGTGGGAGGAGGAGGCTGTAGAGCACAGGGCCATGCCAGGGGAGGAGGAGGGAGGCTGTAGAGCACAGGGCCATGCTGGGGAGAGGAGGAGGGACGCTGTAGAGCATAGGGTAATGTCGGGAGGAGGGACGGAGGCTGTAGAGCACAGGGCCATGCTAGGGGAGGAGGAGGAGGCTGTAGAGCATGGGGCCATGCCAGGGGAGGAAGGAGGGAGGCTGTAGAGCACAGGGCCATGCTGGGGGAGGAGGAGGGAGGGAGGAGGAGGGAGGCTGTAGAGCACAGGGCCATGCCAGGGAGGAAGGAGGGAGGCTGTGGCACAGGGCCATGCTGGGGGAGGAGGGAGGGAGGAGGAGGAGGCGTAGAGCACAGGGCCATGCCAGGGGAGGAGGGAGGGAGGAGGAGGAGGCTGTAGAGCACAGGGCCATGCAAGGGGGAGGAAGGAGGGAGGGAGGGAGGCTGTAGAGCATATGGCCATGCCGGGGGAGGAGGGAGGAAGGGAGGCTGTAGAGCATAAGGCTATGCCAGGGGGATGAGGGAGGCTGTAGAGCATAGGGCCATGCCAGAGGGATGAGGGAGAGAGGGAGGCTGTAGAGCATAGGACCATGCTGGGGAGAGGAGGGAGGGACGCTGTAGAGCATAGGGCAATGTCAGGGGGAGGAGGGACGGAGGCTGTAGAGCACAGGGCCATGCCAGGGGGAGGAGGGAGGGAGGCTGTAGAGCATAGGACCATGCTGGGAAGAGGAGTGAGGGAGGCTGTAGAGCATAAAGCCATGCCAGGAGATGAGGGAGAGAGGGAGGCTGTAGAGCATAGGGCAATGTCGGGGGAGGAAGGAGGGAGGAGGCTGTAGAGCATTGGGCCATGCCAGGGAGGAGGAGGGAGGCTGTAGAGCATAGGGCCACGTTGGGGTGGGGAGGAGGGAGGCTTCAGGGAGACAACCGAGGGAAAAAAAAATCCTGCCATCTCTACGTTGGCATACGTCACCTGAAATGAGGATATTGCTGATATACAGGGTATATATATTTTTTAATTTTATTTAAATTTTTGTTAGCTGAGTAAGGACACTCGAACAAGCCCATTTTCAGGTCTGACCCAAACACTAAAACCATAATACATGATCACAAAACATTCAAACAAAACAAGATTAGACAAAACATCCAAAGAGCTCAAGGGACTGTAAATAAATCTTAATTTAAAGTATGGCTTACAATGTTGCAACAAGGAAGAGGAACATAATTCAAAAGGTAATGTAGTCCAGAATAAAGGAGCGGGAGCCGAGAAAGATTGAGCTCCCGCTCTAGAATGATATGGAGTATTCTGAAGAAGATCTCTACTCAAAGAACATAAATTACACTTTGAAGATTTTATATTAATCAGACCCATAAAAGGATAATTAGGATTTGAAAAAATTAATTTAAATACTTGACATCCAAAGAATACATGATTTTAGAGTAAGGAGACAGCCAGCCCAATCTGGAATACATACGACAATGATGAGATCAACATGGACAGTCCTGAACAAAAGTACAAATATTATTGTAAGTAACAGACAATTTACTGATTTCTTTAGCAGATAACTTAAAATAGAGACTTGCAATGTAATCCATGTGTAGTAATAATGTACCAACAGCTACTGATCTATGAGTATCTGAAGTGAAATGTTTTTTTAAATTTGAAAAGTAAGCCCAACTTTTGATTTACCTTTCTACTTACAGCTTTAGCCTGTAAAGAAAACATTTAATCCTGGGTACAAAAGGACACCAAGATTACTTAAACTCTTTAACAAACTCAGTTGCTGCCCCCTTATTTATTTATTTATTTTTTTTTACTTTACTTCACTCCCGTAATGGCCCCGTGGTCCTCTTTCAGGCATCCTGTCCTTGTTCTGCCCATCTGAGGATCCTCAAACTGTGCCTCCTCTCTCCCCCCTCTCCGCAGCCAGCACACTCGGTTTAACCCATCCGGGGTGGGTCGCCCCTCCTCTATGGGCGCTCTTAGCAAGGCAGTCTCCGGCTGCAGATGAGGGGCCATGGGGGAACTGAAAGGCCAGTTGAGGGAACCCGGCGTAGGGCATGGAGGACAGATGCCGTTGCCTGATCCACGGTGCCACTTTTTTCCTTGTTCTGCATGTCCCCCCTTGCGTGGACACCCCTGATGTGATGGTGCACTGCAACCCTGCCTGCGTCAGCCACACGGACTATGTGTAGCCCAACGCACTGCAGTGCTCCCGCTCTCCTCCTGGAGCCTCTGGTGTACTGGGCTATCCCTCCCCCTCCCCTCCCCCAAGGGAGAAGAGCTGCCTGATGGCCACTCAATCCTGACCCACCCCTGCCAACCCTTGGCTCCCGAGCTCGCTCCCAAACTCCGGTCGTCGGTGTGGCGCAAGGTGTGGCATCCAGCGCCTCAACCCTCAGTGCCACTGGGCTGGCTGCTGCCCCCTTATTATCATGTATCATAAGAGTAGGGTCATTTTTTGGAAAATGAGGTATTCTGAACAATATCATTTTAGTCTTTTTAACTCATTGTTTCCTTGCTGACGCCTGTAGTTGTCAGTAAAATACACTGGTGTGTCCTGAGGATGCCTGCAGAAGTCAGCTACTGACTCCCAGTGTGCCTTTAACATCTGAAGAAGTCACACATATTTTAATATATAGTATAACAGATTAGAATATATATTTGACTGCATAGCATCGTTGGAAAGGTAATATAATGCTGAACAACTTTGCCACTGATATTTTGTGTATATCATGTATACTTTAGGAGTTATTCGCATTTGTTTGTGGTATGGTGTGTATGGCTTATGTTACCTGTTTTAGTTAAAAAAAAAAATGTTTTTTGCTGTTTCAACCAGCATAGAAAAAAAACAAAATTATATATTATTATTTGCATACCACCATTAGAAAGGTAATTTTGTGCTGAATAACTTTGCCACTCATACTTTGTGTCTAGTACTTAGGGTTCTTGAGCTATTAGGATTTGTTTGTGGCATGCTGACTATAGCTTGATTTTGCTTAGAAAGGCCCAGGATTTACTGTTAACAGTATACAGGAAACAAGTGGTGCAACTTCAGAGAGCTCCTGTGGAGGCAATGAGTTAACATTAAGAATCAGTCAATTATCTGAAAACCAGTTACAGGTACTTTGAAAATCAGTTTCCAATAATGAAGTGATTTGAGAATTTGACTTAGCCTATGAATAGATTATAAGGTCATATGCGTGTGGGCCTAGATATTTAAAGGTCCCCAGGCATATAGCACAAGTACCTGCACAGCGCAACCCAGATGCGCCACCCCAAAATAATGCCATATTCAGCGGATGTGCCATAAGATGCACCAGAGCAACCATGGCTGACTATACCATGGATGCACTATAGCGCAATGGCGCATGCGCTGTGCAGAAGGGCAGGACTAAACATAGCAAGTGGAGCAAGTCTGCCGGAGACTGAAGCAACATGGCAGGGCCCCAAGGTGGGATATGAGCAGTGTGCAAGTGCACAAATGGAGGGCTGCAGCAGCCATGGCCCTGGTGAATACAGTGGCATGGCAAAGCCACAGGATGTGTACAGCGCAGCACACCAGCGGCACAGGATTGGGCAACACACATACAGAGGCAGGCAATGTGTCTAGCAGATGCCGTTGGCATGGCACAGACAAGGGCATGGATGAAAAGCCACAGCACTGGAGGTGCCAATGGATAGCACAGCCAACACAGGCACCATGACAACAGTGCCAAGGAGCCAAACATGCCAGATGTGTGTAGGCCACACAGGGTGCACATATCCAGGGGCACACAGGATGGCAAACAGCACAGCAGTGCAGCATTGCATACAGTGCAATAGCATTGGCATGCACAGCACTGGGAGAGGGTCCCACTGAATGTGCCACTGTGGGCAACATTGAAAGAAAGCACAGAGGTAGCACAGGGACTCCCATGGTAAGCATTGTGTGGACATGTGCAGGTGGATAGGGTGGGCATGCACGACATGTCACAAATAGGCAAGCCTTGCAGCCCAAGGGGCAGTGGGCAACATATGCAACAGAACAGCTGACCCCAACCACAGCACAGAAATGGCCACAGACACAGGGAAAGTGCAATTCAAAAGGCTTTCTATAAAACAACAGTCCAAAATATATAAAATAGGCAACAACATCAACAACAACAACAACAGCAAAAGTTAAAATGGGAGTGGGAAAGGGATGAACAGGGAAAAGCAAATGCAGGGGTGGCAATGATATACAGAGTGGGAAACAGGGTGAGAGGAGGAATGCACCAGGGCTAATCAAAAAGGCTAACTAAAAAAAGTCCAGTGGCCTCAGAGGCCTACTGCTCATGTTGGTCCCCTTCAGGAGGGTAGTTCACCTGCCCCTTCCACACAGCACCTCAGTCTGCTCATGAATGGCCCTCAATATGGCCCCAGCCTCCAGAACATTGCTCCCTGTCTCCTATAAAATTGACAACAGGATCCCTGGAGTGCTGTGTCCCTGACTCTGCCTGATGCCACCTCTTTGGCCTGATCCATGGGCACCACCCTCAGCAGGATGCCCTGTGTGGGGAAACAGAGGACATGCACTCAGTGCCACGTCTAACACAGATCATGTCCTCCCCAGATCCATGGGCATCACCCTCAGCAGGATGACCTGTGTGGGGAAACAGAGGACATGCACTCAGTGCCACGTCTAACACAGATCATGTCCTCCCCAGATCCATGGGCATCACCCTCAGCAGGATGACCTGTGTGGGGAAACAGAGGACATGCACTCAGTGCCACGTCTAACACAAATCATGTCCTCCCCAGATCCATGGGCACCACCCTCAGCAGGATGACCTGTGTGGAGAAACAGAGGACATGCACTCAGTGCCACGTCTAACACAGATCATGTCCTCCCCAGATCCATGGGCACCACCCTCAGCAGGATGCCCTGTGTGGGGAAACAGAGGACATGCACTCAGTGGCACATATAACACAGGTCATGTCCTCCCCATGGGAGTGACGGCCATGTTGAATATTGATGGGACACACGCACAGGGCCAAAACACACCACGCACATGACGGACCAGCGGAATGTCATGCAACAGGGCCACACAGTGACTGGAATGTGGCACAGGGCAAAGCAATGTCAACATGTGCATACAGTGGATGTTGCCGGGGGGGGCATGATGCCATGCCCACCCACACCGTATGGGGCCAATAGCCATGTGCACCATGTCTGGTGGCCCAGTGGCACCCCACGTATGTGATGCCAGGCACCCACAGTCCTAACAGGACACAAACAATGCAGTGGACACACATGGGCATGGGGCACAGCAGGACTGCCACACAGTGTCAGACCAGTGACCACAGTTTGCAGACCAGCACACCTGAGACATACACAGCTAGTGGCCAAGGGGCCATTGTAGGCACAGGAAACCCCCACCCACACCTGCACTACAAACAGCACAAAACCACAACACAAAAACACACGTATCTTCCACAGGCCTTGATGGCAAATGATGCGTCCCAGCACCCGCTGCCTGTAATAGCCTAGCCCTTGTTCTGGTGTGGCCCCTGTCCGCCATCTGCCATTGCTCTTCCTGGCCTGCAAGGGAAACCGAATGGACAGGAAACATGAGTAGCATGCTGTTTCCACCCCATATGCGCCCCCACCCGCACCCACACCCACATCCACCATCTATACTACACAGAACCCCACCACACCCACACCCTGAACCCTGAAGGACCCACATAAAACCTAGACACCACCCCACAATTGTAGGACGAACATGCAGGCAATTTCAGACTGCCCAAAATATGTACATACCTGGGCGTGGCACATCTCCCCTGTGGGCCTGCTCCTGCAGCCCCAACAGCCTCTTCGGATCCATCTGCCTGAGGTCACCAAAGTGATGCCTGCACTGTTCTCCCATGCGAGGCACCCCATCCTCCTGACCAGCCTCTCAGCCACCCTGGCCCAGACCTGGGCACTGGCCTTCTGTAAGGCCTCAGTGCCAAACAGCTGGCCTTGAACAGGCTGCACTAAAGCCACAAGGTTGGCCAGCTCTGTATCACTACAGTTTAGGGCACTTGGCCTAGCATCCTGTGCATGTGCCTTGGTGTCCACAGTGGTGTTTTTGCCAGCCTGTGTTGCAGCATGCAACTCTGTGTGGTATATGGCCTTGCCATGTCTGATGTGCGATAGACCTGCAAGCAATGCCCCATGCAGCACGCAGATGCAGATGCGCAATGGTGATGGGTGATACACAGACAATGGTGCAACACTGCACATGCACGGTGCTGCAGTGCTGGGTGGGAGGATGGATCATGCTGCTGCACACTGCGCATGTGTGACCTGACTTGTGGCCATCTTTTAGAAGTTGCAGTATGCCATACATGCAGCTAACGGCATCGCACAATGGAAAGGACATGCACTGTGCACTGAAGCGGTGATGCATGATGCCGGGAAATCCAGAGTACAAATGCCCTGCTACGCATGGCATGCACACTGCAGCATATCATACAAGTGCAGAGATGCACTATGCCATGATGCACAATGCATTGCCACTGAATGACAGGATGCGTTGACGCACATGGCAAGTACGTGCCAGCGAACCACGCATGTGCGAAGATGCACCATGCAGAAGTGTGTGGCACAAATACATGCACAGAGCAAATTGAGATGGGCCAGGAGCAAATCTGCCATATTCAGCCAGGATATGCAGATTGCCCCATTTCTCAATCACAGCGCAAGTCCCCACATTTGCATCTCATTACAGGCTGCACATGCCCTCATTTGCATGTGCTGAGCCATAAATGAGCTGCTCTGCACCACCACACACCACTGGTGACTGGCAGGTACTGCAGCTTGAAGTTTTGCCTGGTACAGCTACACTGTTGAAGATTGTTTAGCCACGCATACACCATGCCTGGAAACTGTGCAGCAGGACCTGCAACTGTGATGACACCTTTCACCCTTCCACCCCACAGGCACTAGACTGGTGGAAGAGGACGTGAGACAGAGGAGACATCCAATCTTCACAGAGAATGAGGTGAAGGCCCTAGTCAAGGCCTATATCCAGATGGAGGACCTCCTGTCAGGGAAGACAGGCACATGGTAGGAGAGGACACAGGGATGGGAAGTGGTGGCACAGGTAGTAAATGTCCATTGGGAGTACAATCACTCTCCCCAAGAGTGCTTAAAGTGGATGAACAGTGAGAGTACCAGGGCCAGGGAATGCATAGCCTCAATGCAGGCAGCCATGCAGGCCACAGGGGGTGGGCCACACACTGTGCCACCACTGACGGCCCATGAGGAGTTGCTTACATCCACCCTGTCCTGTGCCTCTGTGGAGGATGTCCCTGGTGGGGGTTCCATACAGAAGGAGGCCCTTCACAGCACTGTGAATATGCATGTGTTACTTTGTCTGTATGGCTGCATGCCATGTTACTGGGAGTGCAGGGTATGCCACACATAGACACACACTGTGTCACCATGTCACTGTGCAGGGCTTCTGTCACTGTACGGTCCCCCTATGGGCATGCAGTGTCTCTGTTGCAGCCCACATGTGCTGCAGTGATGGGATGTAGGTCTGTTGGGATGGGGCCACCGGTGGTGGTCCATGGCCACATGTGTAAAGATGCCATGTCTGTGTACGTCCACCATTCATGCCAGTGCAATGCACTGCAGTCAGCAGTCATTGTTGCCAGTGTGCCCATACACCAGCTGCAGTGCCGCTGCTCCGAGGGGGGGGAGCATGTGCACATCCCAGGCCCAAAGGAATTCCACATTGAGGAACCATGCAGGCACGGCCCAGCGGCATGTATTGCGCACACCATACGGAGGTGTGTGTGACACAGGTCACAGTGCTGGAAAATGCCATGTGTGGCAGTAACAGCACACCTGTGCCACATGGCACACGGCCCCATGTACATCAGTCTGTGGACACCCACAGCCATGATACCCTGACCATGTGCTCATGTCTGCCTTACAACACCATTACACCTCAGGGATGCTGTGAGGACCAGGCCACAGACAGACGGGCTAGAGGAGGAGGAGGAAGAGGAACCCAGGCCATCAACATCAGCCGGGGCCATGGTAGGTGTAGTCAGGGCACCCATACTCCAGGACCTCCTGGGGCTTCTGGATCTGAACACCCTGTCTGACCTAGAGTTGCCGGATGACCTCACGGTGCTAGCATCTGCCACTGAAAATGATAAAGAGGAAGATGCTACACAGGTAGTGGTGAAAACACACAGCATTGTCACTGCTACAGCACCAGTGGCTACACTGACAATGACGGGCAGAGTGGGGCACCCTGTTCCCATGCATGGCCCCCGCCAGGTTGCCCCTACACTGACCGCACCCACAGCAGTTGTAGGTAGCCAGGGCTGGGGTGTGTCTGTGGGGACTGGGGCTGTCCCTATGGTGCAGCAGGGCACTGTGCATCAGCAACGTCCTGCCCGTGCTTATGAGACACCTGTGCCAGGTCCCACTGTGCCTGCCCACACACAGTCCCCACCCGAACAGCTGTTGGCCATGCCTCATCCACAGGCTGTGGATGTGGCACTGCAGGCCGGTACATCCCCCACCCATTAGCCACCCCCACAGGACAGGTCCCCTGCTGACAGGCTGGGTGAGCACACCTGGCTCCTGTGTGCGTCTGTGGAGCAGCAGGGTGCATTCAGGGAGGTGTATCAGGGCCTGCATGTGCAAGTTGGCATTCTGGATGACCATGCATCTCCAGGGCACTCCCAGTTGGGTGCTGAGATATGCCAGCTTCAGGTGGAAGTGATTGGTGAGATTCACCAACTGCGGGCGGACATGACCACAGGCTTGGAGAGGATGGCACATGTCATTGAGGTGTGCTATGCTGCCTTGGCATCCCATGGCCACAGGAGTGCCCACTGCACCCTACATAGTGACATCAGCACTCCCACCTCACGGCATCACAAGGCCCCATTGCTTCTGACTCCATTACCTGCCTCAGGTATTCCCAATACATCTGGGTCCCAACTGGACTTCTGGAGTGAGACAGCCATGAGCACATGGTCACAGTCTCATGGTTCTACCCCTGCTAGCGCAGTTGGGTCATCTGCCGAGGTGGCTGACACCCCAGAGGAGATCACCTGTCATGGGTGTGGCTGCCCACGTATCCATGGCGGCCATGGTGGGACACAGTGATGACACCTGTGTGCAGTCATCATGGCACAGTCCCTATCCAGGTGTTGTTGACCCACACACCCTGCCGGCTGTGCCCAGGTCCACCTGCAGGGGCAGAAGCATGTGCCTGTGGCATCTCTGTCTGTGCTGTCCATGTGTTATTCAGGGTATGTGTTGGGGCACTGCTGTTGTGTTGTCTGGCATGGGCATGATGAGTGCAGCCTAGTGTGTCTGCTGTGCATGTATGCAGGCGATGTCCTCTGATCCATGCCAGCCACCACAGTACCCAATGTACCCCCATACCTGACAGTCCTGCAGTGGCCACACCTGCTTGAATGTGTTCCTGCACTACTGTGATCCTGTCAACCATGCTGCATCAGCCGACATGCACTTGTGGTCCCCCCCAAACCCACCTGCCATTGCACAGCCCCCTATGGTCACTCTCTGGTACTCACTTACAGTTTCTGAAGTACTCCTCCACAATTGTGTCCCTGTGCCACTGTGCCCTGGCAGCCAGCCATGGGTCCCTATGGTCATAGTGTTCCTGTCCACCCCCGGCCGATGGTCCCTCATCCTCAGAGCTGTCACCCACCTCGACCTGGACATGGATTCCATGGTCCATGGCCATGCTGTGTATCATACAACAGGCTAGGAATATGCCACAGACCTTCTCTAGGCTGCACTGTAGGGCAACGCTGGACCTGTCCAGGCATCTGAAATGCATTTTCAACATGCTAAACACACACTCAATGATACTGTGTGTCACAGCGTGTGCCTCATTATACCTGTTCTCCACCTCAGATGAGAGCTGGCAAATAGTGGGTGAGCATCCATGGCCGTAGGGGATAGGCACAGTCACCTGTCTGGGAAAAACAACATTTAGTGTAAGTCGTGCATTCCCTGGTGTGCAACGTCCCTATGCACATGCATGTCAGCCCCAGCTCCGTGTTGCCCCCCCCCACACTGCCATTCTCACCTCCTTCCCCCCTGGCCATGCCTCAAACATCACACTGGTGGGTACACTGTGTGTGTGTTGCATGCAGGGCACATGCCAGGGATGCCATGGCCTCCCACTGCCATGCCCTGCTGCACAGATGCCCTGCCCCTGCATGCAGGCTGCCCCTGTCCTGTCCAGGTGTGGTTCTCTGAACCACCATGGCACCTGTGTTGGGCACAGGCTCCATGCCACCACATGCATGGACACATGTGCATGCTGTGTGTGTCCCCAGCTCTGCACCCCAATGCACAGCCCCCCCCCGCCACCTATAGTTAACAGTGCAGTGGGCGCACGAGGGCCATGGCACATAATGCCTTTTGGCTGTGGCGACCCCTGTCAGTGTCCCACCCAGTGGCTCTGTCAGCTGTATTGTGTGCCACTGTGTGTGGTGTGGGCCCGATGTCCAGCCCCACTCACCCACTAGGTGGCCGCTGCGTATCCCCCCACTCTCAAATGGGTGGCACAGGGCCAACTGGTGCCAGATGTTGGCATCATGTGCACTTCCAGGGTGAGTGGCACAGATATTGGTGATGCACCCCGTGGCATTGCACACCACCTGGCAGTTTACAGAATGGAAGCCCTTCCTGTTGACATATGCAATGCCCTCAGGGCCAGGTGGTGCATGTATTGCCACATAGGTGCAGTCTATGGCCCTTAGCACGCCTGGCATGTATGCCACCCTGTAGAAGTGCAGCATGGTTTCTGTCTGCTCTGCCTGTGTGCTTGGGAATTTGATGTACTCCAAAGCATGTGGTAGCAGGGCAGTGAGGAACTGGGTGAGGAGACGGGATGTGGCGGACTGTGTGATGCCAGTGGTGCCACACACCGACATCTGGAAGGTGTCCGTGATGAGCAGGCACATTGCTGCTGTCACCTTTGACTTCACCATCATGGCGTGACTCCTGTGTGTTGATGCCTGCAGAGCTGTCTCAGTATTGCCCTGTTGAGTCGGTATGATCTCTGTGTCACTCAGCTGTTCAAATGTGACAGGGGCATGGTACCATTTCTGCTGGGCATACCCCGATGGGCCCTTCCACGTCCACATTGTTGTTCTTCCCGTGTCCTCACTCCCCTCATGACTGCTGCCATCAGGAATGCAGACCCATCTATGGCTGCTTTGTGATGCTATGCCGCTCTGTGTCTGTGGGTGTGCTGGACTTTAGCATGCTTTTTATATGCCTATCTTTGCGCGGCACGTCTGCGTGATGTGCCGGAGATGCCAGGCATATTTTGACTGAACATAGGGCTGCGTGGCACATTCATGGGAGTGCCCCTTCCACAGACACTGCATACATTATATTTGCACTCGGGCGCATCCAGTTATGCGCCGCGCATCCATGATCCGTGGCTTTTCAATATGGCCCCACAGCGCATCCTCTGGTTTGTGCCGGCGCAGCTTGAGTTGCACTGTGCTTCTGCTTTGAATTTCCAGGCCATAGTAAACAAGAACAGTGCCTAAAAATAGAAGGTAGTGCATTAATAAATAATGAAAATAATAAGGTGCTCAAGATGGACCCCTGTAGAACTCCTAACTTCAGTATCCTAACAGATGAGACTACAGTCCCTAAACTCACCACCTGTGACCTGCAGGTCAAGTAATCTTTATACCAGGTGACCACATTCTCAGAAAAAAACAAGATCTCCCAATTTAGAACATAACAAGGAGTGATTAATGAGGCTAAATGTCTTGGCCAGGTCCACAAAAACCACCCTTGTTAAAGCCCTGAAGAATGGCATTCGTGAACCTGACCAAGGCAGTCTCTCTTCCATAGTTCTTCAAGAAACCATGTTGTTCCGGACACAATAAACCATATTTTTCCAAATATCCAATCATTTGAACAGCAACAACTTTCTCCGGCAGTCTACTTAAAGGATTGAAAATCGATATGGGCCTAAAGTCATCAAGAGTATCTGCGCTGGGTTTTTTTGGTACAGGAACAACCCTTACGAGCTTCCATGTTAATGAAACTGAACAGTAATAAGACACGAATTAAATATGGAACACAAAGGACCTACAATTTGCGAGGCAATTAGCTTCAAAACATTACCATCAATGTCTTCTCCACAATCACAAAACTTATTTAGTATAGTCGCTATTCACTCTAAAAGAGCAGACTCAGTTATCCTACGAAAGTAAAATCTAGGTCTATTACCCTGAGTATCAATAAAGCTACTATTAATTGGTGAGCGGCAAAATCACACACACCCATAACCTGAAAGATCAGAAAACTTGCCATTAAACATCTCCACAATTGCAACTGGGTCTGAGACAGTACCATCAGAAGTCTTAATCTTATCAACAGTTGGTTTTCCCTAGGGGCAACCAAATTATTCACTGAGTTCCAAAATTTCTTTGAATCAGCCTAATTATCATGCAGTTCCTTTTTTGTAGAACTTTTTCTTAGTATAACCCCCTAAATAACTGACCTTATTCCTAAGAATGCGACATCTATCAAGTAAAACAACCGAATGAAATTGCTTATATTCGACCAGGCAAGATTCCTAGCTTTAATTCATTCTTTCAGTTCCTCTGTGAACCACCTGTTGAAAGTACCCCGCACCCTGACCTTGCATAATGGAAATAACAAATCCTGAACTGGCTGTAACTGTTTACAAAAATAACGGACTGCACAGTCAGGGTAAGGAATCAACTCTAATACTGACCGATTGATAGCTCCTAGATATTTCATAAGCTTGTCACAATCAAAGATTTTAAAACCACGAAACTGAATGAACCGTGGGAAGTCTTCGCCTTCTTGAAATTCAAAACACAATGATGAAGCCTGAATAGGTCAGGCGAAACATCGGATCCCTGTTATTGCACTGCTGCATTTGAAGAAAATGGAAGTAAAAAAGCTGTGATTGCACTTTTGTGTATTGTGCTTATTTTGGGTAGCAACCTGCAGGTGCGAGTGCTCTCCGTTTCTTGTTAGTCAGGACCCATATTCCCTCAAAGCTTCTCTGTTCAATATTAAGAACCCATGAGCATCTGTAATATTAGACCTCTGAACCAGTGAATTGGATATGGCAAAATCAAATGGAAAAACTTTCGCCCCCTCCTCAGATGCAACATAACCTACAAGTACATTATTACATATCAATAAACCTAACAACAATACACAGTTAAACCTAAACATTACAGAGCCCAGCATCATTCTGTCCCATGTACACCATATAGTCACACAATGAACCAAACTTTAAACAAGGTAACATATCCCAGACTCCCACTGCTTCCTTGGACTCCCTCAGACTCCATACTTTGCAGCACTTCACTGCACAAGCCACTGCTTCAGATGCCGTCATGTCTTATTTGCGGTTTGATTTAAATCCTTGAGACCTGCTGAATGGAGCTACCACCACCAATCGGGAGAGGGGGTGCGACTTGGAAGATCTAGCAGCTGCGGCAAAGTGTACTGTTGCTAAGGCAATACAGGTGGCCAGGGAGCACAAAAAGCAGAGGCAATAAGGTTCACTAAATCACTTGCATACAATCATTTTCATGCAGTGCCCCTTTCGGCAGCAGCAGACGTTAAAATTCAACACAGTTCAACAGCAGAAACAGCAATAAAATGTCTTTCAGCAGGGGACAGCAGCAGACACAATTAATAAATGCCCGTGCAGCACACAGTTCAAGTTGCAGGATCAGAAGGCGGCACACAGTTCTAGCAGCAAATTAGGAGAATCAATAAATCCCATAGAGTCAGCAGCAGAATGCTTCCCAATCCAGACAGTCTAAAATAATGCGCTCACGTCCCTTTAGGAGTGCATGGATCTCTCAGATGCAAGGGGATGACAGCATTCTGCACCACACTCTGCTTGCCAGGTCTTTCGTTCTGCTCCCATGAAATACAAGTGGATTTACAGGGATCGAGGGAGCCTGCCACACTCCCTCAGACGCCATACTTTGCCGCACTTCGTTGTACAAGCCACTGCCGCTGTGTGGGGTGATGGCAGGGATGGGGGGTATAAAGCAATATGGAAAAAAAGAATGTTTTAGTGGATAAAGTTAATCATTTATCTGCAAGGTGTAACTCTCACTTACGTTGTATAAATATCATTAGTGTCATATAGCTAGCTAGTACCTCTTGTGTAACAGCCCTGTGAGCATGGCCACTTGATACAGACTGGGCTTGCTAGGGGTCTTTCTCTACCTCCAGCTTTCTTGCACATCTTTCTATCACCAGCATCCTTCTTTCTAGATAAAGACCTGCTGGGGGGATATAAAGATTTTTTTTTTATTTCTTTGGTTTTTGGTAGCCGGATAAGTACACTAGACAACAGTGTGCCTCTGTTCAGGTATGACCCAGGAGATGATACATCACAAGAACAAAATAGTGATTCACAAAAGCACCTACTCTCCTTCTGCTGCTTCGCTCTTAACTGCCCTCCCCACACCCACCCACCACTATACTCTTTACTCTGCTCTCTCCCTCCCCATCCTAGAGGATCATCATCTAACCCACTGTGCCTCCTTCTTTTCCAATTTCTGGTTTTCCTCCCTAACCCCCATCTTGACTCCCTCCTCTCACCCTCCACCCCTTCCCCCTACTCCCTCCGAAACTCTGGGTTCCGCTCCTTCCAGATCCCTTCTCACAAATCACGTGCTGGTCAAGTTGCCTTCTCTTTCCGTTTTCCTAAACTCTGGAATTCTCTCCTTCTACCTATTCGCTCTGCCTCCTCCAAATCCACTCTAATCTCTCTACTTCACTCCCATATCTCTCCTTCCTGTCCTGCCTTTAATGTGACAGGCCCTCAATCATTTTCTTCACCTCCTCTCCCCCCTTTTTCTCGTTCTGCAGCTCACTCCCATTGCTGCCTAAACTTAATGCCCTTATAGGCTTAAATGTTGCTTCCCCTTACCTGCCCACCAAGATATCCTATTTGACGGCAGATAAGGTCCGCTTGACCCACCTAGCCTGCCCATTTCCCTACTTATTGGATAAGCTGCAGATTTTTTTTTTTTAACCAGGAGAGACACACTAAGCTAAAAGCTTGTTAACAGGCATGACCTGGGAGCACAAGGAAGTTAAGTGACTTGCTCAGGGTCATACAGTATGCAAGTGGGGGCTGTGGGATTCAAACCTAGGTCCCTAGATTTGCAACTAGGAGCCTTAAACCACTGTGCTATACTGCCTTCTAGTTACCCAACACCCTACTTCCTCCTACCCCTCACTAAGATTGCCTTATGTCTGTCCCATGCATTCTTGAATTCCCCCACTGTTTTTGACCCCACAACCTCCTCAAGAAGGTGGTTTCATGTGTCCACCACCCTCTATGTGAAAAAAGTTCTTCCTCACATTGCTCCTGAGCTATTCCCTCCTCTGTCTTCAAATTGTGCCCCCTTGCTCTTGTACACCTCTTTTTCTTAAAGATGCTCCCATCTTGTACTTTATTGATTCCATTGAGGTACTTGAAAGTTTCTATCATGTCCCCTCTCTCCCTCCTTTCCTCAAGGGTATACATTTTAAGCACTTTTAGTCTGTCTTCATATGGCTTCTCTTGCAGACCCTGCACCATTTAAGTTGCCCTCTTCTGGACTGCCTCCATCCTGTCTATGTCCCTACGGAGATGGGGTCTCCAGAACTGCATGCAGTACTCCAGATAGAGTCTGATCAACTGTCTGTACAGAGGGATAACAACTTCCTGTTTTCTACTGGTGATGCCTCTCCCTATACATCCTAGTATCCCCCCAACCCTCCTTACTGCCTTCTCACATTGCTTACCTACCTTAAGGTCCTCTGTTATGACTATCCCCAGGTCCCTTTCCATTTGTGTTCTTGTTAATACCCCCCACCCCATTGTGTACTCTTCCCTGGGTTTTGGCTCCCAGGTGCATTACTTGCACTTTTTTGCATTGAATCTAAGCTGCCATATTTTTGACCATTCCTCCAGTTTTGCCAAGTGCCTTCTCATCCTTTGCACCCCTTCTTGTGTATCAACCCTGCTGCAGATCTTTGTGTCATCTGCAAAGAGGCATATGTTTCCTTCCAGCCTCTCTGCAATGTCACCTATAAACACATTAAAGAGGACCAGTCCCAATACCAAACCATGTGGTACCCCACTAGTAACCCCCCTTTCTTCACAATGTACTCCATTTACTATTACCCTCTGTGTCCTGTTGTCCAGCCAGCTTGTTACCCAGACTACCACCCTGGGACCCACTCCCAGGCTGGCTAACTTGTGTATTAATCTTTTGTGTGGGACTGTGTCAAATGCCCTGCTAAAGTCTAGGTAGACCATATCCACAGCCCCTCTCTGGTCTATTACTTTAGTTACCCAGTCAAAGAAATCTATTAGATTTGTCTGACATGACCTTCCTGTTGTAAACCCATGCTGCCTTGGGTCCTGTGCCCCACTGGCCTCTAGATACTCAACAATTTTTTCTTTCAGAAATGATTCCATCATTTTCCCTACCACTGAGGTCAAGCTAACAGGTTTATAGTTTCTTGCCGCTGCCTTGCTTACACATTTGTGACGAGGAAGCACATCCACCCTCCTCCAGTCCTCCGGTACCACACCATCCTCCCATGATTTGTTAAAAAGGGTAGTCAGTGGTGTCACTAGTTCTCCCCTTAGTTCTTTCAGCATTCTTGGGTGAATTCCATCAGGCCCCATTGCTTTGTCCACTTTGAGTTTTAGGAGTTCCTTCATGACCCTTTCTTCTGTGAATGAACTGGTATCTACCCCCCTGTCCAGAGTGCTTTTATTGTTTAGTTTAGGTACCTCCCCCCTTCTTCTTTTTTGAATACTGAGCAAAAATATTTGTTCAGTATCTCTGCCTTTTCACAGTCACCTTCTGCCCACCCCTCCCCTTTTTTAAGCCTCACTATCCCTCCTTTGGTCTTCCTTCAATCCCTGATGTACCTATAAAAGGTTTTATCCCCCTTCTTAACTGAGTTGGCTGTCTTTTCCTCGGTTTGGGCCTTTATTATTCTGACTACCTTCCCTGCTTCCTTCTGCTTTAACTGATAGAGTTCTCTGTCCTGCTCTTTCTGTGATTCCATGTACTTTCTGAATGCTATATTTTTCTCCCTGACCTTCCCTGCCACCTCCTTTGAGAACCATAGAGGTTTTTTACTTTGTTTTGTTTTGTTTATTTGCTTCACACAAAGGCTCATTGCCTCTGTGATAGCAGTTTTGATTATTCCTCATAGTTCTTCCACCCTTCCTTCCTGCCCATTTGCTAGTGCATTCCTTAGGCACTCACCCGTTTTGGCAAAGTCATCCCTCTGAAAGTCCAGGACCTTTGCCTTTGTATGGCTTGACTCTACTGCTGTGTTTATAGTGAACCGTACTGTTCAGTGGTCGCTAGTTTCCGGACAGCTACCCGCTTCTAAATCTGTGAACCTCTCTCTGTCTCCATTTGAGAGAACCAGGTCTAAGATTGCTCCTTCCTGAGTGGGTCCCAGTACTAGCTGTCTAAGGCATGCCCCCTGTAGGGCATCAAGAATGACCCCGCTCTTGGATGTAGCTGCAGCAAATGTGCTCCAGTTAACATCTGGCATATTCAGGTCCCCCATCAACACTATCTCCCCTTTTCTGCCATTCTAAGGATACCTTCTATCATTTCCTTTTCCATTTCCTCCCCCTGAGATGGGGGTCTGTATACAACCCCCGTGCGGACTGTGGTGCCATTGCTTGGCTCCAAGTTGACCCACAGTGCCTCCTCTCCTCCCCATTTACCCTTTTGTTCTGTTACTTTGATTCCTTCCCTTATGTAGAAAGCTACTCCTCCTCCTCTTTTACCCTCCCTGTCCCTCCTGTAGATAGTGTACCCTGGTATGTCTACATCCCAGTCATGGTTCTGTGTGTACCATGTTTCTGTGACTGCCACAATATCCAGATGTTCCTCTTCTATCAAGGCCACTAGTTTGGGAAGCTTGTTACCCACACTACGGGCATTGGTACTCATTGTTCTCCATTTTTTGATGGCTTTACCTCTTGTAGCCCCATCCCTACCCTTACTGACTTTGCCTTCTCCATTTACCCCTGTCCTGCTCTCTATTGAACTTTCTACCTTGGTATTTACCTCACTAACTACCCTATTTTGTGGGAGGAGGCTGGGAATTCCCTGCTTCTTATCAGTACCTCCCCCCCACTTAGCTAGTTTAAAAGTTTGCCAATAAAGCATTTAAACAGATCATCACCCAGGAGATTGGTTCCCTTTCTGCACAGATGCAGACCATCATGCCAGTACAGGCTACACTCTCCACTGTTTGGACCGTGTCAGAAGGAGAGGTGGAGGTTGTGCCTTCTACTTGAAGGATTCTCTCATGGGTCTGCCCCTCCCCTCGCTTGACCTCGACCATAAGGCCCAGGCCCTCACTCTAAAGCTGTCCCCTGACCCTTCTAGAGGCCCTATATTCCTGACTGCAGCCTACATACCTCCCAGGAACCAATCCCAGGTGCTGGGCCCACTAATTGACTACCTTACCTCCCTACCCAACCCCTCGGACCAAATCTTGGTGGGTGATTTGAATATAAACTGGCTTTGCCCATCGTCCTCCTCCCACCGTGAGGCTTTGATTCAATTCACCTAACTCAACTGGTCCACGCAGCCTACTAGAATCAACCCCAGCAGGGGTACAAGCACCCTCCTGATGTGGTCCTCACCAACAGGCAAGCCGCATCCATAACATACAGATCCTCCCTGACTGCCTCAGTGACCACTCCCTGTTCTCTTCAACTGGGAAACCCTCGCCCTCATCCTCGGTCAAAACCACCTCTGGAGGTGGCTTAGACAGGGACTCAAAGGCCTTAAGCACTTCCTGCTCATACTGATTGGTCCCCTCCGAGCGCAACTAACATTGACTTGGCCTCAGCCTTTTGTAAACACCTTCAACTCTGCCTGCGACATCTTTGCTCCCATAACTGCTAGGAGGTCCAAAGTGAGACATACCCCTTGGATCACCCCTGCCCTGCTGTGGCAACTTAAGCAACGAGACAACCTTTGGCACCGTGCAGTTGCTACTGGCCGTCCAGCTGACAGAGAGTCTTATGCTGCCGCCCGCAACCAGTGCACCTGGGCCATCCACAAAGCGAAGGTGGAATACTACCAAGCCTCTCTTACCTCCTCTTGGGGGAACCCTAGGTGCTTCTGGGACAACATCAAGCAACTGAATGGTAACTCCCAGTCCCCCTCTCCTTCGCTTCTCAACATCAATGGTGCTGTCTCCTCTGACCCTGCCCTCATTGCCACTCACCTCAATAACTCCTTTACCAACCTTAGCTCAGTACTCCCTGGTAACTTTTTCAGTCCGCCACCTCCTTCTGCCCCACTACCCATCGCTCGCCCCTCCTTCCACCTGCGTCGTGTCACCATACAAGAAACCAGGCCATACCTGCTAAAAGCCCTTAAAGGTAACACCGTCGGTAATGACTCACTTGATCCCTGCCTATTACGTCAGGTCCTGGATCAGGTCCTTTCACCTATCACATGCATTTTCAACAAATCACTATGTCTTGGACAATTCCCTGCTGTCTGGAAGGTTGCCACAGTTACCCCTGTCCACAAAAGTGGTGACAGGACTCTTCCGGGTAACTACCAGCCCATCTCAATCCTCTCCCCCACTCTCTAAGGCTTTGGAGAAAATTGTGGCATCCCAAGTCTCTGACTACCTTCGTAAGTACAATGTTCTCTGCCCTGAACAACACGGGTTCAGAGCAGGTCATAGTACCATTACAGCTCTCCTAGAATTTTCCAACTTCCTCCATGCCTCCTTAGACTCTGGTGCCCTGGCTGGTGCTATATTCATTGACTTGTCTAAAGCCTTTGATACCGTTTCCCATCCTCTCCTGCTCTCCACCCTCAACCTAATAGGCTTTGCCTCTGGACCTGTTTCCTGGTGCACCAGCTATCTCTCCGCCCGCTCCCAGCGTGTGAAAGTCAACGGTACTCTCTCTGAAACCTGCCCATTCACTCTGGAGTGCCAGAGCTCAATTCTGGACCCCTACTATTCTCCCTCTTTCTCAACTCCTACCCAGCAGTTGTGCAGGTAAGATTCTTTTCTATGCTGATGATGCTGTCCTCATTGCCTCTCACAATGACCCCATGCTGCTACAGAACTCCCTCCAACTAGCTTTTGACTCTGCAGCGACCTGGTTCACTGAGCACCGACTTGTTATCAACCTAAAGAAAACCAAAATGATGCTCTTCTCCCACCCCCAAAATAAGTACAGCAAGATCCCCCTAACCATCCACTCCACACCTAATATCTTCATTGACCCTGTTCAGTCCTATTAATATCTTGGAATAACCTTTGACCCTGCACTTTCTTTCCATGGACATATATCTACCCTAAATTCTGCCGCCAACTCGTGGCTAGGCATTCTCTACCGGCACAAGAAATGCCTCCCTCCTGATGCCCTCCACCTGGCTGTCACCTCCTCTGTCATATCTCTCATTGACTATGGCCTTCCAGTCTATGGTTCAGCAGATCAGACTGCCCTCAACAAGGTTCGCCTTACATTCAACAAGGCCTGCAGACTTATCACCGGTGCCCCCAGACTCACTCACACATGTGAGCTGTACACCCTGGCTACCCTACTCAACCTGGACGAGCGACTCATGTATCAGACCACCCAGCTCACCTTTAAAGCCCTGCATGGCCTATCCCCAGGCCTATATCCAGACTAATTCACCGAACTGCACCGACCCCAACACCCAAGTAGCCCGTCAAGAGCAACCCTAGTCATTCCGTGAGCCAGGACCTCTCAAGGGCAGAGGGCGTTCCCCTACCATGCACCCCACTGGTATAACTCCCTCCCTGCCAGTGTCTCAAACTCACCAACCTTAGCTTGCTTTAAGCCCAGGCTCAGAAACTTCCTGCTTACCTCACGCAAATGCAACTGCCGCTAACCTATAAAAAAAAAAAAAACACTGCTGACAATGCTCACTGAGCGGCTCCCACCACCCCCCTTCCCTCCTAATAATCCTCCTCCCCTGTCACTCTCCCCTGCTCCCTGCTACCTCTACCTGCACCCCCCAACCCCAAGTTCTTTGCACCCTAGGCTGTTCTGTACATGAGTTATGAGTTCTACTGTAACAAAATTGTAATTGATTTGTAACTTTTCTTTGTAATTGCTGTGTCCCTTGTACTATTGTTCTTATGTCCTCTTTGTGACGAGGTACCTTTGTAAATGAGTCTCTGGCTCAAAGGTTTCAAAACTGATATTTAAATAAATAAAATAAAATAAATAAATAGGTGGGTATCCCTCCAGGTGGAACCCCAGTCCTCAGTGAAGCCAAAACCCTGTGCTCCAGACCAGTTTTTCAACCATTCATTGAATCGCATGGTGCGGAGTACCCTCGACTGACCCATGCCATAAACAGACAGCACCTCCGAGAAGGATACTGTATGAGCTACTTGTCTAAGGCCCCTCCCCAACTCCACAAACTCCTCCTGCACTGCTCTAATCCCATGCCCAGCCAAGTCATTTGTCCCAAGGTGGACAATGAGGTTCAGCTCTGTTCCTCATGCAGCTACTCTCATGATCCCGATAATTTGCTTCCTGTTCCTTCAAACCATGGTGCCAGGTAGGCACCTTACTTCTTTTCCCCCCCCCCAGTTATATCCCCCTAATAACTGAGTCCCCCCGAGCTGCTTCCTTTCCCTATGGTGTCCTGTGCCACCTTCCTGTGGGCCTCCCTTGTAACGGCTGCCAGCAACCTCCTCGGTCTCCACTGTGGGTGCCTCCATAGGGAAACTATGCTTCTCCACAATGGTGTATGGATTGTGGAGCAGTACATCTGAAGGGATGCTCCTCTGTTCCACCCCCTCACCCTCCCTGAACCTACTGTGGTCCAACTGCTGCTCTTTCTTGGCAACCTCTGAGGCAGAGGTGGTAGACCTGGTGTTCCCTGGGTGGGGGAGGTTCCCATACCCCTGTCCAGTTTGGCTTGGAGATGGGCGACCTCCTCCCTCAGAACAGAGAGTTGCCTGCAAATAGGGCGGCATCTCAGCCTCCAGAAAGTCTGTCCCTCACAGCCAGTGCATTGCACTACTCCCCTCATGTCTGCCTTCTGTCATGTTTATTCTGTGAAATTTATTTATTTATTTATTTATTATAGTTCGTGTGTGCGCTTTTGCCATCAATATGGTGTGCTGTGCTGGTAAAGATATGACAGTTGTATGCCCCTTGCCCTCTTGAGTAAATGATGTCAGAACCCCAGTATAAAGGAAATGACACGGGGGGGGTTGGGCCTAAGCCATGCCTGCCGGAAACAATCAGCTACAAGCTCTGACCCACCACTATGATGAGTGTTGACCTTCCTTTCAGCAAGACAATCTGCACAACAAGTTAACAGAGAATATACCCAGCCAAATAATCAGAGAAAAATCAAGCAGTTTAGCCCAATACAGATAAGCTTCCCCTTACCCAATACAATCTGACATTGTGTGCTCTGAAAGCAATGAAGGGAACACAGTTTCCCCCACCTGAGTCTCTGTCTGGGTTCAAATACACAAACTGCAGGCTTTGCTATGACAACTCCTCAGCCACCAGTAAATTATTTAAAAATAGTTTTGTGCAAACTGTCACAAAATACTAGTAGACAATGCAGCTACCCACAAGGGAAAATCAAACATGCAGTACAGTAGAATCCCATTTATCCGAACCGAGCAGGTGACAAGTTTTAAGTTCGGATAAATGGGAGTTCGTATATTTGAGACTGCCAGATTCACGTTAGAATGGAAGCCGCATATCGGATCACTGATAAAGGCATCGTATCAGTGTATGTATTGGGGGCGCTAGGCTGAACCTCTTGAGGGTTTTTTGTGTGAAATTTTGTTTTGGTTTGCTTGTGATTACTGTACATAATGTGTGTGGGGGGGGCTTTATTCATGCTCACTGTGCAACTTTACTTGGGCAAAGGGGAGAAGTACTTGTTGATGTTCGATTGTTGCAGGCTCTGTACTCGTTTATTCTCAGCTTTCGAGCAGAGTCCTCGTAGCAACATGAGCTGCACTTGATCACAGTCCGGTTGGTTTTCAAGCCAGAGTAAGCACCTGTCAAAGCTTTGTGCGGCTTCTTCATTGGTTGGTATGGGTACTGGGTCGGTCTCCTCGTCAGAGTTATCAGAGGCATCAACTGCTTGATGTTCGGGTATGTCGGGTTGGTGTCGAACGGCATCTACAATTGCATCATCAGAATGATACTCCTGCTGTTCCTCGAACTTATCGCACAGTAGCCAATTCTTCGTATCATAATTTGTCAGGGAGATGTTTTTAGTTTGGAAATCATGTCTTTGGCTAGTGCAGCAATGTTGGGATCCTCATCAGGATCTTGCAGTTAAAATTCTGTGTTCTTACACATCTGCTCCACCTCCGCCTCGCAAACAAGTTCATCTGTCACCAAGATTCCTGATTTGCACCAGGACTTCGCTATTGTTTCAGGCTTTATCTTGTCCCCCACCTATCCACCCGTGTACATGACATCTTTCAGGGAGATAGACTTTATTATCTCTTGTGGGCTCATCTCATTGTTATTTTCCAACAGAACAGCTTGAAGCAACTGCTTTCTGTATAACCGACTAAAGATGTTAAACATTCCCTGATCACAGGGCTGAATTTTAGATGTTGTGTTTGGGGCAGAAATAGATAACGGATGCTGCCATCCTGAGTCTCAAAAACAGGCATTTCAGGGTGAGCTGGGGAGTTATCAAGGAGTAGAATGGCATTAAGGGGCAGATTTAATGACATCAATTGCCTCTTTACGCTCAGTACAACATTTTCTTTGTACCATTTCACAAACAGTGTGTCATCCATCCAGGCATTTTTTTGATGCCCATACAACAATGGAAGTGCTGTCATGTTGCAGTGCCTGAAGCACCTTGGCTCTCTAGATTTGCCTATTAAGAACAGGGGAAGATTATGGGACCCACTCGCATTTACACACGCAAGCACAGTGACTCGGTCCCTCTGTTTTGTGTGGCCAGGGGCAGCCTTTTCTGCACTGTGAGCCAATGTTTTGTCCAGCAGACATCTCCAGTACAGCCCAGTTTCATCGGTATTATAGATCTGATATTCTGACAGTGACTCAGCCTTAGTGAGATCTTGTAGCTGCTGGTTAAAGGGTGCCACTCCATCCACTGCTGAACTCAACTTCTCGCCACAGAAACGAAGTTGTCGTATGCCATGGTATTTTTTGAAGCGGTCCAGCCAACCATCACTCACTGCAAAATTACCCGTCACCACCGAGCTTTGAATGCCACTGAATCGCTTTCTCTTTTAGGAGAGGCCCAGATATTGGCGTCCCCCGCTCCCGCTCCGGACAGAACCACATGTATACTGCATCATCTCTTTCATCATCCTTGCATGCTCGCATCATCTTCTGATTCTCCATACCACAAGAATCCTCGAATGACATAGCAAATTGCCGCAGTTTTTCCTTTGCGTCTTTTATGTCACAGATGGTTGGTTTGACGACTCCATATTCGGCAGCCAGGGACACAGCACGCTCACCATTTTCAATCCTATCAAGGATCTGCAGCTTCTGCTGCAAAGTGAGCACTGTTCATTTCCTCTTGGCCCTCATTTCAGTGACAGACTGACAGTCAGTATAGAGTGAAAATGGACTGGGGAATAGGGTTACCACCTGTCCCTATTTTCGCAGGACAGTCCTGATTTGGGCAGCTGTGTCCTGCAGAAAAACATGAAAAATACTAAATGTCCTGACATTATAGTAGAAAAAATATTTTCTGATTTTCCTCTAAATGTTGCAAAGAACTATAATACCTTAACTAAAATACCTTAAAATAATAAAACACACAAGAAACAACTAAAAAACTATAACACTTAGTCTTAATTCTGATTATTTAGAGAAAACATGTCTGTTGCATTGGTCAAGATGACATACTGTCCTGCGAATAATCCTGTTTCGGTAATAAATGTCCCACTTTGGGCTTCTTAAAAGGTGGTAACCCTACTGGGGAAGAGCATACTTGTTGCTGTAATTAAAGGGAGCAGCTGATGAACAGGGACCAATTGAAAAGGGACAGTCACAATCAAGGTATGCCAAGCATTTTTGGAGGTAATTCAATGCATAAAACATTTGCATAAAACATTTGGCACTATTACTAAGGTGTGCTAAAGGACAGCAAGTTGATCGCTAACTTCGGGTGTTAAATCTTTGAAAAAGTCAGTAAAATTTGGGCTACATAAATGCCAGTCAGATAAGAGAGATTTCCGGTTAACCGGGGTTCGGTTAATCGAGATTCTACTGTATTTTAATCCTTCTGAAGTTACTCACAAGAGAAGCAGTTTTGCAACCCCCATCCTTGATTAAATACTAAATAAATAAATAAACACAAAGCAATACCAAGTATAAGAATTAAAGTAAGGTACACCTCCCTCAGATTTGAGCAAGAGTGAGATTTGTTGCAAATTTCTAATCCATTATAGTGTCTCCCATACAGCTCTCAGTTGCTTGAAAGCAGTAACTTGTTCCAACTTCACCTGGTCTCCCAATTACCTGATCTATGTGTTCTCATTTGCTGTACATTTGTTTATATATATATATATATATATACATATATATATATATATATATATAAAATATATCTCTGTATTTATTACTATTTATCTAAACTTTTGTGCAAATGTATGTATTTTTTAATTGTTCTCTTGGCTTTTCCCTTCCCTCCTCTCCCCAGAAAGCATCTGAAAAAGAGTTATTTTAGCTCAGTATGTCTTTCCTGGTAAAACACTTTAATATATAAAATAAATTACACCTAAACAAATTACAGTTCACAAAGCAACATCATAGTGACAGCAGTACAATGCAAGCAGGAGGGAAGGAAGCTATATAAGCAGTTGTACTAACAGATTGTGCAACTCCTAACTCAGTGTTTTATAAATGATCAGAACCTCATCAAAACTTACACAAAGTTTGGATGCTGTTCTTTTATAAAAATGGCACAGGTTGTTAGAGGTTCTGGACTTTCCCAAATCAGTTCACCCATCTCTAATTTTAGGACATCATAGAATTCTGTTCATGTTTTATTTCCTCTTCCCCTGCCTGAAGACTACCTGAAATGAAAACTTTTTGTTTTAGCAAATCTAAATGTCATTTGTTGTCTTGATTCAATTTCTAGTTAGGTCACATTGGCCCCATATTCAATAGGTTAGCATGGCACTAACCAGGTTAGAGCTGCGCTAACCATGAATAGGGCCGGTGGTCAGGTAGGGCCATATTCAGAGGCCCCCCCAGTGCACTGCACTAACCTAACGACACAACTGCACAGACTATACCACTGTGCCTATGCAAATAAAGTATCCCTCATGTATCATGGGCATAGTGGTATAGTCAAAGGTTTCGGCAGCGCTAAACTCCTACCATCGCAGCACTGTTTAACACCGCTAAAATCTCACCCTTTAACATGACACAAAGGCTGCTCCAACCCCATCTCCCATTCTTTGTTTAGTGTCCACTTCCCTGGTAGTGTAGTGGACCCCCCAATCATCTGATATGTTTCCTTCAAAGATCCCTGGTAGTCTAGTGGTCCCCCTACCCCCCCATCGGCCCGTATGTGATTGATATCCAGCTCCCTGGTAGTCTAGTGACCCCCCAGCTCCTGAAGGTCTGTCAAACCCCCACATGACCCACCTGCTCTTCTCCTCACAATCAGCACAGGACTGTAACTGGCACAGTCTCACTCAATTTTCAGCTGGCCACCGCCTGACTGTCAGTGAGTAATCATGAGACACAGTTGCTTAATGACAGTTGGACGGCAGCTGGCCGAGGGGGTGAGTGGAGGGCTGTGCCAGATGCCATTTTTTTCAGTACTGACCGGTGTCCAGGATGAGGGTGTGTGTGTGTGTGGGGAGGTGGAACTGGAATGGGTGTGTCAGGTGGGGGATTTGGCAACTGTTCCAGGTGTGGGGGGTTCACTAGACTACCAGGGAGGTGGAAATCTAACATAGACAGGGTGATCAGGGTGAGGTCCAGGACCACTAGACTACCATGGAGGTAGAAACTAAATACAGACAGAGTGATCAGGGATGGGGGGGGCCACTAGATACCAGGGGGATGAATATTAAACACATGCTGGGTGATCAGAGGGTGGGTAGTCCACTAGACTACCAAAGATCTTTAAAGGGAACACATATCAAGTGATCAGGAGTGGGGGTGTGCCAGACCACCAGGGAGTAGTGTAACTGGTAGGCAGGACGGGTGCTCCGAGGGCTGCACATACATGCTAATGAGCCCATAACGGGCATCAAAATGGCCCCTTAGTGCCTTGCAAGCACAATAGGCTCTTTAGTCTGATAGGGCTGAATATGATCCACAGGAGCCACAGGGCTATCCCATTTGGGCAACACTGTCTTCAGTGGGCACCTCTGTGTGCCATATTTAGCACTGGGCTGCATCAGCACAATGATAATCACTATGCCCTTCGCTAGTACAGCGCCACAGTAAATAGTGTGCTCCGGTCAGAGTGCACTGTCTGAATATTGCCCCATGCCGGCTTTGCACTAATTGCTGCACACTGCTCCTGTCTGCGTGGCATATATGGCCAGCTCTGAATACAATGGCCATAATTTCTTTCTCACTACAATTTTCTTCTGAGAATTCCAGCACAGAGCAGGTCCCTAGCAACTGGGTTGGCTGGATGGGACTTGCCTTTGAGTATTTATGGGACAGTGGACCCGTGGATTTAAAATACTCAAAAAACAGCCCCATCCAGCCAACTCCCATTGTAGGAACCTGCACTGTCCTGAATTCTTAGATGAAAATTGTAGTGAGAAAAAAATAATGTAACCAATCTGGTAATTTTAACCAGGCCCTGAAAATGCTATGCTCGTGCTCTGCCAGCTTAGTGGTGAGTCCTGCCCTCTAGCCTGAGCCTCCTGAAGTCAGTTCAAGAAACACGAACTCACCCCAGCAATGGAAGTTCGATGTTCATTAAGACTCTGAACTTTTTTATTATTTTGACAGCAGAGCAGGTGAAATGTCAGTACTTTGTACCCACTGCTGTGGTTTTCTGCTCTGCTGCAGATAAAACTGATAAAAAAAGTTCAGAGAAATTCTTGTGAACATCAGTTTTTACATTGCTGGGGGTGAGGTCTGTGACTTTCTTGAACTCATTTTGACATTGTCACGTTGAACCCAGTCCCCGACTGGCGGCTCTTTACTTTGCCTCCTGAAGTCACTTGGTCTCTCAAACTGTAAATCCTGCAGCTAGAAAACATTTAGACAGTAAGGAATTATAGAATTATCAATGCAGCGTACGCCGCAAACAGCTTAACATTTGAGAAACGAATTGTAATGGAAGGAGTCAAGTTCACATATGAAGCTGCCTCCCTGAGCAAAGATCAGTTGAATCCCGATTGCTGACTCACTTCAAGGGAGCTCAGGAATTTGAAGGCTGCTGTTGCTTTTTGTCTTCTGTGAGTAAAGAGATGGATAACTCCTGATCCATTTCATGGGAGCTCAGGAATGTTTCCTAGGAAGTCAGGTATTATGGTCTCCCCTGGGTGAGGACTGGCTGAATCCAGAGCTGTTTTCAGTGATCACTGACACGTCTATTTTTTTATCTCTTTACCTTTAAATTAAAGTCTATTTTTCCCTTCAGTTCAGATCATTGGGGGTGTTGATCCAAGGAGTATGGCAGCAGAAAAACTACAGTGGAAAGAATCAAGACTGGTTATCATAGCAACCATTGTCCTGCCTCATTCCGCAGGCTTACCTGCTGAACCAAGATGCCAAGCTATATTACATTATATAATATCTTCCTTGGGAAGCCTTAACCCTGTCATGGACAGCCCCTGGAGCAAAGTGTACTGCAAGTAAACGGACTTAGCTGCCCTTGGATGTGACGGATAGCCAAAGTCAGTGAGTTAATGCATTGCACAAACAAGGTTCCCCTTTAAGCAAGGATACTTATTTCTGTTTTAATTCTGTGCTTGGGGGAGGAGCTTAAGGGTCCCACAAAAGAGTTACCCCTTTTCTTCCACTAAGTGGTGCTGTCCACATTAAAATATAGGAGGAGGCCATGAATCCTGTAAGATAAATTGGACTTCGTTCGTATTCAGTATGTAACTGTAGAGAAATTGGAAATTTAAATGAACTTTATAGGTGGCCTTCTGAACTAAATTACTGGATTATAATTCTTTATACACAGGAATTGTTATATGAAATTTAAAAGCTTTGGTTATAAGTATGTGATATGACACAACTATTGAAATGAGATTTTGTAGCTTTAGTCACCTTACACAACTGTGGTCTGAGCTTTAATAGTGGGATACTAATGCTAATTATATGAACAAGGATATTGGCCATATTCATTGAGTTTGAAGCCATGACTGTTACTAGTTATGGTGCATAGATCATTATTTGTAGCATGGTACTATCTAGAAATAACCTCAAGGACTATTTATGTTGCACAAATCATTATATGAATTATGGTGCTGTTTAGAAATAACCTCAATTTCTGTTTTGTTTGCTACTGCTATTTACATTTATGCTGCTGTTTTAATTTTATTTTCACATTTTAAAATGCACTGTCGCTTTAAGCAGTACCTTTTTATTGTACGTGGGCATAGGGTCATATGTTCATAGTTAAATACAAGTTCTTTTAGACAAATTTGTCTTTCAACGAACTCGCCACCTTTCGTTTTCACAGGTGGAACAACATAGAAACATAGAAACATAGATTTTGACGGCAGATAAGGACCACTTGGGCCACCCAGTCTGCCCATTTCCCTACCTACTGGATAAGCTGCAGATTCTAGTTAACCAATAGCCTACTTCCTGCCACCCCCCACTACAATTACCCAATGTCTGTCCAATGCATGTTTGAATTCTCCCACTGTTTTAGACCCGACAACCTCCCCAGGAAGGCGGTTCCATGCATCCACCACTCTCTCCATGAAAAAAAATGTCCTCACATTACCCCTGAGCCGTCCTCCCTCTATCTTTAAATTGTGCCCCCTTGTTCTTACACATCACTTTTTTTAATCACCCATATAATGATCTAGTCTGTTTTTAAATATAGTAATATCTTTATTGCTTTCTACAACATATTTAGATAATGAGTTCCAACTTGTTATGATCCTTTGAGTGAAAAAATCACATCTCTTCTTGGTTATGTTGGTTTCTCCTTTTAATCTATAGTTATGAGAACGAGTTTTTATATTTTTTATGTTGCTTGCACACATGCACAAGAAACATATTGAGGCAGCTTTCTCCAGAAGCAGGTTGTGGAGGTGCGGCAATGTTGTGGCCAATGCCCCCGCAGCCCTTAAAGGCTTGGCCCGCTTCCCTCAATGCCGTGGCATGCTGCTGCTGACACTAGTTCAGCCAGCGTGCCACCAGCTTGTAAAAATGTAGCCATTGCAATCAGGGGCTGCCTCGTCATTGCAGCCAGCCATTCACTGCAATGAGGGAGCGACCCGTCATTGCAGGGCAGGATCTTGAAATACTGATATTGTTTGTGAACATGGCGGCAGTTTGCCACCATGTTCACAAGCAATATTAACCTCCCCCTGCTGAGGGGGTTCCCAATCCCCCTCAGCAATATGTGCCCCCCCGACCATGTTTATTTGCCAGTGGGGGCCCTAATCCCCATTGGCTTCAGTGCCGCAAGATTTATGCTGCCTACGGGAGCCCACTGGCCGGGCATTATGTAACCTCCCCGCTTTGTTGTCTGCTGACGGGTGCCCAATCCCTGTCGGCATAATGTCACCCCCCCCTTTTGTTGTGTGCAGACAGGGTGCCCAACTCCGCCGGCTACAGCTTCCTCCCCCAAAGAAAGCTCCCCACTGGCACACTGGAGCCCTCTCCAGTGTGCCACATGCACCAGTATAATAAAACGGCCCCGCAATGTCTTTTTTTAACCTGTAAAGGAAACGGTCCTCGGTGGTTTCTCTGCCCCCCACAACCCGCGCCCACCCACTGTGCTCTCTGCCTCCCCACACACCCCCTCACCCCATACTTACCTCCAGAGTCCAGAGCGACGATCTTCCGGGGCCGGGAATATGTCTACACTCTTCAAAGCCGACCGCCAACTGAGGAAATACTGGTAAGCTGTATAATAGAATAAATAGTTTTTTTTCAACATTGATGCGTATCTCAGGCATTTTTTGGAATTTTGGCACCAAATTTTCAACGTGGGGTTTTTGGGAACCCTCCTCATGAATTCAGGCACTGTCATGTCGTTATTCGGCCCCAAAAGGTGATTTTGCGGTCACTGCACGGAATCCCTTTTCGGGGCTGATTACCAAAACGACAGTGCCAGTGTTCATGAGGTGGGCTCTCAAAAAGCTTATACTGCAAATTTGGTGGGAAAAATCCAAAAAATTACCGTTTTATGAGTGTGCATTGCACAGTTGCTATGCACGCTTATAACTTTGCGAATTTTAAATATTTTCACACCAGATTTTCAACATTGCCATTTTTTCAGACCTCCTTATGAACAGTACAGCTGTCATTTTCCACATCCTGGCCGAACTGTGTTTTCGCACTTCTGGCACAGAATAGCACGGTTGGTGTGGGAAATCAGTGTTCAGGACATATTAAGAAAATGAAAGTGGAACTGTTCATGAGCAGAGGTCCTAAAATGCCTGTGTTGAAAATTTGGTGACAATACTCCATAAAATGACTGTGTTACGAGCGTGCATTGCAAAGTTTGCATGCACGCTCGTAACTTCACGAATTAATAATATTATCACTCCAGATTTTCAACATTGCCATTGTTCTGCACCTCCTTATAAACAGTACACCTGTCATTTTTCACATCCTGGCCAAAATGTGTTTTCACAGTTCCGGTGCAGAATAGTGTGGTCGCTGTGGGAAATCAGTGTTCAGGACACATTATGAAAATGACAGTGACACTGTTCATTAGTAGAGGTCCTAAAATGCCTATATTGAAAATTTGGTGACAAAAGTCCATAAAATGAGTCGTTCTGATATTATTCGCATGATTCCACTTGGTACATTCATAACTTGCAATATTTTCACTCCAGATTTTCAGCATTGCCATTTTGCACACCTCCTTATGAACAGTGCAGCTGTCATTTTTCATATCCTTGCCGAAATGTGTTTTCGCTCTTCCGGCGCACAATAGCACAGTCGCTGTGGGAAATCAGTGTTCGGGGCATAGTAAGAAAATCACACAGACACTGTTCATGAGCAGAGGTCCTAAAATGCCTATGTTGAAAATTTTGTGATGAAACTTCATAAAATGACTGTGTTACGAGCATGTGTTGTGCAGGTTCCACGCACCTTTGTAAGTTTGTCAATTAGTAATATTTTCATGCCAGATTTTCAACACTGGCATTTGTTTGCACTTCCTTATGAACAGTACAGCTGTCATTTTTCATATCCTGGCCAAAATGTGTTTCCGCGCTTCCAGCGCACAATACCGAAGTCAATGTCAGAAATCAGTGTTTGGGACAGATTAGGATTGAGCGACTGAGGGGGAGGAGTGACAGAGCTCAACTGAGCTCTGTCAAGACTGCTGCAGGTTTCTTTGTGGGCAGAAAAAGGCGACAATACAAGCAGGAGCCCAGTACAAAAGGGCAGCCTGCAGCGCAGGGAGATACAGAATGAGCGAGTGAGGGAGGGAGAGTGAGTGAGCTCAACGGAGCTCTGTTGGGACCGCTGCGGATTTCTTTGTGGGCAGGAAAAGGCAGCAATGCATGCAGTGGCTGACTACAAAAGGGCAGCCTGCAGCGGTGTGAGAAACAGAATGAGAGAGTGAGAGAGGGGGAGTGAGCAAGCTCGACGGAGCTCTATCGTGACTGCTGCAGATTTCTTTGTGCACAGAAAACTGTGGCAACGCAGGCAGGAGCCCAGTACAGAAGGGCAACCTGCAGCGCTGGCAGAAATGAAAGGAGCAAGTGAGACAGGGGGAGTCAGTGAGGCCAACAGAGCTTTGTCGGGACTGCTGCAAATCTTTTGTGGGCAGAAAAAGATGCCGACAGAGGCAGGAGCCCAGTACAAAAGGGCAGCCTGCAGCGTCAGGAGAAACAGAATGAGCAAGTGAGACAGGGGGAGTGAGCGACCTCAATGGAGCTCTGTTGGGACAGCTGCAGATTTTTTTGTGGGCGGAAAAAGGTGCCAACAGAGGCAGGAGCCCAGCACAAAAGGGCAGCCTGCAGCGTTGGGAGAACCAGAAAGAGCGAGTGAGAGAGGGGGAGTAAGCGAGCTCAATAGAGGTGTATCGTGACTGCCACGAATTTCTTTGTGGGTAGGAAAAGGTGGCAATGCAAGCAGGAGCCTAGTACAAAAAGCCAGCCTGCAGCGTCGGCAGAAATGGAACGAGTGAGTGAGAGGGGGGAGTGAGTGAGCTCAGTGAAGCTGTGTCAGGACTGCTGCAGATGTCTTTGTGGGCAGAAAAAGCCACCAACTCAGGAAGGAACACAGTACAAAAGGGCAGCCTGCAGCAGCAGGAGACCAGAATGAGTGAGTGGGACAGGGGGAATGAGTGAGGCCAATGGAGCTCTGTCGGGACTGCTGCAGATTTCTTTGTGGGCAGAAAAAAATGCCAACAGAGGCAGAAGCCCGGTACAAAAAGGCAGCCTACAGCGCCAGGAGAAACAGAATGAGTGAGTGAGACAGGGGGAGTGAGCGACCTCAACAGAGCTCTGTCGGGACAGCTGCAGATTTCTTTGTGGGCAGGAAAAGGTGCCAATGCAGGCAGGAGCCCAGTAAAAAAAGGGCAGCCTGCAGCGCTGGGAGAAACAGAATGAGTGAGTGAGTGAGACAGGGGGAGTGAGTGAGCTCAACGGAGGTCTATCGTGACCGCTGTGGATTTCTTTGTGGGTAGGAAAAGGCAGCAATGCTGGCAGGAGCCCAGTACAAAAGGTCAGCCTGCAGCCCTGGCAGAAACGGAATGAGCGAGTGAGAGAAGGGGAGTGAGCGACCTCAGTGGAGCTGTGTCGGGACTGCTGCACATGTCTTTGTGGGCAGACAAAGCCGGCAACACAGGCAGGAACCCAGTACAAAAGGGCAGCCTGCAGCAGTGGGAGACACAGAATGAGTGAGTGAGGGAGGGGGAGTGAGTGAGCTCAACAGAGCTCTGTTGGGACTGCTGCAGATTTCTTTGTGGGCAGCAAAAGGCAGCAATGCAGGCAGGGGCCCAGTACAAAAGGGCAGCCTGTAGCGGCGGGAGAAACAGAATGAATGAGTGAGAGAGGGGAAGTGAGTGAGCAAGCTCAACGGAGCTCTATTGTGACTGCTGCAGATTTCTTTGTGGCCAGAAGAAGGCGGTAACAAAGGCAGGACCCCAGTACAAAAGGGCAGCCTGCAGCACCAATAGAAATGGACAAGCGAGTGAGAGAGGGGGAGTGAGAAAGCTCAACGGAGCTCTAGCGGGACTGCTGCAGATTTGTTTGTGGGCAGAAAAAGGCACCAACAGAGGCAGGAGACCACTACAAAACAGCAGCCTGCAGCGCCAGGAGAAACAGAATGAGCGAGTGAGACAGGCGGAGTGAGCGACCTCAACAGAGCTCTGTCAGGACACCTGCGGATTTCTTTGTGGGCAGAAAAAGGTTCCCATGCAGGTAGAAGCCCAGTACAAAAGGGCAGCCTGCAGCACCAGGAGAAACATAACCAGTGAGTGAGAGGGGGAGTGAGCGAGCTCAGTGGAGCTCTATCGTCACTGCTGTGGATTTCTTTGGCAGAAAAAGGTGGCACCCAGGGTGAGCCCAGCACAAAGGCCAGCCTGCAGCGCCAGCAGGCAGAAATGGAACGAGCATTGAGAGAGGGGGAAAGAGCTACCTCAACGGACATGTGTCAGGACTGCTGCAGATTTCTTTGTTGGCAGAAAAAGCCACCAACAGAGGCGGGAGCCCAGCACAAAAGGGCAGCATGCAGCGCCAGCAGAAACAGAATGAGCGAGTGAGAGAGGGGGAGTGACCCACCTCAACAGAGTTCTGTCAGGACACCTGCAGATTTCTTTGTGGGCAGAAAAACATGTCAACACAGGCAGGAGCCCAGTACAAAACAGCAACCTGCAGCACCGGGAGAACCAGAACGAGTGAATGACACAGGGACAGTGAGCGAGCTCAATGGACCAACACAATTAACATTCAGCATGGACAAATGCTTGTTTATTTTGTTCATGTGATTTTTGTAATCCAGTATTCTCCATCAAACTGGGATCTTTGGTTGCCCTAAAGACCAGAAAAAGGTCTCCTCTTAACTGTGTATACTCAGTAGAGTATAACCCCAGTTGTTTTAGTCTTTCATTATGGTTATGAGGTTGTAAACCCTTTATTTTTTTTTATTTTTCTTTGTACACTTTCTTTTAATTTTTTACTTCTAACAGTGGTTCCTGAAGAAAACTGTGAGCAGCATTCCAAGTGCGGGCGAACTAAACTGGTGTACAGAGGAAGGATTATTTTTGGCTCTCTGCTTTTTATGTTGGAGAGAATACAGCCTCGCATTTTTTGGCATTTTTTTACAGTCACTTTTGTATGTACATCTGATGAGGGTTTATCTGTGATTATTATTTCGAGGTCTCTTTCTTCGGAAGTATTTTCTAGCACCTGGTTATCAAGTTTGTGTAAGTGAAATTAGGGTTCTTGGATCCAAAGTGCATCACTTTACACTTGGTTATATTAAACGTCATTCTGTTGTTTTATGCCCATACTGATAATTTATCTAGGTTAGCCTGGAGTTTACATCTATCACTTTGAGTGTGTACCAGACCCTCTAATTTGCAGTCACTGTGTAGGAGGCAGTAGAGCGCAGAGGTTTAGGTCTCTGAGCTGCAACCCTGGAGACTTGGGTTTGAATCTCACAGCCCCCACTTGCATACTGTGTGACCCTGAGCAAGTCACTTAACTTCCTTGTGCTCCCAGGTCGCACCTGGAAACAAGCTTCGGCTTAGTGTACCTTTCCTGGTTAAACAATTTCCTCTTTCCCTTCCCCTACTTACTTAGCCATGCATTTTCAGATGTTTGGAGTGTAGCTACTAGTATATTGAATAGGGTAGGCCCCAATACTGAGCCCTGCGGCACTCAGCTTGTTACATAACCCCGATCTGATTGATAGCCCTTAATTGCTACTTTGTGCTTCCTGTTTTCCAACCATGACGTAAACCAATTTATAATATTTGTTTGTAGCTTAATTTTGTAAAGCTGTTTGATGGTGTTTTGTGTGATACTTTTGTCGAATGCTTTGGCAAAATCCAAAAATATTACATTCACTGGTATCCCTTTTTCCAAGGCTGCACTCACAGGTTCAAAAAAAGATATTAGGTTGGTGAGGCATGATTTGCCCGGGATGAATCCATGCTGTGTCATATCTATTATTTGTTCTTTGTTCATTCGGTCTATAATACAATGTTGAATGATTCTTTCCAGTATCTTTCCTATAACTAAAGTTAAACTTATAGGTCTGTAATTTTTTTGTTTCTGATCTTGAACCGGTTTTATGTATTGGAGTTATGAGAGCTTGTCTCCATTCAGGTAGTGTTTCACCATTTTTAGGGATAGATTAAATAAATGGGTTTGTGGTCCCACTGGTTCATTTTATAGCTCCTGCAGAAATTCAGGTGTAATACCATCAGGGCCTGCTGAACTGCTGGATTTTAGGCCTTTAACAACTTTGCTGATTTCATTCTCAGTAATTGGAATGTAGGCATTGGATGTAGTTATAATAGGCTTAACTATTTTTCCTTTGGTTCATAGACACTTAGAAAGTATTTGTTTAATTCTGTGGCTATGTCTGCTTCATCTGTAAGGATTTCATTTTGAGTTTTGATTGGACCTACCCCCTTTTGATTTCCTCTAGCGCTCTACATAATTATAGAATTGCTTTTTGTTGTCTTTAACTTTGTTTATCAAACTTGTTTCCAGGTTTCTTTTAGAAATTCTGATCAGCTCATCATGTTGTTTGTCACAGTGTTTTAGCTTAGAACCTGTGCTATTTAATGATTTTTATTTAACTTAGAGTATAGTTTCTTTTTTCTCCTGATTAATTTTATGATGTTCTTATTCCACCGGGGGACATCTCCAATTTGTTTTATATTTACAGATTACAGGTACCCATTTGTCCATGCAATAGTGTAATTTATTTTGTATATTCTCCCAGACGGCTACCAAGTCCTGGTTCATAAGTTATTTTTTCCAGTTCCACGTTGTTAAGAATTCTTTTCCTTTTTTATAGTTTGCTTTATGATCATTCTTTATGGCATGGTGGAGTACTTCCTCCTGAAGATGCACATTACATGTGAAACCAGTAGAGGTGTATCCGACCTGTTGGGCGTCTGCTTACACATTGTGCACTTTTGAATTAAAGAAGCTTTTTTGCACAGTTAAATCATGGTGCCCGGTTTGTGGTGCATGTATAGGAGAAAAACAGCATTAACATGTACTGGAAATAAATAGTTAAAAGTAATCAAAATAGCATCAATAAAAAAAATGAAACAGGCGCATAGTAAACACATGAAATAAACAGGGAAAAATACATGGTGCAAAATAATAACAACAACTGCACAGTGACGAAGGAAAACCATAAAGTGAACAGTGAAGGGGGAGTCACTAGAGAGCCCAAGTGGACAGGTAGGGGTTGGAGCAGTTGCAAGAGAGAGCTTTGAATTCACGGAGGAGGGTTTTTAGGGATGAGGGAGTGGAGGCAGAATAGATAACAAGGAGGAGAGGAGAGAAAGTTTGGAAAATTTAAAGGTGAATGCAACTTGACCTGCTGATGACTTGATACGAGGGAGGGGTGTTTGTAGATGGAATATGTCAAGGTACTGTGATTGTAACCACACAGCGTCCCCTACACACAATGCCAGAGTGCTAGTAAAACTGTGAAGTGTATCCAGGACCACGTGTCTCCAACGGTACCAGCACCCTCTCCATTCTAGTTTACCAGTAAATGGAGTAAATCCAGGTATTTCCAACTGCACAGCTACCCCGCCTCCCCCCACACACATATGCTGTGCTGTTAGGCAGAGCATGTTCAGTTAACACCAGGTAGATCAGGACCCAATGCACATTATACTGGGGCACTGGTAGATGGAGTGTACCTGGGTAGCTCCAACAGAACATCCCTACATATCATACTGGGGTGTTGATATATGTTGATATATGATGTACAGGTAACTCCAACAGCATCCTCCTACACATCACACTGGGGTTTTGGTGGGTGGAATGTGTGCAGAAACCTTCAACAGCAGACCTCCACACGTCCTACTGGAGTGATGGTAAACTGAGTGCATAGAGGTAACTCCAGCACCACCACTCTACACATACTGGGGTGTTACAAGATGGCGCCTGTACAGTTAACTCCAACAGTACCCACCTGCACATCATGCTGGGGTGCTGGAAGATGGAGTGTGTACAGACAACTTAAGCAGTACCTCCCCGTCACATCTTCTTGAGGAGTTGGTACATAGAGTGTGTAAAGGTAACTCAAGCAGCACCCCCGTCATATCATACTGGGGTGTTGGTAGATGTAATGTGTAGTGGTAACCCCAACAGCTGGCAGTATAGTCGAGAGGTTAGACTAACCAACTGTGAATAAGCTAGGTACATCCTGCAAACCTGGGTTTGATTCCCACAACCTCCACTTGCATACTGTGTAACCCTGAGCAAATCACTTAACCGCCCCCCCCCATGCTCCTTCATTACTCCTATAATCAGATATTGTGCCTAGTGTGTCTTAGCTGGTTACCAAAGAATGAATGCAGTTTAAAAAAAAAGTACCCCTACACATCTCCCTTCTCTACTCATTACACTGGGGTGCTGGTAGATGGAGTATGTCCCGATAAGTCCAACAGCAAAGCATTCCCTACACACCAAACAGAGGTGTTAGTAGATGGAGTGTGTTTAGGTAACTACAACAGCACTTGCCTACACACCATACTGGGTTTTGACTAGGTGGAGTATGTCAACTTGTCCAGGTAATTCCACAAAGTAGAATAATAGCCATAAAGTTATCTTTACGACAACTGTAATCCCATTCAGGAGTCCTGCTAACACTAAAAGCTGTAAGATTGAAGTTCCAGCGGTTAATGAATTTCTCCACATCCTCAAGCTACATATGACTTGTCGTGAGCTCTGAAAGAGTTACTTTATATAATAGATATGAAGCACAGCAACAAAGGCTCCTTCAGCCACAGACAGGAAGAAGTTAGGTATTAAATTATAAATTACTAACATGATTTCAGTCTATCAGTGCAATGCGCCACTGCATCTCTTATCCTGTGTACTGTGTGCTCTCATGCAGGAGCGATAGGAGGAAAGGTTACAACTCAGTGCTGGGAGAGGACAGCATAATAAAATATAAAAGACTCTAAACTTATTATAAATCATTCATGCGTCACTGTCCTCTTGCCCAAACTTCATTCTCAGGGTCTATTATACTATAAAAGACACCCTTCAGAGGCCCCATTAACTTATAACCAAAGCATCCTGAACCATTTATTGAGCCTCATATCTAGACCCCCTCCCACACTCAGAAACCAGCAGCTGCCCTCTAGAAACCACCACAGATTCTCTTCCACTAGACCTGCAAGAGTTTACCCCTTCATGGTGAGGACCAGACCCTGCACACATATACACACGCACGCACACTTACATACACACTGATAGGCATCTGGGATCAAGATATGGTTAAGGAGGAGGAGACGCAAGGGAAGGAAATGCAGCCCTGAGACAGCATGACGGTCTCTTCTGCCTTGGTCTATGCAACCTCTCTCTCTCTCTCTCTCTCTCTCTCTCTCTCCATCTCTCTTTCATATCCTCCCTGCTCTGTCACCTGTGGTCACCCAGGTGGCAGCGTTGTACTGGGATCTGTCACCCACCCGCCCCAGAGGAGGGGAGTGTTCATGCGGCTGCTCAGTCCTTCCCTTGATGTCCTGTGATGCAAACTTAGGTCACTGGCATGGCCGTGGTACCTTCCACTGTTATTCTACCAGGCCTGCCAATGGACGCCATTATTGCTTTATAGGACAAAATGGTCATCCACATGTTGTATTCCTTCCATTACTCCCTATCCATCCTCCCTCTGTCCTTACATTGCCAGGCTCACTGTACCTCCTTCATATCCAAGTTCTAGTTTGGTTACCTTCTCCCTTACCTCTCTTCTTCCAGCTCCCTCCTGCTTTCTGTTCCCTCTGTTCTAAGGACCATCGCATTTTTACCACTTCTCCCCCCTCCCATTCTTCTGCTGGGATATCTGACTTCTCCTGTTCACTTCCCTCACTCTGACACCAACTTTCCTCCTCCCGCTGTCTCTCTTCCTCCCCTGGCTCCCTCAGACACCAGTTGAAACTCCAACTCCACCCTACCTGTTCATGTTACCCTTCATCTTGACACTTCCCCAGCATGAGCCTCAGACATCCTTGGTAAGACATCTGGCTGAGTCCCTGCTACCTGCCTACTGGTTTCACTTCATCACTACCTCCATTCTTACGTTCTGCAGGAGGCCAGGCACAAGCCCGTACAAAAGATCTTTTGCCGCTGGCTCGGTGGTGCTGAGGGTTGAGACACTGGACGCCACACCTCACGCCACATCGATGACCCAGGTTCGGTGACAGACTCAGTTTGCTGGGGGTCGGCAGGGGGGAGAGAGGGATTGAGCACCCATATGCAGCTCTCCCTCTCTGGAGAGGGTTGTACACATACCCCGCTGCTCTACTGCCATCTCCCAGGTGAACCCGGGTATTGGCAGTGCAGTCAGGGCAGCAGTAAGAGAACTGGAGGGGCTGACATTGGCCAAGGGCTCAGAGCCTAGTCCACGTTCCAGCGCACTTCTGTCCCATTGGCTCTCTTTGTATGCAGGCATCAGCAGTGTGAGGTCACTTAAAAAAGTGGAAAAAATTCCTTGTCGAGCCTGGGTGATGATCTCTCTGGCCACCCAGCTATCAGACCAAGGGCAGATCCACTGTGCAGGCACTCCTCTGAAGTTAGGAAGGTAAGGGGGAGCCTTCCTCACCCCACCCGGGGGGGTCATCCGGACCTTTAGAACTGTATCGGAGCAGCCTAGCACTCTGGGGGCAGACACTGCAGCAGTAATATGGGTGTGAGGGATCTGAAAGAGTGGATTGACGGGGGGGCAGTTAGGAGTAAAAAATAATAAGTTAAAAAACAGATCTTTCGCCTGTTCTCAGTATTGTATTTGCATGCCATGTACTGCTGCCACTTTTATCAGTGTAATTGTTTAGGCTTTTAATTGAGCTGTGACTATATTTTATTCTCTGTACCAACTATTTTGTGTTTATGTACTTCTGTGCCAACTTATTTTACCAAATGTTGTTCAACTGATTTGCTGTTGTATATTCTACTGCTGTTCTCCAACTGTTCCTCTCCCCGGTGGTCACACCTGGAAATGAACCTTGGCTCAGTGTGCCTCTCCTAAGAAAGAAAGAAAGAAAGAAAGAAAGAAAGAGTGAGGAAGGAGTTCTATCACGTTGTTCTCTACACACCTTGCTGGGGTATTAGTGGGCAGAGTATATCCACATAACTCCAACAGCACAATGTCCCTAACAAATTATGCTGGTGCATTGTTTTTTTGTTTGTTTTTTTGCTTTACTTGTTTAGCCTCCTAACTGGCACCTAGTAACTCTTCTTCAGCAGCCTTAGTCACAGCCCCAGTGCCCACTGAACTCATTTCTGCCCCACTGCATGCCTCCAGATTCTCCAGGAAGTCTACAAAGCTCCTAGTGTCCAGGTTTGACTCTTATCTGGCTGGGCCTCTCTACTGCCACTGAGGGAAGAGAAGGTAGCTTTTCACTGGGGCCAAGGCTGAACAGAACATGCATGGAGGTGCTGAGGGTTGGGTGGAGTGGTAGGGTGCATGCACCAAGGCTGTCATTTGGAGCAGCCATAACAGGCATGTTTCTGCTGGTTCTCTCTCATCCAACTGCAAAGGCATGCATGCTTGCTGCGGGATAGAATAAGCCCAGCTGTACAGAGCCTCCTACTTGGGCCTTGAACGGTTTCTCTTCCTACAGTTTTCCCTCAGTGAATTACTCAAAATGTAATGAGAAACAAATAGTGTGTCCTACCTGGGAAATTAACCTAGGCCTTCAAAATGCCATCCTATTGCTCCGCCAGCAGCGCAGTCAGGCCAACGGGCTAGCCCAAGTTAATGTTGCTTGGTTAGTGTTTGACATCATCAGGTACCTTGAATTTTGTTGGATACCAGATGACACCGGTTTCCATTGGTATCCAACCTCTGGATGCTATCACCCAGGATCCAGTCGGATACCAACTATCCCGATATGACTGTCCAGGATCCGAGGCTAACATCTGATGTCAGATCCCATTATCTGATCTTGGGTCTGAAATCCTAATGAATTCGAATAGGATCTCAGCTCTGTAGTTGGACATATGGACTATCTGTCAGATCCCATTAGGACAGCCAAAAGCACTATCTGAGCATCAGTAGCCTGTGCTTACTAGGAACATAGGAAACATTAGACAAAAAAAGACTAAGGGTTTATCCTGCCGCCCCCCCCCCCACCTTGATGGCAGCGGCAGCATTTACTATTATGATAAATAACTGTAGCCGTTTGATGGGAAGATGTGGTACTAGTCAATGTTATGGAATTTGGCACCTCTGGAAACCTGAGGCCAAGGGATCCACCTGTTCCTCTCAGTCATGTTAGTTCTGATATAAGCATCCCACAGATACTCTGTTGCTCTTTCCTTTAATACTATTTATTCATTATTGTTTTTGTACTGTTTTATGTCTTCCCAATATTAAGATTTGTATGTCTTTCCTAATGTTGAGCCCTTTTATCCAGGCATGGTAGAAAATGGGTCTTTGACTCAATCCACCTTCTTGGTAAGATGAATACATAAAACAAATTCATTTTTGTCAATATTCATTCATACTACACCAGCTCTGTGGTACAGCTTTAGCACTACTGCTCACGATGCCAGTGATGTGCAATTGGAAATGAGCACGTGTCACTGGGGGTGGCCACGGAAGGAAGGATTGAGCATCCCAGAGACTGCTCACCTTCCTCAGGGAAGTGGAAACACTGCTTCTGCTGCATGACTGCCAGCTGGAAGCATGGAACAGGAAGAGGTAGCCATCAGTTGCCAGGTATGCCTGATGCCACAGCACACATCCACGCTTGCGTCATTACTAGCTGGCACCCCTAGCAAGAAAACTGGAGGATGGAGGAAAATGCTGGTCTATCTCATGTTGGCACCCCCCCCCCGCCGAAAGTTCTCACACCACCAACATGGTGGGCCACTCACCCCCTATGTGTGAGGTCCTAGGTAAGTGGTGTACAACCAGTAACTTTGTGAGAAGATCGGTGATGAGGCTGGTGGGTACCATTTAGCAGAATCATGACAAGAAAAAGCTTGTTTAAAAAAAAGTTCATTCATATTACTACAAAAAAGAGAACAATCATACTTAAAAGTGATTAATGGTAGAAAACAAAGAAAAACACATTTTATAAAGTCCACAATTAACTGGAGAGATCCAAGAATGAGAGTAAATTAATCTATCATAGGAATTATTTCTGAGGTTGATCAATTATACTGATGATTCTATGTTAATTATAATCTTACCAGTTAGTCAATGTAGAGTTTGCTACAAGTTGCAGAATTATTTCATGTTGTGCATTATTTGTTTTTTTAAACTTTTCTTTTATTAGTTTCATATGTTCGTACAAACATTACAATTCCTTATTCAGGATATACCAACATAAAGATTACATACCAGGAAGAGGGAACGCAGCCCCTTCTTAATACAAGGATGGATGTCCCCTAAATAATTTAGTAAATAAGTAAGTAGTATATTGTTTGACTTATAAGTCTTCAACAAATATAAAAAAACATATTAAAAATGACAAAAATACAAATACATAATTAGATAATTTTTTTATTTTATGCAGGATAAATACATAAAATAATTTACATATATATAAAGCTCATTTTTTCCATCTGCTGGTCTCCTTCCCCCAGTTCTCTCTCCCACTAAGATGCTTCCTTGCACTCGGCCAGGGATATTTCTGGTCACTGCTGGACTGCTACCTTCTCTTAGATAATGTTGAAACTAAAACTTGCGTCCTGATTGGTTCAAACACCCTGCCACCAGGGGCGTTATTTCTTAACAACGGCCCGCTCTAAAACAAGTTCCAATTCTGGGACTCGCGAGTCGCCAGCGGCATTTATTTTCCTCGCTAAGCGAGCGCCTCGCCGACATAACCCACTTCGCATTCATTCCACTTGTCTCCCTCGCCTTCAACACAAACTGCAGCACCAAAAAGCAAATAATTAAATCTTTTACAAAAAACGTTCCTGCCTCACAGCTCTGCTCTGTTTCTCACTCCCAACAGCATTTCAGGCAGTCCACCGACTCTGCTTTCACTTGTTTACAGTACGTCCTTTCACCACCCACTCTGTTCCCAGCTCATCTCCATTGTGACAGTGCTCAGCCACAAACACCAAACACCATTTCTTTTTTGGCTCTTAAATGAAAAAAAATACTTTACTGCAGCTCGTATTCCTTCATAGTTGCACTCCTCTTCTGATTCCTCAGTGCCATTTTACTCACTCTGCCCACCACACTCACACTCACGTTTCTTCCTACGTATAAAAAACAACAGCACCCTCTAGTGGCAAGGAACTATTTTACAAGCCCACATTTCTCTTTATTTTTAATATTTGACGCTCTTTTTTCCAATAAAAACATTATAAATAAAAAAAAAAAAGGAATCTAACCCCATTATGTAAGTGTAATAATACCCTCCAGGGTAGGTGTTATGGGATATAATGGACCTTCCAGGGGCTATAAGGCCCTCTGCCTGTGGCGTCGGTCCTCATTACGCCCTTGGGTGGTCCGTTATATCCTGATAGCACCCACCCTGTCAGGTATTATTACTTACTTATTACCCTCTCCTACCTCTATCTCTTAATGTAATACTAACATACTATTTGCCAGCAGATTAGGCCTTACGGTCTATCGAGTCTGCTCAAACCTTGTAGCTTGCGACAATGTGTATGATGCACAGGATGAAGCATCTTTTGTCTTCTCCAATCTCCTGATAAATGGAAAATCATATCGAATATACAATCTATCCCTGTATATCATTCGCACAGCCAAATTTGGATATTTTCTACTCAGTCACCCTCCTGTGTTGCCAATCTGCCTTAAGCTACTACTTCAACACACCAGAGAAACCTGGGTGCCTCTCCTGCATTTAATATGATCTGGGGACATCGAGTCTAATCCTGGCCCCTCCACTAATACTAGTCCTATCCATGGCTCTGCCTGGTTCTCCTCAAAAGGTATGAAAATTGCACAGATGAATATTAGAAGTCTGCCTGCAAATTTCCCCAAACTGGAGGTCTGGATCACCCTCTACAGTCCGTATATACTAGCATTGAAGGAAACATGGCTTAGGCCAGACATACCTGACACTCTATATAAAATAAACGGCTACAACCTTATTAGATTTGACCACCCATCGAAACAAAGGGGTGGCGGGGTTGCTTTCTACTATAAAGACCATCTTAACATCTCTGTTCAACACTCAGGTTTGTCCGGTTTCTGTGAAACCCTGCATGCTGTTTTGCTAATGGGGGTGCAAAAAGACTAAACTTGGTATGTGCATTCATGTGAGTTCATCTCTCTGATCTCTCTGAGTACCAAAGAAATTTTAATCAGTTCCCAGCACCTACCCTTGATAGTAATTTTCCCCCTGGATCTTCCTTTAACCTTAAAATGGCCACCACTGCTGAGGTGCTGAGTCTCCTTAGAACCACCCTAACCCCCCATGAATCTGTTGATTCTGAAGGGTTACTGCCTAACTTCATCAGACTGGCAGCTCCTACCTTTGCTGCCCCATTCACAAGAATTTTTAATCTATCCATCTTAACCCAAACAGTGCCGACTATATGGAACACTGAGCGTATTGTCCCAATACATAACAAGCATTTCTCAATGCCGAACATTCGCTTGCAGGTATTTGCAGTGGTGTTTGGCACGTATGGTTCTTTACCCTAATGCCTTGTGCGATTGCCGGTATTTGCACTACGAATTTTCAGCATGACCTTTTTGTTACCCCCACCTCATAAAAGCATTTGAGACCTCTGCTTATGAACAGTCCCACTGTTATTTTGTTAATCTGTATTGAGCGTTGATTTCCCACAGCAACCACATCATTGTGCTCCACATGTGCAAAAACACAGTTCGGGCAGGATGTGAAAAATGACAGCTGTAGCATTCATAGGGAGGTGTGAAGGGATGGCAATGTTGAACATCTGGAGTGAAAATACAACAATTTCTCAAACTTACGAGCGTGACATGGAAACTGCAGCGAATGAACGCCATGACACAGTCATTTTGTGGACTTTTGTCACCAAATTTTCAACATAGGCATTGTGTGACCTCTGCTCATGAACAGTGTCACTGTGATTTTCATAATCTGTCCTGAGCATTGATTTCTCACTGTGACCACACCATTGTGCGCTGGATATGCAAAACACATTTCAGCCAGGATGTGAAAAATGTCAGCTGTACTGTTCATAAGCAGGTGTGAAAAATGCCAGTGTTGAAAATCTGGGGTGAAATATTTCAGATTCTCGGTTATGAGTTATGCGGAACTGCGTACGACGCCGTAACACAGTCATTTTTTGACATTTTTCACCAAATTTGCAACATAGGATTTTGGGAGCCCACTCATTAACAGTGACAGTGTTGTTTAATTAATCAATCCCAAAAGGTGATTTTGTGCAGTGACCATGAAATCACCTTTGGGGACTGAATAACTCACATGACAGTCACTGAATTCATGAGGTGGTGTCCTGGGCACTTCTGTTGAAAATGTGGTGCCAAATTTGCAAAATGCCCGATATAGCCACCTAGTTGGAAAAAACATTTATGCCATTATACAGCTTACCGTCATTTCTTCAGTTTGCCTTCGGCTTTCAAGAGTGCAGACGTGTTCCCCCTCCACTGAAGATCATTGCACCAGGCTCCGGAGGTAAGTATGGGGTGAGGGGGAGGTGGGGTATGCAGAGGGTGGATGTGGGTTCGGGCAGGGGGCACAAGACACAGCGAAGGATGGTTTTCTGTTTTCACAGGTTTTAAAAAGACAAAAGATGTTGCGGGACAGTTTTCCCATTTACAGGGACAATGGGCATGCTGGGGTGGGCTCCCAGCATGTCACCTGGGTGTTTGTTGGGGGGGGCCTGGAGACAATGGGGACTGTGCACTCCGTCTGCACATACAAAGTGTTTGGTGGGGGCAATAACAAGGGAGCAGGGTAGACGGCAGCAGAGGGAGGAAGTGGGAGGGATTTTATTAGCAGCCAGAGGGAAAAGGGTGACATCAATATGCTAAATACACACGTTACCACCGCTGATTGCAGTGGTGCTTTTTTTAACTGAAGACCACTGCAGCAAACTGCTGTCATAGACAGCTCATGCATCCATTGGTGCAGTAGGGTTGCACACGCTACACTGAGCACTGCATTGAGAGGAGGGTCACACACCTTCAAAAGTCATACTGTCCCAAACGTTCCTTGCACATGCATGCAAGCGATGCAGAAATAAGCAAGCATTTTCAATGCTGAATGTTGCTTGCTTCTGTGCTGTTTAGGTATTTGGAAGTCATTGGGTGCAAAATTGAAAATTGCAACTTACTTAGGTGCGTGAGAACTAACGACGCTTGTAAAACAGTCATGTTTAGGAATTTTTAACCAAATTTTCAACATAGCAATTTTAAGACCTCTGCTCATGAACAGTGTCACTGTGATTTTCTTAATGTGTCCCATACATGGAGTTCACACACCGACTGCGCCATTGTGCGCTACATGAGCAGAAACACGTTTTGGGCAGGATGTGAAAAATGAAAGCTGTACTGCTCATAAGGAGGTGTGGTAAATGGCAATGTTGAAAATCTGGAGTGAAATATTGAAAATTACCAAACCTACGGCGTGCGTGGGAACTAGCGCAACGCACGTAAAACAGTCATTTTAGGAATTTTCACCAAATTTCCAACATTGTCATTTTAAAACCTCTGCTAATGAACAGTGTCACTGTAATTTTCTTACTGTGTCCCACATATTGATTCAAGACACCCCATCATGCCATTGTGCAATCATATGGGCGGTAATATCGCTTGGGCAAGATGTAAAAATGACAGCTGTACTTTCATAAGGAGGGTGGTAAAATGGCAATGTTGAAAATATGGAGTGAAAATATTGAAAATTGGAACTTACGAAATGCGTGTGAGCAACTGCGCAATGCACACCGTGAAACAATCATTTTGAGGAACTTTTTCACCAAATTTTCAACACAGCCATTTTAAGACCTCTGCTCATGAACAGTGTCACTGTGATTTTCTTAATGTGTTCCATACATTGAGTTCGCACACCGACTGCGCCATTGTGCACTACCTGGGCAGAAACACGTTTTGGGCAGGATGTGAAAAATGACAGCTGTACTGCTCATGAGGAGGTGTGGTAAAATGCAATGTTGAAAATCTGGAGTGAAAATATTGAAAATTCGCAAACTTACAAGCGTGCGTAGGAACTGCACAATGCACGCTCGTAAAACAGTCATTTTTAGGAATGTTTTTCCTATTTCAACACAGCCATTTTAAGACCTCTGCTCATGAACAGTGTCACTGTGATTTTCTTAATGTGTTCCATACATTGAGTTCAAGATACCGACTGCGCCATTGTGCGCTACATGGGCAGAAACACGCTTTGGGTGAGATGTGAAAAATGACAGCTGTACTACTCATAAGAAGGTGTGGTAAAATGGCAATGTTGAAAATCTGGGTGAAAATATTGAAAATTCGCGAACTTACGGCGCCGAGGAACTGCACAATGCAGCCTAGAACAAACATTGGATTTTCACCAAATTAAAATAGTCTTTGAGAGCCCATCTTATGAACGCTGGCAGTGTTGTTTTGTTAATCAGGCCTCGAAGGTGATTTCATACAGTGACTGCGAATCACCTTCAGGCCTGAATAACGCCATGACAGTGACATCATTCATGAGAAGGGTCCCAAAATCCTGTGTTGAAAATTTGTGCAAAATTCCAAAATGCCTGAGACATGCAACAAAGTTGAAAACCCCATCTAGCCCATTGTACAGCTTACGGCATTTCTCAGTTCGCGGTCAGCTTTGAAGAGTGCAGAGCGTGTTCCCCAGTCCAGCGATGATCATCGCGCCGAGATCAGAGGTAAGTATGGGATGGGGGTGTGGGAGGCAGGGTCTTGGCGGTGGATGGGTGCGGGAGAAGCACCGTGGGACCATTTTTTATTTCTAGATAAGAAAAAAAAGATGATGGGACGCTTGCCACGCTTAGGGTGGGCTCCCAGCGTGGCACCAAAGCTTTAGGGGGGTATTTGGGGACGGAAGCTGACGAGGGATTGGCACTCCATCGGGCAGATGACGTGGACATTTGCCACGCTGGGGTGGGCTCCCAGCATGGCACCAAAGCTTTGGGGGCCTTTGGGGACGTGGAGCCGACGGGGATTAGGCACCCCCCGTCGGCAGAGGACACAGGACGTTTGCCAAGCTGGGGTGGGCTGCCAGCGTGGCACCAAAGCTTTGGGTGGGCGTGAGGCCTACCAGCGCTGAGTATGACAGCGGTGGTTTTCTTTGAAGAGAAGTCCACCGCTGTCATACACAGCTCCCGCACCCATTGGTGCAGGACCGCCATGCCTGCTCAATGGAGCAGTGGATTGAACAGGAGAGGCACACCTCCAAAGTGTGCTACTCTCCCTAAACATTCCTTGCGCATGCGCGCAAGCGAACGTAAAAAGGGGACCCCAAAAACGTGGCAAACTTTCGCCCGATTGCCATTCTCTCTACCCTAAATAAACTACTCAAGAAGGTTATTGCCACCCAGGTCATAGAATATCTGCATCTTCATAATCTCCTATCTCCTGCTCAGCATGGTTTCCGAGCAGAGCACAGTACTACAACTGCGCTACTTCAACTTTCAAACAGCATCCTAACAGCTATGGATATGGGCTTGCTCACTGGGGCCATATTTATCGACCTCACAAAGACTTTTGATCTTGTGGACCACCCTCTACTTCTTCCCAGTCTGACTTCCCTGGGTTTCTCTCAGACTGCCATCCTCTGATTTCATAGCTGTCTCACTGGGAGGACGCAATTTGTTCAGATTGAAACTGCTGTCTCTGACCTTGCCCCCACCAGTGTTGGAGTTCCTCAGGGATCAATTCATGGCCCTCTCCTTTTCTCTCTGTTTATCAATAATCTGCCCTCACTGCCTTGTTCCTCCTCTATGATCCTATATGTTGACGATATGGTGCTTCTCTCAAATAGTAAAGACCCCATCTCAATAAAGGCAAATCTTCAGGAGGATTTTGACTATCTATATGGTTGGCTTCTACAGAATAAGCTCTTATTAAACTCCAATAAAACCGTGGCCATGCTTTTTGGCTCCCCTCCTAGGATCAAATCCTGTACCTCTGCCCTTCCTACCACATGTTTGGATGGCTCACCCTTGGAATCTGTTAACACTTTTAGGCATCTAGGAGTTACACTTGACCCATCTCTGGATTTTAATCTGCACATTGCTGCTACCTGTAAAGCGGTAAACACCAAACTGGGACTTGCATACAAAGTTAGGTCCTCCCTAAATGATGCTGCTTGGCTTGCCATTGCAAAAGATTTCCTCCTCCCAAGTCTTATGTACTGCTCCCTGGCATACCTTGACACTAGCAAAGGAACCTTCCAGAAATGGAGCACCTACTATAACAGCATGTGCAGATTTGCCCACTCTGCTCACAGACTAACTCCTCATTGTCAACTCTACTCAAGGTTGGGCTGGCTTTCCCCCTCATCGTATAGACTCTATACTACTGGCTGCTTAATTGATGATATAACCAACACGGGGACTCCTGAGTACTTCTCAAGGCTGCTAACTGATTCTACCCAAGCCTATCCCCTTAGATCATTGGTAAAACTTCCTCTAGAAATTCCAGGGTGTTTCACTAAAAGGGGTGAACTCTCCTTCGTAAAATCTGTGCCATTCATTTGGAACTCCCTTCCACAACAAGTCAAACTCTTCAAGTCCCATCAGGCCTTCAGACCTAGTCTATGCTCCTTCCTTACATACGCTAATGACTGCTCCTGCTCTGAATCTTGAGGCTTGCCCTTCACTTGTTTTCCATCCAGTTATGGCTCCTACCGATCTCTGCATTTCAGCATTGGCCAGTTTCCTCTTTTCCTCACTAATCCTGTTGTTATAACGTTTATTGATTGCCAAATCTCAGCTAGTACTCCCACTACCTCTAGTGCAAGTAATTATTGGAAGCTATCAGTCTTCTTGGTTTTTGTTATATTTCCTTGAACTTAGTCTGTAGTCTTTGTTCTGTGTTGTTCCCGATTTTCCTTCTGTTGCAAACAATGTCTCTCTTGTTCGTACCTGGTTCTCCTGTTGTGTGCCCTCTACAATTTTCGTGTAAAAATATATAAAATATCAAATGCCGGACGTTCGCTTGCAGGTATTTGCAGTGGTGTTTGGCACGTATGGTGCTTTACCCTAATGCCCTGTGCAATTGCTGATATTTGCACTACAAATTTTCAGCATGACCTTTTTGTTACCCCCACCTCATAAAAGCATTTGAGACCTCTGCTTATGAACAGCACAACTGTTATTTTGTTAATCTGTCCTGAACGTTGATTTCCCACAGCGACCACACCATTCTGCTCCACATGTGCAAAAACACAGTTCGGGCAGGATGTGAAAAATGACAGCTGTAGCATTCATAGGGAGGTGTGAGGGATGGCAATGTTGAACATCTGGAGTGAAATACAACAATTTCTTGAACTTATGAGCGTACATGGAAACTGCGCAATGAACGCTTATGACACAGTCATTTTGTGGACTTTTGTCACCAAATTTTCAACATAGGCATTGTGGGACCTCTGCTCATGAACAGTGTCACTGTGATTTTCATAATCTGTCCTGAGCATTGATTTCTCACTGTGACCACACCATTGTGCGCTGGATGTGCAAAAACACATTTCAGCCAGGTTGTGAAAAATGTCAAGTACCTCCCATATTGCTGAGATAGAGGATTCTGGATCTGATACTGACAATGAAATGTCATCCGCATATAAAGCCAACTTCCAAGATTGATTGCCCACCTAAATGCCCTTGATTTTTTCTGAATTTCTAAGCATCATAGTCAAAGGCTCAATATAGATGGTGAATAGCAAAGGGGACAAGGGACAGCCTTGTCTAGTGCCTCATTCTAATATGATATGAGGTGTGATACCACCATTAAGTTTTAAATAAGCCCTTGGTTCTCAATATATTTGCTCCAGCCAATTCACAAATTCCCTCAGAAACCCAAATGACATTAGTGTTCCCCATATAAATCTCCAGGACACCCTGTCGAAAGCTTTATAGGCATCTAAACTGACAGAAGCTGAGGGGGTGGCTGAGTTTGCCATATGATCCATCAGATGGATTGTTCTTTGTACATTATCTGCAGTCTGACGCATGCGCAGAAATCCTGCATGATCGGAATGTCTCAGGGTAGGTAATATAGTCTCCAACCTATGTGCCCATATTGCCATGTATAGCTTATAATCATTATTTAAAACCGAGATGGGTCTGTATGACTCTAAATTTAATGGATCCTTACCTGGTTTCAGGATAGCTGAGATGGCTGCATATGACCATGAGGGTGGGGGGGCACCTCCAAAAAAGTCTTTTGCATCGGCTGGATCAATTTTGAAACAAATGTCTTATACCATTTGGCTTCGAAGCCATCTGGGCCAGGGCTTTTTAATGTTTTAGAATTTTTAATTGCTCTCTGGATCTCTATAATGGAGATAGGACGTAAAAGTGAAGCCTGCTGGGACTCAGACAAGTGTGGAAAGTTAAGGGGGAACAAAAATATTTTTATATCTTCTGGGGAGGGGTGTGTGGGATCAGAGTACAAATCTGCATAATATTGCTGGAATGCTTTCAGAACTGCAGGAGTTTTGTTAAGAATATCTCCTGTTAAGGGGTCTCTAATCTTTGTGATAGTGGCAGTCTGCTTAAATCCTGTAGTACGCCTAGTTAAATTTCTGGCGCCTTTAGGGCCTCCCTCATAATAGAATCTTTTAAGATATAGTAAAGACATTTGCATCTTATAATCTAAAATGGATTGTAATTCCGATTGGATTTGTCTGAGCTCAATTTGTGTAACTCATTCCCCTCTGTCTCTCATCTGCTGTAATTCTTGCAACTTAACTTGTAATAATTTGTATCTGGATTCTCTCTGTTTATTTAGTCTGGAGAAATAAGAGATGATCTCTCCTCTAATCACAACCTTCAGAGTATGCCAGAGTATAATAGCTGAAATAGAAGGGTCTGTATTCTCCTCTAGGGTTTGTTTGATGCTGTCTACCACTCTGGTCTTAAACACTGGATCCTTCAAAAGAGAAAGATTCAATCCCCATAAGGTTGTTTTATGAGTTTTGTTTAATCCCACCTTAATTAAGAGAGGTATATGGTCTGAGAGGAGGCGAGCTTCCAGGGATATATCTTGGATCATACCCAAGTGCTCTGTAGATGTAAAAAAATAATTCTATTCTAGCTGATGTGTGATATCTAGGGGAGACAAATGTGTGTCCCTCCACAGAGGGGACGAAATGGCGCCATAGAAATAAAATTATTTTTTATTTACCTGCAAAAAAAAAAAAGAAAACCATCCCGACATCTTTTGTTTTAACCTGAAATAAAGAAAATGGTCCCCCATCGTCTCCCCCATCCCTACCCTCCCACTGAGCACCCACCACCCCACATCTCCATCACCCCATACTTACCAGTGGAGGTCATAGGCTGTCATCATGTGTGTACTGGGACACGTCTGCAGTCTTCAAAGCTGAATCACGAACTGAGGAATAAAGGTAAGTGTCGTATAATATATTTCAGTGGTTTTCTGAACTTATTTTCATTACTTTGCCATTTTTTGGAATTTTTTCACCAAATTTTCTACATAGGCTTTTTGGGACCCCACCTCATGAACACTGTCACTGTCATTTTGTTAATCGGGCCTGGAAGGGGATTTCACAGGCACTGCACAAAATCACCTTTCGGGACTGAACAATGAAGTTTCAATACCATTGTTCATGAGGTGGGGTCCCAAAAAAGGCCATGTTGAAAATTTCATGAAAAAATTCCAAACGATGGTTGAGTTATCCACGTGCATTGAAATCTTTCTACGCATGTGCATAATTTTGGTAATTTTCATTATTTTATCTCCAAATTTTCAACATAGCCACCACCCCCCCTTCCCGAACAGTACAGCTATAATTTTTCACATCCTGTCCAGAATGTGTTTTCGCACATGTGGCACAGAATGGTATTTTGGCATGTATTTGAACATTTTAACCTATGGGGTTTATGAGGTGGGGTCACAAGAAGATTATGTTGAAAATCTGGGGTCAGAATATAAATAAATGCCAAAGTTGTGACCATTCATTGCAATTTTGCTATGCCCGCTCGTAATTTCAGAAATGTTAAATATTTTTATCCCAGATTTATAACATAGCCTTCTTATTACCCCACCTCATGTCATTTTTCAAATACTGTCCAAAATGTGTCTTCACACCTGAGGCATGGAATGGCGTTGCAGTTGCTCAGAATTACATTTTTGAGGGGATTCAAAAATGTTCTAGACTGGGTACATGAGGTGGGTAATAAGGTGGGTTGCTGACAATTTTGTCACTGTTGTCCTATAAATGGAAGCACAGAGCCAGGAAGATCCTGTGCTTCCACAGCTACATACATATATGCATCTACAGAGATATGGGAGTGCAGGATCCAAAGGACCCTGCGTTCCCACAGTATATAAGGATATTATCAGTGTCAGTGGCTCAGTAGGTAGCACACTCGCCTCTGAGGCCAGGAGATCAGAGGGCTGTGGGTTCAGTTCCCACATCTGGCACTTGGATTAATATCCCAGTACTGACACTGCAGTGCAGCATGAGAGGGGTGCTGCACTTCTGAGGTGCCGTCTTTCGGATGAGACGTTAAACCGAGGTCCCATCTGCCTGAATTGGTGGTAGTTCAGGTGGATGTTAAAGATCCCATGGCACTTGTCGAAAAGAGTAGGGGAATTTCCCCGGTGTCCTGGCCAAATTTCCCTCATTCACTAAAAATACCACCAACAGCTTAATCTGGTTCAAGGTCAGTTGGCATTCATCTGTATCCCCCTTCCCCGGGTCGTGCCTGAAAATAGGCAGAATTTGTCTAGTGCACTTACCCAGGCAACAAAAGCTAAATAAAAATTATTATACTAGCTCAAAAAGTAAGGAAATAAATTGCAAAAAACTGTGGCAATGCCTTGTTAGGGTCAAAGCCACAAAAGTAGGGAAATGTTTCGTTAGAGTTTCCAACCCTAACACCCCACCCCCACCCTGCACACACTAAAAGGCGTTGGGGGTGCCTTGGTGTCATCAGCTCTAATGCTCACCCCATTCTCCTATACTGTACCCATCTCAGCTTATGTTCTTATGGAACTGTGTGAGTGTTAGGGCTGATGACCCCCAAGGCACACCCCGATGCCTGTTGGTGTGTGCAGGGTGGAGGTGGGGTGGGCACATTTCCCTAGTTTTGTGGCTTTGACCCTAACTAGATCATTAATGCAGTTTTTGCAATATATATATATATATATATATATATTCTATACTACCTAGATAGAGACATAGATAGATGCATAGATAAAAATAAGCTATGACATGGCCTGACTGAAGATACCATATTTATCTTCACGAGAGGCCTATGATATTATCTTGATATCACTGGCCTGGAGTGAAGATAAATATGATATCTTCAGCCAGGCCATGTCAAGTTCTGTTTATACAACATATGCTTTGGGCAGTGGTGGATCTAGGGGGATGCAAAGGGGGCAGGTGCGCCCCCATTGTAACTTAGTTGCTTGCTCCAGCTACATTTAACTATGCTGGAGAAATCTAATATAGTGATAGTATTATAATTAAAATTTTGGGATAGAACATGTGTTATTTAAAAAAACATATCTGGTTGATCCTGCCATTTTTAGATTGTGTGCCTGTACAAAGACTTTCACTTTTACTCCTCTAAGGTAGCGTGACCAAGCGGGGTCAACTCCGATAAATGACCTGCTGGCAGACACTTAAGTAAGGCACCTTCTGTTGAAAAAGTAAGAAAAATTATTTTTTTTATCTTAACTTTATTTAGATTTCTTTAATTCAAGCTGCAGAGTGTACAGAGAGGACAGCAAGGGCAGAGCGAGCAAGTCGGCACTACAAAAAAAGTAGACACGAGCCCGAGAGTGTGTTGCTATAGCAACACACGTTCACGCATGAGTCTACTTTTCTGCAGTGCCGACTTACTCCCTCTGCTCTCGCTGTCCTCTCTGTACACCTTGCAGCTTCTTTTAAAGAAATCTAAGTAGAGTTAAGATAAAAAAAAAATATTTTTCTTACTTTTTCAACAGTGTCTGCCAGCAGTTCATTTACCGGAGTTGACCCCTCTCAGTCACACTACCTTAGAGGAGTAAAAGTGAAAGTCTTTGTACAGGTATACATTCTAACAAGCATTTGTCAATGCTGAATGTTTGCTTGCTGGCATTGGCATTGGTAGTGCAGGAGTTAGAAAGATGCATAATAGGAATGGCAGTGAAGTATTGAAGTAGCGCCAACCCCCACCCTCACCTTGCAGAGACTGACAGGCATTGGGAGTGTGCCTTTGGGTCATTGGCCATAATTCGCACACCATTCCACCTCACCCCACCCTGCAGACACCGACAAGTGTCACAGTGTGCCTTGAGGTCTTCGGCCCTTACACTCACCCCCATTCCGTAACGAAATAAGATGAGATGGCTGCAGTATAGAAGAATGGGGTGAACATTACAGTCGAAGCCCCAAGGCACATCTTGATGCCTATCAGTAGCTGCAGGGTGGGGGTGGAGCTGGAATGGAGTGAGCATTACAGCTGACGACCCCAAGTCACACACCCAGACATCTGTCAGTTTGTACAGGTTGGGCATTATGGTTGTAAACCCTAACACCCCAGGCATTTGTTGGTGTTTTCACTCCAGATTTTCAACATGGACTTTTTGGGACCCCATCTCATGAACAGTGGCAGTATCATTTCGTTACTCAATCCCGAAAGCTGATTTTGCACAGCAAGTGTGCCATTCAGCGCCACAAGCGCAAAAACACATTTTGGTCAGGATGTGAAAAATGACAGCTGTACTGTTCATGAGGAGGTGTGAAAAAATGGCAATGTTGAAAATCTGGAGTGAAAATATGAAAAATCGGCGGTTATGGCGCGCAAGGAAACTGTGCAACGATGCTCGCAACGTAGTCATTTTTTGAATGTTTTCAAATTTTCAACATGGCTATTTTGGGACCTTCACTCATAAACAGTAACACTGTGATTTTGTTAATCTGTCCCAAAAGTTGATTTCGCACAGCGACTGTGCCATTCTGTGCCACAGGTGCAAAAACACATTTCGGGAAGGATGCAAAAAATGACAGCTATACTGTTTATAAGGGGGTGTGAAAAAATGGCAATGTTAGAAATTTGGAGTGAAAATATTAAAAATTGATGATGTTACAAGCGTGCGTAGAAACTGCACACTGTACGCTCGTAACTCAGTCATTTTTTTGATTTTATTTGAAAATATATCATTTTTACGTATTTTCAATGTTTGTGAGTAACAAAAAGAGATGGTGGCTGTCACAATTGGTATTTTTTCCTATACGACAAGTAAATCATGAAAACACCATCCCAAAAGTTTTCACTTCTTGAGACTCTGATAGCTTGACCACGCATGTCAGATTGTGTGCTATTTGGTCAAACAATGCGAAAGTTGTTAAGGTGCAAGAATTGGGGTATAACATTAAACACTATGGGGTGCTACTGTTCCCCTATAATGAGATATATATGGGAGGGAAATGGGTAGGTAGAGCTTAGAGAAAAAGTGATAATAGGCAAGTTATGAATAGGAGCTGGGAAACAAAATGGTCATAATGGTAGAGACATTAGGAAACAGTATGAGTGAATTAGGGTAACTATCCTGATAAATTATCTGGGACTAGCCAGCCATAATTATCCATTATTCATGGCACTTCTACAGGATAGGCTGGATAACAGTCAGCATCCGCTCTGGAAATAAGAATCTGGAATACCATAGTGCAGAGCTTACATTAGCCAAGTTGCTCATTTCAGTCACAAATTAAATCTGGGTGTGTCCTGAAATGTCAAGAGATTATCCAAGTGACTCAGTTTAAAACAAAAAATGTAATGAGAAGTAAATGAATGGCCTCCAGGTGGGACGGTATTCCAAGGGCCAGGTACAGGACCCAGTTAGGACATATTGTTTCATTCTCGTTATAGTTTGTGATTCATAATGTTTGACGGTGGCTAAAACTTCAGCTACACTCCCTTGCTTTCTCTTTTCATTACTGTGCTCCTACTGACTGCACCATCTTTGTTCTCCCTTTCCACAGCCCTCAGTCATTGCTTATGCCTCATACTGCCAGACGGGTTTGACAGATCGTCCTATTGCAGGAGTTGTGGTGTTCTGCAAGGACAGGCTGCAAACATCTCAATTCATCCGGGAGAAGACTCTGCTGGTGAGTATTTGCCAGTCCCATGGGTACCTGCCTACCAAATTCCCAGAGAAATTGCTGTCAAATTTTCACTGAGAATGTTACCTTCCAAATCCTGGATTCCATGGGAATTCTTGTCCTCCCCCCTGGCCCCCACCCAACGCACTGAATAGAGGAACCTACTAATTCTATAATCATGCTTTCCCACATGGAGATGCTGGGAAGTATAAAACCATTAGGTCTGATGGAGTGGTGCGGAGTGAAATCAGTGAAATTCTGAGAATCTCTGGTATGGTTAGCTGAATACTTTTTTTCCATACTGATGTTTCTCGCCTCATCAGCGGTCCCTCTCAGCACCACCCCACTCCAGACCAGCACCCTCCTCCTCCCCCAGTATGCTCCAGCCATTGTACTCCCATACATTACCCCCTATGGGGGGGACCAAGAGGGAAGGGGCCATCCTCCCCCGGTACCTGAATCCAGTCTGTGGCTTTGCTTGAACGACACTGCGGGTCTGGAGTGGGGTGGGTGTTATCCTGCCTCACCTCCTTTCTCCTTCATTTTCTCCCATGCACCCGGTGGTGTGCAAGGGAACAGATGCGCTGCTTTTAAAGGCATGCACATGCCACACAGACTGCTGCTTCGCCACTACCATGCCTCCATGTGGTGGCACTACAGGAGTGGTGCAGCTGAACCCACCCCATCCAAGAAGAGGAGAACTGTCAGGCAGATGCTCAGTCCTCTCCCCCAAGGGTGACCCCCAGCAACCTGAATCCATTCCCAAATCCAGGTTGCAGGTGTGGTGGCAGGTAAGGCATCACACACTTCAACCCTTGATGCCACTGGCCCAGAGACTTTCCTTTTGAACATGCCCTTTGATACGGAATGCATTGCAGGCCAAGGGCACTATCACTGCTATTATCATGATTTATTACTAGTTGTATATGTTTAATTCAATTTTATTTATATAGTGCCTTTCAAATACCAAGGTGCCTCACAAACATTAAAACAAAAACAGCATAAAATTACATCTATAATAAATAACATAAAATAGTGGTAGACAGTCAGCAGTAATAAATTAATCACCAAAAGCTCGAACCCATAACTGATTATTTATCTATGTTGACTGTTTAGCACCCTGAGTGCAGAGCGAAAGGGCCCCTAAAAATACTGGAGCCACTTATTCAAGTATATGGGATTCAACTCCAGCACTCTGATGGTCTGATATCACTATCTCTGAATTTCATGCAAGATTTTGCATCAAGTTTACTTCAAGCAGTTTTTAAAGTTGAGATGACAGTATACCTGGCAAACTGCTCTCTTGTGAGAAATAAACATACACTAACAAGGCACTCATGCAAACCTCCCTGCAGAGTCTATATGCTCTATCAGGAAATATTCTCTTCAGGCAAAACGTATCAGAAGAATGTAACTACACAAAATGCAAATGCAAAGAAAAAGACATATCTGAGCACAGGCACACAGAATAAGCAGAAACAAGGCTATACCTCAAATGCCACACCTAGAATCCCTGGGAGTGTGAAACGTTAGGTGTGGGATAGGGCTGTATAGCTGAAACATCTGTTTCCACAGTACTGGCGATTGTTCACTGATGGTCAGACGGCGAATGGCAGAGGTGGTGAATGGATGGTTGTGCCAGTCGTCATCAATATTGCCACAGTTCGACTTAGGAGACTAGTGTGAGGGGCAGGTGCAGGGAAGAGGATCCTGAGAGGGCAGGTCGGGAGGAGATTGGAGGCCCTTACAGGAGGGGGGACCATTCCAGACAACTACAGGATGGGCAATTGAGGGGTAACTAGACCACCAGGGATTATTCAAGACAGCTACAGAATGGGTGCTCCTTCACTTCTTGCCTGCTGTAGAATGGGTGATCAGGAGATGAGGGACCCCTAGACCACCAGGAATATTCAAGATAGGCAAAGGACCGGCAGTCTTGGGGGAGCCACCAAAGTGCCAGAAATCTCCAAGACAGTTACAGGGTGGGCGATGGGGGGGGGGGTGACAGTACATGGGGATAAGGGCAGGGTTTCAGCAGCGTCAAACAGTGCTGCAATGAAAGCTGCTTAGTGCTGCCGAAACCACTGAAAAACTATTGCTCCCAGCATGCATAGGGATGTCTCATTTGCATGGGCACAGCTGTATATTCTGCACTGTCAAGTTCTTCGGTCAGTGCAGCACATCGCAGGCCTTCAAATATGGCCCTGTCCTATCAACCAGCGCTATTCGTGGTCAGTGCAGCACTACCCCTGTTAGTGACACACTAACCCTTTCAATATGGGGGTCCTAGAGCTGAAAAAGGGGGGAAAAAGAGTAAAGAACATCCTTACACATTCACCATTTCTTTATAACTTCATTGGGGTTTTTTTAACCCAAATTTTTAATCTAGTCTTTTTATGGCCCACCTAATGATCAAGACAGGTGGGACTTTTAAATCCTATCCAAAAGGTGATTTCATGGAGCGAGTTCAAAAACATGTTTTTTGAGGGCATTTACTAACATACTAATTGTCAGCAGATTAGGCCTTACGGTCTATCGAGTCTGCTCGAACCTCAGATCCCTAGTTGGGTACCGAGACCCCCCCTTGTGTTCCAGAAACCCCTATCATCCATCCCCACCCCCCTGGGCCAGGCCATCATCTGATACATCCGCTTTCTGTGTCTGTCCCACCCTCTCTTGAAGCCCTCCACTGTGGATCTCTGAACCAGCTCGCCAGGCAGCGCATTCCAAGGGTCCACCACCCTCTCAGTGAAAAACCTCCTCCTCTCCCCCCCCCACCCTTCCACCTTCCAACTTCAAACCATACCATCTGGTGATACCTCCCTGCTTTAGTCTAAAGATCCCCTCTATGTTTACCCTAATTATTCCCTTGAGGTACTTGAAGACCTCAATCATGTCCCCCCGTCTCTCCTCTCCTCCAATGAAAACAGGCAGAGCTCCTCAAGTCTGTCCTCATACGTCAAATCCCCTAGTCCTCCTATCATCTTAGTTGCCCTCCCCTGTACCCTCTCCAGGAGCTATATGACCCTCTTCAAGTGTGGTCTCCAGTACTGTACACAGTACTCAAGGTGTGGTCTAACCAATCCATTGTACAGCGGCAGAATCACTTCCCTGCTCCTAGAGGTGATCCCCCTTACGATGCATCCCAACATCCTGTTTGCTTTGCTAGCCACTCTCCTGCACTGCTCGGAGTTATTCATTTGAAAATTGACACCTGCCATGTTCATGAGGTGGGGTAACACAAGGGGCTATGTTGAACATTTGGATTCCAGATCTGCAAAAGTCACAAAATTATGAGTAAACATGGAAAAAAATTCTGTTTCTTCCACATCGCGTCTCTTCGCTTCTGTGTCTCCCAGCCTCTGGTGCTGCCCTCCAGCTTCCACTAGGGGGCAGCCAAGGAGTGGGATGACAACTCTCCCCTCCCTGAGAGAGGAAAGCAATCCATCGGATACTTGATCCTCTCCCTTCCCTGCCGACCCCAGCAACCCAAGGTCGCTCCCAACTCCAGGTCGCCGGAGTGGCGCAAGGTGTGGTTTCCAGCACCTCAACCCTCAGCACCACCAGGCCGGCTGTTTTGTGATTTCTAGCAGCAGGGTTGGACACTCGGCCACTGGACATTGAGGGGACGTTGTATTTTCTAGTGGTGGGTTGGGCACCCAACCACTTGGACTTATTGAAAGTTGGGTCACACAGAGAGGGGGGATGATAGCATCAGGACTGAGCACCAGCCACTGGTGTTTTGAGTAGCTAGGTCAGGTAAGGGGGGGGGAATTGGGTGCAAGACTGAGCTCCTACTACCACTGCTACAAACCTGGATCAGGTTGGAAGGGGATGCTGCTTTGCCGCTTGATGGTAGTAATGTGAAAGGACACAGCAGCACTGTTATAGGTGTGGCTACATCCTTTCATATGTGAGAAGTTCCCATCCATCAGCCAGTGAAGTGACATCAGCAGCAGCCTTGTCAGCAATTGGTGTTGACTCACACATCTCCTACAGGATCAGCTGCACTGGCTGCTACATCACACACCTCCCAAGACCCTGCACTATCCGAGTGGCCCCAATATGTTTTGCTTGCTCATGCACACAAGCAAACATTAAAAAAAAAACCAGAAAGGAGATAACCCAGGTGTCTCAGCCATCCCCTATCCCTGAAACAGTAAACATATCGATGGGGATGAAGTCACTGTGCTCCTCCAGCAGTTGTTTCTCCTAACCATTTCATTCTTTTTCAGACGACAGTACACGAGCTGCTTCATGCACTGGGGTTTTCCCGCGATCTCTTTGAGAAGTGGAAAGATTGCTCTTTTGCTCCTTCAGGTAATTGTTTTCTCAAGATGTTGTAGATGTATTCACAGATATTGCCTCTTATGACCACCAGTCCAGAAGCCATTGTTTAACGCCCAGTTTCTTTCCCCTGACACACACACACACACACACACACGCACGCATGTACGCATGCACACACAAACAACCATACAAATTAAACCATGACAATATGTTGATACTCTGGATGTACAACTTCTATATGTTTATGGATACAGTAAAGTGTGTTTCTTACTGTTTCACAAGTGTCTCTCATGTTGTCTGAGTGAGAGGACTGCACAATGAAGCAGAATGGTTCTGTCTGCCTAACCAGCATGGGATACACTTGTTAAACAGTAAGAAACACACTTTACTCTACTCATAATCATATTATATAGCAATAGATTGGCATACTATGATTATGGGTTCATTCCAAATTTATTATATGTCAAGATTTTTAGTGTTTTACTTTTTGTGCTCTTCCCCCGCCCCCACCCCCGTGTAGAAATAGTTTGGCCAAGGATGAGGGCATCAGATGCACAGTGTGAGGAGATGGCTATGTGTGAAATAAGTGACACAGACATTCTCCTTGCTGATTGGCCAGAAAAATTCCATTGCCACATAATTGTTTTCAAATATTTATCATGTCAGCCAATATCAGTTAAATTGGTGTTGTCCTGTTCTTAATGACTGAATCACCATATTGTATTCGGTGTTTTCAGTGCTTGTTTTAATTTTTTTTATACTGTACTATTGCTTTTATTATTCTTATGCTATGGTAAGTACTCATGCACAACACAAAGTTAAAAAAATATTTTTGAAAGGAAGATGTAAATCCAGGGGATCGATTTTATTTTGTGTCTTTTTTTTTTTTGGTCATGCTTTAATTTGTTTGGTTGTGTGTGCATTGGGGATGGCAGGAACAGGGCATCAGCTTGGCTCAGTTGGTAGCACATCCCCCTCCGGGCCAGATGGTTGTGGATTCTAGTCCCACAGCAGGATTGGGCACACACCATAAACACTGGCACCCGAGTGCAGTACTGCAGGGTGCTGTACTGTCACAGCGTGCCATCCTTCAGATGAGACGTTAAACTGACATCCCTTCTGACCATCTCTGTTGCCGTCCTCGTGGGATTCCAGGTAGAAGTAAAAGAATCCACTGGACTTTTTGCAAGAGTAGAAGATTTTTTTTATTGTGTAAAACAGATAAAATACTACAAGAATCAAAACAAAATTAGATCACAGAATAAACTCAAACAAAAAGTGCATCTTAGATACAGGCAGGAGAAATCAAGAGGAAAAAGGGGAAACCAAGCAAACAGCAAGAGAGACTTACTAAGAAATGCAAAAAAAGTCAAACATTCTCAAAAAATTCCCTCTGTGTGATAGTTCCCTATACCTGGTGTTTCAACCAAGCAATGTATCCCCATAAACCTGAAAACATTGAGGGCTGCACAGTGCCTTTTTCTTTTAGATAAACTGTTTGGATGTCTTCCTGACTTTTACACAGCAATATATCCAGGGAATTAACCTTTTGCTGAAAAATGAAAACACAACAATTATTCTGGCTACACCATTTGATACAAGCCATTCTAACACACAAAGTGCTAGTATTCCATAGGTGCCCTTTATGTTCAGACACATAACATCAAGTTCTCATAGGTAGTGGTAGCCAGTTGTGGCCAGTCCCATGCTTTGCATAATAAACCCCAGAAATCCTGTATATAAGTACAGGTCAAGAAAAGATGCTACATGTCACTTCTTGATAGACACACGAAGGTCTCATACAGTGAAGTTCAGGCACACTTTTATGTTTATGAGTTCCTTTTACCTGTACCGTAATTTACCATGTATACTGAGCCAAAGCATTTTCCACATTGCACAGGGATATAATCACCCAAGAAGTTGTTTCATAATCATCTCCGATGGGATGCCAGGACTCATGTAAAATACAGGTTCAAACCTAAAGGAAGTCAAAATGATATTATCGTACTGTAGATGTTTGTTTCCAGATTAACAGAGGAATCAACTTTCCATTCTTAGTTTCCAGAAACTATCTAGTACATACATTGGCAAAAGCCTTGCAGCACCCCAAGTAGTCTTATCTGTGGGATGTCCATTGAGAAAACAAAATAGGAGCATCAGGAATATACCCAAGACTGGGCTGAAGTTCATGAAAAGAAAAATACAATAAAAGAATACAACAGAATTAAGCATTTTCACCCCCCATGCCTGTATATGTATGGTCACATGTTCGGGTCAAATGACTACCCATTAAAAAGTGAAAAAACATTCAGGAGTCAGGTCTCCAAGCATTTGGGAGGTGGAAAAACATAACTAAGTTTAAAAAGAAAGGGACTAAATAGGAAGTAATCGTATAAATGCATTTCTTTTTAGACACTGGCCAGTTTTACCAAAGCTTACCGACTCCATCCTAACTGGTATGGACAGTGGGCTGATCACTTCAGCTGTCTTCGTCGACCTTGAGAAAGCCTTCAACACCATCTCCCACCCCATATTGTTCTCCTGTCATTCTAAATCAGGCCTCTCTGTTGTTGCCAGCAACTGGTTTAGATCTTACCTCTCTGGCAGAACTCAATCCATTAGAGTCGCAAATGCTATCTCTTCCCCCCCCTTCCCTTAACTACCGGTGTCCCCCAAGGGTCGGTTCTGGGACTCATACTGTTCTCTATATTCCTAAATGACTTACTGTTCATCTGCTCTACTACCTCAATCCACATGTATGCAGATGACACTGTACTCTTCTCCTTAGGCTCCGACCCTGAAGTGGTACAAACTAACCTTCAAGCTGACTTTAACAAAGTACAGCAATGGTTCAGCTCTCACCAGCTCTCCCTAAATGTAAAAAAAACTGTCACGATGACTTTTGGCATACGACAACGCCTGTCCAGACTCCCATCCCTTCCCTATTTCCACACCCTGGATGGTCAAAAACTCGAAGATGTATCCTCATTACGCTACTTGGGGGTATGGCTCGACTGCAATCTTTCCTTCTCAGACCACATCAATGCTATTTCAAAAAACTATGCCCCATGCTCAGTGCACTTTATAGGAACCACAGTAGCCTCCTTCCCCTTCCCCATCTTACATGAACAGTCCAGAAGATGATACTTCCCTCCTTTGATTACTGTGACGTTGTTTATGGTGCAGCCCCTAAGTCCACCCTATCTAAGCTGGACACACTTTTTAATGCCTTCTACCGCTTTGCTCTCGACGTCTCAATCCTTACCCAGCACTGCGACCTCTACCGTTCCCTGGCACTACCATCCCTCAGAAACTGCCACATTTCACACTGTGCTAAATATGTATCTAACCTATGGCTTGGTACCATCCCTTCCTACCTCTCCTCCATGCTCTCAGCTGCCCCCTTCCCCGGCCATTATCTTAGATCCTGCGACTACCGCCAACTATCAATCCCTATGCGGAAGACTACTGCCGGGCAAGCCACCTTCTCACACTGGTTACCCAAGCTATGGAATGATCTCCCACCTCAAATTCAGCATTCCTCCTCTGCCCACTCTCTTTCTACTGCCTTAGCTAACTTCCTCACCATTAATTGCTCCTGTACCTGATTCAGTCATGTGCCAATTGCTCCCCTTCCCACTGCTCAACCAGCAGCCTTAGCTTTGCTACAAATGCTGGCATATAGCCCCAACCTATGCACTTTTGTCCTGTGCCTTTTTGTCCTGCACCATCATGTGTTCTATGTCTCCTGTTGCTTATACCTGCATATTACTATGTGCTAAATTTTCCCTTGTATTGCTGCTATATGTCATGTAATTGTTATATGTTCCATATAATATCCAATGTACTCTATGTGTTGTTGCTAGTAGTTTAATGCAGTTGTATCCATATGCTGCTATTTGCTCAGTTGATAACCTGCGAGTTATCCAACCCCCTTGTACCCTCTCCCCCCAGGTCGCACCGTGAGACGAGCATCTTGTTGCTCAGTGTGCCTTTCCTGGTGAAACTATTTCAATAAATAAAGTATAAAATAAATACATTTTCATAAACATCAACTTTCTGTTCTGCCTAAGACAATTTCTCTGTCAATTTTCCACTGGAAGGTTAACCAGGGCCAAAGAGTACCCATAATATTTTACCCACTATGGTGTCAATTCCACAGCGCTATACTTAATTTATTTGCATTTGTTTACTGGGTAGGTGCACTGGTCCAATGGAATGTTTTCAGGCATGACCCGATCCATAAAGATGGCACAATGATATGGTGCAGGTACATAACACATAACTAATGTCACAAGAACAGTAGATAATTCAATCCTATAGTCTGATAAGATACAGTACAGTGATACAACGGTGTCAATGGTGTACGCACTAACAAGAAATGCATTATAGTGTGAAAACAACAATACATAGTGAAACATTGCATGCAGGATAGTATAAAAACAGACAATACATAGTTAAACATCATATGAATGAAGGACTTTCCTGTTCCTGTCAACCTAAAAGAAGTCTTACTTTTCTGAGCATTCAGTTGAACCCCTGCATAAGACAGACATGTTCTACAAAGGTCTAAGGCTTTCTGTGCTTAGGTTGCATCCCGTACCAATAGGCAGATATCATCTGTATAAGCCAATATTTTCCTGGAGTTGAAACCCTCCAGAGCATTAATTCTGAAAATATCAGGCTGTCTTTCAATTTTCTGAAGAATGGGGTCCACTCCTAAAAAAAGGGTGCTCCAGAATTTTGGCCAACATTTTTAAATCAAAGTTAAGGAGGCTAACTGTCCTCCCATTTGAAATTTGCATTCTATCACCCTTTTTATAAAATAGAATAAGTACCCCCTGTCATGTGCTGTCTCCTAGATGATTTTCCTGGAGCATGCAATTTAATCTCAATCAAGACCCCAGATATACCGTCCAATAAAATTTTATAAATCTCCCCCAGGAGGCCATCAGATCCTGGAACAGAACCTGAGGGTAATGCTTGTGTTGCCCTCTGAACGCCCTCTACCAAAATCATTTTTTCCAACTCTAAACAAGTAAGCATATCTAGTTCTGGAATACCTGGGTCAGCAAAAAATTCCTCTAAATCACCAAGGTCTGGGATCTGTGTGCCAAAGGTATCTGTGACATGTTTGTTGACATTGTCATCAACACCCTTAGTCAAGGACATAAGTGACCCCTTTCAGTGGTGCAAGTGACAGACAAGAAGTACAGGAACTCGGCCACTGGCAAATATGAACTGCAGAATGAGGATCCTCAATCTGAAGGATAGCTGTGCCAAGACACATCTATCTGTTTAGACACTAGTAGATTCAGTTAGAGATACTGATGTATTTCTAGCAAAATAGCACTGTTAAGTCAAAGGTTGTTATGGAAATCCTGATTTCAGGTCACAGGCCAAGAAACTGTCATTATGTTGGTGTTTTAAGAATTGCAGTTCCAGTGTCAGTGGGAAGAAGTACAGGGACTCCATTCCTGCTGCAAAAAATGTACAGGAACTGAGTTCCTGTGCATTCCTGTTCTCTTTCATCACTGACCCTGTTTCATCTCTAAGTGATGAAATGGTCTTGGAGTAGAGAGTTGCTTTGCTTGACTTGAATGGATTGACCTGGGATGGTTTTTCCTTTAGTATTATACTTTTGTTTGATTAAAAGTGATGACATCCTGTTGTACTGATGTAAAAATATCTCAGATTTAACATTCTTAATTTGAGCCATGAAATCGTCTTTTGTTTCTACAGCTAAAGACAATAGTTTCTGAAACTGGTTTTGCAACTGCAGGTATTTTAATTGGCTGCTGTATGGATTTTCCTTGATGCTGGAAAAATTAAGTTCTCTTTTGAGGTCCTCCCTCCATTGAGTAGGGGAATCATGCAGTATGACAACAGATAATTTTACAGCAATAAACTCTAAATTTCCTCAACACATCTTTATTTTCCAGTAATAACGTGTTCAGTTTCCAGATATTACCCCCTGTGCACTGCCACACTGTGGCACCCATGTTTATCTTTAATAACTTATGGTCCAGTGTTATGGAGGCAGTATAGCGCAGTGGTCTAAGGCTCTGAGCTGCAAATTTGGTGACATCTAGCAGACCAGACCTGGGTTTGAATCCCACAGCTTCCACTTGCATACTGTGTGACCCTGAGCAAGTCACTTAACCTCCTTGTGCTCCCTGGTCGCTCCTGTAAAAAAGCTTTCAGCTTAGTGTGCTATACCTGGTTAAACAACGAAATATAAAAAAAATATATATATTTCTTATACTAGATAACCAAGGGAAAACAACCCAAAAATCAAACTGGGTGGGTAAAGCCCCTTTAAAAAAGGCAAGCTCCTCCTCTGGCTTAGGTGTTATGCAGTGTCACAAAGTCCTGCAGAGGCTGAAAGATGTCAGAAACTAGCTTTTCCATTTTTGCTCCCCTGTCACAGGGGGCCAGACCACAATTAAAATTCTTGCCTGCGCGAACCCCTTTTGTTGTGTATAGGTGTTGCTGTATGGATTTTTTTTTTGCTTGCTCTTTTTATCCGCCCCTGCCAACCCGGCCGCCCACTCCTTTGGACAGCCATCCCCACTGCCACCACATCCCCATTCCGCCATCTGCTGCCACCATTTGTCCCAACTATCCCGATGTATCCCTTCATCTGGGGGACCCCCTACCCACCGGGGCTACTGGGAGGGGAGATCAAAGTGCCTGCAGGCACTACCTTGCATCTTGGTCAGGCGGAGGTGCAGCTCGGAGGCTTACCAGCTTCGCGGAGGGGGGAGGCAGGGCCACCACCATCCAGATGGCATGAGTGACCTTTTTTCTCCCTTCCATTTGTTGTGCCCTGATTGGACCAGACTGGAGTGGTGACCTGCAGCAAGGACGGCGGGGCGGTCGAGGCTACACGCCCCCAGCACATCCACCAATCCACTGCAGGTGCCAAGGTCCTGCCCCCCACCCCCGGAGGGAAGCATCCAGTGGAGGCTCTAGAATCCCTCCCTGCCAGTCTCTGCTCCTGACACCTGGGCTCAGGGTGCCAACCCGGGTCAACAGTGTGGCGGGAAGCCGGATTGCCGGATAGATTTGAAGACTACAACCCTTTCGGCCATACAGTGGGGGTATATGCATTAATAAGTCTATGGGGAAGACTTTCATAAATTATATTAAGCAGTAGAATTCTTTCCAGGAGAATATCCACCAATTTTACCACCTCTGCCTCTCTACGGGAGAAGAGAATACCCATGCCCAAACATTTCTCTTCGTTGATGGACAAAAAAGAGGGTCCAAAAGTCCAAACTTTATGAGCGTGACTAAACTCATGTTGGGTGTGTAACTTGGTGTCCTGGAGGAATATGATAAGAGCCCACTCCTGTAGAGTGGAGAAGACTACGGTCCTTTTTTAACATTTTTTATATTGCTCATATTGATGCTTGCAGCACTAAAACTCTAGTCTGGCATCCTCATTGTGGCTGTTTATAAACAGAAAAAAAGCAAGCCCAGAGGATCATGTTACTGTTTCTGCCACAGAACTGTTCCATCTGGTTTTCAGTTTTATGGAAGACTAAGTACTGGTGGGCCCCACCCCCTCTGTTTCTGAAGAGGGGTCCAACGATGAAGATGCCACAGAAAAAACATCAGAGTCCTCATTTTATATCATATATTGACCTTGTTATTATATATTGACCTTGTATTATGTATTGTATATTGACTTTGTATTCTACCCGGGTCTATCTTGAAAATGAGCCCTGCTCAATGGTGTCCGCTTGGTTAAATAAAGATTTTGATTGATTGATTTTGGTGTTTCACCCCAGTCTGCATGGCTTTGCAGGGTAGCATACCTATTCTGTACTGGCATTGAATCTATGTTCATAATTTTGGGTTTTCATTGCCTGGCAGATCTTCTACCTCAGGTTACCACCTGTAAACTGTACACAGCAGGTATTGGGAGAGAGGGTGGCATCTGTCCCTCCACATGAATTTTCGTAGGGGCAGGTTCAGCTTCCATTGAGAAGGGGTCTGCTACAGAAGGTTCCTGTTGCAGATTTGTCACAACTGAAGGATTTCATCATGGTTCATAGTCTGTACATCCAAGGGCACAAGATTCTCTGCTTCATCTCGTGACTGATCTTTCTGAGAAGTATCCTGAGTCCCTGAGGTATGAGATGCAGTTGAAGTACTCAGACATACTTCAGAGGAGCCAGAAGCAGTCTTAGTGCTTGAAAGTGCCCCTGCAGCAGTCATGGGCTCATCTGCTGCTCTGCTGGAAATATGGGATGTCTTTGCTGGCCTTGGTTCCATGGGTGTATGTCTGAGTTCATACCTGGGGTCCATCCAATGGGTGTCAATAAAATCCTTGTTCATAGCTGGCCTATCGGCAAAGCAGTTGGATTTCCACTTGCAATGCCGGTGACCTGGGTTTGGGAACAGAACTGGGTCATCAGAGGGTCGGCCAGGGGAGAAGGATAGAGCATTCCATGGACTGCTCTCCTTGCGGAGAGGGTGCGGTGTGTGACCAGTGATTGATGGACCTCTGGCAGAGGCTGGTGTCACCACAGTGACTGGCACCAACAAGACTCTGAGGGGCAGGACAGATGCTGGCATCATTGCATGTTCCTGCACCCGCTTACAGGAGAGAAAACCTAGCTGCCAGCCACCCTAGATGAAGCCAGCCCTCGGCTTCAATTAACCTCCAGGACAGCCTCCTTGACCTATTCTATTATCTGCGGCACCATATAGGGAGTTGGTGCCGTGGCCCCACCCCGGGGAGTAAGCCAGGGAGTATCGGGAGGCATGTCCAATATGGAGGTGAAAGCAAGGATCCGTGACCTGGCTAAGGTACTGGCCACTGGCGGCTTCAAAAAGTATAATAAATAAAAAAAAACCTTGTTCAGCTTCATCCAGACCATGGGATCTTCTTTATTATGGGCTGCCCATGGGAATGAATGGTATAAATTACCTTGCTCATCCCATGGGTTACATTTCATGGCAATGGTTCAGTGGAGGCTTAAATGTCCTAATTCGGAACACAGACCTCATCGTACCTTATTGCATGAATTGCTTAAATTGGTCCCAAAGCCACACCAATTACATGATTTGGGTTACCCCTGGTAGAACACCACCCCTCTGTCCTGGCCAAGGAAGAAGCTGTTAGGCAGGTGTTTCAGCCCTGTGGCCGAGTCATGTAATAGGATCCTCATCTTCCATCTTTTGGTCCTCATATTTTCAGAATCCATGATGGGGTCTGAATTCCCCAAGACTGAGCACTTTTGTTGTAGCCAGTACATGACATCTACTGCATTCCCCCTTCATTTTTCAAAAGTGTGGTTACTGTTTTAATGCAGGCTTCATCAAAGGAATTGTGTAGAAAGGAGACCATAAGGGTGTGTTTTTTAATGCATGGCATTTGGAGCAGAAGCATTCCAGGCCTGTCGGAGTTTCAATACTGATGTCATATCGGGCTTCACCTAGAGAGTGGATGAGAGCATATTTCGGTAGCATAGAATCTCATTCCTTCTTTTAACAGGGTTCTGATGATATAAACTCTAATAGAGATTTCCACCAATCCTCCCTGGTACTTAATGCAGACTGCATTCCTGCATTTTGCTGGTATATTTGTAGATTGCCAAGGTGAGGTCTAAAGGTTACACCACGCCGCAGTAAAACAATATTTACCACCCCCCCACGGCTACAGATAGTTGCCAACAACCCTTATGTCACCAAGTCCCCACCACGACCCTGAACATACCGACACCGGTTTGGTGTTAATGTGGAGGAGGGCTGTGCCCCCCGCACCCCCCTAAACTTAAGGATTATCAACTTTGGGGAGAGGCGGATGTCAGGGGAGAGCAGCTGACACTGGGTGTTGGTGTATTGGCACATCGATGCAACAACCTGTTCAGGCACTGTGGGTGTTGAATGGGTCATTGTCAATGTGCAGGTTTCAATGTAGGGATGTTGTGGTTGTAAGGGTATATGCAAAACCTGGGAGCCCCTTCCAAATCACCTGTTTGGTCCCTTGAGTTGATTCCCCCTGATGTGGACAGCTGTTCTCTGGGTTGGGGAGTGTCTTGCCTCTGTCAAGCATTTTTAATATTAGAGAGGTTGCCTTCCTTTTCTTGTTCTGGGGTGGATTCAGCAAAATTTTCTGTCTCCTGTGGTGGATTAGGATCCACAGGCAGGGTATCTTCCCCACTTGTATCTGACAGAACTTCTGGATCATCTGTGGGCTTCTCTGGGGCTGCAGAATCAGGTGGGACCTCTCCTTCCCCTGTGGGGTTGTGGCATCAACCTCCATTTCTACATCATGCTGTTCCCCTTCCATAGTTCCTCTGTTCCTTGCCTCATTCTTTATAGTTCCATATCCTAAAGGTTCCTTTGCTTCCTGTGTCAGGGCTGCCTATTCTGTTGGCCCACTAGACACAAAGGGACAGTGTATTAGGGTTAGCTGATGCCACCTCTGTATTATGAGCTAAGAACATACCCAGTTCATGTGGGTCCAGATTTAAAGTGCTGCCCTGTACAGCACAGGCTGACTGCACCTGTACCAGGTAGGAGCCTGAAGGGTCAGTTTTTCCAAGTTCATTGGTATTTCCTGCACACAAGCCAAAGAGCTGCAAGGTGCAGAATCGGGATGCAGAGTAGGATAAGGATGTATGCTGGGTCTGTAGGTGCTTCCTCAGTGCTCCGAGTGGAGAGGGAAGTAGTCTCCTCCACCTGGGTCACCATGCTTTCCTCCTCCTCCTCTCCAGGGTCCTCCATCCCTGCACAGGAAGTGAACAGTGCCACCCACAGGAAGAGTACAGGATTTTCCCCAGTGTCCTGGCCAACATTCCCCAGTGTCCTGGCCAACATTCCCCTGGGACTTGAGATTAGTGACCTCAGGATTGATCGGGTCCTTTGGTCTGATCACTGCACGGTGCAGTTCACGCTTGGGGCTGCCGCCATAAGCCCTTCCCCTGTTGAGATGATTAGGTGTCGCCCTTTACGGGGTTTGACCCCTGAAGGTTTTTTGGCGGCAGCAAAATTGTCTAGTGTGGGTGCTGCATGCGAGGGAAGTGCTGCTGTTGGGGTTGACACCTAGAATAGGGTGTTATCCGACACCATTAACTCCCTCGCACCCGTCCGTGTATGACCCAGAACTTCATACCTGAGGTCGCCATGGTTTGACGGTGATCTCAGGGAGGTGAAGAAGATGGGTCAGAGATTGGAGCGCTGCTGGAGGAGATCCCTTCTGGAAGTGGATAAACTGGTCCTGCATGCCCACTATGGTGCATACCAGGAGGCAATCAACCATAAGAAGACAGTGTTTCTGTCTAGGGAGATTGCTGCCAGGAAGAACTGGCCTCACTCTTCCGGACAGCGGACAGGCTTCTTCATCCTGCCTGTCTACAGCCCGGGAGGGTTTTTTCCAATATAGATTGTTAGGAATTCGCTCGATTTTTCTTGGACATGGTGTCCTCGATCCGGCAGGTGGCTTCTTCAGCCAGCAATGTTATAGCTGACAGTGATCACCTGATGTGCTCTGAGTGCACTCCGTCTGGTTGGGGAGAGTTTAGACCAGTGGAGGTTAGTGAGGTTATTGAGGTAGCAGCCAATATGAAGCATACCTTTTGTGAACTGGACCCGGTGCCAACATGTTTCTTAATGAGATGTGTTGACTCTGCTGGCCTGGTGTTTGCCTTGATTGTACGGTGTTCCCTTTCTGAGGGTGTCTTTCCGGATGCCTTGAAGGAGGCTCTGGTGAGACCCCTCTTAAAGAAGCCATCTTTGGACCTGGAGATCAAGGCAAATTATCATCCTATCTCCAACCTCCCATTTTTGGGGAAGGTTGTGAAGAAGGTGGTAGCGCTTCAGTTGGAAGAGCATCTCTTGTCTCACGAGTTCTACAAACCCTTCCAGTCAGCTTTTTGAGCCAGATATAGTACTGAAACTGCACTTGTTTGGGTGCAGAATGATCTCCTCAGGGCTAGAGATCAGGGAGACAAGACAATTCTTGTTCTCCTAGATCTCTCTTCAGCATTTGACACTGTGGACCATTGTGTGTTGCTCGTCTGCCTTAGGGACCTATGCAGACTCACTGGTACTGTCAAATGGTTTGAGTCCTTTCTTACCAACAGGAGGCAATGGGTTATGATGGGGAATTCCTCATCTATACCCAGTCTCCTTTTTTGTGGAGTCCCTCAAGGATCGGTACTGGCCCCAATGTTGTTCGAGTAGTACATGCTACCTGGGAGGGATCATTAGGAAGTATGGTATGAGTTTTCATTATGCTGCTGATGATACTCAGCTATATCTTTCCTTTGCTCCAGGAACATCAAATGCAGCGGATGTGCTAAACATCTGTCTGGCCGAGATTAACGACTGGATGGCCTCCAGCTGGTTGCGACTGAACCCGGATAAGACAGAGGTATTGGTAGTGGAGTCAAACAGAGTCCATGATAGGATGGCCTCTGACTCAGAAACTGAGCTTGTTCTTGGAACTGTGTCATTGAAGGCCTCCTCTTAGGTGCGAAATTTGAGCATGATTCTGGACAGGGACTTAACTATGGAGGCTCAAATATCCTCTGTGGTTCATATCTGTTTTTTCCATCTCAGAAACATTGCCAGGATTAAGCCCCTTGTTCCGCCTCTGGACCTCCCGACCTTGATACATGCCTTAGTCACATCAAGGCTTGATTACTGTAATGCACTCTATCTCGGGGTCACAGGAGGATCTCTCCGCAGACTGCAGCTGGTGCAAAAACGCAGCTGCCCGGTTGCTGACTGGGCAGCAAAAGTTTTGTCATATTACACCGGTTCCCATGCGGTTGCACCTGGCTGCCAGTCAGGTAGAGAGTCCTCTTAAGGTGGGTCTTCTCACCTATAAGATCTTACACGGCTGGGGCCTGTTACCTGTCAGACCTTCTGTCACCTGCCCTCTCCACCCGCCCTCTTCGTTCCTCTAGTGGTGGCTTCCTGGCCATTCCCAGAACTAGGCTTAAATCTGCTGGCGATAGAGCGTTAAGCGCTGTGGCTCCTGTTCTGTGGAACTCTTTTCCAATCATTGTCAGGGAAGCCCCCACAGTAGATATTTTTAAGGCCCAGTTGAAGACTTTTCTTTTTTGTAAAGCATTTGATGTTTAGATTCATCTTGATGGCAATGTTTGTGATTTTATCAGATTTTGTACTTTTATTATGTATAAATTTGTATGTTTATTATGCCAAAATTTTGTTTTAAAGATTTGTACAGCGCCCAGAGCCCTCCAGGATTGGGCATTTTTTAAATAAATTTTGCCTTGCCTTGTCTTCTCATTAAACCAGTTCATTGTAATTGTCCAAGGCTGTGCATGGGTGTTGATGTGCAAAATTGCTGCCCCTATACATTTATAGTGGTATCATATCGCAACAATGATGGGAATACCGTGAAGACCATCACAGCAACATTTTCGGCAGTTCGCTGTGATGGTCTCCACATTTCCTGACACTGTTCTCCCCTCCCTGAACTAACTCTGACTGGAGTTAGAAATCCTAAGTGGGGGGGAACGGGGGGGCAGAGCATGGGGAGTGTGGGGGGCAAAGCCCCCAACAGAAAACACACCAGTTTCCCCAGCATCAGCAAAACACCAGTTGGCAGTGTTCTGCCATCGCTGTGACAACGGTCAACAAATTTCGTGTTGCCGCAGCATGGTGGAACCATTTATAGTAGTACTAGATGCTGGATGGTTTGATACCCTTTATTGGACCAACAAGAGTCTTTTACAAAGATGGAATTCTGCACAAGCTTTCAGGGCTTCACAGGTCCCTTTTTCAGGTGAATAACAGAACTGAGCAACATAAGCAGTATTTATATATGCTGTGGAGTGATGTATAAAAACAGTAGAAAAGAATTGCAGGAAGGGTAAAATGGCAGGCAGTGAGAAGCTCAGATGTGAAGAAAGGAACATAGAGCAATTAAGACCCAAGATAAGAGTCTATAAAAGTTGCAAAGTAGTAAACAATAGGATGTGTGAGAAAAATTAAGGGGGGGGGCAATAATAGGAACAGGACATATATAAAAGAAAGGATGCTAAAAGGTGACAGGAGAGGAACACAGATAAGAAATATTTAACATACATGATGTTAGCAGGAAGGGTAGGAGGGAGGAAATGAAAGGAAGCTTTGAAAGAATGAAATAACACAAAACACAGATACACAGATGCACACAGATACACAGAAATGTGATGGCAGAGAAAGGCCCCACGGCCCATCTAGTCTGCCCAACACCCTACCTCCCCCCTTCTGTTATGCTTCCACCCTCTTTTCCCAACCCCTTAAATCTATCCCAAACCCTCTTGAACCCCTCCACCATTTCAGCTGCCACTACCTCCTCCAGCAGCTTGTTCCAGGCCTCCATCATCCTCTCCATGAAAAACTGCCCCCTGACATTACCTTTGTATTGCCTACCTTCCAGTTTGAGGCTATGTCCCCTCGTGTTCGCTCCCTTCTTCAATTTGAACAAGCTATCACCCAAAACATCAAAAGCCTGGATAAACAAAGTGGTATGTAAGTATACCCAGTGAAATGTAAGTTGGGGAGGGGCTGGGTAGGACTTAGGCTGAAAAGAAAATGCAAGAGAGGCAGGAAAGAACAGGTAATGAGAAACAGTAGGCAGAAACACAAAAGAAGAGAAAAAAACATTGGGTAATGAGTATCAAAAGGATTACAGTTTACCATAGTGTGTTATAAATCTAATGTCCTGATTCAGTCCACAAATATTAGATTTAAATTAATATATTTAAGTTGCCATGTCCTTCTGTTCTGTGTATTTTTGAAATTGTCTCTTAATATCAGGACAGATAAGTCAGAGAGAGAATGATCTGTTTGTGAAAAATGGTTTCCTACTGGTGTGCTGTTAATCTCGTTTACTATTGTGGGTCTGTGGTGGTTAATCCTGGTTTGCAGTGGTTGCCTAGTTTCCCCGATATAGCATCCATCTGTGCACTTCTTTTATTGAACTAGGTAAACAGCATTGCTGGATTGGCATGTGTAGGATCCATTGATTTTTATTTTGCTGTTCTCGTTTGTCTTGATGGTGATTTGTGTGCAGATGTGGGTGCAGATCTTAAAGCAGCAGTGCAACAATCTGGTGAAAATTTTGACCTATACCTTTTTCTGCTATTTTAGATTGCCACTTACCTCCTGACTTGTATGATACCCTTCTTTCTAGAATTTGAGTCTGCTTTAGTACTTTTTTTTTCATATCTGAAATAATTAAAGGAGCACTCCTTTTAATACAGTTCGGACCAGGTTTTCATCAGTATTTGCAGCTGTTTTTGAACAACTATTAAGTAAGGTCAGACAGCACTGCCTGCTGCATAATAGTTAATTTTAGTCACAAAAGAAGTGATATATAAACAACTGATGGACAAAAACAGTTGAAAATACTGATGAAGACCTGGTCTGCACTGTATTAAAAGGAGCGCTCTTTTTATTATTTCAGACATGAAATAAAAGAATTAAAGTAGACTCAAATTGTGGAAAGAAGAGTATCATACAAGTCAGGAGGTAAATGGCAAGCTAAAATAGCATAAAAAAGTATAGGTCAAAAATGTCATCAGATTGTTGCACTGCTGCTTTAACATCTTGTTATGTTGCATGGTGGTGTTCCTCTTGTTTCCCAGTTACTTTAATCTGCTGTGAGTTTTTTATGAATTATTATGTTCGAGAGGTTGAGGGGGCTGCTTATAGGCAATTGCAGGTGGTTCAGGGAAGATGTTCTTCAGTATTTCATTTTCACTCGGCAAGGGTTGCAGTTCTTTAATAATTTGCTGGAGGGGTTTTAGCATGGGGCTGTGACAACTAGGGGTGTGCTATCAGTTTGATCTTTTTGCCTGTATTCCAACAGGTTTTCTCATGGTATTTGTATGGCCCGTTCAAATTCTCTGCCAATTTGTCTTGGGGAGTGGTCCTGCTGGATCAGGGAATTCTGAAGTGGGGAGAACTGTCTGTCTCTTGTTCTCTCATCAGAGCAGATTCGATGGTGTTGAATTACCTGGCTGTAGATTACAGAGTTTTTTGTATGCCTAGGATGGAAGTTGGACTTATGAAGGTAGTGGTGTCTGTCAGTGGGTTTTCTGTAAAGGGCAGTTTGTATATGTCCATCATTAGTGATACTGACTGTGATAACTAGAACATGTATGCTGGTGGTGGAGTATTCAATAGAGTTTTATAGAATAATGAAAGTTTTTAAAATCATGATGAAACTTTTTGAGGGAGTCTTCACCTTCTATCCAAATCAGGAATATGTCATCTATATGTTTGAGATAGACTGATGGTTTATAGGGGTGTTGTTAAAAAAATCTTCTTGTAGACAGGCCACGAAGGGATTGGCATAGTGTGGTGCCATTTTTGTGCCTGTGGCTGTCCCCATGATCTGCAAAAAGTGCTTGCCATTAAAAGTGAAATTGTAAGTCAAAATGAATTTTATCAGGGTGCCGATGGTGGTTTCTGGAATGTCTCTTGCAGATGTGTTGTTCCGTAAAAATTTCTGACATGCTGATATGTCATCTTCATGTGAGGTATTAGTGTAGAGGGTAGTGATATCCGTTGTAGCTAGGATAGTCTTGGGTGGTAGCTGTCTAATTTGCATCACTTTCCTGAGGAAATCTGTGGTGTCCTGAATAAAACTGCTAGTAGCTCTTACTAGGGGTTTTGAAATGGATTCAATGAGTCCTGAAATGTTCCCAGTGATTGTGTCAATTCCAGAGATGATGGGTCATCCTGGATTCCTGGGTTTGTGTACCTTAGGCAGCATATATAATGTCCCTGGAGTGGGTTTGTCTGGAATTAGCATTTTTAACTGTTCTTGGATGTCGTTAGGTGCAGACATGATGATTTGTTTGAGTTCTTCAGTATATTGTGTAGTACGGTCTTCTGTAAGTTCTCTATAATAAGTTGTATCTGACAGCTGTCTGTGTGCCTTTTTAATGTAGTCCTCTGTGTTCATCACAACCACAGCTCCACCCTTGTCCGTTTGTTTTATTATGATGTTATGGTTGTTTTTCAGTGTTTGTATTGCCTTCTTTCCAGTGGTGTGATATATTATATATAGATATATATATATATAAAAAAAGAGTTTCTGCTGCTTGCTTAGGATCTGTGAATTTATCCTTTCTCTGAAGCAGTCGATGGAGGCATTCAATTTGAGGTTGTGTCCACTCTGAGGGGTCCGTTCTGATGTTTTCCTTGTGCTGTTGTACTGTGTAGTTTGTGTGTTGTTCTTATCAAAAAAGTATTCTTTTAAACGAAGCTGTCTAAAATATTCCTCCATCTCACCACAGAATCTGAAATTATCAAATTCTTGTGTGGGGCAGAAAGTTAAGCCATTGAATAATATGGATGTTTTTGTTGGTGTAAGTTCTTTATTAGATAGGTTGATCGCTGGTGGTTGTTGCAGTGTATTATCTTGTTCCACAATGTTAGATGTTGCTTCAAGTATTGCATCCTTAATGCTTGCCCACTTTGCCTGTATCCCCTCACCTGTATTTCTTCTTGCCAGAGCTAGCTTAACTCTGTTGGCCATCTCATCAAAGTCAGCTCCTCTGAAGTCCCATATTTTTGCCTTGGAATGGGATGATTTAGTTCTAGTTGCCAAATTGAAAAATACCATGTGATGGTCACTGGCCCACAAGTGACCTTCTACCTGGAGATCTGTGATCCTTTCTCCATTAGTCAGTCTTAGATCCAGGATAGTCCTGTCTCTTGTGGGCTGTTGTACCAATTGTTTGAAGCCCTCCCCCTGCAGGGAATCCACTATGTGCCTAGTTCTGGCAGATGTTCCAGCTGGTACTGATCAATCTGTATCTGGCATGTTGAAGTCTTCCATTAGCAGAACCTCCCCTTTAGTTGTCATGTTTTGTATATCTTCTAACAGCAATGTGTCTATGTCCTCCCCCTGATCTGGAGGCCTGTAGACAACCCCAGTTCATATGGATGTCCAATTTCTTGTTTCCATGGTGACCTACAGTTCTTTTGGCTCCTTTTGTGTATTCTGAATTTCTTATTTTCACTGACATAAAGGACCACTCCTCCCACCCCCCTTTTTTTCATCTCAGTTTCTTCTGAACAGTACATAGCCAGGTACTGTAGTCTCCCAAGTGTGGTTACTGGTGAACCGTGTCTCACTAATGGCTACTATGGCCAGTTTAGCCTCTGTCATTCTAGTCTCCAGGTCTGGGATCTTGTTTCTCAGACTGCGGGCATTTGTGTACATGATTTTCCATTGGCCATATTTCGGTGCATTAGTTGTGGGGCGCATCATATGGAGAGCCAGACCTTTTTCCTCACCCGGTGATGCAAATGAACTACAAACCTGCTGAACTCCTGTTTGATCACTAGTGGAGGATGGAGGGGTGCTCTTCCCATTAAATGTATCAGTTGCTGCACCCCTCTCCCCATTTGCTAGTTTAAATATTCTGCAAAGACATCACACTTCTGCCCCATTGCACTGAGTCCCTTCGTAGTCAGACGATGTCCATCGAATTTAAAGAACTTTCACTCCCAAAACTGTTGCCAGTTACCTACAAATTTGTGTCCTTTTTCCTGGCACCAGCCCTTGAGCCACATCTTTAGCTCCCCTATGTCCCCTTCTCTGAACTTCCGCCCATCTGCCCCCCTCTCCCAGACCAGCAGGACCTCAGAGAAGGAGATGCCAGATGAAATGGATAACAACTGACCAGCTGGCAAGATTTTTAGTCCCTATGTGCACATAAACCACAAAAGTGAAGCTCAAGGGATTTTTAATAACACCTAAGGGGAGAACTAGTAACACCATTGACTACCCTCTTTAACAAATCATGAAAGGATGGGGTGGTGCCCGAGGACTGGAGGGAGGTGGATGTGATTCCACTTCATAAAAGTGGGAGCAAGGCAGAAGCAGGAAACTACAGACCTGTTAGTTTAACCTCAGTGGTAGGTAAAATGATGGAATCACTTTTGAAGGAAAGAACTGTTGAGTACCTAGAGGCCAGCAGGATACAGAACCCAAGGCAGAATGGATACACAGTGGGAAGGTCGTGTCAGATGAATCTAATAGATTTCTTTGACTGGGTGACCAAAGTAGTAGACCGGGGAGAGGCTGTGGACATGGTCTACCTAGACTTTAGCATGGCATTTGACACAGTCCCACACAAAAGATTAATAAACAAGTAAGCCAGCCTTGGAGTGGGCCCCAAGGTGGCAGCCTGGGTAAAAAATTGGCTGGACAACAGGATGCAGAGGGTAATAGTAAACAGAGTCCACTCTAAAGAGAGGGGGGGTTACTAGAGGGGTACCGCAAGGTTCAGTACTGGGACCAGTCCTTTTTAATGTCTTTATAAGTGGCGTTGTGGAGGGACTGGGAGGAAAATCATGTTTCTTTGCAGATGACACAAAGATCTGTAACAGGGTTGATACACAGGGTGGGTGGAAAGGATGAGAAGGGACTTGGCAAGGTTGGAGGAATGGTCAGACGTATGGCAGCTTAGATTCAATGCAAAGAAGTGCAAAGTAATGCACCTGGGAAATAAAAACCCAAGGGAAGAGTACACAATGAGGGGTGAGATACTAACAACAACAAAAATGGAACAGGACCTTGAGGTAGTCCTGGCAGTAATTATGTCAGACAACCTAAAGGTGGGCAAGCAATGTGAGAAGGCAGTAAGAATGGCTGGGGGGATATTGGGATGCACAGGGAGAGGCATCACCAGTAGAAAACAGGAAGTTATCTGTCTATACAGACAGTTGGTGAGACCCCATCTGGAGTACTGCATGCAGTTCTAGAGACCCCATCTCCGTAAGTACATCGACAGGATGGAGGCTGTCCAGAGGAGAGCAACTAAAATGGTGCAGGGTCTGCACCAGAAGCCATACGAAGAGAGACTCAAAGAGCTTATTATATATATCCTCAAGGAAAGGAGGGAGAGGGGGGACATGATAGAAACTTTCAAGTACCTCAGGGGAATCACCAAAGTCCAAGAGGGTAGCATCTTTCAGATAAAGAGATGTGCAAGAACAAGGGGGCACAATTTGAAGATAGAGGGGGATGGCTCAGAGGTAATGTGAAGGAGTATTTTTTTTGCATGGAGAAGATTGTGGATGCATGGAATGGTCTTCCTGAGGAGCTCATTGAGTCAAAAACAGTGGGGGAATTCAAGAATGCATGGGACAGACATAAGGCAATTCTAATGGGGGGTAGGAGAAAGTAGGCTGCTGGTTAACTAGGATCTGCAGCCTATCCATTAGGTAGGGAAATGGGTAAACTAGGTGGGCTAAGCAGTCCTTATCTACCGTCAAATTCTATGTTTCTGTGTTTCACCTCAGACTGAGGGTGTGTGTGTGTGAAATTCAAGTCTTACACACCTCCCCATGTTTTGTTTTATATAATAACTGGGTAGTGTCAGCAATTATAGAAAATAGTATGGCCAGTTCTGGTAACACTGTTTCAATAGCATAGTCGGGCTGAAGCGCAGTTTAAATTTTCACATTTTTTTTCTTTCTGAGAGATTGCCCCAATAGCAGACAGAAACATGAATGGAAAAACAAGCATGTTGGCAGGTAAATAAGGTGTAAACACACGGTTTGTGAAACTGACCCAATTTACTGTGAGTTCAAATGAGGTGCTGATTGAAGTGTGTGCACAAGGGAGGCAGTGTGTGGATATGTGGAGCAAGGGAAACCTGATGCATCTTTGCTGTTATACCCAGCTGGTTTTAATTGTGAATTACAACCAGGTTTCCCTATAGGGAGAAAACACTCCGCAGTTATTATTCTGTTTTTCTTAATTCAAGCTGAAGGTTGTTCCACGTGACCTGAATCTGATCATATAGTATCATATTACCATAATTATTTCTGATTGTTGGCACCCTCATTCCTCCCTGTCCTCTCAGTCTTGCACTGCACTTCTGCACACCCTGATCCTGAACTTCAAACATAACACCCCTTATCAAACCCTTTACCATGTTAAATCTTATAACTACAGTACATTGCATTTCTCCCATCTTAACCTTAAAGAATCCCTCACCAAATCCCTATATAATAAACAGTGATATTTTCATAATGGCCATTTTACTAAACACCTAGCTAGCTTATTATTCAGTGCCACTAATTTTTCCGTGAGATTTTTGTTAGCAAGTCTTAACACTACATTACCATAATCCAGCACTGGCATAAGGAGGTTGTTTACAATTCATTTCTTACTTCCATCATCAACATTTTCGTGCTACCACGTAAAGCTCCCAAAACAACAATTTGTCTTTTTTTATTGTGTAAGAAATGTGGGTATCAAACTTTAGGCATCTTTCTGTATGAACCCCTAAGTATTTATATCCATCCACATTTGCTAATTGGGCCCCTTTATTCGTTGCTGTATTTAACTTTAAAGTTTTAGCAATGTAGTTTGTTGTGAGCTAGAGACCATAGTGTGGGTTGTTTTTTGACTTATGATAAGACCTGACTCCTCAAACCAATGCTACGTTGCTGCAGAATCAGTCTGCAGTTTCTTTTACATAGTTCAGAAGTCACTATCTAAAGCTATCAATATGGTATCATCCGCATACAGTCTAAAATGGGTATTTTTTTTATTATGTATTTATTTCAGTTTTCAGAAATACACCTTTGAGTCAAGGACTCCTTTGCAAAGGTTCCACGTCATGGAGTACCACTGAAGTTACATATGAGTTTAGATAAGAGTACAATAAGAATTAGACATACAGTACAGGATTAACAAAAAAGGCAATAGCGTAGAGACAAACCCATCATCCAGATTTAACAAGAAAGGATGCAAATACAATAGTTATAATCAAAATCAGTATTTGGAGATTTGCAGGCGTACGAAACGTAAGAGTACAGAAGAGACATCTAGGAGGTGAGTTGCCATTTTGTCAATTATTATAAGTTTTGTTGTCATTTATGTAAATCAAACATGAAAGTGCCCCAGTATTGATCCTTGGAGAGTAGCACTTCCCAGCGAGTCTGCCAGTGACTGAAGACCTTTTACGACAACTCCTTGGGTTCTTCTGTTCAAATAGGAAGCAAATCATTTTTACCATATTATGGATAGCCCCTTTGTTGGATAATCTATCCATCATAGTTTTATGATTTACAAGAGCAAATGCTTTGGAGAGTTTACAGTCACTTTACTACTAGTCTCGCATTACTTATAAAGTGCTTTGGGATACAATGAGTATTAAAAGTGCTAGATAATGCCAATTCTTTTTCTTTACAAAAAAATCTTTCCAGCCAGACCACTGGCGCACCATGACCCAGGTTCAGAAGCAGACCCAGTGCTGTTGGAGAGCTGGCGGGGGGTGGAGGGAGTTGAGCATTTGTTGGACTGCTCGCTTTCTCTGGGAAGGGAGGGGTTCAGGAGTGGGAGCATGCCTGATGGTGCCCTAAGGTAATTGCATGCACACCTCTGGCAAGGGATGGCCACAAGGAAAACCACACGCAGAAAAAAGTCTTGGACGACGAGCAGCATGAAGTCCAGGATCCTTGCAGGGATCCTGCAGACTGATGTGCAGTTTATCCCATAGCCACTCCGAAGAAAATAAACTGAGCCAATAAAAAAAAAAAAAATCTTTCCAACTGCAAATATATATGTATTCATGTATCTTCATATACTCTGGCATATGTCAGGATGCCACTAATAATGTGCTTGTGTCTCACTGACCTTGTACACATCTGGATGATTTTAAAGGGAACATAAACCTTGTTTTTAATTGTTTTCATATGATTAGAAATTCTGCCATCTGTGAAGTCTTTTTAATACCCCCAAGCCCCAACATCCAAACCCTTAGTAAAGCATTAACAGGAGTAGTGGCATGATAAGTGAAGAGAACGTGCCTGGCAGTGGCTGCAGCCATATTCAATGAGTCCCAAAGAGCAGCACTAAGTGGTTAGCGTGATCATGCTAAATACATCATTGTACCCGTGCAAATGTGGGAACTCTCTTGGATGCAGGGGATGGTGGTATATTGAAATGATTTTGGAAGTGCTAAAAGGCTGCCAAGACAGCACTATTTGCAGCTTCCAAAATTCAACTTTTAGCAATGTGTACAATGGTGCGTGCACCCCCCCCCCAGCAGCACTGGTGCTGTGTATGATGCAGAAAAACACACCATGTCTGCTACCTCATCTGGTCCCCAGAACTGTTATATCCCTGCTGCTAGTGGTAACACCCTCCTCCAACTTGATGCCCATTAGTAAAATCTCCCTGGTAGTTTAAAGGCACCCCCATCCCTTACCCAATGTCAATTTGCATGTTAGAAACCTCTCTAGTGTCCAGTGGTCCTACCTACCTTGCAGTAGCCCTCCTATCCCACCTCCTCACCAATGTCAACCCACCCCCCAACTAGATGGCAACCAGCACTTACCCACCACTTACCTCCCTGGCCAGCTACTGTCCACCCTGCACAAATCCTGTATTGCTACAGAAATCTGTATATTAATAAAGGACTTTGGACTTAAAATGACAAAACCTCATATTGCAGAGGTGAAACACTAGGGTTCTGATGCTGTGCTCTCTTTTTCTACACCAATACATTTCTGTCAGCAATTGATTTATTTTCCTGTGTATTCATGATCAAGTCTGTGCTGTACCTGTGGCCCTCTGTGCTTCATGCCATTTTGCAGCAGCGCCAGCCTCCAAGGATTGAACACCATTGTGTTTCTGTTGTTTGAACGTGAACTAAGACTGCTACAGCGGTACTCCACATATGCATGCACTTAATTCATGGTTGTTTTTTTCGATTCTATTTATTCACTACACTTCTGGTGGGGATTTTTCCCAACTCAGTGCCTCTGCACCAGACACCACCATCCCCCAATAGGCATCCCAAACCAAGGCCCACAGCTTGCCCCCATAATGGGGCCCCCAAAGGGGAGCCTGAGATCAACTGATTTTAGTCTTGGGCTGGCTGTAGCATAATTCGGCGTGGAGTTAGAGGACTTCACTCTGCCCAGAGCTCAGGGTTTTCTCTGTTGTTTCCCCAAAAGTGAAGACACGCAATGACTTCAGCGCGCAGACATGCATGTTTCCGTGCATGCCCCGCACACGTCCCCCAATGCCTTACCTCTTGTGTGTGGTCTTGGCTTGGTGTACTCCTGGTATCCACCAGGTGTTAGCCAAGCACTGGGCACCACCAACCCCCCCCCCCCGAAGCAGAAAGCTATCCCTTGGATGCTCATACAACCTCCACCTGGCCAGCCCTCTTGTGCACTGGGCTCATTCACGAACCCAGGTTGCCAGCGTTGCAAGCAGTAGTGCTATCACTGTACCGGTGGGCCAGCGACTTAATTTATTTTCACATAATTTACCTCTAGTACCCATAATTTGTGCAAAAGTTAAGCTTTTGTTACCAAACTTCGGTGACACCTTTCAGATCACCACCCCTTGGGTCCACTCTAGCAGTGACATGTAAATCCCACCTAAAATGGATGTTGCCCACTGAACACCCATTTTGGGTTGGAGTCATGTACTGTATCACCACTATTATGGTCATGAAGGAGCCTCCAACGGTTACCTCAGCTTATAAGCTCCCCCCACTCAGGTGTTGCACTGTTTAACTTACATATGATGCCCCTTATCCAGATCCTTAAAAGAGCAATGGGGGTGCCAGATGGCCCAATGGCACGGCATCTCTCTGCCATGCAGACAACAAGGGTTTGGGAGAGAGGACCCTATAACCTGGTAATTAGTTGATTGGTTGGGAGGAGCACTACCCAAGACAGCACATCCTGGCCATGGAAAGATAGGCAGTGGTAGGCATGGGAGACTGCTACTCTGCCAAGGGAATACTACATACCATGAGAGGTATAGTGAAAACTGTAAAGATTTGTCCATTTTTATGCAAACATATAGCCTCACTTCAAGACAAGTCACTGCTTTCATGCAAAATGGTCACCATGAATACATTTTGTCACACACAAAACCCCAGGAATTTTACTAAAAATTGTGATTCTTGCAAGCTATTTTAAGAGAAAAAGAAATTTTTGAAAATTATTTGCACTCCATAGACAAATCTTTCCAGAAATGCTCAAATCAATTTACCCAGCCCTCCTTAAAATTCAGTTGTTTCCCCAGGAGATCTTTAATACAAATTCACAGAGTGGCCCTCAGAAACATGATTTGTGTCTGCAGTCGCCCTTTGATTAGGGGGCTTGGAAAACATGCCACATGAAGAAAAGCTGGAGCAACTTAGAGAAAAGGAAACTGAGGGTAGATACGATAGAGTTATTCAATATCATGAAAAAGTATACAAAATATACCAGAACTGACTGTTCAGCTGGATTCAGCATAGCAGGACAAAGGGGCACAAATTCAATCTAAGGGAGACAGTCAGGAAGGATATACGAAAACAAATTTCCACCTAGAAAGTGACAGGGTTGTGCAAAGGATTACCAAAGAAGGTGATAAATTTAGTCAGTTAGATGCTGGAAGGTTTGATACCTTTTATTTGACCAATAAGTGTCTTGTACAAAGATAAAATTCTATACAAGCTTTCGGGGCCTCGCAGGTCCCTTCTTCAGGTGAATAACAGAACTGAGCAACATAAGCAGTATTTATATATGCTGTGAAGCAATGTATAAAAATAATTGTAGCGAATTACAGGAAGGGTAGAATGGTAGGCAGTGTGAAGCTTAGTAGTGAAGAAAGCTGAAAGTTAGTTAGTTAGTTAGTTTTTGTCCACCGGGAAAAGTGGGATAGATGATACTGCCTATTTTCAGCCTCATTCCATTGGGGGGTTGGGAGTACAGATGCAAACCAACTGAAATTGAACCAGCTAAAAGAGCTGGTGACATGTTCAGGTGAACTTTAACAAATCATAATATTTGGGTACAGTCAAGCTTGTATTTCCCATTAGTTCTGTATTTCTCCTCCCCATTATTTATTACTGAGGTCATTTGTATGAAAACAGAATTTCTGCTCCTGAAGAGTTCATCTATTGCTGCTCTCTCCCTACCTGAAATCATAGAGCACTGCTTGTGACATCACAGTTACTCCCATGGCAACACAATGTGATGTCACAACAGAGTATTAAGGTTTCTTTGAGGCGTTAGTTGCTCTTTAAGCTGTCGGTGGTATTTTCGTGAATAGGTGAAATGTGGCCTGGACATCAGGGAAACTCTCTGACTCTTCTCAAGAAGTGCCATGGAATCTTTAATGTCCACCTGAACAACCACCAGACAGGATTGCAGTTCAGTGTCTCATCTGAAGGACAGTATACCCCAACAATATAGCATCCCCCTAGTGCTGCACTCAGGTGCCAGTGATTATGGTGTTTGCCTAGTCCTGGTGTGGGACTAGAACCCACAATGTTCTGCCCCAGAGTCAGATGTGCTACCAACTGAGCCAAGCTGACCCCTGAACATGTTCAAAAATAGAATAAATGATAGGCAACAGTGTTGTGCAAGGAAATATACCATCAAGGGGAGCTCAAGAGATAAGCAGCCACAAGCCCAAAAAGGAAGTGACAGTAACAACCCTATGAGGTCCCTTTGATGGTTTATTTCATTAATATACTACAGTAGCCTGTTGTTTATTTTATATACAGATACATTTTGATGGTTACTGTTAGTTGATCACAATTGCATATATAGGCAAAGGATGTACCAGGAAATAATGGCTAGCCATTTCTATGAGGAAAAGTCTTATCAGTGTATTATGTAATAGATAAATCACTCTGAGGTGTGCAGTCGCGCACTGATATACGCATAAGGCCGCAGGCCGAGTGCATCAACCACCCAAGGCATGTGTTTATCAGAGCACAACCACAAACCTCAGAGTAGTTTATCTATCTTATAAATGTCAAAATTTTTTCGGAGGGGGGTAAAAGTGCAGGTGTGCAGTCACCCTCTGATATACGCATGGTCATGTGATGTGTTTTATACAATCAGAAGATAATTAGGGTTACCACCTTTTAAGAAGCCCAAAGTGGGACATTTCATACTGAAACATGATTTTTCACAAGACAGTCTGTAACCTCGACCAATACAACAGACATGTTTTCTCTATATAATCAGAATTAAGGCTAAGTATTGTAGTTTCTTAGTTGCGTCTATTGTTTCTTACCATTTTAAGGTATTTTAGTTAAGGTAGTATAGTTTTGTGCAATATTTAGTGGAAAGTTAGAAAATATTTTTTCTACTATAAAGTCAGGACATGTAGTTTTTTTCATGTTTTTTTGCAGGACACAGCTGCTCAAATCAGGACTGTCCTGCGAAAATCAGGACGGGTGGTAACCCTAAGAAAATTGGATTTGAGAGATTATTTTTTCAACCATTTTATAAATGCAGATACTGTTCATATTTTCAAGACTTGGATTGATATACCTGAAGGGAAAAGGCATTTCAAGTCATTGTTGTTAGGATAACCCATATGAACTTCTTACCAAATCTACGTACTTGTGCACTTATACCACAGACCTCATTCCTTCTCTCTCGCTTGCCTTTTCATTTTGTTTTTTCCAGTGGGTGTGAACTGCTCTTCTCGAGTGAGGGTGACCAACACAGATGAGACAAACACAGTGAAAATCTTCACACAGAATGTGATTCAGAAGATGAAAGAGCACCTGGCTTCCAGCTCCAATGAGCTGGGAGGACCCCTGGAGAATTGGGTAAGGGAGCTATTACAGCACTGTTGGAACAGTAGGAGTCAAGCAATGGGTTGCGGACCCTGTGACACTCAGAGGTTCCCAAGCTGAATCCCAGTCTCAGGCAGTAATTAAAATTCAGAGCAGCTGAACCACAGGACCCAACCTCGGCTTTCTACTGTTGGGTGTTCAGGATTGGCAGCAGAAGGACTAGACTCTTTTCCCTAAGAAGAGTTCACATTCTACTATTGCTTGGTAGGAAATGCAACCTACCACCTGGGTGTGCTTTACTCCCAACTATAGCTACCGAGTCCTGGAAAAAGTAGACTCACTCACCAAGATATGCTGTATTTTTCAAATGTATTATAACCAATTGGTACCAATATGGTATACACTGCCACTGTTTCGAGGATACCTTCCTCTTCCTCAGTGCATCATGGGTGCCGGAATATGGCAAAAAGTGCGGTGGAGGGGTCTGTTCAGTGGCAGAGCTAGAGAGGGGCTGGGGGGGCAGTCGCACCTCCTGGCTGCCCCAGTGTGAGTAGTGCTGCCCCACCACCATCTTTATTCACTGTTTAGTGCCCCTTGTGGAGCCCAAGATTGACTGAATAGTCCCCCCAGCTCCCAAATGCTCCCAAACCTGGCTCTGCCACTGGGTCCGTTGTAGTAATTACAAAGGAGACCATGATTCCTTCCCTTCTGACCTGGGGCTAGATTTTCAAAGGATGGTGCAGGACTTACATCAAGCTTTGCATCATACCCTTTCCATGCACCCACCCTCTTTTGCCACAACTGCACCTGATTTTCAAAAGTTGGGGGCAGTTGCGACAGTTTACCCACCTCGTGGCAGCTTGCACCAAATCTCGATTGCAAGCTCTGTGAAAACGTTCCCAAGGATTGCTGCAAGTTAGACAACAAAAAGATGGTCTAAGTTAGGTGTCGGTTGCTGCGTGACGAATCTATTAGACTGCCACAAGCCGGTGTGCCAAATCTTCGGCACATCCAGGGCTTGCGCCAGTCTCGAGGTTTTGAAAATCAGGCCTCTTGAATGCATTGAAGAGGCACTTTAAATGCTTATGGACAAAAGTTGGGGGTAACTGCTGCACCCCCCCCCACCCATAAGTTCTAGTACCTATGTAGGGCATATACAGTAGCTACTAAAAAATTAATAAAATATGATTTGTCTATTTTCAAAAAAATGCTTCATTTGTATCTTCAATCACAAATAACCTTGACATGTTCATTAATTATTTAAACATTCAGTATTGACATTTCCAGAACCCCTGTATCAAAAACACTTTCAAATATATGTTGATGTCTTACTTTACAAAAGTATCTGTCATTGAGCCGGCCCAGAGGTACTGAGGGTTGAGGTGCTGGATGCCACACCTCGTGCCATGCCGGCAACCCAGGTTTGGGAACAAGCCTCAGTCATTGGGGGTCAGTGGGGGGAGAGGCCGGGAGATGGACTGAGCGGACGCAGAGCTGCTCTTCCCACCTGGGTTGGGGACCCAGTCATGACCACTGCAAGGCTGCCCCTGGGTGGAGGCCCAAGGATAGTGCAGATGGGAATGGCTCGAATAGGGAGGGTGCTGTGGATCGCTGCTTGTGCGTGCCTCCATGTGCACTCAGGTGGCCACGGCAACAGGGGAGGGGAGAAAAAGTGAAAACATGGTGCTGGCAGGCTCCATGATGGCCCTGTAGCTCTCCCCCCCCGGAGTCTAGATGTTGGTCTCCGTGGAAGGGAAAGTTGACGCCCTTCATCCATGGCCCTGCCACAGAGGGGGCAACATGTGGGGGACCTACTGGGTGGGCTGGTGGCAAGAATCGGGGACCAGAGGCTGAGCCCCTCTGAGAGAGGGACTGGAGCCACCTGCCAGCCCCACCAGAGCAGGAGAAAAAATGTAGATTGGAAAAAAAAGTAGTTGACTGGAAAAAAGTATCTGTCATCAAACTTAATCATCTCGCAGGCTGGTCATTAAGGACAAAAAAAAAAATCAAACCTCTTCTGTTTGGGAGCACGCATGTCCTGAAGGCAGCCCTGAGCTGCACATCCCAATACCAGCCAGGGACCCATTGAAGAGGTCCAGGTAATCAAATATCTGGGTGTACAACTTGACATGACCCTATCCTTCGCCTCTCATGCTGACTCCGTGGTCAAACACCACCAATTTGCTATATAGAAACAAGCACAACCTGCTGAAATCCAAGAGGACTTAAACAGATGGGGTAAATTGATTGTATCCTTCTTCCAATGTGTAGAGATCAGTCAAATGAATGTTCTACCTAAGTTATTGCATTTATTCCAAAGCCTCCTGATCTCACTGGCACATTTTTATTGTGCATCCTAGAATAAAATTATTAAAAATTTCATATGGTGGGGGGGGGTCAACATCCTAGAGTCCATTTTTCTATTCTTCAGTTGTCTCTAGCCTGGGGGGAGGGTGAACCTGCCTAATATAGAGTTATACACCAAAGTTGCCCTTTTTAGGGTGGTATTTTTGTGGCTTTCCTCACTATTTCAATGTGTGGTACATAGCTCAGTGCCTATGGTGCGTAAGAGCAGGGTTAGATATGGTTAAAGCTTAGGTACATTTGAGCTGGACTGGTACATAAGTCAGTACTTGTGGTACATGGGAACTGGATGAGAAATGATTGATGCTTAGAACCGTGAGCAGGATGAGATATGGTTGCTGTTAGAACTTTTTTTTTTTGGCATTTCTCTATATCCCACCTTGGGTGGAGCTAGGTAAGTGTAAGATTGAAGGCCCAAAGAGAATGTAATTACTCATGTGATTACCACCTCCAACTCCGGAGATTGTGGCCTGTAGCATGCAGGAGAGGGAAACCCCACTCTGGGGGAAACCTCCGAGGACCTATGGCTACTGATATGCCTGTCCTCTGGGCATATTAAAGGAGAGTAATCCTAAGATAAGCAAAATATTATTAGTTGTCTTCTAACTAGATCCAGTGCGTCAGTTGAAAGGCATATCCTGGGTTTGATTGCAAGTAGATAATCCTGGAAGATGAGGTACTGGTGATGAAGAGTCCACCATGGAGAGTATTGCTTAAGAAGTTATCAAATTCAAGTCTGACTATCCAGAGGTGTAGAGGCAAGGAGTTGTGCATGGTCAGGCAGCTTGGCTAGAGGCTGATTGCAGAATCATGTCTTGGAACGGCGAGAAGTAGAATTGGTTGATGGTCAAGCCTGGAGCACAATGAAAGAAGAAGTCCATTGTTGAAGATGTACTGAATTACGGTGAGCAAGCAGGTAGGCCCTCCTGCAGTTTAGAGTAGGAGAATGGTGGATCTCACGTGATCCGATATGCATCGTTCCTGTACAGAAGGCGCCGGGCCCCCTTTTTATGGGGCGAAGCAGGAATGCATTGTGCAGGCAGCCATGCCTCCTTACGGGGCAAAGCAGATAGAAACCTCCAGGCCCCCTTGTGGGGTGAAGCAGGATTGTGTAAAGCAAGCAGATAGGCCCCATTTAGGGTGAAGTAGAAGTGCACAGAGCAGGTAGTCAGGCCCGTTTTTATTTATTTATTGAAACGTTTCACCAGGAAAGGCACACTGAACAATATAAAATTGATTATCTCACAGAGTGTCCTGCGGGAAGGGGAACTTGGGAGTACAGTAATCAAAAGCACATTTCCATGCAGTATTATAGTAAAGTATAGAAACACAGAAACGTAGAATTTGACGGCAGATAAGGACCACTTGACCCACCTAGTCTGCCCATTTTCCTACCTAACAGATAAGCTGCAGATCCTAGTTAACCAACAGCTTACTTCCTCTTACCTGCCCCAGGACTGCCTTATGCCTGTCCCATGCATTCTTGAAGTCCCCCACTGTTCTTGACTCCATGACCTCCTCAGGGAGGCTGTTCCATGCGTCCACAACCCTCTCAGTGAAAAAATACTTCCTCATATTACCTCTGAGCCATCCCCCCTCTATCTTCAAATTGTGCCCCCTTGTTCTTGCACATCTCTTTTTCTGAAAGATGCTACCCTCTTGGACTTTGTTAATTCCCTTGAGGTACTTGAAAGTTTCTGTCATGTCCCCTTTCTCTCTTCTTTCCTCAAGAGTATACATATTAAGCTCCTTTAGTCTTTCTTCGTATGTCTTCTGGTGCAGACCCTGCACCATTTTGGTTGCCCTCCTCTGGACAGCCTCCACTCTGTCTATGTCTTTGTGGAGATGGGGTCTCCAGAACTGCACACAGTACTCCAGATGGGGTCTCACCAACTGTCTGTACAGAGGCATAACAACTTCCTGTTTTCTACTACTGATGCCTCTTCCTCTGCATCCCAGTATCCCCCCAGCCTTCCTTACTGCCTTCTCACATTGCTTGCCCACCTTTAGGTCATCTGATATAATTACCTCCCGGTCCCTTTCTATTTTTACTGCTGTCAGTATCTCACCCCCCATTATGTACGCTTCCCCTGGGTTTTTGTTTCCCCATATGCATTACCTTGCACTTCTTTGCATTGAATCTGAGCTGCCATACATTTGACCATTCCTCCAACCTTGCCAAGTCCCTTCTATATATACAAAATGCAACAATTCTTTTCCAAAGGTAATAGAAAATAGAAAAGCAACAGAGTGAAAAAACAATACATCAGTAGCATTAGATTAACATTGGGATTTGATGTGAGAGGAACAAATTAACAGCACTGCAGACTAATACAGTACAACCTCAATTATCTGAATGATTTGGGAGACATCAAATTTGTTCAGATAATTGAAAGTTTGGATGAGCGGATAAGCGGGAGATCTGGATAAGCAGGGTTCGGGTAATCGAGGTTGCACTGTACATACAATGTGGACAAGAAAGTGCAATAAAGTACATTGGTTTCTCCTCATGTTAAGTGCTAGGCTGGGAAAGGAGATGGGGAAGCCAGAGGGGAAATTAGGAGGAGTGAGGAGCCAGAGGGGAAATTAGGAGCAGCTGCTGGATGGAGAGAGGAAGTTGAGGAGGGAGGTTAAGATGGACCATGGAGAAGAGAAGTGCCTGATTTGATGAGGCATTCAGTTCCAGAGCTTAGGGAACCTATAGGAGAATGACGATTGGCCTATAGAGGTGGTGCATCGTGGTATAGCTAGAGTGTGGGAGTCACTGGATCTGAGGGAAAGAGGAGCAGTGGGGCCGGAGGACAGTGAGGAGGAAGGTAAGAGGAAGCGTATCAAACCAAAATTTAGAGACAAATTTTATGCAGTGGGCTAGATGGTACTTTTCCAGGAAAGGAAAAGCTAGAGAGTGGTATAGATCACAGTGGTGGGTAAAGGAAGGGGCATCCAGAGTGAAACAACAGAAAGCATTGAAAAGGGTGTCCAGTCTGGTTAAGGATGACTTTGGTGTGGCACTGTAGACTACGTCACAGTAGTCAAAGATGGGTAGTATCATTTTCTGTACAATCTGCCACCTGGCCTGTAGAGATAGGCAGCTTTGTTTCCTGTAAAGGGCACCTAATTTGGGGTGCAGCTTTTTCAGGATGGAATCTATATGTCCAGTGAAGTTTAGATGCTGGTCTAACTAGACCCCAAGATACTTAAAGGAGGAGGTGTCCACTAGAGTAGAGCCATCAAGAATGTGGAAGGACGGCAATTTAGTTAGCCTAGTGAGGCCATGGAGACTGTTTTCTTGGCGCTGAGGAATAGCTGATGGGAACTTAGCCATTGCTGAACTTTCTCAAAGTCATGCTGAAGTGTGGAAGTGACATCAGTTGGTGATTGGCCAGAGTAGAAAAGGACGGTATTGTCAGCATGCATATGGATGGAGGAGGAGGTGCACACTGATGGGAGGTCATTAAGGAATATGGGGTATAGTAGGGGGCCAAGGACGGAGCCTTGGGGTATGCCAGCATGAATCTGAAGTGGGGGGGAGGTGGAATCAGCAATTTTGTCTGACTGTGTCTGGCCTGTTAGGTAGGAGCTAAACCAGTTTGTGGCTGAATCAGACAGGCCAGCAGATCACAGATTATACTAACATACTAAAATACCAGCAGAATAGGCCTAATGGTCTTTCGTGTCTGCTCGTTTGGTCAGCCCCCACCCTGGGAGCTGACTTTGCTGCTCCACTCACCCTCTCTGGCTTCTCCCTTCCCAGTCCTGGATATCCTCGCTGTACTGGACTTTGCTTCCAGAACCCTTCCCCTGTACCTGTCCCACCCCCTCTTGAACCCCTCCATCGTCTCTTCCTCCACCAGCCCCCTGGGCAACACATTCCATGGCTCCACCACCCTTTCAGTGAAGTAGCACCTCCTCCTTTCTCCATTGGATCTCCCCTTCCTCCAGCTTCCACCCATGCTCTCTAGTTACCCCCTCCTTCCTTCGGAGCACCCTGATTGCTCCTCCCCTATTTACCCCCTTTATGTACCTGAAGACCTATATCATGTCCCTCTGGTCCCTTCTCTCTTCCAATGTGTACATATTTAGCTCTTCAAGCCTCTCCCCGTAGGTCCTGTCCCCCAAGCCCCAAATCATTTTGGTTGCCCTCCTCTGGACCCTCTCCAGGAGTTCAATGTCCCTCTTTAAGTGTGGCCTCCAAAACTGCACACAGTACTCTAGTTGCAGCCTCACCAAGCAGTTATACAGAGGGAGTATCACTTCCCTCCTTCTGGAGGTGATCCCCTAGCAATGCATCCCAGTATCCTGTTGGCCTTGGCTGCTGCCCTCCTACAAGTCTCCGAGTTGTTAATCTTGACATCCACCACCACCCCCTGGTCCCTCTCAGCCATCGAGACTTGTAGCATTTCCTTCCCCAGGGTGTACACTTGGCCTGGGTTTCTGGCTCCCAGGTGCAGTACCTTGCATTTCCCTGCATTGAACCTCAGCTTCCACTTTCTAGACCACCTTTCCAGAGCCTCCAGGTCCCCCCGTAGGGCCACCCTCCCCTCCTCCCCATCCACCACCACCCCCAGTTTTGAGTCATCCGCAAAGAGACTCATCTCACTCCTTATATCCTTCCTTATGTCAGAGACGTAGGTGTTATCTAGGAGGAGAGGGTCTGAGACAGTGTCAAAAACCTTTGAAAAGTTGACAAAGATCGCAGATATGATTAGACCACTGTCCATACCTAAGAGTATGGAATTGGTGAGCCTAAGTAAGGAAGTGGTAGTGGAGTGATCTTTCCTAAAATCAGATTGGTAGGGAGTGAAAAAGGCAGAGTCAGAGAGGTAAGAGGAGAGGACCAGGTGCTCCTGAAGCTTAGCAAGAGTAGGTAAGCGAGAGATAGGCCAATAGTTCCCAGGCATAGAAGGGTCACCTCCGTTGGGTAGTGGGATAACTACAGTGTTCTTCCATGGGTCAGGGATAGAGGCCAGTGAGAAGGAAAAGTTTAGTAAGGCAGAAAGTGGTGAACAAATGGCATGAGCGGAGAAGAAGAGAAGTTTGGGATCAAGGCCATCAGGTGAGGAACCCTTAGATGGATTGAGAGCGAGGAGAGCATTTAGAGTATCACAAGGTGAGACTGGAGAGAAGGAGAAGAGGTTGCTAGGGAGGGTGCTTGGGTGTGAGTTATTGTGGACAGATGCGACTGGTTGAGTAGGAGGAAGAGAAGCTAGTAGATCAGTAGCACATGAGATAAAGTAAGAGTTGAATTCAGTGGCAACTGAGAGGTGGGCAGACGTAAGGGCATTATTGACATTGATGAGTGGAGTTTGAGATTTAGAGGGGGAAGAGAAGAGGGAGTTAATAACTTTCCAAAATTTTGACTGGGTATGTATGTTAGCATCAAAGGTGGATCTAAAGTAGTCAGACTTAGCAAGCCTTGTAGCCTTGAGCAGGCATTTCTGAGGGCTTGATATCTGTCATGGTCAGCACTTGATTTAGAGACTTGGTGAGCCTTCCAAGCCCGGTCTTGAGCTCTCATACATGCCATCAATTCTGGTGTGATCCACAGGAGGTGGTTTCCACATACTCGAGTGTGCTTAAAGGGTACATGCTTGTTCCAGATGTTAAGAAAGTGGCCCACATTGCGGGGTGAAAGCAGGGACATGGCAGACCATGCAGTCCGCTATAGTTTGGGTTCCAGTAGAGATAGTGAGACCCCCACGTACTGTAGGTCAGTCAAGAGGAGAAGGAATGAACGAGTAAGCAACCGGGCCCTGTACAGGAGAAGCCAGACATGGTGGGACCCCACGTGGTCCACCAGTGCATGTGCTGCAGATGAAGGTGAGACCCCCATGTAGGTCAGCCAAGGTGAAATGGAATGCATTGAGCAAGTGCAACCCCTCCCCCCAGCGGGGCAAAGCAGCAACTAGACAATATATCCCAAGATAACGCCAATACCATAGACTAGAGCTGAGGGCCAGCATGGTGGAGCCCCGATATGAGGCAGAGGTCCTTCAAAGCTGTCAAGAAGGGAAGTGGAGTTAGGATCAGGAAGTGTGTTCCTTGACAGGGACCAGAGCTAGGTACAGGATGGCGAGAAGATAAGTCAACTGTCTAGGAACAATAAGGTATAAAGACAGATGAAGGCAAGACTTCCTATTAAATTTCCAAGTCCTGTTGTCAAAATCGATGATGAACAGGAAGTCAATGCTGAAGATGAGTTCTGGCAGATGGAGAGATCTGGCTAGGAGTGACAACTGGGCGAGGGATGATGGTTAATTATCGAGGGAGCCCTGAGTGAAACTGCAGTAGAGTGTTCAAGGACAGTCAGCATGATTGAAGATAATTGCTAACGGAATATATTTGAGGATGTAGAAATCTTAGAGGATAAATTGGTTGGCAGAGATGCAGCAGGAATGGTGATGAGGTAGGAGTCTATGTGAATGGGAGGCTTGCCAGAGCTGGAGTCCAGTGCAATAGTAGGTTACAATTGCGTACATATCAGAGGGGAAAATTGTTCTAGATGTCCAAGGATTGAGGAATACTCTATGGAGATGTGCAGCGTAGATACTAGGTTGGAAATGGACCAGAATGGAATAGATTGCAGGAGAAGTAGTTATGAACGATGAAGTAGGTAGGCTTGGACGGCAAACTGGAGCATGAATTCCTTAAGGTCCAGCGTAAGCAATGTGTGAATGCTTGAGCGATCGAGTAGGTATCATGTGGTCAGCATAAGGAAGATGAGACCTACGGGGATTCAGCTTTAGAGAAGATGGAAAGCTGTTTGAGCATGGAGAATGTACTGAGAATCAATGGATTCGGGATGGCGAGACCCCCACATGGGTACACCATCACCATAATATAATATGCTCCAAATACAGGGGCCGAACCCTCACAAAATGCTGCATGTAGCAACCTGAGTACATTGAACTAAGAAGAAAGGTCCCCCTCATGGGGCGAGTATGGTTGGAACGGTGGGACCCATGTGTCTGCCATCGCCATAGTATTGCACTTTTTGAATAAGAGATGGCAGGACTCTCTGCAATCCGCCACTGCAGTAGAGGTGCATGGTCCGATATAAGGAGGAAAGACTGAAGTGAGTCCACATGTAACATGGAATTATAAGTGATGAGAAGATGCCTAGTTGTGGGCATGGATGGTTGATGATGATGGGACCCCCTGCAGTTCCGCCGTCGCTCAAGAAAGTGTGGACGAATTGTGACTCTTCAAGGTCCCACGGAAGCTGAGCAAAACTGAAGATTCAGTGCAGGATGACTGGAGGAGTTAAATGGAAGGCTAAAGCCATCAATATAGCCAGGCTGAAGCTGAAATCCAAGCAAGGCATAGCAGGAAGATATGGAATGGTAACGTGCAGTTGACAGCATGGCAGCAGGATCGCAAGATTCAAGGTTGCATAATTCTAGGTGACACAAGTTTCCCATTCAGGTCACCAGAGGGACCCCATGGAGGTCTAACAGAGGACAGTGTGTATGGTTATCGAGTAGCAAGCTAGGTCCCCACATGGGAAGCTGGAGTGGCAGGACTCCCAAATAGGTCCGCCTGAGGAGTAGAGTGAGTGTATCAAGCTAAGCCTCCACATAGGCTAGCTAGACTAGCAGAACCCCTACATCGGTCTGCCTGAGGAGGGGTAGAAGTGATGGAGTCGAATTAGGCTTCCAAGTAGGCTAGCTGGACTGCTGGAGCTCCCACATAGGTCTGCCTGAAGAAGGAGTAGAAGTGAGGGAGTCAAGCCAGCCTCCACATAGGCTGACTGGACCGCAGTGTCAGGATGCCAGAATAGCGGCCTCCATCTAGGCTGATTGGAGGAAGGAAGCAGCAGGAGCTGATCTGCAGGAGAATGCGATGAGGTAGTGATAATGTCAGTAGGGGGAGCATACATCTTGGAAATTGGGGTAAAGTGCCAGTATCACATAGAGTGAGACATCCTGAGCCTCCTGAAGGAGTACCTTGCCGTACTAAACATGCCTGAGCAGGAGATGTGGGCACAGGACAATCATGATTACTGGAGAGTGACCTCTGGTAGATACACCATCATGCCAAACATTTGACAGAATGCACAGACTTGCCTGAGCAAATTCAACAAACACGAGGTTGAAGGATGATGAACACTTATATGAAATGGTCCGAATGAAGTGTCCATAGAAGCGTATGAGCTCTAGTGCATAGAGTAGAGAGAGTTAAGTTACAGGATTCAAACATACTGAGTAAATACATGCAAACTGAGTGAATGCTCCGAATTTGGATGCATGTAACTTCTCTGCTCTTAGAGTATACACTGAACTTTGGACATACAGCAGATCCAGGTGTCTAATGCAGCTGGAAATGCAATGAATCAATAGTAATGTTAGTGAGTCAATGAGGACTCCCCAGCCTGAAGTGACTAGGTGGCTGAGGAAGCAAGTAAGTGGGGCATGGCTGCGTAGCCAGCAGGCACAAGGCACCAAGGAAAAAGAGAATCTGGAGTTCCCCACCCCACTGAGCTGCAGGGTGAAGGGGCAGAGCATGCATTGCAGGGTGCAAGGAGGCAGTGTGAAGGAGTGCTACAGGAGCCAGTGGAAGCCACAGTGAGAGTAAGGAGTCCTGGAGTGAAAACAGCTGGACTGAATGCCAGAGCAACACTACAGTCGGGCTCAGGCAGAAAAACAGGAGAACAAGGTAGCGGACAAATGGGGAGGGGCAGGGAAAGTGAAGGGGACAGGGGAAACAGATAAAACAAGGAATGGGAGGAGAGAACAATGGAACACAGGCAAAGAAAGGCACGGGGGGGGAGCACCAAAGGCACAGAGGAGAGAGCCAGCCCCCAGAGCCACGCAGCACCGGAGCGAGTCCGACTCGCTAAGCAGGGGAAATGGAAGCTGAAGGGTTTTGTAGGGAATGGGGGAAGAGCTAGTTCCCCCTCCCCCGCCCATTGAACTGCAGGCAGAGCATTCCAAAAAGCTCCATGGAAAGACATTGAATTTACTATCAGTGATCTTTATAATATAGATGTCATAGTGTTTGCCACAAAAAGACACTCACCTTCATTATGGTACTTTACATAATTCACTTCCGAACCTTTGAAGGTGTGGTACCAGCTGATGAAATTTTTTTGCCAGGTCGGACAGATATGGCATTCAAGAATTAGCACAGAATGGACCTGCATTTTATCTATCAGGTACTAGACTCAGTGGGTATCCTCCCCTTTGAGTCTCTTCAGGGGGGTTTTGGACTTGCCACAAGGGGACAGATATAGATATTTACAGTTTAGAGATTATATTCAACACCGACGACCTGCCCTGACCTGGCTGCCAACTCCCCCCCGTTAAACATGATAATGGACCATATTAGTGGGAACTTGGGGGAGGGGCATTTGATTGGACAACTGTAGAAGATCTAAAGAGATGTTTTGAGGGATTCCACCCAGTCAGTGTTAGAAGGCTGGAATAAAGGCCTGGATCTGACAGTGTCCTTAGAATCCTGGATGAAATTTGCACTTCCAACAGTCAAAATCACTTCCTCAGTAGTTTGGAGAGAATATGCATGGAAGTGCAGATATAGATATTTTAGGTCCCCAGCAATACTAATAAAGTATTTACCACCAAATTATGGATTTTGCAGGTGAGGTTGCTATTGTCAACTAGCAGACTTGGGTCATGTGTTTTGGTTATGTCCTTCCTTAAACTCCATTTTGGTGTACTTTGCAGAACAAACTATAGGACTGTTATGGGGAAGTAGTAGAATTAACAGATGAAATGGTGCTGTTGACGATCATGCCACATCATCATCCCCCTGGCATAAAACTTTATTATCAATATTTCTCTTGGTAGCTAAAAAAGTTATTAGTAGGAGGGGGATGCACCAGTTATTCCAACAGTGGCAGACAAGAAAAATTGTATTGGCTATATACTGTACCAGCTAGAAAAACTGATGGCCAGTCTCAATGATAAGCCTAACACATTTAATTTGAAATGGCAAAAGCGGATATGGCACCTGGCACAAATTGATGAGGATTTTGTCCCATGAAAAGTTGATCCTGCAGAGTGGGTTGGGGTACCGCTTCCACTGGGGAGGGGAGGTAAGGGGTATGGTCTTTGCTGTTTGGATGGATAAACTGAGCCAGATAAAGTTGGATTCTGTGGAAGTGTCTAAAGAATGTAAGAAGGATATAAACAGAAAGTAGACATTGTTGAATATGTATAAATTGAATCTGTAATCTATATGTTAAGTTGTAACAGGTTTGCAGCATACTTTATAATTATTTATTTTATTTATTTAGTTTTTGTTAACCAGGTACGGTGCACTAGCCATGGCAATGACTATTTTCAGGCATGACCCGGGAGAGTACAGAGCAGGAAAAATGTATACAGAGCATAATAAATAACAAAATTATACATCACAATATTACGTTAATATGAACATTTTTCAAGGATAGGAATACATTGCAAGCAGGAGTAAATAAATAGCAAGCAAGCAAGGTAAGAATACAATACTGAGTAATACATTATCTGTGGGGGAAAAACAATGCATTTACTAAGGTCATATGAACAGGATCACAGACAAATTAGGTTAGGATAATGCAAAGAAGGCTGTAAGACAAGCGTAGTCATACAGGATAAGTATAGGAGAGTTAGGAAGTAGTAGTGAAATTAGAGTGAGGGATAGAAGTATGGTAAAGAAAAACAGAAAATATTGTCAAGGTAAGAGGCGAGGACAGAGAGTAATTTTGAGTAGGCCAGACAGGTAACAAGATGAAGGAAGTGCTAAGCGTTTATTGGGATGAGACTGGAACAAAGTGGCTTAAGGAGTCGAGGTAAGAGGGAGATAAACAGGCTAGGGTGGTTGGAAGCAAGAGAAGTTACATGAAACAGCTAGGTGTCTGCGTAGCAGTCTTTTGAAAGAGGCATGGGATTGGGGCATGGTGTATAGTTGGAGAGAGTTCCGGTATTGGGGGGGGGAGCATGACACGCAAAGGCACTAGCCCCTTTAGAGGAGTGATGCCTAGGGATGAGGACAGGCCCATTAACCTCAGAGCGCAGGCCATATCTGGATGTCTGATTTAGAAATAGTCCCACCAGGAGTTTAGTTATCTGGGTTCTGATGTTATCGATAAATGAGCCATATGCAAAGGATCGAGACGCAGGAGGCGAAAGCCATCCAAGTTCGGAATAAAGGAGGCAGTGGTGTTTAAAAGCCAGTGAGAAGAGGAGGAGGCATGGCAACAGATGTTATTGTAGGTAACACCCCACTTCTGAAGACTAGATTTACTTGTGGCAGCATAGGTTGCAACCCCATAGGTGAGGGATGGGAGGAGAATGCCACGAGCTATGGCTAGTCTAGCAGAGGGGGTAATCACATAGCTGGAGCGGTAGGCAATGCCAAGTTTCACGTTAACAGACTTACAGATCTGCTGGATGTGAAGGTCAAAATTAAGAGCCGGGTGAAGGGTGATACCCAGGTATTTAAATGAGTTTGCCACACTTACAGATGTGTCATTAACAGTGGAGATCTTGAAGTATGGTAGGGAGTGTTTGAGTTTGGCATTAGAACCAAATAACACGGCTTGGATCTTAGATACATTGAGGACAAGCTTATGGTTAGACAGCCATTGCTGAATTAGTTCAAAGTCCTGGGAAAGACGTCAGTTAATGTCAGTAATATTTTTAGAACAGGAGTACAGGACGATGTCGACAGCGTATACCAGAGAGAAAGTCTGCTGGAGGTGACATTATTTATAAATATGAAGAAAAGGAGGGGACCAAGGATAGATTCTTGCGGCACACCAATGTTGATAGAGGTTATATCTGATAGGGTGGAGTCGTATTTAACTACTAGAGTCCTATCAGATAAGCAGCTGCCAAACCACATAACTACTTTCGGTGAAAAGCCTAGAGATCTCAGGGTCGTTAAGAGTAAGGTGTGGTCAACCAGATCAAATGCTTTAGTCATGTCGGTAAAAATTGCCCCTGTTATAGAGTTTGAGTCCATGGCCACTAGGGTATCTGACGTAAACTTGATTAGTGCTGTGGTTGTACTATGACCCTTGTGGAAGCCATGCTGGGCAGTGGTAAGAAGATCATGTTTTTGGAGAGTCAGTGGTTTGGGAGGCAACGAGTTTCTCAAGTATTTTGCTGAGAACTGACAAGATAGCAGTGGGCCTGTAGTTAAATTGATCTTTACAATCCCCTTTTTTGAAAACGGGGGTTATCCTAACCATCTTCCAGATGTCAGGAACATGACATTGGCACAAGGAGAGGGTAAAAATATTGGCTAGAAGTACAACAATGAAGGGGGCAGCGAGTTTCAAGAGCTTGGGTTCAGATGTAAAACTTGTGTGTGCATCTCTTAATAAAAACTATATTTAAAAAAAGAAACAAACACAACCTCACCTCTGAAGTAAAAAAAACTCCTAGTATCGAGCCTCATCATCTCAAGGATTGACTATGGTGCAGTCATCTACTCTGCAGCCAATAACACCGTACTTGAAAGAATCTCAGTAGCATTTAACCGAGCCTGCAGATCTGCACTCAACATGAAACCAGATTCCCACCACTGTGACCTATATCCCTCCAACAACTGGCTTTCTTTCCACCTCTGAGTTAACCTCAATGAAGCTCTTCTGTGCAAAAGAGCACTTCTTGGTCAAATGCCACCAGGCATCTGCAACCTCTTCTCCCCAGTTATCAACAAATACGGATCTTGACTGAAGAGAGGTTGAAAACTCCTCCAGCCCTTCAGAAAAATTACTCTTGGCCAACACTTCTTTGCAACTAGAGGAGTCAGAGCCTGGAACTCCCTGTCCACAGCCATCACCACAACCCTGTTTCTCCTCCTTTAAGGCCCAAGTCACTGCTCACCTTTTCCAGAAACTGCACTGCATGTGTACCTAGACCGTGTCTGCTAGTAGCATTAGCCTGCATCCCTTGTCGATGCTGTCTGCATTTGTGGAAATCTGTTGTTAATTCACTGCTTCTTATGATGGTTATTGTTATACCGTTTGTTTATTGTATTGGTCTGCTGTCGAATGTAACTTGTTCTGTTGTTGCATGTAGCTTGATAGACTTGGACACCTTTGAAACAGTCTGTTGAGCTCAAAGGTCTTCTGAACACAATCAATTAATACATTTAAAAAAATGAATAAATTCATTAAAAAACTACAACATATCTTAGTGAGTGAGTCTACTTTCTCCAAGAATCGGTAGCTATAGTGAGGGCTTATTCTAGAGCAGACATCTTTCATTCCTTTGTTCTTTCTCTTTCAGACGGTGGGCTACAGTGGATTATTCATTTAAATGTTTAACCAGGAAATGCATACTGAGCATATAAAATTAACGTAAACGTTTCCAGATGTGTCCTGAGGGAGAGAGGAGACGGCGATAATTAATCAGTATAATACTAAAAGTACACAAGTCAAATACAATGATATAGACAAGACACACAAGATCATATATATTAGAGGCAATTAAGTACCGAATGCAGTTAGAAAAATATAACAATATTTTATATGTGAAGCAGGGAAAAGTACTGAAACAGCATGAACAACAGAGCAAAACTAGGGGGATTCCAGGCAGAGTTGTGCTTGACTACGCACAATGTAAACCAGTGGCTTACCACGGCACTATAGGTGGAGGTCTTACTCATGGTCATACAGAAAGAGTTGAAAGGGAACATACACAAATTTTAAAAAGAAATCAGGATACATTTCTGACATCCCTCCCTCCACAGAGGGCAGTGAGAATCAGTTGAGGTGTGGTATAATTAGGTGGTAAGGCACAACAAAGTAATCCTCTACCCCCGTGTGCATTCACTATGGGGCTGGGATTAGTGGTCAGTAAACCCCCATCGGAGTCACCTTACTACAATTATGAAAAGCAGAAAGGGAACTCTGTGATATTTTTTATTTTTAAAATTTTAAAAACTCACTTTTTGTCTAGCGTGTGCACCCCAAGCTTCTAGAAACTGTAGGGTGCACGTGACTCATGTGAATACCATGTGCTGTTCACATGGGTCCCAGCCAATCAGGAAGCTGGATTCTTGAATCCAGTTTTATAACATATTGAATTACACATACCTCAATAATACAAAACATCATGGAAAGCATATGCAAATCATCATTAAAGAATTTAAACTGTTTCTGCTTCAAGCAAGAGTGTATGGTGCCAAATGCCACTCAGTCTGAAAAGGCTGAAAACAGAAGACACAGACACGTGTTTCATCGTTCTCAGGGCTCATCAGTATGCTTCACTTGTACAGTGTCTTAGCCTAGGGGAATTAAGAACCACCCCTATAATGGTGTTATGGGTTTGGGTCACAGTGAGTGCAAAAAAGTAAAGCAATCTAAAAGACAACCCCAGCATAAAAGCACTGAGGCATGTGTTACCCAGGAAGGGCATTGGCAAATAAGCCAGGTTTGTATAAATCCCCGCTTTATTGCTAAGCCCCTTCCCAAGTAACCCTTGCTTCTGTGCTGGGGTTGTCTTTTATAATATGCTGGTCACTGCACTCTTGAGATTTCTAGTGTTTGTACAGATCACAATCTAGACCACATGAATGGGTAACCCACACACTGTTTTGTATCGTCCATATAAATGTAGCGTTTATATTGTGTGTCCATTTGTTTATCTACTTGAAAACAGTACGGGTATATTTCAAAACGTAGCTGCACTCAGTCAGAAGAATCCCCTGGCATTGCAGTGGGGTACCACAAGCTCTGCCAGCTTACTACTCCTAAATACTTGGGGGGGGGTAACTAGTCTGTGGATGTATTTATTAATTATGTATCTGACTTACGTATTGTGTTTTTTGTACCCATTGTCTATCACATATGTTTTGTATTTTGTGTTATGTAAATTATGCAACTTTGCACAAAGGACCTCACTGGAAATGAGCTTGTCTCAGTAGAGTTATCCAATTCATTCATTTGTTTATGAAATGAATAAAAGCTTTTATTACTACTACTTACTACTGTGGTAGCTGGTTTAGGGATTTGCCCTGGTGAAGCTACTCTTTGCAGCAAACCATGCTGACAGAGCCCGTGTCCTGCTGCACACTAAAAGGTTGCTACTGAAGAGCCATTACGCATGTGGAGCTCTACGTGTATTTAGCTGATGCCTGACTCTGAGTCCTGTTGTACTGCTGCCTGCAGCCTGCTCTGAGTGAGCACTGTTAGAAAGAAAAGCAAGCGGGCTGCCAGCACAGTTGGTTGTGCTACTGCTTGCAATGCTGGTGAACCTGGTTCAGGAGAGAGGTAGGGCACCAGAGGGCTGACCGGGGGAGGATAGTTGAGCAGAGTAGATGCTCGTCTTCTCAGGGGAGGGAGGGTTCTTGGACTCTGCCACAATACTGCCACCTGGCTGACCATGGGTGACAGCACAGTCTGGAGCCAGTGATAATGGTGGGGAACGTCATTGCTGCAATGCATCCTGTGTCAGATACACCACCTCTGCGATGTTTGAAGGTGGGGAGAAAAAAGCGGACCGATGTGGACTGGTCAGGAGACAAGGGAAAAAGAAGAGCAAATTTTAAAAAAAAGAAAGAAAAACAGTGGGCTGATCCACCAGCATAGCGGTAGGGCTACAACCCACCACACTGGTGACCCGGGTTTGGCAATGTATCTGGTCATTGGGGCTAGTTGGGGGAAGAAGGATCAAGCACCCCCGAGGATGCTCTACTGTTCTGGGGAGTGAGAACAGCTGGCTCCACTGCTATACTGCCACTTCAGTGACCACAGGTGGCAGTGCATCCGGAGTAGCTTTGGGGAGGGGGGCTTCCAGCAAGTGCCGTGCTACTCAGGCTGGCGTGCCTGCACATGATCACCCTAGTTGCCAGCGTCTTGTGGGAAGGGACAAGAAAAGCAATAAATCCCTGGCCAGACACAAGACGAAAAGCTTGCCTCCAACAGTTTACACTGGCACCATGGCTTTTCTCCGATTTTGATTTGGAATTACAGTGGGAGTTGCACCCTGCTGCCCCCACCAGGGGTGAAGGGTAAACCACGAGAGAAGGTGTAGGGGTAAGCACACCAGAAGCTGGGTAGCAGGGCCAGGGACACTGGACTGGAAAAGGGCATGGCAAATGCAAGGGGGCATTAACAGAAAATGAAAAAAAAAAAGAAAGAAAACAACACATGCTGACCCAGTAGCATGGCGGCAGTGACCCATGCTGTCACCAGGAGATCAGGGTTCACCTGCAAGTCTTGAATTCCTACCTAGAGCTAACTGGAGGGGTCAAGCATGCTATGAAGGGGAGACACTTGGCTCTTGGGTAAGGTGGCCAAAGGCTGCACTGCACTGGCACACACCCAGCAGGTCAATTAAAGTAGCCCTGGAGTTATGTTTTAAAGTCAGCCACTCACACCCCCTCACCACCACCCCCCCAATACCTTCCCATCCACAGGAAGAGCACAGTCATGCTGATCCCAATCAATGGAGTAGGGAATGCAGGAAGGGGGGGACCAGGGCAAAGGACAGCTACAACGCACTCCACTTGTATGCACGTCGACTATATACACATTCTGCTTGTGTGCACCCTTTTTGCAGAACTAGTGATTTTCCATTTTCAATGGGAAAAAACAAAATGTGCCATTTTAAATCCAGCACTCCGGAGTACATGTTTTCATGAAAAAAACTTTGTTTGCGCCCCTTTTTTTTATGTAAAGAACTCCACTTTGCACCTGCTGTTTGTGCCAACACCCCATTAAGAGCTAAATTTTTGTGCAAAACATGCTGATGTGCCCTCACTTTTGGGGGAAAAACTGAAAAAATGGATTTTAAGGTTTTGTTGAATTAAATTAGCCATTTCTAAAAACAGAAACTCATTGACCGTAGTTTTGCTTGCCCCAATCCCCTTCTAATCTAAACAATGTTCTGCTATTGGGGTGTTGTACTCTAACCTGGTTGACAACAGAACTGAGTGCATTAGCATGTAAGCGCTGCGACTAGAACTAACATTCCTACATTTGGAACTGCTTTCGCTTGCCCCTTCGATCGCAGCCATGCACTACCATGCACTCCACACCATTCTCGTCAACCAAGATTCAAGGATGAGGGAGTGGTAGGATGGGAGAATGGGATGCTAGGAAACAGAGTCTGTCATGTCAGTCCAGTGAGGGAGAAGCAGAAAACAGAGAATGGTGTAAAGTACTTTATCATTGTTGAAAATGAAGGCGATTATGTGAATAGGTACGGATGGTGTTGAGAAACACAGACATGGACAAAATGCTAGAATGCGCTCTAAAAATGCTTTAAACCCCTTCTTTAAATTCTTATGTGCTTGTGGAATAATTTTGAAAATGTGTCTCAATTGATATCTCTAGCTCTAGGTTCCTTTTGTATGTCATTTTGGAAGTGGCATGTCCTGAGCTGGTGTATACATAAGGACACCAATGTATATAAAAGATTTTAAAAACCTGATTTTTTTTCACAGGGTAGTGTAGGTGTAGCTTCCTCACACTGGGAGGCCAGGGTACTTCAGGGATCGATAATGACGGCAGCACTGGGGCAAGTGAACTTGACACAGATTGACGAGATCACACTGGCCGCCATGGCGGATACAGGCTGGTATCAGGTCAACTACAGCTTGGCGGACAAACTGGTCTGGGGACAAGGTAAGGTCCTAAGCTAAACTTAACATTACAGGGCTGGAGAGTGGTACAGTGAGTGCAGCAGGGACACTGGACAATATCCTGAACTGGGCAACGTCACAGCTTCATCCCCTCCATCAAGACTGGACTCTTAATACAGTGAGTGTGGCCAGTGGCCACTAAAAAATGTTCTGAAGAGCCAGCCAGGCAGCACAGCAATAGGGCTTCTGCTCCCTACTCCAGCTAAAAAATGGGTTTGGGAATGGACTCAGGTTGCAGGGGACCAGCAGGGAAAGGGGTGATCTACCATCTCATAGGGCAGCTCTGCTTCTCTGGGGTAGGGGAAATCCATCCTCCACTGTTTGCCTGTCACTCAGAGGTGGCTAGATAGTAGCACAGCAAAGACTGCTCCAGGGGACAGAGGAAAGTGATCGAACACGATACATGCTTGCGCACCATCACGTGCAGCTGCAGGTTGTATCATTGCCCGCTCCGCACCCCTCCTTGCAGGCCCTGAACTGCTGACCAGGTACCCACCTCCCAGATTGAATCCTTACCCGTTCAGGGAATTGTTTCCCACTGACCTTGCCATGGGAGGCAAAAGAGGCTGGGTAAGTACCTGGAGATGGTGGTTGACGAGGCTGGGGGGGTTGATCAGATAGGGGGCCACCTGGCAGCAGGCCAAGATAAACACAGGCAATGAAAAGAAACTATTCTGAGGTGGCAATGTGGACTCTTATATTGGGGCATCTCTCCTGTACAACTGCATGAAATGGTCACAGGAGATTTGGCCACTAAACATTTTGGTTGAATGGCCCCTGGATTACTGACTTCTCACACCCTAACTGCAATGGCTGTGCTAGATAAGATGCTATATTTGATAACAGACACAGTGCAGTTCAGCCCCCCCTCAATATTTACATAGGCTTAATCACTGTATTTTCATCCTTTTTTTCTTCTCCAGTTCCTCTCTAGTGACCCCATTCTGGTGGTGACCTCCCAGCCCATTACCCACCTTCCCTGGGACTTACCTCCATCTGCTTGTACCACCATGGGTGAATGGGTGCCTCAGTAGGTGGTGCGGAGCCAGTGGGGTCACTGCCAGCATCCCACCACTGGAGAAGCTTTTCCCCTGTTTACGCACGCAGTGTGTGAAGATGCATTATGCTTCAGTGCCCACACTGGTCAACCAGGTGGGCACTGCTGCCACACCACCTAGCTTCCGCTTGGTGGCAGCCAAGCAGGATTACATGCTCTCCCCTCCCTCCCCAAAGGAGGAGAGCAGTCAATGAACATTCAGTCCTGCTTCCCCAGGCCAGCCCCAGAGCATCCCTGGTCCATTTCTGAACCCAAGTCATCAGTGTGGTAGGAGATGAAGCAACCCATACCTTAGCCCACTAGCTAGGCTTATTCATTTTTCTTACAGCACCAAACAGCCTGAGGGATTTTCACAGAACAAGAATGTGTTTAACATAAAAGCAGGAAACTGAAAAACTGTGAAGTTGCACCTTTAAATTTTCAGCTTACTTTTTTCTTATTTACATTCACTGACCTACGCAGCCAGTAGAGTGTTATGCTTGTGCAACTGTGTTAGTTTGGTTTTGGCCATTCACACTCTATTCCAGAGGAATTACCATCCTGTAGGTGTGCAATGGGACAATTCCCATGACTAAAGGTACCTTAGGAATCCCCCCCAAGGAGAGATTGCTGCCACTGGAGGATGAGGGGAGGATGGTGGAGCAAAGAAAAAAATGCTTCACAGAGAAGCTTAGAGGAACTGCTGCTTATATAGCTCAGGACGTGGAAGTGGCTGGCTGCTTGGCCACTGAACTTCAGGCATAGCCTTACATTTCACTGACCTACGCAGCCAGTATAGTGTTATGCTTGTGCAACAGTGTTAGTTTGGTTTTGGCCATTCACACTATTCCAGAGGAATTACCACCCTGTAGGGGTACGAAGGCAAGGAACCTTCTGTAAGGGTTCCACTCCTAGAGGTGCCACAGGACGATTCCTGTGACTAAAGGTACCTTAGGAACCCCCAAAGGAAATGTAGCATCAACCCCAAAAAGGAGGCAACAGGAAGCATATGAGCAAGCAGTAACTGTAACATAGGGGCAGTAACTGTAAAGTAGCAGTAGCAAAGCATGGGCAGTTTGATAATGCAATGAGATGCTCAGTTAGATAATGTAATGACTGCCCAGGTTTGCATAGCATGATACTGATGGTTTGCTTGAGATTAGGGGGATCCCCCAAGGAGAGAGGGAACGGCAGGACATCCTCCACCTCCAACCAACAATGGAACTAAAGAAACTAGGGGAAACAACTATGCTAACTAAGTGTTATGACCGGAGGCAATGGAGGAGAGAAAAAAACCCTATGAGGAGGAAATTTCAGGATCCAAGGCCTAGGTCGCCTTCCCTCCAGGCTTGGGATAGTTTATTTAGTGACAGCTCTGCAGCTGCAATTTGGAAAACCCAATTAAACAGAGGTGGAAAATATTCCAATTTGGAGGAAGGCTCTCACTCAAACCCTCTAGCGGGAACGCCGTGGAAGGTTGCGGAGAAAGCTTTGCAACAATACGTGCATTCAAGGCGCAGGAGGAGAGCAACAACTGCTGAGGCACTCACCTGGACTACCCACCCTAAATGGAATCAGGTGAACCAGAGGCAGTCATAGGGAGAATGCAGTGAAGGTGTCTCACTAGGGAAACCACTAAAGTCAATGGCTAACCATTATAGTGGAACACTAAAGCCAAAGGAGATAGTCGTAACCACCCTTCACTGCTAGTCTTAAATTCTACACCAGGAGCTGCTGTCACATAGCAGGCAGCTAAAGCCAAGCCCGGGGCAAGGACATTCCCAGCTATGGGCCTGGTGAGAAGGATCCCGCCCCAAGTTGGACACACTCGAGATGCGGGCTAAGCAGAGCAAGACTGTCAGCTGCAGGAACCCTGCACCAAAATAGAATGGCTGGCATGCCCCAGAAACTGACTGAGAGCTAAAAAGCTGGTAAGCTAAATGAGCACAGTGTGCTAAGATCGTAATGAGCAACGAGTGCCGAGACCTTCCAAGGTTGAATGCAGATTTAGTGCAACAGAATCCCAGGCTGAAGCCGAGGGGATGGTAGTAGGCATGAAACAACGGTTGCGTAAGCAGAGTGGGCCTGCATGTAGGTCAATCAGCAGTAGTAGTAGTAGTGATAGGTGGACCTGCATAACATATGGTATAGCAATTAAACAGGGCTGAATTGGGGGCAAGCCAGCCAAACATGAATAGCCAAATCAAGGTGACAACACTGAGGATTTTCAGCAGTGAGGCAATTTTAAGAACAAAACTATATTAACAGCCTTAGCAGGAGCTTAGTTGGCTGACCTCAGAGTTGTTCTGTAAGTGCAATAAAACAGGGAGACAAGGCTTGAAAGCAGGTGTAGCCAGGCAGTGCAGGGAAGCTGCAAGTTAAATGAGAAGCACAGGTAGGGTCAGAGTAAACTGTGTCAGGTGAAAAGAATTGAGTATGCAGCATAGCAGCCAATGCTGAGCTGAAATACACAAAATAATTGCAGTAGTTTGAGCGTGGTGAGCACATCGTAAAACACAGGCACTGGGTACAATAGTAATTAAAGTAAACAGTCAGCAGCAGTGGCTACAGTTGTAGGTAACTGAAAGCAGTAGCAGTATGCTAGGAGCTCAGAACAAAGCTCCCCCCCCCCCCCCAAAAAGGAAGGAAGCACACACAGCTGAAGGCAAAATACAAACCAGAAGCAGGAAAATAAACACAGAAGCCCATCAGAGACAAGGGGGTGGGGGGGTAGGCCCAAGCTGCTCAAAGGACAAACCGACAGAGCCTTCGGCTGCAGAGAAAAAAATGTATCACAAAAAGGCTGAGAGGAACTGCTTATATAGCTCAGGAAGTGGGAGTGGCTGGCTGCTGGCCACTGAACTCCAGGCAAGCCTTTCCATTTGTGAACTTATTCTTTGAGGACTTGCTAAGTTGCACAGTGCAGGGGGGGATCTAGCAATTTTTCATGGTGGTAGCAGTTTTGTTAAGGGGATAGTACTTTCACCAAAAAAACGGAAAATGTTTCTGTTTAAAGTTCTGATTAGACTATAACAGCTACACTTTTCAGGTGAAGAGGGTAGTGGCTGCTACCTCGCCACATGGCCAGATCCACTAGTGGCAAAGCGACTGTGTGTTATGCTGTCGACTGAGACACCAGGACATGTGCCTGCACTCCAGAATACCACTCTAGGACTGGCTGGAGGCCTAACGCATCACACAGGTGAGGTGCTTGGCCCCTGTGGAGGAAATATTTACCACTACCCCCCCCCAACAATGCTGAAGCACCAAGTGGCAGCAATAGCACCAGATGTGAAGACAGTCTCCCCAGAACCCAGTAAGAAGGTGGCACTTTAATAAAGCAGGTCATAGCTGGAGTGGCTTTGGTTCAGAAATAAACGCAGGTGTCAGTGCACAAACAGAATGGGCAACCCAAGTGTATCAGTTCCTGTTTTATTTTTATGTTTTTCCTACATTGTTATTGCAGCCTCCTTGTTCTATGGCTACTTTTTTCAACTTGCTTGTATGCTGTTGTCAAAACAGGTTGTATGCTACTGTCAATTATGTTTTGTACTTGTATTGTAATGTCTTCCCTGTATTGTTGTACTGTACCCACCCGGGTCGTGCCTGAAAATAGTCATTGCTATGGCTAGTGCACTTACCCAGTAAACAAAAACTAAATAAATAAATCGTTGTTTCCAAAAATCTTTATGAAGGCAGTAGAGCAAGTACACAAATAACACTGTGACAAAAAAGTACATCCCCACCACCGAGAGAAAAATGTGAATGGGGGGGTAATAATTTAAATAGGACAGGAAATTTGTGTTCACTGGCAGCAACTTGTGTTGTTCCTGTTTACAGAAAGAATATTGTACCTCTAAATGCTCCATATTAAACTGCACCTCATTATAAAATATGTGATAAAATCCTAGTGATCTGATTGGCTGAGGGCAGTCAATGGACACTCAATCCTGCTTCCCCAGGCCAGCCCCAGAGCATCCCTGGTCCATTTCTGAACCCAGGTCATCAGTGTGGCAGAAGGTGAGGCAACCTATACCTTAGCCCACTGGCTAGACTTATTAATTTTCTTTACAGCACCAAACAGCCCGAGGGATTTTCACAGAACAAGAAAGCATCACTGTGTTTAACATAAAAGCAGGAAACTGAAAAATTGTGAAGTTTTACCTTTAAATTTTAAGCTTACTTTTTTCTTGTTTACATTGGGCCAGATATTCAAACTGCACTATTTTGTGGAGCAAGCCCTTGTCCTGCACAAAATAGTTGCGCAGGGGTGTGGCCAGAGCGATATTCAAAGGAGTTGCGCCCTTGAGCAACTCCTTTGAATATCACCCCCGGCCTCAGCCACTGTGCATGGCGCAGTGGAACTTGCACCACCGCAAGTGGTCAGAGTGGAGCATTCAACTTGCGGTGGCGCAAGTACCATCGCGCCATGAGCAAAATCCTGATATTCAAAAGGTGACATGCAAATAGGGCCATAATTCATGCAAGGCACAGGGGGGTCCATTTGCATCTGATTATGGCCCCATTTGAATGCCATTTGCATGCAGGTGCGCCGACCCCCGAGGACTTGCGCCTGGCACCCTGCCAGACAGCAGCCGTTGGGGACCGACGCCCCTTGCAGCCCGATCGGGCAAAAAGAGTAAAATCCCACCACCACCCCACTGGCCCGTCGCAGGCATAGCTTTAATTCCCCTCCACCAGCCCGATTGCGGGCAGTAAGTGTCTCCCCAAACATATCCCTGGTGGTCCAGTGGACCGAAGATCCCGATCGCGGGATTGAGTAGTAACCCCAACTCCGATTATATCCTGGTGGTCCAGTGGACCAAAGATCCCGATCGCGGGATGGAGTACAAACACCCCCAACACATCCCTGGTGACCTAGTGTCCCCACCCCACCAACCCACGGCCCCACCACCCGCTCCCCGCGGCGGTGGCGGCAGCATCCCACCGCCTGCCGCCCCACCGCCCGCCCGACTGGCTGCCCGGTGAACTGCCGCCATTGGTGCAGAGCAAGAGCCAATGGGCGTACATCCACTACTAAGACAGTCCAGATTTGTGAATGAACTCATTCACATATCTGAACTGTCTTGTACGATATGGCTGCACACCATTGGCTCTTTGCTCTGCACCAACTGGTGTAGCCCCATTGGCAGCAGTCAGTCAGCGGACGGCAGGCAGGTATGCTGCCGCCCGCCAGCTGCGGGCAGGAGCGGAGTGGTGAGGCTTCGTGGGTGGGTGGGTGGGGACACTAGGTCACCAGGGATGTGTTGGGGGTGTTTGTACACTCCATCCCGCGATCGGGATCTTCGGTCCACTGGACCACTAGGGGCATGTGTGGGGGAGGGGTGTATTTATTTACCCAGCCCGCGATCAGGCTTATCGGTCCACTGGACCACCAGGGATATGTTCGGTGGGGGAGACACTTCTGCCCACTATTGGGCTGGTGTGTGGGGGAATTAAAGCTATGCCACAATTGGGCCAGTGAGGGTGGTGGGGATTTTACTTTGCCCGTGATCGGGCTGCAGGGGGGGGCACAGGGAGTGGGTTGAGGGCCAGCCACTGGTGGCAGTTGCTGTGTTGCGCCTTGCAATGCAGCAGCTCACCTGTGGGTGGCCCTTGACTTGATCCTTTTTTTTTTTGGCTCAAAGTTGTGCAGGAGCAGGTTGGGGGTTGCGCCTGCACAACTCTGCACAGCCCGGCTGAATATCGGGCTGTGCAGTTTATATATGGTTCCTCCCCCTCCAGTTCAGCATGCATTCATTTGCATTGCGCTGTTGCTCAGCTTGTTTTCAGTGGCACGACTGCGTCCTGCTGAATATCGCAGAATGGAGCAATTTCTGACTTGCGCAGGTGCAACCCTATTGCACATGGTGCAACCCTTTTGAATATCTGGCCTATTATGAACTTATTATTTGAGGACTTCCTAAGTTGCATAGTGCAGGGGCAGATCTAGCAATTTTTCATGGCGGTAACAGTTTTGTTAAGGGGGTAGTACTTTCACCAAAAAATGGAAAATGTTTCTGTTTAAAGTTCTGATTAGACTGAAACAGCTACGCTTTTCAGGTGAAGAGGGTAGTGGCTGCTACCTTGCCACACGGCTAGATCCACTAGTGGCATAGCGACTGTGTGTTATGCTGTTGACTGAGGCACCAGGACATGTGCCTGCACTCCAGAATACCACACTAGGACTGGCTGGAGGTCAAACACATCACACAGGTGAGGTGCTTGGCCCCTGTGGAGGAAATATTTACCACTCCCCCCCCCCCATCAACAATGCTGAAGCACCAAGTGGCAGCAATAGCACCAGATGTGAAGACAGTCACTCCAAAACCCAGTAAGAAGGTGGCACTTTAATAAAGCAGGTCATAACTGGCGTGACTTTGGTTCAGAAATAAATGCAGGTGCCAGTGCACAAAAAAAATTGGCAACCCAAGTGTATCATTGTTTCCAAAAATCTTTATAAAGGAAGTATAGCAAGTACACAAGTGACATTGTAACAAAGAAGTATAGCTTTACAATTTAAAGTTGCTATCCCCACCACCGAGAGTAAAATTGGAAGCAGTACAAAACACAAAGCAGCACAAAACAGGCAAAGCAACCTCAGCACTTTGTGGATTATACAACTCACCTGCCATTTGGGTCAAAGGTAGGGTGCAATCATGGTTACCCCTTATTGTTGGGGTGGGGAAATGGGGAAAACTTGGGGGGTAATAATTTAAATAGGACAGAAACTTTGTGTTCACTGGCAGCAGCTTGTATTGCTCCTGTTTACAGAAAGAATATTGTACCTCCAAATACTCCATATTAAACTGGACCGCATTATAAAATATGTGATAAAATCCTAGTGACCCGATTGGCTGAGAGCATCACCTGACTATCCAGCTATCACGACACGCCTGGACCATTCAGAACAAAATGAAAGTTTACACTTTAAAAATTAAATTTGCACCTATTTTATAAGAGAAATCACACCCCTCAAGGTGTCCAGGCATGCTGATATACAGATGTCTCAGGTGATTGAAGGCACTCAACATACGCCTCATGCCTCATAATGTACTTGAGGTGCCTGATATCAAAGAACACCCGGTCACCTCAGCAGGTGTTATTCCTTACATTTTTTTTCATTTCCCTACTTAGTACACTTTGCATTTTTCAACTCTAGTGCCCACATCAACATACGTTTTGCCATTAATATAGCTATCTATCTACAGTGTATATGCATATGTGTATGTGTGTATATATATATATATATATATATAAAACGGATTATTATAGGGGCACAGTTGTGCCCCTATAGTTAGGGTTGAGTAGGCAGTTCAATGTTAAACTGAAAAGTTTTCACTTTAATAGCTGTGCAACAGTTCAGCAGATTTGCACAGAATTTGGTATGTACTGTCCTGTGGGGTAGATCTCTTGATGTGGCAAGTTACATTCTGGTTGGATGTGCAGTCTCCGAGTTATGGAGAGGTGAAATAACATGTTTTCACTCACTGATTTTTCTGCGATTTTTCTCTGAACTTGCCTTGCCTACAGCCCAGAGGGTTTGGTTTTTGGGTCTGAAATTTGCAGGACTGAAAAGGACTACCCCACAGATGTGTCTTTTGCTAGTCTGGTGAAAAAATAATAGGCAGTTTTCAAGTTATAGCAATTTAAAAATTTGAAAAAAATGTTTTTGAGCATTCTCAGTAAGCGCTTCAAGATAGCTATATGAAACAAAGTAGGAATCCTGCTTCGTATGGGAAAATTCCTACTTCATATGTCTGCCATCTTGTTTTCAGTTTTGCCTGAAAAATTCAAATTTGGAAACCTCCCAAAATGATATTCTGGGGAGAAACGAACACATGTAGCTTGCTTATTGACAGGGTTGAGGGAGTGTGCCCTTTGATGGTCAGATGGATAGAAAACTGGCTAGCTGGATGCACACAGAGAGTGGAGATTGGTGGGGAGCTCTCAAACCCTAGAGAGATCGGTAGTGGAGTTATGCAGGGCTCGGTCCTGGGGCTGATCCTGTTTAATGCATACATATCTGACGTCAGAATGGGTATATGGTGTGAGATTAGTGTCTTCGCAGACAATTCCAAGGTGGGAGCAGTAGTTGAGGGGGAAGAGGGGAGGTTGGCCCTGCAAGGGGTCCTGGACACCCTGGAAAGTTGGGCTCTTGCATGGAAGTTAAATTTCAATACAACCAAGTGCAATGTGTTACATCTTGGTTGGGGAAACCCCAAACACAGGTACACCCTGGGAGGAATGGTGCTGGAGGCCTCATCTGGGGAAAAAGACCTAGGGGTCATGGTGGATGCATGTATGAATAACTCTGAGCAGTGCAGGAGAGCAGCTAGCAAAGCAAACAGGATGTTGGGATGCATTGTAAGGGGGATCACCTCTAGGAGCAAGGAAGTGATTCTGCCGCTGTGCAATGGGCTGGTGAGGCCATACCTCGAGTACTGTGTACAGTACTGGAGACCGCACTTAAAGAGGGACATACAGCTCCTGGAGAGGGTACAGAGGAGGGCTACCAGGATGATTCAAGGACTGGGGGAGTTGATGTACGAGCACAGACTTGAGGAGCTCGGCCTGTATGCTTTGGAGGAGAGGAGAGATGGGGGGACATGATTGAGGTCTTCAAGTACCTCAAGAGAATAAATAGGGTAAATACAGAGGGGATCTTTAGACTAAAGGAAGGAGGTATCACCAAAGGGCATGGTTTGAAGTTGGAAGGAGGAAGGATGAGGGGGGAAAAGAGGAGGAGATTTTTCACTGAGAGGGTGGGGAATTCTTGGAACATGCTGCCTGGCAAGCTGGTCCAGATTTCCAATGTGGAGGGCTTCAAGAGAGAGTGGGACAGATACAGAAAGGGATCTCGGAACACCAGGGGGGCTCAGTTCCCAACAGGTGATCTGAGGTTTGAGCAGACTCCATAGACCATAAGGCCTAATCTGCTGGCAATTAGTATGTTAGTATGTTAGTATTGGGACCCCTTACATGCATTCTGCACTTTACTGCTTGAAAAATGCCCTTAAAATGTGTTTACTAGGTTTGCTAGGTTTTCAAAGGACATAAGAAGGCACTAGGCCCATTGAGAATGTCCCCCACAAAAGTGGGTCAAGATTAAACCAATATGTGTTTATTTTAATAGCAATTATCCAATGCGCTCTTGAATGAATTAAAATCCTTGATGTCTATGATGGATGCTGGTAATTTATTCCAGGTTTTAGCTACTCTTATAGAATAAAAACTACCTCTTTTGTTCGTATTAACACATGGAACTGTTAGTTTAGAGTTATGAGACCTGGTGATATTCATTATAGTACTATAAGAGAGTCCACGGCTGTTGGCAAGCTCACCGTCCTGTAAGATCTTTTGCAAGAATAAGAGATTGCTCCTTTGACATTGGACATTATGCGGATGTAGTCCAGTGGAGGCTAGCCTATTAGGATAGGTCATACGTCTTAATCTTAATATAATTCTAGTAATGGACCTTTGGACTCTCCCAACCTTATTTGTATCTTTAATCAAATGAGGAGACCAAAATTGTGATGCATAGTCCAAATAAGGGCGGACGTAACTCCTATATAAAGGAATAATACATTATTCAGTTCTTGTAGTGAAGCAGCGCCTTATCCTGGGAATCAGTCCTATAGCAGTTTTGGATACATTTGTACAGTGGGAGGACAGGGTAAATTTGTTATCCACAAGTACACCAAGATCCCTTTTTAGATTAGAATTTCTTAATATTGTTTGGTTTAGTATATAGGAGTAGTTAGGGTTTCTGCATCCGAAATGCAGTCACACACTTGATATTAAACGTCATTCCATTCCGCATAGGCCAAGATTATATTTTCCCTAAGTCTTCCACTAATGAAAAGTGCTGGGAAAAGCTATTGACCTGTTCTCCTAACTTTGCATCATCCACAGACTTCATTATATTGTTTTGCAGATCATAGCCCATATCAGATGTGAAAAGATTAAACAATAATGGTCCCAACGCTGATCCCTGAGGGATAATACTGCTCACCTGTCCCTGTTTGAACAGGGTGTTATTGATATGAACACATCAGTGTCGATCAGTGAGCCAGCAGTGGAGTCACTTAATCGGACTAATATCAATGCCCAAATCCATCTGTTTAGTTAATAATACGTCATGTGGCACCTTATCAAAGGCCTTGGAGAAATCTAGGTAAATAATGTCTGACAGAATTCCATTGTCCAAATTTAAACTGATATTATTATAAAAGCTAATCAGATTTGTGCAGCATGACCTTCCCATGGCAAATCCATGTTGTTTTGAGTCACTCAGATTGTTATTATATATGAATTCTTCCAGGTATTTTTTAATAAGTTTGTCCATGATCTTGCAGCAATGGGAGGTCAAGCTAATAGGTGTGTAATTCTCCAGCTGCCTCCTATTACTCTTTTTAAAAATCGGGACCACGATAGCAGACCTCCAGTCTACAGGAATGTGACCCTCCTTTAATGATAAGTTATAAATAATGGATATAGGGTAGGATATTACATGTGCAGTGTTTTTAAGGAACATGGGGCTAATATTATCTGATCCAGGACTGGATCTAAAATTAATCTTGATAAATTCTTGATACACATCATTGTACATAATATAATCAATACTGTTCACATCATAATTATCATTTGGGGCACTATCCACAATGGGAGAAGAAACTAAACAAAAGTAGTAATTGAAACTGTCAGCTATTAATTGGTCATTATTTAGTGAATATTATTCTTATATATAGGTCCAATAGTTATTGTTGCGGTCTTACAGTTAGCATTAATGTATGAATACAGCATTTTGACATTCTTGCTGTGTGCAATCCTAAATTCCATTTTTGATTTAGCATATTTAATCAGATTTTTCAGTGAATTAAGAGACTTTTTGTAAGCTAATAGATTGATTGTAGAATGATTCTTTTTAAGTTTTTTGAAAGCTTTTTGTTTAATCCTAATCTGCTTTTTTATACCAGCATTCAGCCAGATAGGTACTCTGCACTTGTTGTGTTTTTCCTTAACAGGAACATAGTCAGATTTAATTTTACCAATAATCTTTTTAAACTTATTCCATGCCATTTCAGTAGAAAGACCATTGTGTACACTATCCCATTCTATGTCTCTTATTGCATCAATAATAGCATCAAAATTAGCCATATTATAATTTGTTATTATGGTAGACCGTATCGTTGTATCCATGGTAGTTGATAAATACCCCAAAACCATATTATGATCCCTGCTACCCAATGGATGAATAACCTTGGTGGTATTATCCCTTGTGCTGAAATGCTGAGAGAGCATTTTACTATTTGCTACACTAGTTTAAATGAAGCATTTTGTACTGCCTAATTAAAGCACTAGAAATTTAATTTATTCTTGCACTCGACTGGAGTGCTCAGGAGCCCTGCTGTAGGAAGCAGGAAGAGTGGGTTGGTAGTTCTCTGCACACTCGGGGGACTACAGTTCAAGCAGGGAAGGGAATATCTTAATTCTGAGCACTATTTCCAGCTTGTGTTAGTGTTTATTAAGCTACTTTAGTAGCAAACTACAATTTGGGGCTTTTAAAATATTACTTTTATCACTGGTTTCAGCGAAGGCACAGATTGACCCCTTTTGCACTTCCAGGTCAGCTGAGAGCTTTAAACAAGCCCCTCTATGAGCAGGGTGAGTACAGGCAGGGTGAGCATGCTCTGTGTGTGCGAAGACCTGCACAGAGACACGCACATCTAGCGTGTGTTATGCGTGTTCGGCATGGTAGAGAGGTATGAGCTTAAAATAAGAATTTTAGGGTAAAAGTTTTCTTTTGGGTGCTGAGGACTGAAGGGGGACAACTTTTCTAGGGCATATTACACCTAAAGGTATTCTGGCTTCCATAGTCATTTAACATGGTATGTATTATATAGTTGTTATTAAAATATAAAGTTTTGTGTTCGTAATTCCAAGATATTTCCTTTCCAATATGGCTGAGTTTATAACTACCATAAATGGAAACATAGGTATGAAATGCCCTTTTTGTAATATGTATTCATTTTCTGCTGACATACTGAATAATAAAACAAGTTATAAATGTATTAAATGCACTATAAATTAAGAATTGCAATATGAAATAAGTACATTTGGGGAGAGATTGCAGATATTAGAAGCCAGCCAAAAAAACAAGGCCAATAGATTTCAATCTAATACACATACAGAGGGGCAATCTTTGATAGTTCCTAACTGTGAAACATTGAGCCCAGGGCATACTGATCTAATTAGTTTTCAAGTTGGTGACTCCATATTAGAATCAGATTCTACTCAAGAATTAATTATAGATTTAAAATAACGGACGGACACCTTGAATAATAACAAACAAAGACCTAGAGAAAATGAACTTAATAATAAAGAGGGTGACTGATCAACAGTAAAATGTTCTACGGCAGCAAAAAGGGACATAGAGCCAATGTCTTTGACATGCCCTTATCAAATCAGTACACTTTATTAAGTACTATTGATTAAACTGAGGCTAGTATCAATCAACATATTGTTGAAACCATCTCTTGTGCAACATTCAACTCACAATGTAGTAATGCTAAGCCAACTACACCCATTAATATCTCATTGCCTCATTCACCATGTGAACCTAATCTGATAGACTTTGAGCATGAAACAATTGTTAAACCACTGTTTGTTTTAGGTGATTCTATAGTTAAAAACTTAGATAGGCTAATATGCAACCTTGATAAGGCATCTAGAACATTATCCTCCTTCAGTGGAGAAAACATAGGTGATATTACATTAGTGCTTGATAATATCCTGACAAAATCTGAAAATCCTTCAGTTATTATACATGCTGGGGCAAACAATGTCCTAAGAGAACCTCTAATTAAAATCAAAAAAGACATTGTTGCAATGACTAATAAACTGACTGAATTAAATTGCAAATTCACCTTCTCTGAAATACTACCAATCCCCAAAGCTTCTGAGTTTAATTTAAATAAAAATAAGGCATTAAATAATTGGTTGAGAAGATGGTGCCTAAAACAACAGATTGGATGTATAAAACACTGGGAGGATTTCTTTCTAAAAGAAGAACTATTTTCATGGGATGGGCTTCATTTAAGCAGGAGGGGAAATGCTCTGTTAGGTAAACATATACTGACATGCATTCAAAATACTTTAAACTAAGTCATAGGGGGAGATTTCCACTAACGTGGACTCTCTAAATGATAGATTGGAATTAAACAAAAAAAATAATAATGGGCAATGTATCAACTACTAATTGTACCAGCTCTATGCCAGTTAACAGTACTAAATTTCTAAATTGTAAACAACATTTGGAAAATAAATTAAATATTTTATATTTAAATGCAAGAAGTCTTTTGAAAAAAATAGATGAACGATCATATTTTTGGAATCTAACAATATTAATATATGTGGGGTGACTGAAACTTGGTTTAAAAATGATGACTGGGCTACTGAAATATCAGGTTATAAAAAAATTTTGAAAAAAATTGTTTGAATTCTAGAGGAGGAGGAATTGTACTGTATGTAAAAAATAAGTTTAAAAGCTATTTGGCAAAAAATGATTTTCATAATGATAATAGATGTGAACTAATATTGATTAAAATTAAGCTTACTTTGGATCATACCATTACCATGGGACTAGGATATAGAGCTCCAAATTTGAATAAAGAAGAAAATGATATTTTCATGACTAATATCAAAGACAACCTAGCTGGCAAAGATTGTATACTTATGGGTGACTTTAATCTTCCTAATATAAATTGGAGTAATTGTAAGGGTCGCTCTGCCCTTGATTTCTCTTTTTTAGATCTTATGACTATAAATAACATGGAGCAATTAGTTAAATTTCCTACTAGAGAGAAAACATATTGGATCTAGTTCTTTCAAATATTGAAAATGCAAATTCACAAGTAAATGTTACACCTCCATTAGCAAACAGTGATCATAATGTGGTCCTTGTAATAATGAACCTTACATATTTTTCAGAAATAAATGGTTGTATAGTATTAAGAAACTTTAAAAATGCAAATTATCCTAAAATAAAAGAACATTTAAGAAATTGGAATTGGGCTACTGATCTTACAGGCAGTGATTTAAAGGCAACATGGAATAAAATTGACAGTGAACTTCAAGTTTGTATTAATTCTTGAGTTCCAGTTAAGAAAAAATATAACAAGAAAAGACGATCTCCTTTGTGGTGGATTAATAACATAAAGAAAATCTTAGCAAAAAAACAGAAGCTGTATAAGCTGTATAAGAAATATAGAAAAAATATGTCAACATTGTGGTGTGGTGGTGGTGGATATCAAAATGAACAATTCGGAGACTTGTAGGAGGGCAGCAGCCAAGGCCAACAGGATGCTGGGATGCATCGCTAGGGGGATCACCTCCAGAAGGAGGGAAGTGATGCTCCCTCTGTATAACTGCTTGGTGAGGCCACACCTTGAGAGTGCTGCATGCAGTTTTGGAGGCCACACTGAAAGAGAGACATTAAACTCCTGGAGAGGGTCCAGAGGAGGACAACCAAAATGATTTGGGGCTTGGGGGACAGGACCTATGAGGAGAGGCTCAAAGAGCTAAATATGTACACATTGGAAGAGAGAAGGGACTGGGGGGACATAATAGAGGTCTTCAAGTACATGAAGAGGGTAAATAGAGGAGGAACAGTCAGGGTGCTTTGAAGGAAGGAGGAGGGGGCCACTAGAGGGCATGGGTGGAAGCTGGAGGGAAGATTCAGGGGAGAAAGGAGGAGGTGCTACTTCACTGAGAGAGTGGTGGAGCCATGGAATGCACTGCCTAGGGGGCTGGTGGAGGCAGAGACGGTGGAGGGGTTCAAGAGGGGCTGGGACAGGTACAGGGGAAGGGTTCTGGAAACAAAATCCAATGCAGCAAGAATATCCGGAACTGGGAAGGGAGAAGCCAGAGAAGGTGAGGGGGGCAGCAAGGTCAGCACCCAGAGTGGGGGCTGACCAATCGAGTAGACTCGAAAGACCATTAGGCCTATTCTGCTGGCATTTTAGTATGTTAGTATGTTAATTGGAGCCTGTACAAAAAGACAGCCAATAAAAGTAAGAAGAGCCTAGAAGCAAACTTGGCTAGAACTGTAAAAGACAACAAACAATCCCCAAAAAACAAAATAGTCCCACTATAGGACCATTACACACTCCAGATGGTATTCTGACAGATGAAGTAGAAATAGCATCTAATTTGAATAATTATTTTATAAATGTATTCAAACCTAAACACATAGATTATTTACCTAATAAAACTATGGAAATTTCCTATATCCCTATATCCGAACAAGAAGTAATGGAAGGGATAAATGTATTAAAGACTAGCAGATCACCCGGCCCTGATGATATTCTTCCGATATTTATAATAAATCTGAAGGAACTATTGATTGGCCCCTTAACAATATTATTCAATCCATCATTAAGCACGGGAAACACTGTCCCAATATGGAACAAAGCCATAATTATTCCATTACATAAAGGCGGTAGTAAAAGCCTACAACAAAATTACAGACCTATAAGTTTAACTGTTGTATTTTGTAAGCTACTTGAAAGGATATTAAAAAGTAGAATAACAAAATATTTGGAAGATATAGATTATGTGGACATTTACCAGCATGGTTTTGTAAAAGGCAGACCATGTCAAACAAATCTTTTGCACTTCCTTGAGCCTGTCAGTGAAGCACTAGATAAGGGTCTATCCATGGACATAATTTTTCTAGATTTCTCTAAGGCATTTGATTCTGCATCCCATCAAATACTTATTGTTGAACCTGAGAAGTTGAAATTTCACCCAGCGTTTATAAATTGGATATATGCATGGCTATCCAATCGGACACAGCAGGTTTCTGTAAAGGGTCATCTGTCAGAATGGGGTCAAGTAACCAGTGGTGTACCCCAGGGCTCTGTGCTGGGTCCAGCTCTTTTTAATATTCTGACTTCTTCCATGAGTCCTTTAACAAATTCATGTTGGCTTATAAAATTTGCCAATGATTGCAAATTAGGCAGCATAATTACTGATGCAAAATCTGCTCTGGATCTACAAAACAACTTATCACAACTTGTTGATTGGTCTAAAAGGAAGGGACTTTTGTTCAATGAATCAAAATGCAAAGTTATACATTTAGGCAAAAATAATCCTTGCTTTACATACACAATGAACAATATAGATTTAGAGACTACAGATCATGAAAAAGATTTAGGAGTAACTCTTTCCAAAGATTTTACTTTTAATATGTATATAATTATTACTGTTAAAAAAGGGAATCGAATATTATACTGCATTCTAAGAAACATTAAAAGTAGAGACAAAAATGTCTTGATCCCTTTGTACGCTGGTCTCGTGAGACCACACTTGGAATATTGTTCTTCAGTAGCTGCACCATATTTAATAAAAAATAAGAAACTAGTAGAAAATGTTCACTGTAGAACTACAAAAAAAAATTTGCATTAAAAGATCTCAATTATGAAACTAGATTAAAAACAGTAGGTCTTTATTCTATGGACTATAGAAGATTGCAAGGCAATTTATGTCTGACATACAAAGCTATACAAAATGATGCAACACTAGAAACGATAGGTCTACTTAAAAATGTGTCAATTGTTAATACTAGAACACATTCACCAAAATTAAAAGGTACTTACAACAACACTTCAAAAAGGAACAACTGGTATACGCAAAGGGTGATAAATATTTGGAATAAATTTCCTGCGAATGTAGTATTAAGTACCACTATGGAATCATTTAAAACCAAATTGGATTTATATATGGGAGATGCTAAGTTTAAATTCCACCTTTGACCTTCTGGTAGCGAGTTAATAAAAGGTAGTAATACCTACTGAACTCTTACAAATCCTATGAACCTTGATATGGGAAAAGTTGTCATGGATGTTAGTAAGAATTAAATCCAGAATGATGTTATTGTGAGTTGGTTCAGCTACTAACTGCTCAAGACCACTTTCAACGCAGTAATCTGCAAATGATTGCTCTAGCATTGAGGTATCTTCATTATTGGACCAATTAATGCCAGGTAAATTAAAGTCCCCCTAAAATGATTACGTCTCTGTGCTCAGAAGCTGAAATAAGTTCCTGGGATAGGGCAGTATTATAAGTATCAGGTGAACTGGGAAGTCTATAGCAGCAGCCTAATATTTAACATTTCAATTCTTTGTTCGTATCGGCATCATACAAAGTAGAATCCTGCTTCATATGTAAAAATATGAAGTAGGATCCTACTTCGTGAGCCATACAAAGTAGGATCCTGCTTCATACGTCGAGATACAAAGTAGGATCCTACTTTGTATGCCGAGATACAAAGTAGGATCATACTTTGTGAGCCTAAAGTGCAGGAATGTTTGAACTTATGTTTATATCTCTACCATTTTCTGTTATTTTTTCACCACATTTTCAACATGGGCCTTTTGGGATCCCACCTCATGAACACTGGTGCCGTCATTTTGTTACTTGGTTCCAAAAGGTGGTTTCATGGTCACTGCATGAAATTATCTTTTAGAAGCAGTTAACAAAATGACAGTGCCAGTGCTCATGAAGTGGAGTCCCAAAAAGCCCATGTTGAAAATTTGGTGTAAAAATACCACAAAATGCCCAAGTTATGTGCGGTCATTGAAATTTTGCTACGCACACGCATAACTTTTTGTAATTTTGTTATATTTTCATGCCACATTTTCAACATTGCCATTATTTCACACCACCTCATGAACAGTACAACTGTCACTTTTCATATCCTGCCTGAAACATGTTTTCGCTTCTGTGGCACAGAATGGCACGTATGTTGCATGAAATCAACTTTTGAGACTGATTAATAAAATGACAGAGCCAGTGTTCATGAGATGGGGTCCCCAAAAGTCCATGCTGAAAATTTGGTGAAAAAATTCTTAAAACTGCCTGAGTTATGTGTGTCCATTGACTTTATTCAACACATGAGCATAACGTTCGTACTTTTCAATATATTGACATCATATTTTCTACATAGCCTTTTTTTCACACCAACTCACGAACAGTACAGCTGTCATTTTTCACATCCTGACCAAAATGTGTTTTCACACCTATGGCGCAGAATGGTGTTGCAGTTGTGCATTATTAAGTTTTGCCTTGCATTTCACAATTTCTCTGTACTGGGGTACATGAGGTGGGATAATAAGATGGCTATGCTGATGATTTGGTCACTGTTGTTTGACACATGGAAGTGCAGGGACCTCACCTACATACATATGCACATCTACAGAGGGGTAAGTAAAATGAGGACACTGTTATACTATCTCAAAAAGTAAGGAAAGTCATTCCAAAAAAACTCTATTAATGCATCAGTTAGGGTTCCTATTACAGAGACAAAAGTATGGAAATTCAGTGTTAGGGTTTCCACCCCTACCACCCCACCCCCCACCCTCCGAACACACCAACAGGTGTTTGGGTATGCCTTGGGGTCCCGGACCCTTGGGGTTATCAGCCCTAACTCTCACCCCATTTCATGTGTAAGGAAGCTGGGATGGCACAGATTATGAGGCGGGGTAGAGTTAGGGCTGATGATTCAAGGCACACCGATGTCTGTAGGTGTGTGGAGGGTGGGGTGGTGGGGTGGTAGGGTAGGAACCCTAACACTGAATTTCCATACTTTTGTCTCCTGTAATAGGAATCCTAACTGATGCATTAACAGAGTTTTTATGATGAATATATATATATATATATATATATATATATATATATATATTTATAAAATGGGTAGGAAATTGTTGTTGCTCTATTGGATCCTGAGCATCACATGACCGTGCATATATCAAAAGCCGACCGCACACTGCACTTTTACCCCTCAAAACAATTTTGACATTTTATAAGATAGATAAACCACTCGGGGTGTGCGGTCACACTCTGATATCACATACGCCTTGGGCGATTGGCCTTTTCGGCCGTACAAGCGCACCAAAAGGCGTCGCATTATATCAAGCGCGACCGCACACCTCAGAGTGTATATCTATACATATATATATATTTATACACATACAGGTATATATATATATATATATATATGTATATAATCATTATTTTCACACAGTCACATAATTTTGTGCCATGTTAAATTAATTTATGTTGATTTCCTTTGGTGCTAAAACAGTCTAGGAAGGAATTAATCATTGTCTTCCCTAAATTTTCTAGGCATCATATAGGTATATGCAGTTTCTTTTAATTTGTTACTGCTAATCATTACCAACTTTGTGACACCGATTTGTTAGAAAAACTAGAAAAAAATGTGCCTATTCTTACACAGAACAACCACTAGTAATTTCTGACCATTTCACAAAACTAGACTTTTATGATACTTTATAATACTTCAAATTAGACTTTGAAAGCTGTAACATTTTAACTGTTAATCATAAAAATGCTTTTTCTTGGGGGGGGTTGTGTTTTAATGAAAGCTTGGAGCATCAGCATGTATAGGTTCTAATGATACAGTTTTCCTGTGTTGTTACATTTCTATACATGTCAATATAATACGTTGTTAAAATTGACAGGACTTTAAAAATTTAGTGACCAAGTTTATGTTGTTTTATATTGATATGAAACATTTTATGTCTTTTCATATCAATATATGGTTAATGTAGTACTGTCATATCAATATATCTACTTAGCTGACTCAAAGCATTCAGTAAAAAATAAGTCTGCAGCTTTAATGGTTCCAAAGTTGCCACATTTGAAATAAATTATATTTTGAAAAGTCTAACTTTGGAACTGTTGGGGCTAGAAATTATTTTTATTTAATATGAAAGTCTGGAGCCCAGACATTAGAAATTAGCTTAGACTATACTATTTTTACGTGTGTCAATTCTATTCTATATGTATCGATACTGTTTGAACCTGCTTTTTCAGTATATTATCGATACATGTTTTTTTAATTGTAACATAGCCAGAAATGGCATATATGTAGTGTTGATACTAGTCTTCTGTAATGATAAACTGTATCGATACTATTTTTTTGTACTGATACATAAAATTACATGATGATTTAAAAAAATTAATTATAATAAAAATATTGTTTTAACTTTTTCTAAATTTTGGTATTACTGCACATTATTCAATTGGTAACTGTATAGTTTTCAACTTAATTTTCTTTCCTCTTGTGGCCATAATCACATTGCAAACATTTCAGTCCCCCCCCCCCCAACAGTACCTGCAAAAGCCTCAGATGTTAATAATGAAGTGGGTGGGCCAAGCGGTCCTTTTCTGCTGAAAAATTATTTTATTTTCTTTTTTTTAATCATAATTTTTTTGTTATTTAAAATTCAGTTAATTCAAATATATATACATATATACAGTAATTACACCACAGTATCATAAAAGACAAATACATAAATCACATTTTCAATTAGTTTCTGGTTACTCATCATAATAAAGGATGATCACAAGATCAGTATATAACTTTGAGCATAACTTAGCTATCGTCTATAGATTACCACCTCTCAATCTGACACAAAAATATGTTTGAGTCTATTAATCTTAAAGGAAGCATCAATAACGTTGTTTTGGTATGTTCCAATATCATACATCAGTGGTCATTACTATGTTTACTGATTTATATTTCTGTAATATGCTAACTGGAGGAAGGGTCCCCACATCTCATCAAATTTTTCTCTCTTGCCTCTGCTGATAAATTCTGTGTCCCTATATACACACACTATGAGCAAATCATAATATACACATTATTAGTTAAAATTACATTGTACCCAATGGGCTAGCTCTTTCTTTGCCAGTTCAATTACTGTTTCCCCACAAATACAACATACAATTATTTTTTATTTGTGATGTTCTGTACATATCTAAAGAAATGCTGAATTTAGTAGGGATGTAGTAATATCTATGTAGTAATATTTGTATTTTTTTGTCTTTAACCAAAAACGGGACAGCTTTGACTCAAAAGATCTGTGATTATACAGACTCAGTATTGTAGTATTCCGTACCTTTAAAACCTTGTACTTTGCCTCAGCAGCTCACATCCCTTCTAGGAGACCTTTTCTGATTTATATGGTGCAAATGCCCCTAAATTCTGTAGGAAGAGAACATTTAAGTTAAAGATTTGTTTCAGAGGGCATCGGGAACCAATGTGTCTCCACTGCGTTGGTACTGGACAGAGGATTATGAGAAAAAGGGAAAACAGAGCAACAGTTTCACTTCTGGTGCACACAACCATGTTGTGTGTACTCTTTGTGGAGTGACCATAAGGTGGGTTAGGGAGGCATGGGGCTTGTGCCTGTGCCAGAAAAGGGGATTCCCCTTCTATTATTAAACTGATTAAAATGTAGTTGTGATAGTTGGCTGGCATAATTTCATGGCAAAGGAACATTTTTATCCAAATGATCTACTCACTTTCATCTAGATTAATGCAGAGCAGATGGTTCCTCCCCAACACACACACACACACACAGCTAGAGGAGATAGTTACGGCAGACTTGGTCTCTCTTTATATAGTGGTGAGTTCGTGATGACAAACTTTATTCAAATGAAAAGGGAGCATGTGGTCATTGCCAGACAGGGGACTTGGTCTTTTTTTTAAATCTTGTATTGCATCATACTTTTTTTCTTAATGTTACAATATATTATATAATGCATCTTCTCATCTTGTCAGTCTGACTGATTAGGGGAGAGTCACAGTGGGAATAATGGTAATTTCCTGCTTGGCACTGTGGCCAATGATATATTGTACATTGCTGTGGTATAAATGGTAATGTAATGGACAAACCTATTAATAGACAGTATTAGTAGGAGCCAGTAATAAAACATGAATTGAACATAATGAAAATTATATTGCTGCGCCAACCTCAATTTTTCTTGGTGGATATGAGTGGTTTCTGGGTAAATCTGGTAACATTTACACCTTGGGTTTGTAGAACATGCCAGTTATTGTGTAGCGTGTTCAGGATTACTTCACAGAGAGGGTGGTGGCGCCCTGGAATGGTCTGCCGGGGGAGGTGGTGGGGGTCAGAACAGTGGAGGGATTCAAAAGAGCATGGGACAAGCACAAGGGGTTGGCTAGAGGGAGGAGGGGGGATCCCTGGGAGAGGGGGCCAATAAATGGGGGGATGGGCAGACTCGATGGACCAAGTGGGTCCTTTTCCGCCAACAAATATCTATGAATCAATTAACATTATGGTTGTACTCCATGTAAGATACACTAAATCACAGCTAATTGAGACTGGCATCCCCCTTACATATCCTCTTAGGGCATCCACACTGCTCAGCTTTAGTGCTTTCTCTGTTACCTTCCTGACAGTGTTGCTGTAACCTCGTTCTATAAACCTCTGATGTAGGGTTTGGGCTTCCTCTGCAAAAGCACTATCTGTGCTACTTTTTCTCACTGTTAACTAGGTATGAGTCACAGAAACTGTGTTCATGCAAGACTGTGTTTCTTTCAGTGGATTTTTGGTACACTGCAGTCTCTAGGCCAGTCCCCTTGTTAACGATTAATTAGTCAAGAAACAGAACTTTTGGATGTCTGAATTTATAGTAAAATTTCAGTTTGGGTTTCTAGAGTTAATGTAGTCATGGAAATGTTGGAGACTATGATTGTCCACTTTCCATAAAATCAGGATATCAAGGTAGAATTTCCAGGTGAAGATTCTCTGGTGGAAAGGGTTAGTAGCCTGATTTAGAACATGGTCTATGTCAAACTTCCATATATACAAGTTTGCATAAGAGGGGGCCACAGTGCTGCCCATGGCTATCTCTCTTTTTTGTCCATGGTAGGTGTGCTCGGACATCAAATGGGTTCTATAGAGAACAGCCTCCATGACTTTAAGAGGAAGAATGTAGGGAAGAGATCAGATGGGTCTGCTCTTGAGGAAAGCAAAGGTTGCCTTTATGCCTCCCTCATCAGGTATGGAAGTTTATAAAATGGGGAAGGAAAATCCTGTATCCTCATTGGTTGTTAGCTGTGCATTAGAAGTGTCTAATGCATGGTTAAAATTAAGTGCTGCCAACCTAGGTGCAGTACACAATGAATATCAAAAGTACACATTTTAGAACTTTTATGTTTGTTGGAACTTAAAACAGCCGCTGTTTTTTTTTTCCCCCCGAAACATGCTCAGTGACAAATACTGTCCTATACATTCCTAGTGCTGTTGGTAACGCAGTTTTAATCGTGCTAGCCATACTGTTTTGCTTACATCTTTCATACAGCATTTTTTTTTTTTTACCCAATGCAATCTGTGTCCACACCCACCCCGCCCTGCCTCCCTCACTCAATTGACCACACCACTTCTCTAAAAGCAGTAACACCGAATGTTTTCTTTTCTAAAATACTTAACTTGGTTGAATTCTGTTCCAGACTGGTGTGGCTTGCATGACTGTACCTAAATTCCAATTTTCAATTACAACTGCAGATCTAACAGCTCAGTGGGTTGCATCCTATTACAACTAGCAATCAGGGCTCCAACTCAGCGACTTTCCTCCTGCCTGCACACTTTACCCATCCACTTGATCAGTCGCTGGCTCCCGACATGCACTGCATAATAATTTCAGTTTAGCAAAAAAATAAGTATTTCACTACAAACCAACCCTTCCAAGCACAATATTTAAGATGGCCAAATTAAATATATCTGAGTGTGGGCATCACCGTGTGTGTGTGGGGGGATGCCATAGCAACAAGCTATGGTGGCCACTGCAGGTTAAAATTCCTCAGCCCAAAAAAATTACTGGGAAAGTTAATACAGGCAGTGGAACTATTTAACATTAAAATACAGTAAACATGTTGTGCGTTTATTATTATAACCAACAAATTAAATTTGTTATAGCCATGCACAGTACACAGTCCTATTTTGGGAGTATAATAAGACACCCTGGGCATATGCTTTAGACAGTTCTAATGCATGTCCAAGGGCCAAAAGCACTCAGCCTGCGGTCTTATGCCTTACTACACCCCTGGCAATGTGTTAGAATGGTATCCCATCATGAGGGTGCTGAAATGAGGGCATCAGAATATGGGCATTGGCATGAGGGCATGTGTAATTTCGGCTTCATGTATATCTGAGCATCTGGTATTGTGACCATCCTGAGGATGGGGCCATAAGTGAAGTTATCTTCTAAAAATTTGTGCCAGGGGGTGTTTATATATATTTAGTGGGGGGAGTGGGGGTGAAAATGATGGTAACAACCACACGTTGCAATCATGCCAGTTGGTAGCCTCCCACCCTCCTGGCTACTTCTGCAGTATGCAACTCACACTGAGGATTTCAGCAAAGTGCCAGCATACTCCCATGGAAAATTAACGGGGACTGCTTCGGTGGGCTATGTGATGTTACTGGAGGGTGATATAATTTGTGGTCATTCTTTTTGCTTGTGACATTGTTGGTACTTAATTTCCCACACCCTAGAAAATTCACCCTAAAGTGGGTGAACCTGTTGGAACTGTCTAATGCACACCCCATCGTGTCTTATTGCTTACAGAGTCAAAATGTGTAATAGCCGGACTCCAGTACAGCAGAACCCCACTGAAAATGTGCAGCTGTGCTGCTTCATCCTGAAAAATACATTGTAAAAGCTGCATCCCACTGAAAATGAGAAACTGCCTTTCAGTTGGGCTGTTCTGGGTAAATACATTATTAAAACAAGCATTTGTCAATGCCAAATGTTGATTGCGTTGGTGTGTTGAGCTCGCTCACTGCCCCTCTGTCACTCGCTCAATTTGTTTCTTCCGGTGCTACAGGCTGCTCTTTTGTACTGGGCTCCTGCCTGCATTGGCACCTTGTTCTGTCCACTAAGAAATCCGCAGCTATCCCAGCAGAGCTGCGTTGAAGTGGCTCACTTCCCCTCTCCTGCCGCCATGTTCACAAACAATATCAGGGTTTTTACATCCTGCCCTGCAATGACGGATCGCTCCCTCATTGCAGCGGATGGCTTGCCCTGCAATGACGAGGCGGCCCCTGATTGCAGCGGCTAAATTGTCACAAGTTGGTGCAAACATTCCAAACTTGTGTCACCAGCAGCCTGCCACAGTATTGGGGGATGTGGGACAAGCCTTTGCAGGCTGTGGGGGCATTGGCCACAACAGTGCCGCACCTCCACAGCCTGCTTCTCAGCAAGCTGTCCAGGTATGTTTCTTGCACTGCGCGCAATCAACATAAAAAGGTAAAAGCAGGGCCCCATTAAAGAGATATTGCATCTCCACTGTGCTATTCTGGGTAAATACAGTCTAAAAACGGATAAAAACAGGACACTGTTGAAAATGAGATATCGCGTCTGAGCTGTGCTATTCAGGATAAATACAGTGCAAATAGATGTCATAGCAGGATCCCACTGAAAATTATATATTGCATTGTATCTGGTCTATGCTTAGTAAACCTGTAGTAGAAATATGTAAAAGCAGCACCCCTGTACAGTAGAACCTCGCTGAAAAATTCACATCTATGCTGGTCTATCCTGACAAAAATACATTGTAAAAGTTTCAACCCACTAAAAATGAGATACTGCCTCAGTCTCAGTCAGGCTATCCTGGTTAAATACATTGCAAAAAAATGTGTAAAAGCAGGGCCTCCACTGAAAACAAGATATTGCCTCTCTGCTGTCTGGGACCTCGAGATACAGTTGTTCCAACTTGTCACAGCATGCAGGCAAACATGTTTAAGCAATAAGGCATGACAGGGGGTGTGTTATAGTGGGAAAATGGCCCACCTCAGGTGGGTTGAAGCAAGAGGTGTAACCGTGTGCTTCCACCACCTGAGAAGGGCCGTTAGCCCACCATAACACACCCCCTGGAGTGCCTTATTGCAATATAAAATGGCAAATTTTTAGTAAATTTGACCCCTTTTTTTAAACATTTTACTTTTAGCCAGGCCGTTGTGCTGGGATAACTGCCCAGCTGAAAGCTGCTCTTGGCCAATCAGGAGTCAGCATTCTTTCAACCCCATTTCATGATTGGTGTTGACAAATGCTTTGTAAATGACAACACTCGGAGATGAGTGCTGTTCCTTATTAACCAAAATCATTAGTTCATGGCACCTGGGATCTCCTCTTCCACAACACATTTTCTTGAAAAAGGAGAGGGGCCAACTGGCCCGTTAAAGCAGCAGTAGTGTTATTGCTGGCAACGTCGACAACCTGGGTTAAGGAACAAGCCCAAGTCATGGAAGACCCCCACAGGGGAGGGAGGATTGAATATCCTACAGGATACTCACCTTCCTCAGGGAGAGGGGGCTGCAGTGCCCACACAGCCACCTGGGTGACCCCAGGCAGTTGTGTAATGAGGAACAAGAGGTGTGGAGGCTGGCTGAGAGTCATGTGGTTTTACACAATAGCTGGTGCGCGTGCTCTTGATGATCCTAGAGTGCCGGCCTCCATGATGGGACTAGACCACACAGTGGAACAAACAAAATGGAAAAGAAGCCAGGATGGCAGGATGAAGGGCATGCTTGAGTCTGCACTCTGGTAACTGACCATCACCCCACATTGGTGGTCCCTATCTAGAGAGACCAACTACTCCCCTAAACTACCAGCACCAGTCAGGGGGTGCTCACCTTAGGGTAGTATGCTGAGGGTTTTTAAATGGGGTGGGATTCAAGTGCCAGAATGCCAGGGTACCAAGCTGGGCTGCTGCTAATGAGGGAGGATGCCTGGAGGAAGGAGCATAAAATATAAGTAAAAAAAATGGAGAAGGGCAACCAGACGTTTTCTCTGTACCATATTTTGTTACACAGACCTCTCACAGCCCAGTGAGTTTGTTTCTAAGTTGTGAGTTATGAATAAATTCCTTCTTGTCAGGCCCAGTGATACCAGGGGTAGCACCCTGCTTTAACTCCCAGTCTGGTTGAATCTAGAGTATGCACTCTCATACTCTGGGAACAATGCTTTCTGCACTCCTTGAGTGACTCCAGTGGTGAGCTGAGGAACAAGCTCAGACACTGTGAATGAACTCATGAAGTCCTCCCTCCCCCCTAGTGCATGCCTGGCAGGGCAGGACTGGTCTCCAAGTAAGGAGGTTGGAGCATGTAGAGGGGAGAGAATGAGTGGATGCACACCTTTATGATGCCTGTAGGATTCCCTTCACCTCAGTGGCCAGGAAGCAGTCCCAGACATTCCCACCCATGCATGCTGGATATTGGGTTGTTAGATGAAGTGATCTTGCTTCTGGAGGAGGGGCATAGATGTGTAGTGCCAAAGGCTGCAGGAGAGCTGGAGATGCTGCATAGGGTTAGAGTGGGAGTGAGTGCCCGGTGGAATGAAGCATGAAGTAACAGAACCAAGCAAACGGGAATGGATTGGCTCATATCATAAACGCAGGCACTAGTGTGGAGTTCTAATGGGATGATGTACAATCGGGGTGTGCCATCATTTGGATGAGACATTAAACTGAGGTCCTGTTTGCCTTTTCTGGGGGTTGTTCAGGTGGACGTCAAACTCCCCATGCCACTTCTCGGAAAGAGTAGTGGAATTTTCCAGCTGTCCTGTCCAATCTTCCCCCATTCACTAAAATGCCACCGACAACTTAATCTGGTTCAGTTTCACTCCATTTGCTCAGCCCCCCTTTCCCAGTCAACAAAACCTAAATAAATTAAAAATATATAAATACCAAAGAATTAAAACAATTCTATCTTCTTTCAGGTAAAAAGGCTACCTTTGGGCTCACCTCAACTTGTGCAGACAATACATCCCTGTACTTCTGTCAAGGAAGGTAAGAAGGAAAGACTGACATCTTTGTATGCATGAGATAGAGAGTGAGACAGAGCAAATGAGAACTGTCTGCAAACTGCAAAAAGATAGATCTGTAAGAGAGCGAGACAATGAAAAGAAAGCATGCTTGTGCAAATGTTACTGCCAAAGAAACATAGAAACAGAATCTGACAACAGAAGACCAGCACATCAAATCTGCTCATAGTTACTACTACCTTACCCCCCCAACTTAGTACCAAAAGGAATTATTTACTCCCTGCCCTCCACTTCTGCTCCCTGGTTCCCCCGAAATGGACAATGGGTCCCTTGATCCTACCCATCCATGTCTGAGTCCATTTAGAGTCATTGCCCCCACAAGCTTCGTAGGTAATCTGTTCCAAGGCTCCACCACCCTTTCAGTAAAGAACGTCCTCACATCCTTCTTGCAATTTTACCCTCCCAATCTCCAGTCTTGCCTCCTTGTGACTACATCACTATTTGTAACAAACAGGGCTGCACAAGTTATCCTATTAAGACCCCTTAGAAACTTACAAGCCTCTATAATGTCACCCGTCTCTCCTCTGGTCGCCAGTAAGTACATGTCCAGGGCTTTCTGCAGTTCCTCGTTGGATCTGCCCTTCTGACTCTGAATCATACTTGTGACCCTTTGCTGTAGTGACTCCCACCTATCAATGTTGTGTCTAAGGTGAGGGCTTCTGACCTGAACACAGTACTCCAGGTGAGGCCACACCAGTGATCTGTATTAGGGCAGTATCACTTCCTCCCTCCTATTGTCAGAACCCTTTCCTATACATCCCAGCTTCCTTGATGCCTTGCTATAGGCCTTAGTGCACTGGCTAGCTTGCTTGAGTGAGTTACTGATGAGGATGACTCCCATATCCCTCTTTTCCGCTCAAGTAGCCAGTTTAACTCTTCCCATATAATACTCCATGTGCGAGTTCTTAGTTCCGAAGTGCATCACCTTGCACTTCTTGGCATGACTCTCAATTGCCAGACTTTTGACCACCTCTCAGGCTTTTCCAGGTCCCAGTGAAGTCCCCTCACCCCTCCCTTACTGACCACCCTGCTACCGAGCTTTGTGTCACCAGCAGAGCCGCATCTCTCCCTGGACACCTTCTGCTATGTCCCTAATGAAAATATTAAATAGGACAGGTCTCACAACTGACCTCTGTGGTACCCCATTTGTGACCCCCCATCCCCAGATGTAACTCTGTTTACTGCCACCTTCCGTTTGCTTTCCTCTAAGCAGTTTCCCAACTACTTGACTGCTTCTTCTTGACTCTGACATCCTCCAGTTTTTTTTATCAGCCTCCTGCATGGCACATAATCAAAGGCTTTGTTGAAGTTAAAGTAGAGCAAATCCAACACATGGGCTCTGCCCGCCATCCTAGTGACCCAGTAAAAAACACAATCAAAGTAGTCTGACGTGATCTTCCCCACTCCAGCCCACGCTGCTTACTGTCCTGCTGCTCATTATCTTCTAAGTAGGACACTAGGCTTTCCTTCACTATAATCTCTATCAGTTTACCCACCATGATGTTAAGGCCCACCAATTTGTAGTTGCCTGGGTCTTACTTGTATTCCACCCCTATGAAGCAATACTACGTCCACAGTTCCCCAATCCCCTGGCACTATCCCCAACTCCAGTGAGCCATTAAATAGATAGATCAAGGGCTCTGCAGCTCTAAAGCTAGTTCCTTATGTATCCATGGGTGCAGGCCATTTGGCCTGGAGCCCCACCCTAAGAGTTGCTAACCCTTTCCTTAGTCAGCCATGATCACCACCCTCCCCATTCTCTGAGCACCCACTGTAACTGCCTTGATCCTGCTTTCTAGTAGAGGTCCATCGTCCACAACAGGGAACACAGAGTAGAAGTAATTCTTTTAGACACTGGACTTCTGATTGTCATATTCTACTACCCTCTCCTCATAAATGTTATGCAATTTAGATTTTACCAAATTAACTTCACAAACATGTTTAGGACACTGTTTCTGCAACTTATGCTACATTATAATTTATTTATAAAAGACGCCTTTCTTCAACCAAGGCGCCTGTACATACCATAAATAATACAAACATAATTTCTAATTTAAATAAAACCTTATATATAAATTCACTATAAATGAATACTCATTAAAATCACCATATGCAGACTCAAACAAATAAGTCTTAAGTGCAGTTTTAAACTCCTGGATAGTCAGGTAATATTGTATCCGACGAGGTAGAGAATTCCACAGGGTTGGGGCCACAAAACTAAAAGAATGGGCTCCAGATGTCTTTAAATGAACCCTGGGAATCTCTAGCAATCCTTCGTCGGCAGATTGGAGAGGACAGAGGGGGAAGTAGGGATGAAGGAGATCTTGCAAGTAGCTAGGTCCCTGGTCGTGTAGGGCTTTATAGGTCAGTAAACCAACCTTGAAGGTGATCCTCCACCGCACTGGAAGCCAGTGCAGGCCGCGGAGCACAGGCGTTATATGGCTGGTTCTAGCTGTACCAGTCAATAGCCTAGCTACTGCATTCTGCACTAGCTGAAGGTGATGGAGGTCAACCCCCGGTAGCCCTAGGTGTAGGGCATTGCAATAGTCAACGCGAGAGGTAACAAAGGCATGGACCAACGTTGGAAGATCTTCGGGAGGAACTAGGTGTTTCACCCAGGTGCTATTCCTCAGATGGTAAAAATAAGTTTTGACGACAGCTGACACCTGTGGCTTAAGGGTCAGGTCATCGTCAATAATGACGCCCAGGTTCTGCACCCAATCTGAGGTAGTAAGCGTCACACCCCCAATACATAGTCCTGAGGGTGATGCTGCCAGTAAACCCACCTCCCAACTATCAGGGTCCACCACCAGCACCTCAGTTTTAACCGGGTTCAACCGCAGCCAGCTTGCACTCATCCAGTCCAGGATCTCGGAAAGACAGTTGTTAAATACCAAGAGGAACACATCTTGACCAGGTGCAAAGGACATGTATAGCTGAGTATCATCTGCACAGCAGTGAAAACTCAGACCATACCACCTAATAATCTCTCCCAATGGCAGCATATACACTGCAAACGACATAGGTGACAAAATGGAGCCCTGCGGTACCCCATGAGATAGGGGAGAGGGGCCGAGGAATAAATTCCCGACACCACTCTCTGAGTCCTACCCTCGAGGAAGGAGCGAAACCTTCTGAGGACTGTACCAGACAGGCCACAGATGAACCACAGGCACTCCAACAATGTCATATGGTCCACATAAAATGATAAACTATCACATTTATAAAAACGGACTACATTACTGTGCTGCAGGATATCGAATCTGTCCACTTTAAAATGAACAACAAAAAGACTACTTTTATTTTTGATAAAAAATGAAAAACCCATTGCATAAGTGAAATAACCCACTATGGGTCGTGGGTGTATGAGGGCATTAATGCACTTCCCGTGTAGTAGAAGGGCACTCGGACTTCAGCCTTGTGCCTCACAACACACCCAGGGCATGTATTAATACCCTATACACCAATGCCCTGTCATGGGTTATAATTTACATATACAGAGCATCCCCATAACAGGAATCAGGTACAATTGCAGTAGGACACAATCGATTTTTTGAGTAACTGGCGGCAGTAAGACTAGAGAGAGAGAGAGAAAACTATTGCCTAAATTAAGGTTGTTCCACACTTGGGAGAAGATGAAAACGTACTGCAAGTTGTCCAGTAGTTAGTTTCCTACGTGGAACGATATACCTGTTGCCAGCATGGGAATGGAGATGTGCCCAGGTAGGGGATCAGGGGAAAGGAGGGAGCACAAATAGTTCGGAATTTTGTTAAGCCAATACTTGAACCCAAACAGAGCTAAGTGTTGCGCACATTTATCTTGCAGTGAGGGCCCGCTCAGTCACTAGCAGAGTATGCAGTGATGTGTGCAAGGAGGGGTTCATATGATTAATTGGCAGAGAGCATTGCAAAGGGTATCAAGTTTTAATAAGTGGTATTTTGGGGCAGCATCATGCACTACATCACCGAAATCAATGACTGGCAGGATGAGCCTTTCAACCAAGCATTTGCTCAATCCCAAAAACAGGCAATCACCAACTCTGTAGAGAGCACCCACCAAGCTTTCTGTGTTTCAGAGACCAGTGCTTGGATATGCAGGAGAAATTCCAGAGTCTTGTCCAGGATAACCCCAAGGTACTTGTACTGTGATGCAGAGGTTAGGGAGGTACAGTTAGGGGTGCTTATAGTCATATCTGGAGCAGTAGTAAGTGATTTTTTGGTACTGAAGAACATGGATACAGTTTTAGTGTGATTGAAAGCCAGGCAATTAGTATTCGAACTAGCTGGAGACAGAGTTAGTCAGGTTAAAGGGTGGCAGTAATGTCAGCTGGACAGTGTCCGGAGGCATACAGGATGGTATCGTCTGCATATATATGAATGTTCCATGCTTTTACAGTTCATGGGAGATTACTGATAAAAATGGTGAATTGGAGAGGCCCTAGAACAGAGCCTTGTGGTACCTATACAGAGATATGCCTGGGATCAGATATAGCAGAACAAGTAAGGGCAGACTGATAATGGTTAGAGAGATAGGTAATGAATGGGGTGGGGAGACTGAGGAGGTCAGCAGTAGTGAGTTTGTTTAGTAAGAGTGAGTAGATCACAGTGTCAAATGCCTTGGACAGATCAAAGAAAATGACATCTGTCTAAAGACCCACATCTCTGTTAGAGAAGATGAAGTCAATCTGAGTAAAGAGGTACAGTACATGCAGAGTGCCTTCAGCTGCCAAGCAGTGAGCTGGTAACATTTTGTATTACAGCATTCTGACTGATGTTTTTGCATTGTATCTGTTTGAACTGTCCTGTCTTGTAGGATTTGCTTGCTAAGCTGCAGACTGTGCTCTCCTTTTTTCTGAAGAACTCTATACTGGACTTGCTCTTGTTGCCTTTGGGGGTGGGGAGTTGCGGGTTATTGATGGGTCTGAGTTTTTAGTTTGAATGTGTGTGTATGGATGTGTCTGAGGAAGGATTGGGACCTGGGGTGTGCCAGAATCGTATACAGGGCATCCCTGCTGCATGATCCGTGACCCTTCTCCAACCTCCCTGTTACTACCATGGCAGCATGTCACTGTTGAGAGGTCAGAATATAGAGGAACCATATGGATCGATTGTGGCGGGGCACCTCGTCCATGTCAGTAGGGGGCAGGATAGGGGTGCTTAGGTGTAGAAGGTGCCTGGGGATTCATTGGGCCTGAGAGAGAGGCGAGACATGTTTGGCGCCCATCCCCAGGGCTCTCACCGGACCGACTGGGCAGGTAGCCAGAGGGGCTGCACTGTCCACTAATCCCCTGCGGGCAGTGCTATAAAATGCCAGGTCGATAAGAAATAAGACTGCAACTATTGCGAATCTTGTTTCTTCGGTTGATCTGGCATACATTACTGAGACCTGGGTGGGTGATGATGCTGGCCCTGATTTTGCTGTGGCCATCCCCCCGGGTACTCTGTTGTGCACTGTCCCAGAGTGGACTGTAGGGGTGGGGGAGTTGCCATCTGTTTTAGATCTGAGCTGGGATTCAACATGCACCCAGCGGGAATACCAGGTTCTTTTGAATGTGTGGCTGTGCGTGGGGGTCCAGGCACAGGCTGCAGAATTCTCCTGATTTACCGCCCTCCTGAGGCGTCGCAAGAATTTCTGCAGGAGGTAGCCAATTTTGTCAGCGGTGAGACGTTGGAGGCTCCTAGATGTTTAATTCTGGGGGACTTCAATGTCAGAGGCTGGAACGCTGCTGGTGGAGGACCAGTCTGGGGGCAGTCAAGCTGTCCCTGCGTGCTCACTATGGTGAGTACCAGTGGGCAATCACTCATAAGAGGGCAGAGTTCCTGTCCAGGGGAGATTGCAGCCGGGAAGAACCAACCAACTGTGCTTTTTCAGACTGTGGCTAGGCTGTTAAACCCAGCCTGTCTGCAGCCGAAAAAAGCTTTTTCGAATGCTTTATGCAAAGAGTTTGCTCAGTTCTTCTCATACAGAGTATCTGCCATCAGACATGGAATTCCGCCAGTGGGTCATTATTTGGCCAACAGTGATTGCCTCAGATGCCCAGAGAGCATTCCACCTGGTTGGGGTGAGTTTAGACCAGTGGAGGTGGCTGAGGTCATTGCAGTTGCCTCCAGGCTGAGGCATACATGCTGTGAACTGGACCCAGTGCCGACGCATTTCCTGATGGGATGTGTCGACTCCGTTGGCCTGGTGTTTGCCTTGATTGTCTGGTGCTCCTTGTCTGAGGGGGGTCTTTCCCAATGCCTTAAAGGAGGTATTGGTGAGACCCCTTCTGAAAAAGACATCTTTGGATCCTGATGTCATGGCAAATTACTGTCCAATCTTCAACCTTCCATTCCTGGGTAAGGTTGTTGAGAAGATTGTGGCACTTCAGCTTGAGGAGCACCTCATGGCCTTTGAGCTATACGAGCCTCTCCAGTCTAGGTTTTTGGGTGAAGCACAGCACAGAAACTGCGTTAGTTCAGGTGCACAATGACCTTCTCAGGGTGAGAGATCGAAGGGAAGGGACAATTCTCATTCTCCTCGATCTCTCCTCACCATTTGACGCGGTGGACCGTTGTGTGTTGCTTGACCGCCTGAGGGAATTTTGTCGACTCGCTGACACAGTCATCTGCTGGTTTGAGTCCTTTCTCACAAACAGGAGACAGAGGGTAGTGATGGGGAATTTCTCCTCCTCCCCTAGTCCCCTGTTTTGTGGAGTACCTCAGGGTTCGGTCTTGTCACCAATGTTGTTCGCTGTGTACATGCTGCCCCTGGGAGGGATCATTAGGAAATATGACTTGGGTTTTCATTGCTATGCTGATGATACCCAGTTGTATCTTTCCTTTGCACCTGGGACACCCAACGCCGTGGACGTGCTTAACGGCTGCCTTGCCGAAATCAATGACTGGATGGCCTCCAGCTGGTTGTGACTTAACCCCGATAAGATGGAGGTACTGGTAATGGAGTCGAACAGAGGACATGATAGGATGGCCTCGGGTGCAGAGACAGGACTTGTCTTGGGTTCTGTGCCTTTGAAGGACTCCTCCAAGGTGCATAACCTGGGTGTTAGTCCGGATAGCGGCCTGACACTTGAGGCTCGGGTATCGGCCGTGGTCCATATTAAGTTTTACCATCTGAGGAATATCACCAGGATTAAGCCCTGGTTCCGCCCCTGGACCTCCCTACCTTGGTGCATGTCTTTGTGATGTTGAGGCTTGATTACTGTAATGCGCTTTACCTCAGGGTCTCAGGAGGTGTCCTCCACCAGCTTCAGCTAATCCAGTATGCAGCTGCCAGGTTGTTGACGGGGCAGCTGCCACGTCACCCAGGTGCCACGTGAACTGTACTGGCTGCCAGTCAGATGGAGGATCCTCTTTAAGGTGGGCTTGCTCACCTTTAAGGCCCTACATGGTCTGGGCCCTGGTTACCTGATGGACCTTCTTACACCTGCTACCTTGGTCCTCTCCCTCCGCTCCTCCTCAAGGGGCCTCCTGGCGATTCCCAGGACAAGGTTAAAAACTACTGGAGATAGAGCTTTTAGCATCGCTGGCCCCATCCTGTGGAATCCGCTACTGCCCTCTATTAGGGAGGCCCCTTCGGTGGAGGTATTTAAGGCACACCTCAAGGTCTTCCATTTTGAGCTGGCTTTTCCAAACACAGTTATGTAAATATTGTCCTGTTTCTGACTTGGTATATTGCTGTTTCCCTGATTTTCTTTATTATTTTATTAGTTATTTAATTTATTAGTCATTGTGTTTTTGATCATGCTTATTTACTGAAAGTTGTTTTATATTAATTTTTATGTATGGCGCCCAGGGCCTCCGGGATTGGGTGTCTTTTAATTAAAACTTGCATTGCCTAAACTTGCCTTGCCAGAGTATGAAGCACGAAAACCAGATTGCTATAGTGTAAATGTTATAACTGCCTTCCGCTTACATCTGTTCATGTGCTCATTTAACAGTGGATTTGGCTGTCACTACCTCCACCTGGACAAAGGAGTCTGCTCCACAGACAATTTCCTGGACGGCTGCAGGATGTATAAACCCATTGCAAATGGGGTGAGTGCTCTTCACTATTAACGTGCATTTCACTGCAGAACACAAACATTGTTTGCTATACCCTATCAGCCCCCAATTTCATGACAGCCCATCTCAATCCTCATGAAAATGCCATTCGAATGCTCATTCTGATACATTAGATCTGCTACACACCTGAGAGACTGGTGTTCACATTTTTGTCCCAGAATACTGCACTGGGGCCAGGCATCTCACTTAGGTGAGGGACTCAGCTTCCTAGGAGGGAGAAAAATGTGCATTTATATAGCACTGTTCATACACATTCTATCCCAAAGTACTTTACAGGCAATGAGAGGCAGGTAGTGAAGTGACTGTAACATGAAAATGCAGACATTTTGCACAACAAAATCCACACATGACACAGCCTTGGGCAATTGCATGAAACGCATTTTGTGGGAAGAGGAATGTTGGACCCAGGGAATTTCCCCAATCCATGCACCTTGTACACGGTTTATGCCACAGATGTATCTTCGGATTCTTGTACAATGGTAACCTCTCTTTGGAAACATTTCCCCAAAGAGTTATTACCTTTGTAAGTAGAACAGATGATGGGGTACAGAGTGGCTTTCATTTATCACAAATATTTATTTTCTAAAGGTTTGATCCTTTTGTTTCTTCCCTTATTTGCTTTTCTTTCTGAAACCCTTTTATTGACAATTTAAAATAGTTTGTTTTTGGTTCCTTGTCCTATTTTCTGATTTGGATTTTTTTTTTGTTCTGTGAATATTTTGATATATTTTTTCTAATGAAATATTCCCTTACTCCAGCAAATAGTGACTTGAGTTCTTTCACTTCCACCTGGACACCCAGCAGGACAGCAGCAGAGATGGGCAAAAGGAACCTGAGTTTAACATCTCAGCCTAAGTAGAGCACACCTCAACAGGACAACATCCCCCTAGTACTGCACTTGGTTGCCAGCATTTGTGGTACGAGCCAAAGTCTGGTCAGGGACTAGAACCAATGACCTTCTGGCCCTGAGATGGATGAACTACCAGCCGAGTCATGAGTATAGGCCATGCAACATTCACCCCCTCCAGCTGACCAAGGAGTGGCATCAGCTGTGATGGCAGCTCCATAGGTTATAGCTATGATTACTCTGTGGACAGAGGGAAAACATTAGGAGAAATATAATGAGAACAAATGAATGCTAGATTGGCCTGATAGCATGGCGGAAGTGCTACCACCTGTAGTGCTGGTGACCCAGGTTTGGGAATGAACTCAAGTGGGGGAGGAGGATCGAGCATCTAAGGAGATGCTCTTGTTTCCCAGGGTGGGGAGGTTGCACCTCCCACAATGTGCCTGAGCCCCAGCAGAGACTGGGTGATTGCGTCAAGGCAGACAGGAGGCCTAGAAGCATGGGGGATTTTAATGAATGCTCCATGTTATTGCATGTCACCATCCCAGGAGACAAAACTGTGAAAAAAAAACTTTCTGTGAATGGATGACAGACACCCCCCCACCTCCGGAGGCTTGGCACCACTTACTATGCTCCATCTGTATCCTGCTTTGGAAAGGCAAGGGCTATCCCCTCTGACCCCACCATGAGAGAGAGATAAGTCATTGGGGGATAAAGGGATAAGTCCCAGGGATGGTGGGTGATCGGGCTGGGGGTGGTTGTCGAGACACAGCTGACAAAGGAGGATAAATGCCAAGTGGAAAAAGGGCTGCTGCTGCACTATGATTCCCTGCACAATGAAATTCTATTTCCACCCTAACTATAAGGCTCTGTGTTCTTTTTGTCTACAGCAGTTCTTATCCCCTCCGGTCTGTGCCTTACCCTCGGGCGGTCTCCATTCCTACATGGTTCTGCCCACTGTGGTGGGGAAGTCCAGGGGAAGGCCACCCACTGGATCCGGTTGCTTTGTGAGGGGCTGCATGGTATTGGGGTCAACACATGCGGGCAACTATCATTTATTGTGAAAGCCTGGGATTTTCTCCCTTGCTTTTATCCCGACTCCTCGCACCTCCCCAGGAGTGGGCACAGCCTTGTTGTCTGGTCTCCCACACACACAGTATCTCCCCATAGCAGGAAGAAACTTCCTGGCCCAGCCACAGGGGGCACCGTGGCACTGGAACCAGTCACCAGACTTTCCTGGTGGTAATGCACTACAATGTGACCGCTATCTCAGGGCTTCAGTTAACTTCATTTTGGGAGTATTTGACTTCCAAAATAAAGAGGGAGGAAGTCATTGACTTCCAGATGTAAAACCAAAAATTAGATAACTTCCAAAACTGCAGTCTTGGAAGTCAGAAATTATAGCTTTTTCTGAAAGAAATTGTATTTTACCAGTAATTTATTATTTAGCATCCATAAATTTGTCCATCCTAGAATACCGACTTCCAAAAGTGGGATCCTGGAAGTATTTTGACTTCCAAAAAATTGGTATGACTTCCAGATTTGAACTCCTGGAAGTTTTAGACTGCCATTGAAAATAAATTAACTGAACTCCTATCTCAACCTGGCCTGCTTCCTAATGCAACAATCCATGTCCTTTCCCGAGCCCAGGATCTATTCAATGCACTGCTACTGGGCAATCGGCACAGTCTAGGCTATCTGTTGTAACTGTCCGATACAAGGCTTCACACCGAGACTCCCGGCTCCATGAAATCCCATCTCCAATCTCATTATAAGTCTCTCTGTTCAAAAACTCTCTGATACAAGGTTTCTATACTGTCACTCCCAGCGTTATGAAATCCCATCTCCACCCTCGTTATAAGGATCTCTGTTTTTTGATGGTTTTTTTGTAAAAGTATTTCATTGAGATACCTCTGGAATGCAGGCATTTACTTACATACCAAATAGCGCATAATACAGTATAAACTGTGTATACAGTACCATTTGTGTTTGCCATCAAACAGTTGAATAGAATTGATTACAACTGACTACATATGAATAGGATTGTTGCAAACTGATTATATAAGGCACCGGACAAGACTTAGAGAGAGTCTAGTTTTGACAGTCAGTACAATAGCAAATGTGGCAGTTGCCACATCTGGTTATGTTTTCTGGTGAAGATAGGGTCCTTCCTGAGCTCTCCCTGGCCCATGGTGAAACCCCAGCTGGGGACAGCCTCAAGATATATACTCTATCTGAGTCACAGTCTAAACATACTGTTCTAACCTTACAAGGCCATATCATTATTTTCAATTGCTCTTATAAGAGGCTGCCATCATGGATTGCCATGTACCCAGGAACATTTTTTCTTGACCATTAACACTGAGTTGCATTTGTTCTGTTTTTACACAGAGGGAAACGTTATTCAATCAGTGTACCAGGGAGGGCGGGGTTTGGCTGACCCAGTGTTGGGCTATGGCTTCTCTGGCATTCAGCAAAGCCAAATCCTATAGTCTTAATCTGTTCTTACCCCAAGGCCTCTCAGAATCTGATCCTCTCATAAATTCTATGGCAGATATAGGTAACTTCATCTTCAACACCCCTTCTATAGTGGTATGCACTGCCTTCCCAAAAGGTGCAACTTTACTGCCCGTTAATGCCATGTGGAGGAAATCCCCCTCCTCAGTTTTGCACTTGGGATAGATCGGGGCATCTGTGGATTTAACTCTTTGTAGTCTAACTGGGGTAATATAAGTTCAATACACAAAGTTAAGTCGGATCCTGTGGAGTTTATTTAAGCAATATACCATGACAGAGAGTGGGTATATTGGTGGATTTACCACGCCTGGTGTGGTTCAGTCAAGAGGCGCAGCTGATTTATCATGGTCATGTGATGTGTTTTGACCAATGAGGTTACAGGATTTTCATACCCCATTGTATAATAGTGTATGAATAACCATGAATATGTTTTACTGCATTATGTTCACTTGGGAACTTGGGAACATAAGCAGCAGGCTGGTAAGGACAGAGGTCTGGGGTTATATTCTGTTTTAACTGAAATATTTGAATAGTTTTGTAAGTGAAATTAGTTCTATGTGTTAAAAATTATTACCCTGAGTTAGAACTGTTACTTGGGCTGTGATATTGTAACTTTGGAGGCTTGGGAACAGTTGTTTGGCAGGGATAATTACAGTGAAATTTAAATGTGTTGTTTGCCTGGTGTTCTTAAATACTGAAAAGCCACTGGGGTTTGGGATTGAAGGGCTGAGTATTTCTGTTTGGGACTGAAATTTGAAGCAACAGGAGCTGGTGGGCCTGTGACATCATACGGTACCTGATGTCTGCATCACACACACTGTTAGTGGGACTGAACACACACTGGACTGTATGTGTTTGTGAGACTTGGGAACTTTATTGGTGGGGTTGAAACTGGGTTTGTAAATAACTGCAGTCAGTATAGAGAGAAACTGTATTCCAGGGAAAGGGACTGAGAAGGGGCATGCCATTATAAACAGAGGGGATAAACAGGGTGGCCATATTCCACCATGGCAGGCATCTTCGAAGGGTTGTAGGCTGCACAGGCTGTGGGATGGCAATAATCTCAATTGGGCCTGGAGGAGGAGGCTGCCCTCTGTAGACAGCTATCTTGTATCAGGAGTGAGGTATATTGGTTAAGGAGTAAGCTGGGGAGCTGGGGGGTGTCCAAGGATAAGAGGTGTGGATATGGGCAGCAGAAGGGTGGGGCTGAGGGAGGATGGGGCAATGTCTGAAATTACAGGACGTTATGTTACAGCAAGCAGGAGGGGATATTAGGGACAGAGGACCCTTAGATAGGGATGTTGACGCTAAGGGAAAGCGTCACGGGTGAACATTCTGAATACAAAGAGAGTGGAGGGGAAGAGTCAGGAGGGGCTGTTGTGCTGAAGCCTAAAACAGCAGACTGTGGGAAGGAGCTCCTAAGGTGAACAGAGCAAGAGGGAAGAAGAGGGCAATCAGGGGAAACTCGGTTACTTGGATGGAGGCTGACAGAAGTATCACAACAAATTTGAGCTACTAAGCAACCTAGAGGGGAGGAAGGGGCTGGAAAATGAGGAAACTTATACAGAGGCCGGGGAGGGAGTCGGATACCCATAGGGCATCACAGACTGGCAATGGAAAGGATAGAAATAGTCCCAGAGGGAGAAGGGGAAACATATATGTTAAGCAAATTGGGGAGATGCAACATATTGCAGACATGAGGGAGGAGAGCATGATTGGACAGAAACTGGGAGACAAGGAGGTGGGAGAGGAGCACCCCTTCAGCAGGGGGGTCAGTAAGTACCAAGAATGGTGCCCTAGCTAAAGGGGACCCAAGGAGAGCCTCTGGAGGCAGGGGTACTATTACAAGGGGGAAGGATGGCAGTGTGGGGGAAGGGGAAACCATCAGGGCCAGGATAAATGGTTCAGATAAGAGAGGGTTAAAGGGGACACCTATTCAGAGGGAGTTTGAGTTAAGTGGGCAAAATAACGAGGGAGGCAGAAAGGGGAGGGTGACAAGGGGGTTTCTAATAAGGCAGGAAGACTCTCATGGAATTGAGATCATGAATAAAGGGGGGAAGGGGGGCTGAGAGGGCATAGTGGAGGTAAACATAAGGGTGATGGCGGTGTTAAGGTTCTCTTATTGGGAGACTCGATGATTAGGGGTATCCAGTGGGAGGGACAGGGGGGTGGATGCCATAGCCAGGTGAAGGTAGTGAGTATCTCTGGGCTGACACTGCACAGAGCAAAGTTCATGGTGTATGAAATGGTTAGGGAATGTGGAGGGAAACCGGAATTCCTGGTGCATTTGGGAACTAACGATCTAGAGGGAAATAGCGTTTTGGAAATCCAAGCAAGGTTCCAAGAACTTGCCAGAGTCTGTCAGGATAATGGATGCAACATTTCCTTTTCGGTCCTTTTCGGAGATATTGCCAGTACCAAAGGCCTCAGCGGAGAAAAAAATGAAGCTCACAGAGGTTAATGACTGGCTCAGGAAGTGGGGTGAAGAGAGTGGGTTGGGGGTGTTAGGGAACTGGAATGGAGTTTGGGAGGATAAGGGCCTATATGCCAAGGACAGGCTTCATCTTGCCCCATTAGGGAAGGAAGTCCTTAAACAGGGGATGGCTGACTACATTCAAGAAAGGTGGGGTTTAAACTTGTGAGGGGGGAAGGGATAAGGGAGGGGCTGACCAGAAGCCCTCTCCTCCAGATGAGGGGAGTAGCCTTCAAGTCCAAGGGGGAGGGAAACAGACTGGGGTGGAGGTTTCAGGAGGAGCAGAGGGAGGATGGAAGTATAAGGAATCTGGGTGGGTTGCAAAAGAGGATCAGGGATAAGGGGTGGGGTTGGTGTTAGTAAATGCCAGGAGCTTGGGAAACAAGTTGCCAGAGTTCCAGGCCATGCTGTTGGGGTGGATGTGGCGGCGGTCACGGAGACGTGGACCAACAAAAACAATGACTGGGACCTAAACGTACAGGGGTACACTATGCTTAGGAAGGATAGAAAGGAGGGCAGAGGGGGTGGAGTGGCTATGTTCATTAGAGATGACATAGAAATTGCTAAGGTAGAAGAGGCAGAGGGAAACGTGGAGGCCTTATGGGTCACCTTACGATCCCCAGCAGGAGATAAGGTCAAGCTGGGTGTAGTATATAGGCCCCGGATGAGTGATGTTCTAGAGGATGGTTTGCTGGACAACATCATTGCCCAGTGTGGACCAAAAGGGGAAGGAGTGGTGTTGATGGGGGACCTTAATATGCCAGGTACAAACTGGGGAACCATGTCCTCTAAGGTGGCCAAGGAGCAGAGGTTGCTGGACGGCTTCCAGGATGTGTTCTTAACACAGCATGTGATGGAGCCCACAAGGGAGGGGCATGTCCTGGAAGTGGTTCTGGCAGATGGGGATCTGGTAGGGACATGGTTGTACAGGACCCCTGACTGGGAGCGACCACAATACTGTCTGGTTTCAAATAAGCATGGGGGTGAGATCTAGGACACTGGCAGTGGACTTCAGAGGGCAGACTTTGTGGGCATGGAAATATTCTCAAGGATCACTTGAAGAGGATTACATCAATGACAAGTGTGGAAAGGAGATGGGAGGTCATAAAACGGGACTTCAAGAGGCAGTCAGGATTCTGCGCTAAGTTGAAACGTAAGGGAGCAAGGTCACATAAACCATGCTGGTGGTCCAGTGAGGTACAGGTAGCAGTCAGAGAAAGAAGGCAGCCTACAAAAAATATAAAACGACAAGAGGATAGGAGAAGAAATGTACCATCTTGCATCTAGAAAAGTCACCGATGGTGAGGGAGCAAAGTCCAGTAAGCAGCAGCTGGCACAGGGATACATGGAGGGAAAAGGGTTCTTCCGGTACATTGGGGAGCAGAGAAAACTAAGGCCATCTCAGCAGATTGAGATCAGAAGGAGGGTGGGTGGAAGAGGCGAGGAACCAGGCAGAGGTATTTAACGAGTACTTTGCCTCTGTGTTCACTAGGGAGGGGGATGGGATATCTACAAAGCAAAGCATGAAGGGGATAGAAGCAGCAGTAAGTGGGATCAGGGGAGCAACAGAAATGGAACAAGAGGAAGGGAAGGAGATGTACCCCAGGGATGTCACATCTGGATAAGGATAAAAAGGCCAGTAAGGTGGAGGGGACGGATGATGGTATCTCCGCCAAAAGGGTGTGGTTAGCCCTCAAGGCCCTAAAGAAAGACAAATCTCCTGGGCCGGATGGTATTCATCCGAGAGTACTATGGGAATTGGCGGACATACTGGCTGCACCCCTGGCGGAGCTCTTCAACAGGTCACCTGAGACAGGGAGGGTACCTAGGGATTGGCAAGAGGCACATGTGGTGCCAATGCATAAAGGGGGGTCGAGGGAAGTACCAGGTAACTATAGACCCATCAGTTTGACCTCAGTGGTGGGAAAATTAATGGAGAGTATACTAAAGGAACGATTGGGGGTGTACTTGGAGGAGGTAAGAGGTCTGGATAGTCGGCAACATGGGTTTGTGCCAGGTAGATCATGTCAAACCAACCTTGTGGAGTTCTACGAATGGGTAACATCAGAACTGGACAGGGGAAAGCCTGTGGATGTATTATTCTTGGACTTCAGCAAGGTGTTTGACTGTGTCCCCCACAATAGTCTGGTGGAGAAACTGATGAGGTTAGTAGTAGGCCCTTTGATGGTCAGATGGATTGAAAACTGGCTAGCTGGACGCACCCAGAGAGTAGTGGTCTGTGGGGAGCTCTCGAACCCTAGAGAGGTTGGTAGTGGGGTACCGCAGGGCTCGGTCCTGGGTCCGATCCTGTTTAATGCATACATATTGGACGTCAGAGAGGGTATAGGGTGTGAAATGAGTCTCTTCGCAGATGACTCCAAGATGGGAGCAGTAGTTGAGGGAGAAGGGGGAGGGAGAAGAGGGGAGGTTGGCCCTGCAAGGGGACCTGGACACCCTGGAAAGCTGGGCTCACACATGGAAATTAAATTTCAATATCACCAAGTGCAAGGTGTTGCATCTTGGTCGGGGAAACCCTAAACACAGGTACACCCTGGGAGGGGAGGCGCTGGAGGCCTCAATAGGGGAAAAAGACCTAGGGGTCATGGTGGATGCATGTATGAATAACTCTGAGGAGTGCAGGAGAGCGGCTAGCAAGGCAAACAGGATGTTGGGATGCATCGTAAGGGGGATCACCTCTAGGAGCAAGGAAGTGATTCTGCCGCTGTACAATGGACTGGTTAGACCACACCTTGAGTACTGTGTACAGTACTGGAGACCACACTTGAAGAGGGACATACAGCTCCTGGAGAGGGTACAGAGGAGGGCAACTAAGATGATATGAGGGCTAGGGGATTTGATGTATGAGGACAGACTTGAGGAGCTCTGCCTGTTTTCATTGGAGGAGAGGAGAGACAGGGGGGACATGATTGAGGTCTTCAAGTACCTCAAGGGAATAAATAGGGTAAACATGGAGGGGATCTTAGACTAAAGCAGGGAGGTATCACCAGAGGGCATGGTTTGAAGTTGGAAGGTGGAAGGGTGAGGGAGAAAAGAGGAGGAGGTTTTTCACTGAGAGGGTGGTGGACCCTTGGAATGCACTGCCTGGTGAGCTGGTTCAGAGATCCACAGTGGAGGGCTTCAAGAGAGGGTGGGACAGACACAGAAAGTGGATGTATCAGATGATGGCCTGTCCCAGGGGGGTGGGGATGGATGATAAGGGTTTCTGGAGCACAAGGGATCGGAGGGCCTTGGCACCCAACTAAGGATCTAAGGTTTGAGCAGACTCGATAGATCATACGGCCTAATCTGCTGGCAAATAGTATGTTAGTATGTCAGCTTGATGGGGTGATGCCTATGCCTAGGTCTTTTCCCCATTCTGTCTGAGCCTTTGCACATGACTGAGGAGCAGGTCCAGAGAACAGTCTATAGAATGCTGTTAATGGCCTGGATTGGGCTGGGGTGAAAGTATTACTTTCTCAATGGCAGAGGGCTGTACCTCCACTGTAGACAGGTGCCGCCTAATTCTCAGATATGCAAAGAAGTCTCCAGAGTGTATTCATTATTCTTTCCTCAGGTCCACGAAAGACCACAGTGACTCACCCATGAGTAAGTCACTGACTATGTGGAGGTCGTCTCTTGTTCATTTTAGGATGGGCTGGTGTAGGAAAACGTTATATCCCTGGTGCTCATATTAGAAGAGAGGACATTCCACTGGCAAAATATTTATATGTCCTGACCTAAAGTATAGCTAGGTGCCTTGTGAGATGTTTTTTGTTTTCATTTAGCTGTCCTCATGTCTGCTAGTGTTGGTGACAACAGTCCCAGCATCAGTTGTCCCCTTCCCATCACTTCCTCTTCTGTTGCAAGCCACTGAGGGTGTTCTCCCTTTACAATTAACTATGAAGATGAGTTGAACTGCCCAATAGTAGTTTTTAAGGGTATGCCTCCCGTACAGCAATACTTCTACAACGACATACGTTGATGCTGACAACATCAACATGTTGCTGTAGAAGTCTGCTCAGTACCCGGCAATACTTTCCCCCATCCTGCACCTCCTCCCTGAACCAACTCGACTCAGAGCTGGAATCTATTAGTAAGGGGGGTGTGGGGGGCAAAGCCCCCCAAAGAAGAAACAGTGTCCAAAGTGTGAGGCTCCCTGCGACTGCAAATCGCGGTCGACATGGAGCCTGTCGCTGTGATGCCAATTTTATAGATCCATTTTTAAGCCCTCCTAACTTCATGGGAAGCTACAATATAGTGCATTTAATCTGGTCTGTCCCCCCTCCCCCCCATAGGAACCTGTGGATAATAGTGTTTAGTCACTTGAAGTATTTTTCTGGAACCCTGATTGGTACATTTTGGAAAAGGTACAGACATTTGGACCATGTACACATTTTTGTCATATTTACACGTCCAATGAGGCTGATAGGTAGGCCTTCCCACCTGTCACAGTTCTGCTGAAAAACAGCCAGACATGCTAGATAGTTTTCTTTATAGAAAATAGACAGCTTGCAGGAGAGTTTGATCCCAAGGTATTTTGGGGATTTGACATCCTGCATTTGTAATGGGTCAGTGGTCCCCTGTTGGTCTGAACATCCCCCCAAGGGCAGAAGTTCACTTTTTAACCAGTGTATCCTATGACTGACTGTTTTTCCATATTCCATCAGGAGAGCATGTAGCCTAGGTATTCCAGTTTTTGATATTTTTCAAATAGACCAGTAAATCATCTACAAATAATGATATTTTATGATGTGAACCGCTAACAGTTAGGCCCTCAATTTGCTTTTCTTGGCAGAATGCATCAGCCAGGGGCTGTAGGGACAACACATACAGGAGTGGTGAGAGAGTACATCCCTGTCTCGTTCACCTTTCTAGCCAAAATGGGTGGGTTAGCCCATCATTTTCCAGGAGCTGTGCTTGGGGCTACTTATAGAGGGTTTTAATTCATCTCAGCATGTTATTACCCAGCCCATATCTCGAGAGCTGTGAACATACACCCCCACTCCACATGGTCAAATGCTTTCTCAGCGTTCAGGCCACGGACTACAGGGTTCCCCCACACAATCTCTGCACCCACCTCCAAAGTACATTCAGTGTCCTCCTGACATGATGTTTACCTTGCCTCCCCTGCACAAAGCCTACTTGATCCTGCTATATAACATGGGAGAAGATTACCTGTAGGCATTTGGCAATCACCCTCGTGAATAGTTTGTAGTCTGCTGAGAGCAGGGAGATCACTCGGCAGGATCCACATAGTTGAGGTCCTTTCCTGGTTTTGGGAGGATAGTTATAGTGGCAGACCTCATGGAGGGGGGGCATAATGCCCTGCCTAAGACTTTAAGGCTCTGTTCACACTGTAGGACACCGCAGCATGTGTTAAGCAACCATTTTAAAACACGGATTAATGCTTATCGTGTCAATGCGTCCGCACTGGTAAAGGTGGTTCCTACACCGTGTGGTCTCCTTTTCATGAACCATGCTATTGTATTCAGATTATAAACATGAATCCCAACTTTGCACCATTGCAGTTTCCCATGGCAGCTCAAAGCTGCTTACAATGATGCTTTGCAGTGACGTAAAATTTCCCATGGTGCAACGCCTGTTGCTAGGCGTTTTGTTTACAGATGGCGCCCTTCAATGAATCGGCTGTACTGTCAATCGTTTCTTACTATCATAACTCATTGAAAAGCATGAGAATGTGGAGACTGTGCAGGCATTTGGCTACATTAAAGGGAAAGCAGCAGAGAAAGCAAGTTTTCAGGCTGAAACTGATTCGATTTATCGTATTGATGTACAACACAATAGTGACATCCTACATGGCTCTGACCATGGATAAGGGGATCTGGTGCAGAGACAGGCGTTCTGTGTGGTGGAACGGTATTGTTCATACCACCTGGCACGATGATGAGTGGGTTAGAAATTTCTGCATGACAAAGGCGTCTTTCAATATACTTTGCCAGGAACTTCATGACATTATAGTGAGGCAGGACGCCAAGTTACGGAAGTGTGTGGCCATTGACAAATGTGTTGCCATCACATTGTGGAAGCTGGCCACCAATGTTGAGTATCGCACCTTGAGTCATCTTTTTGGTGTGGGGCGGTCCACTATATGTGAGACTGTCTGTGAAGTTTGTCATGCCATAGTCACTGTTTTAATGCCACATTTCATCCAATTTGGCAATATCCCAGAGGTTGTTGCTGGGTTTGAAAGGGAATGGGGCTTCTCATGCTGTGGAGGAGCGATAGATACCACCCATTTCCCCATCATGTGCCCACCACAAAATGCCATGGAATACTTCAACCGCAGAAGCTACTATTCCATCGTAATACAAGCAGTTATGAATCATAAATTCTGCTTTCAGGATGTGAATATCGGGTGGCCAGGCAGGGTGCATGACTCATAAGTCTTTAAGAAAAGTGAAGTCTTTAGAAAGGGTCAAAGTGGTATCTTGTTCCCTGCACTTGAGAGGGACATTGGAGGAGTACGAGTCCCCACAGTCCAAATTGGTGATCCGGCATACCTGCTGTTTCCATGGGTTATGAAATCCTTTCTCAATTACAGTGACCCAAGAATGTGCAACTTCAATTATAGGCTAAGTCATGTTAGGATGGTGGTGGAATGCATGTCTGGGAAGTTAAAAGGGTACTGCAGATGCCTTCTCAAGCGTATGGAATTCTCTATAAAATATGTTCAAGTAATTATTGCTGCTTGCTGTGTTCTGCACAATTTGTGTGAGACAAAGGCTACATTTTTCCTGCAAGAATGGTTGACCAAAACAGATGTGTTCTGGCAACCACGTAATGACCAGCCAAGTCAAGAGGATACCTCTATTGCAGAGGCTGGTCGTCAGGTACACGCCATCCGGGAATCACTGGCTACCTTGCTGCACTCCATGTAGACCTTGCATTGTGTACTATAGCTGATGTGAAGTTTTCAGGATGCCTAATGTAAACAGAACCTGTGCCACTATATAATGACTGTACGTTTATTATATGGTGTATAATGTATTACACCCTGAGGCAGACCCAGACTCCACTGTTTTGTGACTATTGTGCTGCACACTTTACCTAGGGCACCAATTTCACACTGCAATGCAGTATTGAAGGCCCCCCCCAAAGTTGTTTTCTCCCACATAACCGCTGCATTTAATGCTGTTGCATGAATGCACTGCATGGTGCTTCTCAAAGTTCCCCTGTGCCTTCCACTATGTAAAATAATTTCATGACCCATTATAGCTGTGCAGATGACAATATTAAGTAGTGGAGCACTTGTAGGGCTATGAGGGGTGATGTGTGAATAATAATTCTTGAGTCGCACTGAGAAGTGCAAAAAGCAGCAATTTATTAACGCCTTGAACACAGCATTGCACGAATACGTGTAAAACCTTTGGATCATTAAGTCTTACTTAACAATGTAATGGTGCATTCTGTACTGTAACTCTTTTACTACCAGTAACCGGTGATAATGACACATGAATGCATAACACACAAATGTCATAACAAACAAAAAATGTACAGATTAACTGTATCTTTTTAACAAAAATGTATTTGTTTACTGTTCACAACAACTTCAGAAACTACTTAAAAGTTTTATAGAAGTTATTAAATGCATTTCATTCTGTAGAAACTACAACGCCCAACAATACGGTCTTGTGAAGTGTTTTTCCCACATTTTTAAAACTGTTAAGAAATGTTTTTAACACATGCCAGTGTGCGTTTTTTTTTGGTTTGCTAACTATAAACAGATAAGCATGAATGAGTTAAGATTTGCAAAACATGTCTTTAGAAAAACTGAAGAGTCTTGCGATTTAAAGCTTTTTAAAAATGTTTTTAAAAACCACTGCTTACTTTTAAAAAATTCTTTTAAAACTGTACTGAGTAACACAGACACGTATAAGTATATATGCAGTGCTGATTTTACATTTCTGGGGGTTACCTTTAAGCAAAATGAAATTACTCGAAGAGTGTTTGTATAAACTTGATATGCTTGTCATGCAACATCAAGAAATCTGCATAACGTTCAATAACTTTCAATAAACATAGCTGTTATGTCTTATCCATGTGCTGTGGTTTGTGAATTAAAATAATTGAGTAGCATAAACGTGTACCAAAAAAGTTAACAAGTAACAAGAATGAATGCCTTTTTTTTTTTGCCTGTGCAATATGACAATATTCATTGCACTATAAACCAGGTCCCAATATTCATTATAGTTAAAACTTGGATTCATGACAGGTCAGTCCATGTCATGTCCTCACAGAACAATTCTTCAGTCATACTGCAGTTTGCAGTTGTAGAAGTATAATATGTGCCCTGTTATGAGGCACTGGGACCGGCAATGTCAGTGGCACCCAACACATTGATGGTCATGCCACTTTGACCAGCAGCATTCTATATGGCGCTGTGTGCATTACTCCGAGGAGCCATCATTGGGGCTGGGATTTGGGGTGGTTGATGCAGCACCTGGGGCTGTTGGAGCTGTTGGAGCTGTTGGCTGGAGCGCAATATTTGCAACAGGTTATTAAAGAAGTTGGCAGACTGCTCTGCCTCCATTTTCCTGATGCGCGCCTCCTCAGCTCTCTCTTGTTCTGCCTTCATCATTTCTTGAAGTTGATTGATTATGAGCATACAGGTGAGCTCAAACAGGGCCTTCATGATGTCCTGTAGTCTGTTCATTTTTTTCCTTTCACATAAATGATGCAGTGACTCGTGCACTGCGGAGTGCTTCTGACCAGCAGCCATAGGTGTGCTGGTGGTTGGACAACTTGTGGAGGTGTCAGAAGCATCGAGCAGGCTGTCACAGTCAACAGCTGGTTCTGACCCAGAAGATGTATCCATAGGAGCTTCAGCATGGTCCTCTTTTTCCCATTCCCTCTCACCGTCTGTATAACAAAGGGTTGAAAATTCTGGTCAGAGGACTAAGCACTCCATCAAGTGTGAGAGACAGGATTTTGAGATCAAGAGAGTCATTACTGAATCTTGATTTACCAAGGGCTGTGGTAACATATTTACATACTTGGTGAGCCTTGTCTGCTTTGAAGTAGAAGTGGGGGGAGCTGGTAGGGGTAGTGTTCATTGCGGACAGAGGGGCTTCACCATCTCTGGAGTAGTCCTGAGGTAGGACAGTGCTGAGGTCAGTAAAGGCTTTGTTAAAGGTATTCACAATGGTTTTTGAGTTGAGGGTTGTGGTTCCGTTGATGTTGAGTATTAATGGGGGGGTTGGGTGGATTCCCGGTGAGTTCCTTCATGTTCTTCCAGAATTCCCAACCACTGCCCCAGGAGTTTGTGAGGACATGCTTATAGTAGGCAGACTTCATTTGCCAGATGGTTTTGGTGCAGTCATTGCAGGCACGTTTGTAGTTTTGGATGTTGTTTTGCCCTCCAGAGTTTCTGGCCAGCTCCCATAGGTGGTGTTTTGTTTTTAGCATCCTGAGAAGGTCACCTGTGAGCCAAGGGTTACTGAGATATTTGACTTTGTGTTTCTTAATAGGAGCATATGTGTCACAGGCCACAGTGAAGATGTTTATGAAGTGGTCAAGGGCAGTGTTTACGTTGGTTGTATTAAAGATAGGAGACCAATCTTGATGGAGGAAGTGGGATTTGAGCCGAGGAAGGTGACCACGGGGTAGAACCCTGCTGGTGATAGTTTTTGGTGGTGGTTTGATGAATTTATTTGACCAGGTGCAGCTAACAGGGGAGTGGTCGCTGAGAGAGTCAGGGAGGACATTAGTGTTAGATATCCGTGATGCATGACTGGTAAGGATCCAGTCCAAGCGTGTGCTGGTGCCAGTCCTGTGATTTTTCATGGTTGGTGAGTCAACCATTTGTGTGAGGTTTGCCGCAGCAACGGTATCCCTGCATGCACCAGCATCAGCCGCAGGCCAGTTGATGTTGAAGTCGCCTAGGAGAATGGATTCGGAGTCCAGCAGGAGTGACTTTACAAAGTCAAGAACAGCTGTTAGACCAGTCCCCTGTTCTTTGGGAGGGATGTAGATGGTGGCAACAGTGACGGTTTTGTTTTGGGCTCTGAGGGGGATTCTCACTGGCAGTATCTGAGCAGTTGTGGGTTGGAATGAGGTAATGATGTCGTGCCCCGTATGAGGTATTTTAGGTAGAGAGCGCAGCCCCCACCTTTTTTTGGAGGGGTGATCCAGCTTAAAGACCTTGTAGCCAAGAAGGCTGATTGCATGGTCCAGTACTGATGGCATGAGCCAGGTTTCGATAACTGCCAGGATGTCAGGGCAGTGTTGGCTGGTGAAGGCCTGTAGGGCATCCATTTTAGGAAGGAGGCTGCAGATGTTGCTTGATATGAATGAGAGAGCATCCGAAGGCTTGCTTAGATTAGTGGCTTTAGAGCAGAATGGGCCAGGGCTCAGGTGCACGTTGTCTGACAGCATTAGGAGGAGGAGGACTAGTCTCAAGGAGCTGCAGCATACTTCTTTAAGGGAATGCTTTCCCCTGCTAGCATCTCGGGAAATTGCTGAGCATTGACAATAGTGGGTGAGGGTAAGCATAGACAGGGAGGACCAGAGTGGAGGGCTAGGACCAGTGTGGGTGTAGGACAGTTTCATGGCGGTATGATGGACCCTGGGCAAGGGGCAGTGACCAGTGTGCAGCGTGCCTATGTGGAGGAAGGATGTAAGAATGTGGAAGCTGTGGGCGAGGGAAGGAAAGCAGACTTTTGGGGTGTACAGTAGGGGAGGAAGACAGACAAGGAGAAATAAAATAGAGGGTAGAGAGCGGTGGAGGTGCATGATTATGGTAGGATCCGGGGTAGGCGAAGAGAGGGGGTTAAGACAGGCTGGTGGGGCTAGGAGAGGGGGCGGAAGAGTAGTAGCTGGATCAGTGGGAAGTGAGGATACAGCCAGGAAGGCCAGGCAGCCAGGGAGTGGGAGGTGGTGACTAAAAGATGGGGGGGAGTCCCAAAACAGGTACCCAATGGGGCACGAGTGGGGGGGCGGAGCTACCAGGGGGCGTGGAGAAAGGTCTATAAAGTTAAGGTCGGAGGGGGAAGGGAGCAGGTGTAAAATTTCATCTGTTTGCTGTAGAATTGAATGGGTGCAGCAGCCCTGAGCAGAGCAAAGTTTTAGCTGGCTCAAGAGCCAATCCCCGAGCAGAAGGCAAGACAGCGTCCAGTCAGGGTGTGGTACAGATACCGTGGGGCCAATGGCGCGGCTCTCAGCAGTCCCGGTGGTTCAGGGAAGTCTTACCCAGTTCGAGAGGATCTCGAGGGCGGGAAGGAAGGTATATAGCAAGTAAAGCAACTGTGACTTTAAGAGGGTAGGCTTTTTTTTTTTTAAATGAAAGAACAAGAATCCCTCTGGTGGCAGGTCTGTATAACCTGCTAATGGAAAAAAAAACTTCTATTAGACTCTTGAATTTTGCTTAATTGCTTAATTTTGCTAAATTTATAATGGTGTGGCTAATGCCTCTCGAAGCTCTCTCGATATTCTTGGGTGAATTCTGTCCTGTCCCATAATTTCTCCAGTTCTTTCAGCACCCTTTCCCTTGTGAAAGGACTTATGTCTGCACCCTCTGTAGGGTGCTCTGTTATGTTTAATGTTGGCCCACTGCCATGTAGCTCATTTGCGAAGATTGAACAAAAGAATGCATTGAGTGATTCAGCTTTGTCCTCGTCTTTTTCCACTATCTGACCCTTACTTGTTACTATTCTGACTACCCCTCCTTTGTTCTTCCTTTTTTCACTGATATATCTGAAAAAGGTTTTGTCCCCCCTCCTTGACTTCTAATGCTATTGTTTCCTCCATTTGAGCTTTTGCCAATCTGATAGCTTTTCCAACTTCCTTAAGCTTTTCCCTGTAAAGCTCCCTATCAACTTCCCTCTGTGTCTCCTTGAACCACCTAAAGGCTTTTTTCTTTTCCCTAATCTTTAGTGCAACCTCTCTAGAAAACCAGAGAGGGTTCTTCTTCCTTTTTGATTTAGCTATTAACCATGTACAATCCGTAGTTACCGTGTTCAATGAGTCTTTTGTGGATTTCCAGCAAGCTTCTACATCCCATGTGGTGCTGTTTCCGAACAATGCCTTAATACTGGATCTCATTTAATGGAAATCTGCTTTTTTGAAGTCATTCAACTTTTTGTCTGGTGTGGCCTGAAACCTCCATATTATTAATTTGTAGCCAGACAGACCTGTGATCACTGGTTCTCAAACTGATGCCGACGTGGATGTCAGATATTCTGAGATTGTTAGTGAGAACCAGATCCTGTGTTGCTTTATCCCTGGTGGGTGAGTCCACTAGTTGGTTCACCCCAGCTTCCTTTAGAGTGATAAGAAATTCTCTGCTCTTTTCTGTGGAAGTTCTGCTAGTGGGCCAATCTATGTCTGGTAGATTGAAGTCCCCAACCAGAAGCAGCTTCCCTTTGTCAGCCATTGTGTGAATGGTCTCAAGGAGCTCCTTGTCCACACCAATGTCCTGGACTGGGGAAGCCTGTATATTTATTTATTTAAAATTGGTGACCGGGAAAGGCACGCTGAGCCAAGGCTCATTTCCAGGTGCGACCCGGGTACAAGGTGTACATCGAGGGCAAAATAGAGAAATTACAAAATGTTCTAGTTACAGACGTGTAGAGTAACAGCAGAGTGTATGACAGTGTAGTAAATTTCATCATCTGGAACTTACATGTCTAGTTGAATTGCGTGAACAGCCTATGTAAGTACAGGTAAACTGCATAAATCAGCATTTTGAATATGCACCTTAGGACAGGAAACATGATGGAGAACCAGGAAAGGACAGCGAGTGCTCAGACAACGAAGGGTGAGGCTGTCTGCAGCAGCAGGTTACCAAGTGGGTCAGCCATAGAAGGCTAGACCTGAGTCAGGGCGTGACCCTGAGAGCAACTGGGGCAAGAGGGGGTGGGGAGGAGCCTGAGTAGTAGCTTAACAGCTGCGAGGAAGGAGGCCTGATGGAGGCTGGGGGGGGGGGAGATTGTTCCAGAGGAGGGGGGAGGTGGTAGGAAAAGGCTGCCTGTCCCGAGGCGGAGAGTGGGCGTGTGAGTTGGAAAGTGCATGCATCTCTGTGACGGAGTGGGTAGCCAGAGTAACTGGTTGTTGAGAAGCGGGAGTAGAGGTAGGGAGTCTAGCCAGTATTTAGCTAAGAGGGAGGCGCTTTGGATGGTATATGACACCCTGGTGGATAGGAGCCCTGCTTCCAGCTCTCAGAGTGACCCATAGGGCTTCTGCTTTGCTATGTTTCTCCTGAATTTATGTAGCCTTAATTTCTTCCTTGACATATAACACAACTCCCCCTTCCCTCTTTGTTTTCCAGTCCTTTCAGAAAAGTGAGTAACCAGGTACGCTAACATCCCAGGTGTGGTTTTCAGACAACCACGTTTCTGTGACTGCTACCCAGTCTAGTTTTACCACTGCCATAATAGCTGAGAGTTCAGAGATTTTGTTCAAAAGGCTACGGGCATTGATGCACATTGCCTTCCAGTCTTGAAAAATTTTATCCATCTGGATGGCTACTTGGTTTTTGTTGTGGTTGTCCCCCAAGGGCTTTGCACTTTTTTGAATCAGTAAGGCTTTGCAGCCTGTAATGCTGTCAGATAAAAATATGTTCCCTGGTGTTACTGTTTGAATGCTGGCATGCTCTTTCATCCTAGTGGGTTTTCAGGAGCTGATGCTGGAGTAAAGACCTGCTGGATGGAAATGTGATACTTTGCAGGTGTAGAAACCTGGTGGATGGAAATATGATGATTGTTGCTAATGACAGTATGCTTATATTGTTCATCCGGCGGATTGCTGTAACGAACTGATGGGAGAGGGGCAGATGACGACCCATGTGATGAGCTGGGTGCCTGTGCTTCCTCCCCACTCTCTAGTTTAACTGACTGAGATGGACATCAAACTTGTGGCCTAGTGCCCTAGTTCCTTGTCTTGTAAGGTGTAGCCCATTGAATTTGAAGAACTCCCTGTCCCAGAAATTCTGCCAATTGTCAATGAAGCAGTGTCCTTTCTCCTGGCACCATTGTTTTAGCCAGCTATTTAGTTCGGTAATATCCTTTTCTCTGATTTTTCACCTGCTGCCCCTTTTTTCCCACACAGGCAGGATCTCAGAGAATGAGATGCCAGATGAAATGGAAGATGGTTTATCACCTAGCTTGGACAGGTTTAACTTTGGCTGTTCTACAGATCGACTGGCCAGGTCATTTGTTCCCATGTGGATGAGAATGTGTGTGTTCTGTGGTGCCATCAGTGCAAGTTTTTCTATATGGTTCGTATTCCTCCACGTCAACATCCCAGGGAGGCACCTGACCGTAACCATAGCATGATCCTGATAATAGATGTGTGACTCCTCGTATCATTGAGTCATCTCGTATAAGTATGTTTTTTTTCTGCTTTGTGATAGTTGGAGTGGGTGGTGCACTTCCAGATTGCGAAGTGTTGCTCCCCGAATTCATGCTAGTTTCATTTAACGACGTGGATGCTAGTGGGGCAAATCTGCTTATTTATTTATTTATGAAATCGGAATTACAACCCTTTGAGTTATAAACTAGTTTCCAAAGGCTCCACGTCAGAATAAAACATAGACCTCCATACAGTACATACATAGAATAAATGTGGGTCAGCAATCATACAGAGTATAAGTACAATGAGCGCGGGTTAATGCCTATACATTTGGTAGCTAAAACAGGGCAGAGCTATTGACATATTTACCTAATGAGCGGTTAAGACCTAAACAATTGGTAGCTAAAGCAATGTATGATATGAGTTTGTAGTAGGCCTTGTCTTATACATATACAATGCATTCATAGTCCAGTGCAACTATATGGTAACTGAGGGAGGTGAGGAGCCTGTAGGCTAGAAATAGTGAGGGCTGTCCACTGCCTGGCCAAGGGTGGGTGCATGGCATAGCCGCATGGTGCAGGATCCACTGGTTACACTGGCATTGATGTGAGGAGAGGACATGAGCCCTTAAGACAGCTTTAAAAGGACCTAGATTGGTGATTGTTGTGACGGCCGGAGCAAGAGAGGGCATTGTACCAGAATGGAGCTCTAAGGGGAAGGATCGCTGGGCCAGGGTGGTCCTGACCCCAGGCACCTTCCAGATAGTTTTTGGGGCAGTCCGTGTGGACGCTGAGATGGTGGCTGCCTGAAGAGAATCCATGACACCTATTGGGGTTAAGCCCAGGTGGATTTTTTGGGTGAAGAGACAGGTCTGGTATAATAGTCTTTCTTCAAGGGACAGGATATTGGTGAGTGTGTATAGGGTGCAGGTATGTGTATTTCTGTCGGCACCAGAGAGGAGCTGGCAGGCCTTATTGATGACTACTTGTATTTGATGAAGTGCCGTAGGGTCAGCAGCAGCATAGATTGTGAGGCCATAGTCCACCAGCGATAAGACTGAGGAGGTAACGACTAGGTGAAGTGCTTCAGGTGGCAGGCAGTCTTTATGTCTGTAAAGGAGACCAATGCGGGTGTTGGTGGCGGAGGTGAGGATTTTTATATGTTCGTGGAATGAGAGGGAAGAGTCAAATGTAATACCTAGATACTTGTACTTTTGGACCTGTTCCAGTGGGATGAGAGAGGTGGACAGTATTTCCAGGAGGAAATCCTTTGATCTGTTTTGGTGGTGGGCATAGAGCATCATCTTAGTTTTTTAATGTTGACCACCAATCTGTGTTCAGTAAACCAATGTTCAATCTGAGAGGAATTTTATAAGGTACACAGGAGACAGAGAGGATCAGGATGTGCGGCATAAAGAACAGCGTTGTTCGCGTAGAGGAGAAGGTTGCTGGGGCAGGATTTAGGCAGGGCGTTGAGGTAGATACTGAATATCAGGGGACCCAGGATAGATCCCTGGGGAACTCCTGAGTGCACAGGCAGCATAGTAGATATGGTATTATTAATTTTAACACATTGGGTTCTAGATGAAAGATAGCTGGAGAACCATGAGAGTGGACAATGAGAGACCCCAATTTGTTGTAATGTGTTAAGAAGGAGAGGATGAGAAACCATGTCGAAGGCCTTTGAGAGGTCTATAAACACAGCCCCTGTGAGGTGCCCCTTGTCAAGCGTGGAGTACAGGGAGTTAGCAAATTCTTTGAGGGTGGCTGTAGTGCTATGACCAGCTCTGATACCATGCTGCTCCCTACATAAGAGGTTGTGTGTGAGGAGGTAGTCAGTGAGCTGATTGGCCATGATCTTTTCAAGGGCTTTAGAGAGTTGGGGAAGAATTGAGATGGGACAGTAGTTGTTTGGGAGGGAGCTGTCACCACATTTCAATATTGGTGTTATCACTGCCATTTTCCATGGGATTGGGAACTGGCTCAAGTGCAGGTACAGATTTAGAAGGTCCGTGAGTGGGGAGATAACTGAGTCTAGTGCAAGGTATAGGATACTCATATCGAAGGCATCTTTGCAGTAATTAGAGCTCTGGAGGGCTTTGGACAGTTAGGCTTTCGCTTCTGTAGGGGTAATGACTCTGAGTTTAAGGGGGTGGAGGAGCTCAGGCGGTGGGGTAGGCTGAATTGGATCAAAATAGTTGCTAGGGAGGACTGAGCGGAGGTCTGAGAAGGTGGAGTTGAGGCAGTTAGCTATGTGAAGTGTGTCTGTGGTGGTACTACCATTAATACTACATTGTGAGGGGGGAGTGTGGGATTTACCATTAAGCTCCTTGGTGTTATCCCAAAACTTTCTTGTGCTACCCCAGGAGGTGGCTAGGGCGGTTCTGTAGTGCTCCGCCTTGGCCTTGCGGATTGCCCAGGTACACTTATTGCGGGCAGCATTATAGGCCTGTCTGTCGCTTAGCAAACCGGAGGCAGTGGCACGATGCCAGAGGTTGTCATGCATTTTAAACTGTTGTAGGAGTTCTAGGGTGATCCAGGGGGCACTACGTTTCTTAGTGGTCACTTTGATGGTCGGTGCAAAAGCATCACAGGCGGTATTAAAGGTGGTGGTGAAGTAGTGCAATGCATCATCTATGTGCTGGGCTTGGGAAATAGGGGGACTAGTCCCAATTAATTAGATATTGTTTGAGTTTGGCTGTTCCTCCTGGGCGTAGTCGACGATGAAAGGTGATATTTGGTGGGGGTTTAGGTAGCTGTTTCTTTAAGAATCTGCATCTTGTTCAAATTGTGTTACTCATTGAGCTAGGTGTGGCTCCTTTGGATCCTTTGCGTTTTGTGACTAACTGCCACTGCCCTGGTCTGTTAGTCCTTTGGGGTAAGAGGGCGCTTGCGCAATGTGAGTGTGTTTAGGAGGCATAGCATTAGATCGCTGTGTGGTGTAGTTGCGACCTAAGGTAATAGATTTCAGCATGTGTAGCCATTAGTTGGGATCTTAGGTCATTGATGGCTGTGCATGTAGAGCAATGTCCCAACTAATGGGAAAAGCCCTGGTAGAGAGGGTTCCGTGGGCATTGCAGCTGATAAAGTTTATCACTGTGGACGAAAGGTAGAAGGTGTATACCTAATGGTGAGCGAACAAAAAGGCAAAAAGAGATGAATAAGAATTTTTTTTATGTTGCGGTCCCTAGTGCAGTGATGTTATAAGGAACTATAAAGGAAGTGAGAACCTAGGGGAGAGTGGAATGAGAGGCAGGGTGGGTGGGAGCTGCTCTGAACCTCCAGAAACAATCAGCCACATCCCAGAGCCAAAGCTGCTGTCTGCCTCCCCAACCTGAAAAGATAGAGAAGAACAAGGTACTATAATTCTGCATTAGCATGGAGAAAATTGTGACTATTACTGACATAATTGCTGACAGGTCTCATGTAAAGAACATAGGTATGCCACCTCAGTGGCAGGGGGTGGTTATAGCACAGTGCACTGTCAACAGCTTCTCAGAATCTCGATCTTTGAAGCTACCACTGTAGCAAAGAAACTGCCAGGTGGAAAGACAGTTCTTCATTGGCGTGGATCATTCTACCCAGTCGCGTGAACAGCAGGGTAGCCTAAGTGTCGCCCGGTGCCCTGCCCCCCGCTGATACCCACAGCCCATAATGTGGTCAGGAGTGGGGATATCAGTCCTGTCACGTATTAGTCCACACTCTGTCAATGTTTTGCTCAGCCTTTCCTGTCATCCACAACTGCGGCAAATACTATTACTTGTAAGGAGGGTTTGCTGTAATGAGATAGGTAGTGAGTGATTGTTGAGGCTCATTCTTTTCTATTCCAGGCTGTGTACTGGAGGGTGCTCCAGACCCTCCCCTCCCTCCCCATGGATGTCCTAAGGTCGTGGTGGCACAGCTCCCACCTGCATGGATGAGAAAGAAAAAGAGAAAAACATTCCTAGAACTAGATGGAGTCAACCCTCACAAACATGCGCACTCCTGAGGTGGCCGTGACTATGACAACGATACATGAACTGCCTGTAAAATGAGTGGGAATCACTGCTCTCTGCCTTAACCCGCTCCCTGTTACAACATTGCTGAATTCCTGCATTTCACTGTCAGGCACCATGGTCCCATTCATTATTCATCAGTGGAGTAGTTACTAAAGTAAGGGAAAGTTCAGGGAGAGGGAAAAAGACAGAGCATGCACAATGCCACCAGAGGCGACATCTCTATGACAGCTTGTCTAGATATTGAGGAGAGAAAAGTAAAAGTCTTCTACGTCTGGAAATTCATGAGGAATATCTTTACCATCTCAAAGGCTGGTTGCTCATTTTGTCTTGACAAAGAGGTCCACGTCCCCACCCTATTCCAGCTCCAGATGTTATTTATACTGACATCGTCTAGACAGTGTGATCATTTGCTGTTAATGGTTTTCCGCTAAAACTGTTACCACCATCCCACTCAAATCATGCAGGCTGTGAGGAACCCCTCCTAACCCCAGGACCATCCATTAGAATTACCATCATGGAGCCCCAACACTCACCAGTTTTCTATGCAGACAATTTTAGCCATTGTGCAATTTACTGTCCCAAACCCCACTATGTACAGTACATGGAGAAGTAAGCTTAAGTTTTACCTTCCCTGTGGGTTGTGGAGATGGGATACATGCAGAGAGCTGAGCCAGACACTCCACGGAGGGGTGAATTTACACTGGGGTTTAGCGAGACACTTGGGGCACTAAATGGAGAAGCAGCTGCTCAACTGTGAATAAGTCACTTAGTGTGCTGGAGGGACTTGTCTTTGCTGCGACCACCTTTCCAGGGCTGCATCCTCTAAGTTCATGAAATCCTTGGCATCCCTGGGTTTTGTGAAAAATCGTAAGAGTCATAGAAGAACCGTAACATGTAACTTGGCTTGGTAAAGCAAGACAAAATCCCATCCTCTATGATGCAGTTTTGATGTCTTCAAATTTGTGCTACTGCACTTGCAGGTCTTGGCTAAAGTTCTGAAAAATCAGGACTTTTCCTCCATCAATGTCAGTGGGGCCATGTGCTTGAGCTGCCTTCAGGACCTTTTCTTTATCATAGAACCATAGATATTTTATGAAATAGTGCCTTGGCCTATCTCTGGGCTTAGATTTTGGTCCTGTATGGTGCGCTCTTTGTATTTCATAGTTCAGGGCTTCAGGTTCAAGATCAAGGTGTTCCATTACCGGCACTGTACAGTACTGCCTGGTCCCCTTCTCCACCTTCCAGACTTTTCAAGAGCCCAGTGACATGCATATTTGACTGCCTGGCTCTATTCTCCTAGTCCTTGGTCCTTTCACTTAATGCCTCAACCTTTTCCATAAGTATTTTGTTGTTTCTGGACCGGTTCATCAAGGTATCCTCCAGCTCACTGACTCGCCACTCAGTTTCATCTATGCAAGCCATGTGGTTCGCCAGTGTTTCTGCCAAGCCTGTCACCACCAACCGCAGATGGGCTAATTGTACAGTTATATTGGTGAAGCCCACCTTGGACTTCTTGCCGAAGCTTAATATAATGAGAGCCAGCAGAGCTGCCACCGTCTTTTTCTGTGCCTCTTTTCCCATCCTTGCTTGATCACCATGGCTTGCAATCTTGTTCAGACCTCCACAATCGATCATGGTGGTCTGGCTGCTGTTGTAGAGGCATAGGTCAGGAAGCAGAGGTAGACCAGGAGAAGTTAAAAAGTTTGCAAGTACCATTTTATTATCAATAACAATAACATAGAAAAATAAAATTGTATAGGATAATTCTTCCTAAAGGCAGCACAAACAAAATCCTTCATCTGAGTCTCTCTCTCTCAATTTAAACTCAATCTATCTATATGTCTCTCTAAACAAAACATGCTCTATTTTTATAAAATGTCTTTTCCTGGCAGTTTAGATTCTGCATCCTTATTAATTGAAACATAGAAACATGACTGCAGAAAAGGACCACCTGGCCCACCTTGTCTGCCCAAGGCACCTAGCAGAGGGCTAGGACTTCCTCCAGTATCCTTACTTCTACCTCTGGCACCCTTTTCCTCCCCACCCCACCACCCGCTCCCAATACCAGACACATGTGACCATGTCATGCTCTCTTAAAGCCCTTTACGGTGGACTCCCTATCACCTCCTCCAGGAGCGCATTCTATTTCTTCACCACCCTTTGTGTGAAAAAGTTATTCCTGTTGTTTCCTCGGAACCTGCCTCCCTCTACCTGTAGCATATGCCCCCTGGTCCTCTTCTGCCCCTTAGTTTAACAAATCCCTCTTCTGGCTCTCTGTTTATCCTCTTAACATATTTAAAGGTCTCAACCATATCCTCCCTATCCCTTCTCTGCACCAGGGAGTACATTCCCAGTTCCCTCAATCTATCCTCATATCTCAAGTGACTGAGCCCTGTTACCATCTTAGTAGCTCTTCTCTGTACCCACTCCAGCCTGTCCACATCTCTTCTCAGGAACAGTCTCCAGAATTGCCCCCATATTCCAACTGCTGTTGTTAAGTTACATCTCCTGTTTTAACAAAATATATAAGAACTTTTTCAGTTTATTTCCTGTGACCAGCCTGAAGAGTACATCTAGTCTTAACAGGTGCAACAAAATAGAACATTCTTTCCCAAAGCTGGTCTCCTGTTGTCAATTCTGTAAACAAACTTGTGGAAGGCAAAATATGTCTCAAGGTCAGCACCCTGTATTTAGATTGCCACTTTAAAAAAAAAACAAATATCTTTCTGCAATCATATCAACAATATAAGTATATACATCTGGAAACTAAGGGATCCCAGATTCACAAAAAGATTCACATATATTTTTTTTTAACCACAGAGAAACAAGAGGAGAAACAAAGAATAGAAACAGCAAGTGAAGGAAGGGAGATAAGAGAAAACTGTAAGACCATTGGAGTGTCCAGTTCCTAGATGCCACAAAAAAATTTGATTGTGCAATCAGACAAGAAACAGACAAGAGGCAGAATAGGAGAGGACAAAATAGATCCTTGCTTTTTAACTCTCTCTGCCCCTCTCTTTAAGAGGACACCCCTGAGGAGGCGCTTTTAGCATGAAACCAGTTGGGTTTATCCATGTGGACCCAAACTTGTTCTTTCTTGAGATACTGTTCAGTAAATAAATCATATCTGTGTTCATATTCTGTTGACTGCTGTTTTATCTTTGCTTTGCTGCCTCTTTAAGAAGAAACCTGTTTTTTTTTCTTTAACAGGTTTCGAAAACCTTCTTATATTTCTCCTGTAATATTACCTTATAAAATGTACAGTTCGTTGCATATGCAGCATCCCTTTTTGTAACACGTTTTACAGCAAACATGTCAGTTAAGTATATACATTTTTTCAACCTTCTGAATTCTCAAATCTTCTTCGGGAATCTCTCAATCATCAGGTCACACCATAGGAACTTCACCATCAGTAAAGCAAGATCCACTCAGAAGATTTTCCAGCAGTATCACTGGGGCTGTCCATGCTGATGTCACCTGCTGACGTCACCACTCCTATAAAGGCATGAGCAGCCCTGCTCCCTTCTCAGTTCTTTCCCGCTATTGCTTCTGTTTGCATGGTTCTCTGTGGAAGCTCTGACACAGTTTTGTGCCATTTTCACATACGATTTTGGTTTTATTTAGTATTTCAGAATCTCTTTTAATTAAGAGACTCTTTTACCTTGTTTATGTTGAGAGTTACTTCTGTCTCTGCCACAGCAGAAAGAAAATTGCTTCTTTAGACGACTATATTCTCTGTGTCTGCTGCTTTGGACCTAACCATGAAGCCTCTGACTGTAAGCTATGCCAAAAGTTTAATCAAATCACCCTTAGGAAACACAAAAAAACTCTCAAGAAATTCCTCATGGAACAACAGGTAGCCAGTTCTGGGCAGGGGTACTCCGGGTTGCGAATGAGACCGCTCCCCTTGGTGGCATTATCGCTCCCCAATGGCTTCTTCTTCCTCCAGGGGTACTCCATCAGCTGTGGCTGTACCACCACCTGTCCTGGTCCAGGTCTCTATTCCTACCAGACCTATAATGACAGTGCCACCACCCGCTTCTCAGTGTGACCGGTCGTTGACCCTCAGTTCATTGGCCCCTACTTCACCAATGCTTGGTTTGTCAATGACAGCCCCTCCCATTGTGGCCTGATACTTCTCCAGACCCACAGATGTTGGGCTCTTTGGGCTCCCAGGCCCTGATGGATGAACCATCGTGCCCTGTTCTGATGACCCCTCTTCTGTCAAAGCAGCAGTCTACTGTGGTCAACCTCAGTGATATTCCAATGACCTTTACTACAGTCCTGGTTCACCAGTTAGGTGCTTATAAGCCTGGATTCCCTGCACCGTTGACAGCCCTGTCATTGTCGACACCACTTAGGCCTCCTATGGTGATCCCCCGTGGGCTGTTTTCGGTACCTCATTCATCAAACCTGGAGTTAGAGCAGGTTGACTTAGATGAGGAGTACCATCCTGACCTCATCCTGCCTGAGGAAGAGGAGGGTCTTCTTTCTTTTTTTTTTTTTTTGGTCTGGAACCCTCCCTTATTCTCAGACCTGCCCTGCCCACCACCCCCATGCCCAGGTTTGCCCCTCTGGGCAGGGCCACCAGGAGGCTCCCCCTCCCAATGGACACTATTGGCAAACCTCGGCTTAGCCCCGGGTCGGGTCCATGGGAGTGGGACCCCTCCCTGGCAGACATCGGAGGCAGTGGGTGGTGGGGCAGAGCAGGTCATCATGCCGTGGGGCCAGATTTTTTGTGGATGCTTGTAGCCCTGGGGACAGGGATGTGCAATGACATCCAGCATCCACCCCGCCCCCTAATATTATGGTGCCAGTCGTGGCGGCACTCCCAGCCTGTGCCAGGGGTCTGTAAAATGCTAGACACTCTTCCCCACCCTCCCCCCAGAGAAGGAGAGCAGAACCTAGGACCCTCCATCCATCCATTCTCCCCCCAACTGGCCCTCCAATTCCTGGGTTCATTCCAAACCTGGATCGTCGGCGTCACAAGTGAGTGAGGACTCTGTCAAGCATACTCCCAGGTCTCCTCCACAGGACCCTATTTTCTTTAATGTTATGAAGCAGCTGTCCACAGTTAGGGGCTTCCATACTGAGGAGGAGGATGCCACCAGATGGCAGTTGGTGGACTTTCTGGAAATTCCAGCAAATCCTCCAGTCATTTCTCCTATCCTCCCAGCTCTGAGGAATGCCACTACTGCCACTGGGAAAAAACTGACATGGTCCCTGCCATGCCTCCCAGGGCCTGCCTTACTATGCTGTTCAACCGGAAACCGATTCAGTGGTCATTAAAGCAGCTCATGACAGGTCTAAGGTGCCTAAGCACCTCAGATCTCTCCCCCCTGACAGGGAGTCCAGGTGGACAGACCTTTGGGGCAAGAGGGTCTACACCTCCTCCACCTTGTGGCTGAGGACTGCTAATTATCTCTCTCATATGGTTAAATACCAGAACACTGTCTGGAAGAAGGGGAAGGTGGCTGCCCAGGCCCTCCCTGACTGCTCCCAGAAACAGGGGGTTCTCAAGTGCTTGCAGAGTACAGAGGATATTAGCAAGCAACTCCTCAGGGCCTTGTACAATATCTCTAACACAGGTGCCAGGGCTGTTGCTACAGGCATTTGCCTCTGTAGACACTCCTGGCTGATGGTCTCAGGTTTTGTGGCAGATGTCCAACAAAAGGTGCTTAACGCCCCTTTCAATGGCTAAAAACTGTTTGACCAGATGTTCAGGACACCATCAATGACCTACAGGCATCTGGCAGGGTGATTAAGTTTGTCCACTCACTCTATCATACGTAGCCTAGGAGCAGACTGAATCTTTTTCTTTTCACAATGTGTCCCACAAGTCCGGAGCAGCCTCCTATTCCCAGGGCAAGTGAAAGGCCTCCTCCACCTTGCCTACCCCCCTCCTCTGGTTCAGCATGAAAGCATCCTAGGAGTGACTGATCAGCCCCAGTGGCTGGATCCACCTCAGCTTTACTCCTTGCCAGACCCCCCCTTCTGGTCCCCAACCAAGAGGAGGCGGTCAGAGGTCAGTTCTCCTTCCATCTCAATTAATGGAGAACCATCACTCCAGATGCCTGGATTCTTCAGATAATAGAGATAGACAGAACACACTCTGGAACTTCTAGAGACTCCTCCAGTACCCTTTACATTGCCACCCAGCCCATGGAGAAGTTCTCTGTTAGGAAGTACAGGCTCTTCTGTGAAAAAAGGTCATCGAGACAGTGCATAGGCACCAAAGGAACTGAGGTTTTTATTCCAGGTTTTTCCTGGTCCTCAAAAGAACCAGGAATTTGACGCCTATCCTGGATCTCAAGGACCTCGCTCTTTATACTCAGTACAAGAAATTCTGTATGGTCACTCTGCCAGGCCTGCTGCCCTTACTCAGGCAGGGTACCTAGCTGTGCTCCCTGGACATGCAGGTCATGTACCTTCATATCTCAGTATGCCCTCTGTACAGGAGATTTTTCTGGTTTCTTTTGCAGGACAAGCACTACCAGTTCAAGGTATTGCCCTTTGGCTTATCCTCTGCACTGATAATCTTTACAAAGGGCTTAGCAGCAGTAGATGTGGCACTTTGGTGAGAAGGATTGTATGTTTTCCCACGACCTGGATAACTGGCTTCTAAAGGCTCTGTCCAAAGCACAGTTCCTCCAGACCCTGTAGAGAACCCTTCAGCTGTTTCTCTCTCTGGGCATCACTGTCAATCTTACCAAGTCCATTCTGATTCCATCCCAGAGGTTGCAGTATGTAGGGGCGGTCCTGGACTCAACACAGGACAAAGCCTTTCTGCCTCTCAACAGTGTGGAGTGCCTTACTGCCCAGGCTCAGGAAGTCTCCCAGGGCTGTTATGTTCCTGCAAGGGTGTACCTGAGGCTTTTGGGTCTGATGGCCACAGCCATTTCCACAGTTCCCTTGGCCAGACTGCACATGCAAGTCCTCCAGTGGACACTCAGAGTGCAATGGGACCAATGCAAGGATGACTTGGATCAGTTAGTGCTAGTCTCCTCCCCAGTCCGTAAGGTGATTCAGTGGTGGATGGACCCCAGAACCTGTTACAAGGGGTCCCATTCCCGATCTCCTCCCCCCAGCAAATCCTCATCACAGATGCCTCCAGGTCAGGCTGGGGAGAGAGCATCTGGGGCCCCTATCAGACTCAGGGAATGTGGTCTCTGAATGAAGCCTCCCTGCATATCAATGTCTTGGAAATGCGGGCAGTCCTGTATGCCATGCAGGCCTTTCAAAACCATCTCCTTCTGGGGCAGCTATTGATCCAGTCTGACAATCTCAATGTTGTCTACTATATCAACAAGCAGGGGGAAATGCACTTGTACCCCCTGTGCAGGGAAGCCATGATAGTATGGTACTGGGCACTAGACCACAGTCTGGTTTCTTTTGGCAGTCCACATCCCATGCGTACTAAACAACCTGGCGCCTAAGCAGGATGCAGTCCAGCATGCACGAATGGAAACTTCTTTCATCCATTGCAGAAGATCTGTTCACCAGATGGGGTCATTCAGAGTTGGACCTTTTTGCATCCCCACTCAACACAAAACTGCCCAGTTTCTGCTTGCTTGATTCAGAGCCTGGAGTTTTCTATTGAGACGTGTTGTCCCGCTACTGGAGTGGGAGGTTCCTTGATGCCTTCTCTCCATTTCCTCTAATTCAGAGGATGCTAATCAAGCTGCAGTTGGAGGGAGCCAGCATGATCCTGGTCACACCTTTCTGGCCATGGCAAATATAGTTTCCATTATTGCAACAGTTAGTGGAGGAACTCCCAGTCCATATGTCCCTATGCAGGGATCTGCTGATGCAGCCTCAAAGGACCCTGGTCCATCCCAACTTCAAGCCCCTGCATCTGCATGCCTGGCTCCTGAGGACATAGCCATCACCTGGTTTGGGGTATCTCAGAGGGTGGCAATTTGGAAGTGCTCCATCAGAACCTCTTATGCCATGAAGTGGAAGAGGTTTGCCATCTGAGCTGCTAAGCATCATCTGGACCCTTTTACCTGTCCAGGGAGCCAGATTCTGGACTACTTGATTTCACTGTCAGAATCAGGTCTCCAGTATTCATCCCTCAAGGTCCACCTTTCGGCTATTTCTGCCTTTCACAAGCCTGTGGGAGGTCGTACCATGGCTCAGCTGGATGTGTCCCATACAATTCTCAGGGGCATCCTGCACCTGAAACCTCCAATCTGTTCCCCTGTCCCAGTTTTGGATTAAAATTTTGTTTTGGAGAAGTTGACCCTGTCTCCATTTGAACCAGCTGTGACTTGCGAGTTACGCTTTCTCTCTTGGAAAGCATTATTTTTGGTTGCTATTACTTCTGCTTGAAGGATTTCTGAGCTTCAGGCTCTCTGGAGTTAGGAAAAAATACAGGAAATGTTGGGGGGGCCCTTTGAAGTAAACAGTCTTCACTCAAGTTATTGTTCTTCAATCGATTGAAGAACAATAACTTGAGCGAAGAGTGTTTACCTCAAAGGGCCCCCCAACATTTTCTATATTTTTTCTTGAATTTGAAAGCCTAGATTGGGGGCCAAAGAACATAGAAGAGAACCATTACCCTCTAAACAATATTTACATTGTATCTCTGGAGTGAGGAGCCTTATTTGATTTTTCACAAAGACAGGGTGTCTTTTGTGCATGAATCCTAAGTTTCTCCCCAAGGTGGTGTCTGAGTTTACCCTGAATGAATCCATCCATCTTCCCATTTATTTTCCTGAGCATGCCAATCCAGGGGAAGCACTGCTCCATATGTTAGATGTGCACATAATTCTGAAATATTATCTGCTCCGAACTAAGGATAGCAGAAAGTTAAAGCAACTTTTTGTTTCCTTCACTCCAGGAAGAGAGAGCCTTCAGGTTTCTAAACAATGTTTGTCCAAATGGTTGGCACTTTGTATTGTGTTCTGCTACAACAAGTATAGCAAAGAGTTGCCAGAGGCAGTGAAAGCCCATTCCACAAGGAGTATGGCTACCTCTGTGGCTTGCTTCAAAGGGATCTCAGCCGCTGATATTTGCATGGCTGCCACATAGAGTACTGTCCATACTTTCATCAAGCACTACAGTCTGGACATTGCCTCAAGAGCCCATGCAGGATTTTTCAAGGCTGCTCTGCAGGGCCTCCTATCTTAAATTTTGGTTGGTCTTCCTCCCAGACTGTTCTGTTGCACCTGTAACTGCTTGGGACTCATTCCTACAATGTGACCTGATGACTGAGATACCCCCAAAGAAGACAGAATAGTAATGCTGAATTTACCATAACAGAAGATCTTCAAGGGGATCTCAGTCATCAGGTCTGCCTTCCCTCCCACCATCCCCCTTTGTGTGGGATTCTCATCGCAGAACTAGTTAACTGGTGTATCCAGACTTTTTGCTTTTGGCCTGGGCACCTGTCTCTCTCTTCTCAGTCCGCCAAGGCATGGGTGTGCTCCCTTAGTCTCTGGGGGAAAGAACTGAGGAAGGAGAGGGCCACTCATGCCTTTATTGGAATGGTGACATTGGCAGGTGATGTCGGCATGGGTGGCCCCAGTGGCACTGCTGGAAAATCTTCCATATGGCTCCTACTTCATTAATGAAGTTCCTACAGTTTGATCTGATGGCTGAGATCCCCTCAAAGATCTACTGCTGTGGTAAGCTCTTATGTAACTGTTTTTTTCAGAACCATATCTTGACAGAAAATCATTATTGACATTCTCCTTTCCTGATTTGTGCATCACTTTGAATTTAAATGGCCATAGCGCCAGGTACCGCCTTTTGATTCTGAGATTTTTTATCCTTCATTTGATTAAGTCAACAGTGGATTGTGATCTGTTATAAGCACAAAGTCAGCTCCTAGCAAATAAAACTTAAGGGAAGCCATAGCCCATTTCGCAGCAAAACATTCTTTTTCAATTGGAGTACTTTTTCTCTCTGTCATGCAGTTTCCTACTGATATACAGACTGGTATGTTCATTCAAATCTATATTCTGACTCAAGACTGCACCTAGGCCTACCTCTGATGCATCTGTCTGTAATAGAAATTGTTTCTCAATGTGCAGACTTCTTAAAACAGGGGCTGAACTTAACGCAGCCTTGAAGGCCCAAAAAGCTTCATTACAGTCTGAGGACCATTTTGTGTTATTTGAGAACTGTTTTTTTCATGAGTTCAGTAAGGGGAGTAGCTAACTGGACAAAGTGGGGAACAAATATCCTGTAGTAACCCGCCAGACCTAAAAATGACCTGACATGTTTGTTTTGAGGACAGGACTGCTAGCTACAGCTTCTGTCTTGGAAATATCTGGCTTTACATCTCAATTTCCTAAAATATAACCCAAATGTCTGGTTTCTTGCATGCCTAATGCACTCTTGGTAGGATTACTGGTCAGACCTGCCTTTTTGATAGATTGGATAACTGCTTGTAGGTGTCCCAGGTGGTTTTTCCAGTCTGGACTGAACACCACAACATCATCCAGGTAAGCAGAACAATAACCAGTGTGAGGGGTTAGACTTATAGCCATGTACCACTGAAATGTAGCAGGAGCACCATGTAAACCAAACAGCATAGTGGTGAACAGACAGAATACAACTGGAGAGGAAGATGCAGTTTTGCCTCTGGAATCTTTAGCTAGGGGAATTTTGCCAGTAACCCTTGGTGAGATCAAGGGTACTAATATACTTGGCACTTACCAATCTGTACACCAAATCATCTATCCTGGGTGAAGGATAGCTATCAAATACTGACATTTGATTAAGTTTTCCAAAATCAAAGCAGATTCTAACACCCTCTTCTTTTTTATTTATAAGCACCACTGGTGATGTGGTGATGACCCAGCACTTCTTAATTCATCAGTAATACTTAACTCTTTCACTTTCTGTAGTTCCTTAAAGAAGGCAGGAAATCATTTCTAACTGGCAGCTATTTATAAAGTTCACATTCTCAGAAATGATATGCATTCACCTAAATTATCCATATTTAATTGTACCTCAATAAAAAGTGATATACAAAACTATAATTTGCATTGTCTTGTTTTTATGGGCAGTATTCTGTTACAGTTCTCTTCATGGAACCAATAGTTTGGAGTTCTACCTATGTCATGGTTTGTGCACAGAATTCTAAACAGGGTTTTGATAGGTCAACAGTTCATAATTAGCATTCTGTACACAAATCGTGACATAGTAAAAACTCCACATAAGTGATTCCATGAAGTGAACTGTAACAGAATGCTGCCCATAAAAAGACAACAATGAAAACTACAGTTTTACTGATCCCTTTTTATTCAGCTACAATTAAATATGGATACTTTAGGTGAATGCATATCATTTCTGAGAATAAGAACTCCCTGCTAGTCTAACATTGTGCCATGCATGGACCCATTTGACGGGGCTTGCACCAAAGCTTTGGCACAAGCTGCCATAAAATGCGGAAATTGTCACAACTGCATCAATCCTTGTAAAATCAGGGTGCGTTGCATCAAAGGATTTGGTGCAGCTGCACCAAACACTGCAGTTGATGCAGGGTGTGACGCAAGCCCTGTGTCAGCCTTTTAAAATCAGGCTGTGTGACTCACAACTCCGTGAAACCTATCTCCAGCCTCATTACAAGGCTCTGTGCTAACACTGATACAAAGCTGCTATATCCTGTCTCCCAGCTCCATGAAATCCCATCTCCACCCTCATTATAAAGCTTTCTATTGTAACACTGTCTCCGGTATAAGGCTGCCATACCCTGACTCCCAACAGTGTGAAATCCCATCTCCACCCTCGTTATAAGGCTCTCTGTTCCAGCATTCTGTCTGATATAGGACTGCTATACCATGACTTGCAGCTCTGTGCAATCCCATTTCCACCCTCGTTAAATTGCTCTCTCTTCCCATGGCCAGTTTTAGAGTTTTGGGGGCCCCAGCAAGATAAGTGATGAGGTGTTTATTCCTTACCCAGCCCACCTTTACCATGTCTTTTACTCTGCCCCATATGCACATGTTATTTTTAATACAACCTATTACATGTTTGTGAGGGTTTTTTAGAGGGAGATAGCAATGTTAGTCCATGGAGCCCCTCTGCCCATCCAATACATATCTGTTCACCAGAGTCGGATTAGAAAGCAATTAAATGACATTATTATGCCATGTCAGGAGGCTCCACACAGCCCGGTGGTGCCCTTTATTTTTGTTTCACTTTAAAACCTACTCAGTCACCAAAGACAGAAAGAAAGAAAGAAAGAAAGAGAGAGAGGAAGGAAGGAAGGAAGGAAGGAAGGAAGGAAGGAAGGAAGGAAGGAAGGAAGGAAGGGAGGGAGGGAGGGAGGGAGGGAGGGAGGGAAAGAAGGAAGATATTCATAATTAATAAACTTTTTTATAGAGGTTTTTCTGCCCCGGCCATATCCATAAGTTCCAGGGATACACCTTGTTTAAGAATGTGGCCTCAGTCTCCCCTGGCCCTGGCAACTCACCAGTTATCACCATGGCACGTCTCTTCATGGCAGGAGCTCCAAATGGAGAGCTGTCCTCGGTCTTCCCTTTCACCACTAACTGGTGCCACTGTGGTGGCCTTTGCCTCGCATGCACACATGATACCCCCACAGAGGAGTAAGATCACTGGCCCTACTGCAGGGGTGCTGCAGCAGTGGAACACAGAGCTACCCAAACCCAGACTGGGGTATGTACCCAGAGGCAGGACTTACCCATCCCTGGCCTTATTGTTGCTCAGATTGTATCCTAGAAATGAGGATACTAACAGATACCTAGCATTTGGCCAGATAGTTAATGTGGTAGGATAATAGTGCTAGCTGACTATGGACCCTACCCTCTACGATCCAGTGCAAGGATTCTACAAATGTTGTGGAGCATGTGGATCCTAACAACAGATCCAGCTCAGATCCTAACTATCTGATCTAGGATCCCTGGATCTGACCTAGGATCCCTGGATCCTAACTAGGATCCATCACTGTCTGACCCAGGATCCCACATCTGTCTTTACTAGAATTTCTAGTAGGATCCTAGGTAGGATACCAGCACTGTCTGACAGATAGTGGTAGGATCCACAAAAGCACTATATGAGCAATGCCACCTGGCCTCCAGTGTTCTAAATCCACTTCTGAACCTGGAGCTCAGCACAACAATGCAAAACGCTGGTGCTGGACCATCTGGACCACCAGGGTTGCTCCATTACATAGCCCGCGATCGGGCTTGCAAGTGGGTCCACTGGACCACCAGGGATATGAATATTATTACAAAGCCCACGATCAGGCTTGTGAGTGGTCCACTGGACCACCAGGGATATGAATATTATTACAAAGCCCATGATCAGGCTTGGAAGTGGTCCACTGGACCACCAGGGATGTGATGTTTATTACATAGCCCGTGATTGGGCTGGATTTGGACCACTGGACCACCAGGGATGCCTTTTTCTACAAAGGCTGTGATCGGGCATTGGGACGCTTTGCCACCGAGGGGCAGGGGGTGTCGGTCCCAGGCAGCTGCAGCCTGGCAGGACGCCAGGGCGCAAGTCGCCGGGGATCGGCGCACCTGCATGCAAATGGGGCTATAATGACATGCAAATGGCCCCATTTGCACCTTGCATGCATAATGACTCCATTTGCATACACACCGCTGAATATCGTGGTTCCTGCGCCTAGTACCACCGTATTTGCGCTGGCGCATCCCCTGCTCCTCACCTGCCACTTGCGCTGGTGCAGTGCCACTGTGCCATGCGCAATATGGGTGGCCACAGTGCCATATTCAACAGTGCTGGGCCATGGCGTAGCACTGTTGAATATCACAGGGATCATGCCCTGGCACATCCCATTTGCGCTGCACCCAGGCTTGCGTCCCAGCCTGTCGTAGTCTGAATATCCCAGACCATGACTCTAACTCTCTCTAATATAAGGTTATAACACCATGGCTAAAGTATCAAATAACAGATTCTACTCAGATCACTGAAAATATAAATCACTTTATCTTTATTTCCGTGGCTATCCAGACTCTTAGCAAAAAAACATGTTTTGTACAGTAGTTAGTAAACCTTCCTGTATACATTCCATCCATTACGAAAAATATATTTTATTACATTTTTTATAACAAAGTATAAAACAAGTTTTTTTTTGTGTGTGTTTTTGTTTGTTTTTTTGTTTTTGTTTTTTGCTAAACCTAGGACCACCTCTTATGACTGAGGTTATATAGCAAAACATCAGTAGTCTTCAGGTGGTCACAGAAATAAAGAAACAGAGAGTTATATTTCCAGTGGTCTGAGTGGTGTTTGTTATTTGATGCTTTGGACTTAGTCGTTTTGGACACCATTCTCACAGAGGAGAATATTGTTCAATTTCCGCAAGGAATCTGTGTTATCCTGGTGTATCTTCTAGCTACAATATCTTAACTACCAGGTTCAAGAGATACCATCTCCACCGTCATTGTATCAGTCTCTTCTCTGCTCACCAGTATGGTGCTGCAGCACTGGGACTCCCAAGTCCCAGCTCCATGAAATACCTTCTCTGCCCTTCACCTAAGACTCTCTGTTCTGACACTCATTCTCACATTGTATAAGGTTGCCTTACCAAGGCTCCTGGTTCCATAACATCCTAGCTCCGCTCTCACTATTACGCTTTCTGTTCTAATCTTCTCTCATTTTTTATTTTATTTATTTCAATCTAGGATTACAATACCTTTGAGCCGAGGCTCTTTTACAAAGGTTCCACGTCAGCGTGTGCAACAGTCATTATTTTTAGTTACAAACATATAGTTATTGACGTACAGACATGTAATAACCAGTACAAAGACTTGAGCTATGAGCAAGACAAGGGAAGGGGTGGGTGGTGGGAGAGTGAGGGTAGGATGAGGGGAGGAAGGAGGTGCAGGGGTAAGGGGAGTATGGGAGGTGGTTGGGGGTGGGGGCAGGCATGGAGATCATGGGAGAGGGAGGTGGGCAAAGGCGGGAGACAGTGCAGCCAGGGGGCCTTGTCATTGACCCCTAGTTCACAGTGTGAGGGGTTATACTCCTCCATGGGTGATTTGGTTCATCTGGTGGTTTTTGTTTATTTGTACAGAGTGAGTGCTGGAAGGAGGAGAACCATCAGTATGCCATAGGTGCCGAACATTCTGGTGAGCTTTACAAACTTGAGAGTCGTTGTTTCTTCTCTAATCTCACCAAGGAGGTAAGACACAATTTATCTATTTATGTGTTTAATCTAATTAATTAATGAATTACTTAATTAAAAGTTTTATACTACAGGATAGACCAATGTAGGTAGCACCAAACCTATAAAAATGTCACGGGGGAGTGTCAACTCTGCAGCACATTTTGCAAAGTTACAGTTATAATGTTACAGCTATTAAGTTACTGGGCAGTTAAAACCAAGCTAATGAACATTTACAGTATTTGTAACACTTGAGTGTTTTTCTGAATGTTGTAAGTAGAATAATCCACTCCGGGTGTGTGTCAGCGCTGCAGTAATCTCACTTGCTGGGCAGTTGAAGGCCCTCAGCTGCACCTCATTCCTCACAACCCACCCAGAGAGTTTGGTTATTGCAATATTGCTGAAACATAGAATTTGATGGCAGATAAGGACTGCTTGGCCCAGCCAGTCTGCCCATTTTTCCCTACCTACAGTATCACCACAGATCCCTCTTTATCTCCAGCTCTTTCTCCCTCCCCTTCCTTTCCACTAAGATCCCTTTATGTCTATTCCATACATTCTTGAACTCCACCACTGTTTTTGCCCCCACCACCTCCTCTGGAAGGCTGTTCCAGGAATCCACCACTCTCCATGAAGAACTGCTTCCTCATACCTCTTCTGATGCTACTCCACTCCAGAGTCATAGTATGTCCCCTTGTTCTGGAGCACTATTTTTCCTGAAAAATACTTGTCCCCTGTACCTTATTTCCCCCTGTGACGTATTTAAAGGTTTCTGTCATATTCCCCCTCTGTTCTATGGTGTATATATTGAGGTCCTTTAGTCTCTCCTCATAGGGCTTTTGATGCAGACTCTACATTGTTTTTGTTGCCTTCCTCTGGACCGCCTCCACTCTGTCTATGTCTTTCCAGAGATCTTGTCTTCAGAACTGGACACAGTACTCTAGGGGGGTCTTAACAGAGGCAATACCACCTCCCTCTTTCTGCTGGTGGTACCTCTCATTATGCACCCAGCATCCCTGTTACCCTCCCACCTGCCTTGTTGCATTGCCTGGTCACCTTTATGGTGTCAGCTGTGATTACCCCTGGTCTCTTTCCTGCTTGGTGGCCATCAATACCACCATACCTCTCAACTGTCCCTGATTTTCTGGGACGTCCCTGATTTTGCCTCAAAATTTTACTCTGTCCCTCTTAAAAATTGTGTTTCCATGACCAAATAGCGGGGGTTATAAGCACAAAATAATGTCAAATATTAAAGTTACAGACTTGTTCTTCCTTTGAAAATGCACTTTACACTAAGCCCTTTATTCTACCAGCTTCTTGAGTATATATCTCCAATTTTGAAGAAGTGTCCCTAATTTTGGTCCTTTGTCCCTGATTTTTTTAAGCATTGTCCCTGATTTATGAGGCAGGAGGTTGAGAGGTATAAATACCACTCCACACATTTTGTACTCCACCCCTGGGTGTCTGTGCCCTAAGTGCATTATTTTGCAGCTTTTCACATCAAAATCAAGCTGCCTTTACCCTTGACCACCCCATGAGTTTTCTCAGGTCTCTGTTTATCCTTTCCACACTCCCTCCCCGGAGTGTCCACTCTATTGCAGATTTAGGTGTCATCCCCAAAGAGGTGGACCTTCCCTTCCAGCTCCTCTGCAGTGTCACTTATAAAGACATTAACACGGAAGAGTCCTAGCACTGATCCCTGAGGCACTCCACTGGTCACCCTCCCTTCCTCGATGTGAACTCCATTTACCACCACCTTCTGTCACCTATCCCCTAACCAATTTCTTACCTGGTTTACCACCTCTCAACCCACTCCTAAGCTACCCAGCTTGCTTACCAGTCTCTTGTGTGGAACGGTGTTGAAAGCCTTTCTGAATCTAGGCATGCCACATTCACCGCTCCATCTTGATCTAATTCCTTGGTCTGGTCATCCAGTCAAAGAAATCTGTCAGATTCATTTGACATGACACCCACCCCCACTGAATACATGCCGATTCGGGTCTTGTAACCCATTGGATTCAAGATATTCCATAATCCTTTCTTTCAGCAGTGATTCCATTAATTTCTCCACCACCGAAGTCAGGCTGACCTGCCTATAACTGCCAGCCTTCTCCTTGCTGCCACTTTTGTGAAGTGGGACTACATCTGCCCTCCTCCAGTCCTCTAGAACCACTCCTGTTTCCAGTGAGCTATCAAACAGAACTATCAGAGGTGCAGCCAGTATTTCCCTGAGCTCCCTCAATTTCTTTGGATGCACCTTATCTGGCTCGCATTGCTTTGTACACTTTCAAATTAGCAAGTCCCTTCAGGACTCTTACCTCCAAAAAAAGACTTGTGTCCCCCACCCTCCATCACTCCCTCCCTCCCTCCAAAGCTCCTGTTACTTTTTTTGTGACCCCCATCTCCTTCCTCTGTGAACACTGAACAAAAGTATTTATTCAAGACGTCTGCCTTTCCTGATCCCCCTCTGCACAGTCCTCCCTTCCCTTTTAAACCTTACAGTCCCTCCCCTGGTCTTCCTCTTTTCAGTTACATACCTAAAACATGTCTTGTCCCCATTTGGCATCACCTGGGCTGTTCTCTCTTCAGTTTGCACCTTTGCACTCCTTGCTACTTTTTCTGCTTCCCTCTGTTTCCTCTGATCTAGCTCCCTATCCTCCTCCTCCTCCCTCTGCATCTCCTTATCCTTTCTGAATGCTACCCTTTTACCCTTTACCTTTTCAGCCACTTCTTTCAAGAACCATAGCTTTTTTTCCTCTTGCTTTTGCCCGCTTGATGCAGAGGTTTGTTGCTTTCACTATGCCCCCTTTTAGCTTCGCCCACTGTTCCTTCACCCCAACCAGATCACACCCCCCCCCGCACCCGCCAGGTCATCCCTTTATAGTCAGTGTCAGTGGCTCAGTAGGTAGCACACTCGCCTCTGAGGCCGGGAGATCAGAGGGCTGTGGGTTCAGTTCCCACATCTGGCACTTGGGTTAATATCCCAGTACTGACACTGTAGTGCAGCATGAGAGGGGTGCTGCACTTCTGAGGTGCCGTCTTTCGGATGAGACGTTAAACCGAGGTCCCATCTGCCTGGATTGGTGGTAGTGCAGGTGGATGTTAAAGATCCCATGGCACTTATCGAAAAGAGTAGGGGAATTTCCCCGGTGTCCTGGCCAAATTTCCCTCAATCGCTAAAAAAATACCACCAACAGCTTAATCTGGATAAAGGTCAGTTGGCATTCATCTGTATCCCCCTTCCCCAGGTCGTGCCTGAAAATAGGCAGGATTTTTCTAGTGCACTTACCCGGTCAACAAAAACTAAATAAATAAAATAATCCCTGAGGCATTCACCCATCTTTATAAAATCTGCCCTCCTGTAGTTCAGGACCCTCACCCTTGTGTGCTTTAATTCTGCAATGATTCTTATACTGAACCACACTGTGCAGTGATCACTGGTCCCCGGGTGGCTACCCCTCTTGAAATCTGCAACACAGTCCTTATTAATGAGTACCAGGTCCAGCATTGCCCCATCACAAGTGGGTTTACTGACTAGCTGCCTGAGGAGCACCCCCTGCAGGGAGTCCAGAATGTCCCTGCTTCTAGCTGGAGCCACAGCTGGGAGGTTCCAATCTACACCCGGCAGATTGAAGTCCCCCACTAGCAGCACCGCCCTCTCTTCTGCTATCTTGCCAGTAGTGTCCACCAGTACTTTATCTAATTTCTCCCCTGTTCTGGAGTCTGTAGATCATGCCAGTATGAATGGTGGCTCTGTTCCTATCTCCAGGGTGACCCACAGTACCTCTGCCCCCCCCCTCGTATTCGCTGTTTCTCTAGCGCTTCTATGCTTTTCCTCACATAAAGCACCACACCAAACCATGGATTTTTCCTTACATAGTAGACATAGATACGAAATAGACTGACTCAAAAAATGTCATTCATTTAAGTGAGGGGGCAGGACAATAGCTCACAAGTGGAAGAGTCACAATTGAGATATGAAAGTCCCGCCCCCTCAGGACTGGTGATAAATGGCATATTCAGAGTCAGATCATTGTTTGTCCAGTTTATGCCACATATTTTCAAATGCAAGTTTTTAAAATGTGTTCTTTTTTTGACACTGTATCTATTTATTTTGATTTCACTGTTTTCATGAGTGAAACACAGAGCTGCTGTGATGTCATTAAGCATTGTTAAAGGAAAACACTATATACTGTGTCCATCTCCGCAGTGCATGGCAAAATGCAATGGGCAGTATTTTCAAAGCAGATGAGCCAGCCCCAGTGAGGTGGGCCCAAGCTGAAAAGTGGTATATTCAAAAGATGGACTGGAAGATGCGCCAGCCCATCTCCCTTTTGAATATACCACTCATCCTGTGTAGCTCAGCTCACTTGTGCCGGCTCATCGCTGATGAGCTGAGCACAGCTGTGAGCACTGAAATAGTAATCAGGAACAACCCAGCCAGGAACACAGTAGCAACAGAGAGGTGCTGCAGAGGGAGAAACAAAGGCAGTGTAAACCCCACTACATGGGCTGTGGCCAGCCCCATAGGACCATACAGTGTATCATACAGCAGAAACTGTCCACCTGGTGTACAGTTGTATACAAAACATATTGTGCAGTCTGTGTTAATGTAGCAACTGTAGAAATCCCTGTAGAACACCCCCCCACCAGTTGCACCCCGTGTCGAACAACCTGCTGCTCAGTGCACTGTCCAGCTGAAACAGGTCAATAAACAATACTAATGACGGACACTCCAAGGAGATGAGCCATACTCAGCAGGATGCCGCCTACGGATTGAGGTGGGCTGGGCGCAAAGCTGCAGTATTCAGCCATAATATGCAAATTAGCTCATTGCCCAATTCAGGCCCATCCCCACTGCTTAGCATCTCATTATAGTTGCTCCAAAACTCATTTGCATGTGCTGAGCACAACCTAGGCTGCCATGCGCCACCCCACACCACAGGTGAGCAGCAGGTACTGTAGCCCTGGAGGTATGTTTGTTTACGTCCCCCAGGTTACAACCTGTGTTACACTACATCCAGTGGGATCTGGCCCACATCCAGATATGCTGTTCCTGTGCGCATGCATGCCACTTTCCCATCCTGCAATACCCCAACCATTCTAGTGGGCCCACGTCCTGTCCAGCCATGGTTCACCGTCATGCCCCTCCAGTTTCCGTGCCTGGGGGGGGTGTTGCCTGCTGCCCTACCACCTGTGCATGCTGTGCCAAGTACCTGCCCTGCCCAGCCCGTGCTCTGGCACACCACTGGCACTGTGTTGGTATGCCCAGGTCCAGCAGGCCACCCAGTGCCACATTCCACATGGGTGTTGGCCCTTGCACTGTCCCAGTCAATTCCCCCCCCAACATTGCCTTCTGCCATGGGTTATGCCACATAGTGTGTTGTACGGGCACGGTGACCTACACAGCCACCCACTGGATGGCCACTGGGGATGTTCCCACGCTCCTCTAACACCTCATTTTCACCACATTCAGGGATGGTGCCTCCCTCCATGTTGTCAGTGCCGCATCTGTATTCTTAAATGTGAAACACAACCAGCAGTGCAGTGTACCTGTGTGAAATGGTGTTTGTTCCCTACACATTAGACTGTGCTCACGTTATGCACTGCACAATAGCACACACTGCTTCATGTACTGTCAGTACTGCTCACAAGTGCATTCAGCTACCACACTGGTGCTCACAAAGCCTGCAATCCTGGTAGCTGCCTGTGGGGGGGGGGATTGGACTTGGGTCTACTCCATTTGTACCTAACTCAAGTGATCCCATCTGGGAAGATGCACTGTAGATGGGATCACTTTTTGCTTTGAAAATACCTCTGAGCTGTATATTCATGGGGACACCCCCTCCAGCTGGGCTGAATATCATTATCATTCCCTATGGTGCATCTGAGATGTGCCGGCTCATCTTAGCTCTTTCAATATCGCAGTTGTGCACATCTCAGATGCACTGAGTGCATCTACTTTGAAAATGCCACCCAATATTTATCTTACCCCGAAATTTTTTTTTTTAAGTCTTTTAATACTCTCGCCATGATTCCATTTTAAAGATGTTCCTGCGGCCATCTCCTGACCACCAGTCGACCTCGTGTGCTCAGGTTATGCTAATGAGCACTGCCGACTAATGACGGAGGTCAGCAATGCTCGTTAGCATAACTTGAACACAGTATGCCCACTGATGATTGCAAGATGGAAGCGGGTGCATCTTTAAAACAGAAGTTATGGCAAGATTATAAAAAGACTTACTAAAGCACATTTCAGAGTAAGATAAATACTGCATTTTGCCATAAAGCCCTAATCGGGCATTTCTCTATGCACTGGGGAGATGTATGCAGTGTTTTCCTTTAAAGCTCTTCTCCCATTGGTTAAATACAGTATTAAGACATTTACAGGATGTTTTTAAAAACCTATGTATGCGTATGACTCTTCAATAAATATCCCTAATGATACATACAACATATAACAAGCATTTGTCAATGCCAAATGTTTGCTTGCTGGCATTTGCATTGGTAGTGCAGGAGTTAGAGAGATGCGTAATAGGAATGGCAGTGAAGTATGGAACTGACGCCAACTCCACCCCCGCCCTGCAGAGACTGACAGGCATTGAGGTGTGCCTTTGGGTCATTGGCCATAACACTCACGCCATTTCACCTCACCCTACCCTGCAGACACCGACAAGTGTTGCGATGTGCCTTGTGGTCTTCGGGCCTTACACTCACCCCATTCTCTAAGGAAATACGCTAAAATGGGTGCTGTATAGGAGAATGGGGTGAACTTTTTTTAATTTTTTTTTATTTGCCCTTTATCCTGGCTGGACCACCGTCTATTTCCTCCGCCCTGGTCACGGCCCCTGGAGACCTCTACCACCGCCTATAGCTGCAGAGGACCCTCGGTCACCCCCGGCTTACCCCCTGGAGGGTGGGGCGCGCAGGCCCTCCGTGACCCGGACTGTGACTGGTTGAGGGTCCCACAGCGCGGTGGCGATGCGAGGATCTCCGGGAGGCTTCATCCTCGGTGGTCCTGCCGCCTTCTTTTCCATTTTCTCCCCAGAGGCGGGGACATGCAATGGCATGGCATTTTGCCTCCCGTCAAGCGTCGGCTGTGCCGAGAACTCCCGGCCTCCACCAGGAGTCCCCAGCGCTCAGGCGCTACCCACCTCCCGGAGAAGGGAGGCTGTCAGCGGCCGCTCGATCCTACTCCCAGCCGGCCCTCCGACAGCCCGGATCCGTTCCCGAACCGGGTGGCCGGCGTCGCAAGAGGAAATCCCACCGCTGCGCCGATGGGCCGACCATGGGGTGAACTTTGGGGCCAAAGAGCCCAAGGCACACCTCGATGCCTGTCACTGGCTGCAGGGTGGGGATGGGGGTGGAATGGTGTGAGCATTACAGCCAACAATCCCAAGTCACACCACTGACGCCTGTCAGTCTCTACAGGGTGGGGCATCACAGCTGGAAACCCTAATGTCCCAGGCGTTTGTTGGTATTTGCACTTTCAAATTTTTAACATGGGCTTTTTGTGACCCCACCTCATGAACAGTGGCACTATCAGTTCGTTAGCTGAAAGGCGATTTTGCACAGTGACTGCACCATTTGGCGCCACAGATGCGAAAACACATTTCAGGCAGGATGTGAAAAATGACAGCTGTACTGTTCATGATGAGGTGTGAAAAATGGCAATGTTAAAATTTCTGGAGTGAAAATATGAAAACTTGGTGACGTCACGACCGTGCATAGAAACTGCACAGCGCATGCTCGTAACGCAATTATTTTGGGGATTTTTTAACCAAATTTTCAGCATAGGCATTTTGGGACCTCCACTCATGAACAGTGTCACTGTAATTTTGTTAATGTGTCCCGAACATTGATTTCCCACAGCAACCACGCCATTGTGTGCCACATGTGCGAAAACTCATTTTGGGCAGGATGTGAAAAATGACAGCTGTACTGTTCATAAGGAGGTGTGAAAAAATGGCAATGTTGAAAATCTAGAGTGAAAATATGAAAAATTGGCGAAGTCATGAGCATGCGTAGAAACTACACAGCGCATGCTCGTAATGCAATTATTTGGGAGATTTTTTAAACCAAATTTTCAACATAGGCATTTTGGGACTGCCACTCATGAACAGTGTCACTGTGATTTTGTTACTCTGTCCCGAAAATTGATTTTCCACAGCAACCGCGCCATTGTGTGCCATATGTGCAAAAACACATTTTGGGCAGGATGTGAAAAATGACAGCTGTACTATTCATTAGGAGATGTGAAAAAATGACAATGTTGAAAATCGAGTAAAATATTAAAATTGCCAACGTTATGAGCGTTCATGGAAACTGCGCAACGCACACTCTTAACACAGTCATTTTTGGGAATTTTTTCAACATATTTGCAACATAATGTTTTTGGGAGCCCACCTCATGAACAGTGGCACTGTCATTTTGTAAATCAGTCCTGAAAGGTGATTCCGAGCAGTGACCGTGAAATGACCTTTCGAGACTGAATAACGAAATGACAGTGACTGTGTTCATGAGGTGGGGTCCCAAGAACCCCATTTGAAATTTGGGACCAAAACTCCCAAAAATGGCTGATATCCACCTAAATTGACCCCCCCATTGATTGCTATTATAGGACTTACCATCATTTCTTCAGTTTGTGGTCGGCATTTGAAGAGTGCAGACGTGTTCCCAGTCCACTGAAGATCACTGTTCCTGACTTCTGCAAATAAGTATGGGTGAGGGGGGGTGCGGGGAGGTGGGGTGTGCAGAGGGAAGGTGCTGGTTGGGAGAGGGGGCCAGCGGCAACAACAAGGGACCTTTTTTTGGTTTTCAGGTTGAATTTTAAAAAAAAGACGTCGTGGGTCTGTATTTTTTTTTCACAGGGAAACCTGGATGTCAGCACACTGGGGTGGGCTCCCAGTGTGCCACACTACTGGGGTGATCAATGCCAACCCGAGGATTGGGCACCCCGAGGTCGGAAGATATGTGTTGGGGGGCGCATCTGACACCGGGAGTAAGCATCCCAGTGTCAGAAACACAACAGCCAGGTTTGGCACGCTGCGGTGGGCTCCCAATGTGCCATATTAAAGGATGTTTGGGGGGTCATTAAGCACCCCGATGTCGCCAGGTGGGAGGTGCACAGCGCGATTAGGATCGCACTTGCAGTACAAGTGCCTTCAGGCACTTAATACTCCCAGCCCGTATGCAGCTTAAGCTGTGGCCTGCTCCGCACGGCTGGGAGAAACTTTACAGCCTGGACACTGTGGGATGTGGAGTAGGCAGGCAAGGATAGCACCTCCTTCCACTGTTCAGGCAGGGATCGATGGGGTGGCTAGGTGGAGAAGTTACAAGGTTTGCTCTCCTGCCACCACCACCACACCGCCATGTTGATGCAAATGTTTCACCAAGAAAGGCACATGGGGGAGGAGTGTCATCTGTGCTGCTGCATGACGAGCTTGTCTCTGATTGCAGCGGCAAGTTTGTTTCAAGTTGGTGGCACTACATAAAACTTGTGTCACAGCTAGCATGCTCACTAATTGGGAAATGAGGAACGCACCTTCTAAAACATGCCCTGCATTCACCAAAACTGACACACCTCTGCATTTCTCCTACTACCATCTCCTACCGCCACAAAATGTTGCTTGTGCACGCGAAGGACAACATAAAAATGTCATTAATGTTATTAAATTTGTCATCGATAAAATGAACACCGTTTATCCCTATGTATCCACACAGTTGTGGCATCAGTAAGTAAGCAATAACCCACAGCAAGGGATGTATTCAGTAAGTAAGTAATAACCCACAGTAAGGGATGTATTCAGTAAGTAAGTAATAACCCACAGTAAGGGATGTATTCAGTAAGTAAGCAATAACCCACAGCAAGGGATGTATTCAGTAAGTAAGCAATAACCCACAGCAAGGGATGTATTCAGTAAGTAAGCAATAACCCACAGCAAGGGATGTATTCAGTAAGTAAGCAATAACCCACAGCAAGGGATGTATTCAGTAAGTAAGCAATAACCCACAGCAAGGGATGTATTCCGTAAGTAAGCAATAACCCACAGCAAGGGATGTATTCAGTAAGTAAGCAATAACCCACAGCAAGGGATGTATTTTGGTAAATTAATGCAAGCCTCAGATGCATTGCCTTGAAGTACCTGGTAAGTGCATTGATTCAGTGTGGCACATGCCTTGAGGTGGGTTGTTTCGCTTATAAAATGAATTTTTTTTTTTTGCAGATTATTTTTTTGCAGCTAGTCCTGCTTTTTTCTCACTACATACATGCTGCCCTCCCAACACTGAATGCCCCAGCCCCCACTTCCCCTGCTTTCCTATGGGTCTTACCTTTGCACATGAGGCAGTGTGGCCTGCATGCTTGACTGGGTAGGTTTCCAGGTGGTCGGGGTCAGTAGCAGTTCAGTCACTCATGGAGTTTTTTCTTGTGGTTCTCCCTCAAGGGGTGATGTGCAGTGCCACCTGGATGCCTCCATGCATGCTTCCATGAGTGGAACATCAGAAGTTGCCACTCCCTCCCCAAAGTGCATGCAGTCCCAGCTTGCCTCACCCCCAGTCAACACTAGGGGGCCAGGTGAGGGCCAGGAACTGAAACCCTCCCTCCCCCAATACATGCATTCTCAGCCTTCCTTACCCTCAGTCAACACTAGGGGCCAGGCAAGTGTCAGGAACTGAAACCCTCCTTCCCGACTGCCCCCCCAGCAGCCTGAGCCTGTATCGAACCTGGGTCGCTCGCGTACTATGAGGTGTGGCATCCAGCTCCTCAACCCTTAGCGCCACTGGGCTGTCTATTTTTGCAATTTACATGAACAAGAACACAATTTTTTAATTGAAAGTAAAGAAGGCTTGTGTTATGGTACAGTTGTGTGAAATAAATGCATGGCCATGATTTCTCCAATCACCATGCAGGATTTCTCTTACATAAAGCTCATTGGTCACCCCTGAAAACAGGCAGTTGTGCCTAGTGAGCCGTAGCCGGTTAACAAAGAATAAATAACAAGTATTGACACTTACATACTCTGATGAGCCTATTAGAGTTCAATTTAGGGGTGGGGCTATCTCTGTGGCAGAGATGGACTGGCCCACCAGGATACCTGGAAATCTCCAGGTGAGCCTCCTCTGTAGCATACCTGGCCACCTTCTAAACTCTGAGGATCTTTGGTTTTAATTAAATGGGCACTGTAAGTAAATGTAAGATGCAAACACAGAGCTAGTGTGTCATATTGAAGTGGAATACTGATATGACTGTGTCACCATGGGTCCTCCCCTATTGATTTTCCAGGTGGGCCCCTGCGTCAACTTTCCAGGTGGGCCCCCAGTCCGACCCTGCGCTGGGGCACAGTGTTAGCACTTTGCACTACCACTTGGGGGACCTGGGTTCAGCTGGAACTCAGTTTGTGCTCAGTGGGACCAGTGGTGAATTTGAGGTACTCAGGTTCCAGCGAGAGGGGGGTAGACAGAGGACCATTCTGAGTTTGCAACCTTCCATTTGCCAGCCAGTCTTGGAGAGGCATTGGCATTTGTTGCAAAGGAAACAGAAGCCCACCCACTCTGCCAACCTTAGGAATGAAAGCAGTAGTGGTGGCCCCAACAATCAGGGAAGGTAGCATCCAGTCCCACAAAAAAAAATTATGCATTGCATGTCCCAGTGTCCAGCTTAGCACCAGTATTGCTTCCTGTAAGTAGCAAAGAGTAAGGATACAGAAAAGGAAGACAGGAGATAAAGAAAGAGGAAGACAGGACTTTTGAGCTCTGGGTTCATTTTTTTTTATAAGAAGTTATCTTTCAGATTTGATCTGTATCTTTTCCATCTATTTGATATTGTTTTAATGTATGTACAGCACTCAGAGCCCCGAGATGGGGCACTACATAAACAAAAATTGCCTTGCTTTGCTTTGATTGCTGTTTGTCTCTCCCCCACCCCAACCAGAACACTACTTTCAGGGAAGCCGCAGAAGACGTTTCAGGCCGGTGCTACCTCCACAGATGCATTGGGGAGAATGACATTCAGGTCCAAGCTGAGGGATCACCATGGTTAAACTGTACTCCAGGCAGTGCAATCCAGGTCAGCCAACGTTTATGTCTGTGATTTTCATAGGAACATAGCATCTGTCAGCAGAAAATGGCCACTTGGCCCAACCAGTCTGTCCTAGTGTTACCTGCCTATTCTACTTCCACAGACCCAATATGAACTCTGGAGACCCTCCCCCTCCCTATCTCTGATCTAATATACTAATATGTTTATGCCACACATGCTTGAAGCCTTCTACCGTTCTAGCCTCCACCACTTTGGCTGTCAGTCGATTCCGTGTGCCCACCACCGTTTCAGTGAAGAAATATTTCCTCACATCCCTCCTGAATCCTGAATTTCCTCCCTCCAGCTTCACCACATGCCCCCAGTCCTGGAGCTCAACCTTACTTGGATATGGTCCCCCTCCTGCACCCAGTTCACTCCTATAAGGTTCTTGTAGGTCTCGAGCATGTCGCTTCTCATGCTCCTCTTCTCCAGGGTGTACATGTTGAGGTCCTTGAATCTCTCCTAGTAGGGCATTCCTTGCAACTCCAACACTGTTTCAGTTGCCCTCCTTTGGATCTCCTCCAGCCTGTTTATGTCCTTCTGAGATGTGATCTCCCAGAACTGGAGACTGTACTCCAGATGGGAGCATATAAGAGAGGTATGCAGCACCCCCTACTTCCTTCTGCTGGTGATGCTTTTCCCTATACAACCCAGCATCCCACTGGACCTGCCCATAGCTTTTTCACACTCTGCAGCTACTTTCAGGTCCTCTAATAATATAATCCCAATGGCACTTTCATATCTAGGTTCTGCCGATACCCCCCCCCCCATCCATCATCCGATACTCAGAACCAGGGTTCCTATACCCCATGTGCATCATTTTGCACTTTATAGCATTGAACCTCAATTGCCATGTTATTGAGCATTCCTCAGTTTTCCCTGGAACTCTGCGTATTTTCTGTACCCCTTCTGAGTGTCCACCCCATTGCAGATTTTAATGCCATCTTCAAAAAGGCACACCTTTCAAGCCAGTTCCTCTGCAATGCCCCCAGTGAAGACATTGAAGAGGACTGGTCCCTGTACCGAACCTTGTGGTACCCCCGCTGGTCACTCTCCCTTCTTTAGAGTGTGTGCTGTTACCACCTTTGGTCTCCCATCCATTAACCAGTTTTGAACCATATCAACCAACTTAATCCACACTCCTAAGCTGTTCATCTTCCTAATCAGTCGTTTGTTTGTTTGTTTGTTGTTTGTTGTTTGTTGTTTGTTGTTTGTTTGTTTGTTGTTTGTTTTTGTTAACCAGGTAGGTCCACTGAGCACGAGTGCCCATTTTCAGGGACGACCCAGGTGTATAGCATAAACACATAAATACAATACAAACAATAATTTACAGTGCAATGACAGTACATTGTCAGTATAAAAATGATAAACTCACTGGATCATTTAGTAAAACATGCACATTTATAGGAATTCAACAAATACATTTTCAGTGCATGTTTAAAACACGCCAAGGTCTGAGACATTCTTATTGGTAATGGCAGTGAATTCCATCTCTTTGGGGCAATAGCTGAGAATATGTTTTGACCTAGTTGTGTTTTACACCTAATTACAACAAGGTCATTTTTACCATTAGCTCTAGTAACGCCAAGACCAGACTGAAAATGAAGCAAAGTTTTTAAATTTAAAGGCCATGGGGAATTCAGAATTTTCCAAACCTCGAAGATGATACTTGATGATACTGAATATGTTCATGCAGTGGAAGCAATGCATTGAATTATATAAATTGCAATGTTAGGTATATTTATTAGACTTCAGACTGTAGTAACAAATACAATTCATTAATACTTGCACCCTAGACAAAACTGCAGCATTGGCTGATGAATGTATCAATAGGCCATATCCATCCAAAGAAACCAAATATGCCTGAGCTATAGGCCAAAGGCTGAATCTGTAATACAGTCTCAGCAATGCTACGACACCTCAAGCTGCTTGTTTACTGATTTAGTCATGGGTCTGGATATTCAAACTGCGCCAGGCTGTGGTGCAAGCTTGAGCACAGCGCAACTTGGCTGCACAGGGGCGTTGACTGGGCGATATTCAACGAAGCTGCGCCATGGCACAGCATCGTTGAATATTGCACTCTGGCCACCCGCAGTGCACATGGCGCAGTGGCACTGTATCAGCGCAAGTGGCCAGAGTGGAGCAGGGGGATGCACTAGCATAAGTTCCATTGCGCTATGCGCAACGCGCAACAACCGCGGTATTCAAAAGTGCACATGCAAATGAGGCCATAATGTGCGCAAGGTGCAAATGGGGTGATTTGCATGTCATTATGGCCCCATTTGCATGCAGGTGCGCCGATCTCCAGCAACTTGCACCTGGAACCCTGCCAGACAGCAGCCGTCGGGGACCGACGCCCCCTGTACAGCGTGGCAATGCATCCCTCTGCCCGATCGTGGGCATATGTAGAGTTAAATAGCGTCCCATATCCCTGGTGGTCCAGTGGACCGCTACACGCCCGATCACGGGCTTAGGTATATAATAAAGCATGTCCTACAGTATATCCCTGGTGGTCCAGTGGACCGCTGTCAGCCCGATTGCGGGCTTAGGTATAAAAAATTTCACGTTCTATATCCCTGGTGGTCCAGTGGACTGCTGTCAGCCCGATCACAGGCTTAGGTATAAAAAATTCCACTTCCTATATCCCTGATGGTCCAGTGGACCACTCGCAGCCCAATCACGGGCATTTGTATTAAAAAAAAATTAAGTCCAATATTCCTGGTGGTCCAGCGGTACCCCCCTCCCCACCCGACCACTAAGCCCAACCACCCCACTCCCCTCCCTGGTCAGCGGTGGGCGGCAGTACCCCACCTGCCTGCCGGCCCGCCGCCAGCCGACTGACACTGTAGGTAGGGCTATATGCCCATTGGTCCACAGCATGAGCCAGTAGGCGTGCAGCTGATACCATACCCTACACAGTCCAGATATCTGAATGGATCCATTGTAGTAGACTGTGTATGTTACAGGCTGCATGCCCCATAAATGCTGTGGACTAATGACGATCAGCCCTTCTTGACGTGTCAATGTGGCGGGCAGTGGGCGCAGGCAGGTGGGTGCTGCCGCCCCGCCGCTGACTGGGAGGGAGCGGCCATAGGCCCAGTGGGCGGGTGGGGAGGGGGTACCGCTGGACTGCCAGGGATATTGACTTAATTTTTAACACAAATGCCCGCGATTGGGCTGCAACCGGTCCACTGGACCACCAGGGATACTGGACTTAATTTTTTTAATACAAATGCCCACGATCAGGCTGTGAGCAGTCCATTGGACTACCAGGGATATAGGATGTTATTTATTTCAACAGATGCCCACAATCGGGCATGGGGGGGTGCCGCCACGGAGGTGCAGCCGGAGCTCGGGTGGCCACCCACAGGTGGTAGCTGCAGTGTTGCACCCTGCAATACGGCAGCTCACCTGTGTGTGGCCAGCCATTGATCCTTTTTTTTTGGCTCACCTGTGTGCAGCACAAGTAGGGGTTGCACATGCATGGACTCAGCACATCCCGGACTGAATATCGGGATGTACGGAGTATGCATGGGCACGCCCCTCACCTGCGCCGCATACATTACTGATGCGCTCCGGCGCATCGGGATTTGTGCCAGGCACAAACCCCGTTTGAATATCGTGCCGGGGCACATCTGTGGGTTGCGCATGGTGCAACACTGTTGCGCCATGCACAACCCTTTTGAATATCCGAGCCATGGTGTCCACATGCACAGAATAGGTCAAGGCCCCATCTAACAATAATTCTAAATATTTAGATAGTGTCTCATTCTCAAGATATACATATTATCAATGTATGAATTTGCATGAAAGAAACTTTCTGATTACAGGTGTGGGCACTGGCAAAAAGCATCAATTTAGGTGTTTTTTTTTTTTGTATTTAAACTAAGATGATGCTCCCTTGTCCATTTTTCAAAAACATGAGAATCACTCTGTAAACTCATCACTGCTTCTTTAACATCCTTACTGGCCAAAAATATAACTGCATTGACTGCATACAACAATACAGATGACTTTGTACAGACACTCGGGAGGTCATTATTAAACAGGCAGAACAGCAACAGACCCACAGTGGAGTCTCGTGGGACACTGGTGCTGGTCAGTCTATAACTAGAATGTGCATCCCCCACCTTAGTTCTATACTGACTATTTTCCAAGTAGCTAGCGAACCATTTTACAATGGCTTCACGATAATTCATGCGGGTCAATCAGGTCCGTGACAAGTCGCTCCGTCCTGTGAGTGCCAGCATAAACCTTGCCCCTGAACAAGTCATCCCCTGGCAATTTGTCCCCAGCATAAATAGAACAGAAAAAAACTCCAGGGGGCATGAATCGGGAGTGAATTGTTCAAGAAGGTGATTGACGCTGGAGCTCGTAGCCTAGAGCAAGTTGTCGTGGTGCAGAATGCCCATCTCGAATTGACGTGTCCTTTTTTAGAATGGGCTCAGACAACCACAGAGCACCTAACTTATGAAGAAGTAACTTATGGTTAACTAAATCAAAGCCCTTTGAAAAATCAACAGAAACAAACACAACAGAAAAACTGGAATCAACAAAACGTACGTAAATAATTGCTCCTGAGATGACAGTAAATTATATTGATTCAAGCAAAGAATGAAGCTGATCATGTATAACCCTTCCAATAACTTTGATAAGGTGGAAAGAAGGCAACTGGTTCTAAAATTTTCCACTGCCATATTTGCTCCCCGTTTGTGAATCGGAACAATGTTAGCCCTCTTCCTGAGGGCTGGCACTGTTCCAGCACACAATAACAAGTTGTTTATTTCTGTCAATGGAAGAGGGATTTCTTCTTTCACTAGTTTCACAATGCTCGTGTCTATAGTATTGGGTCCTACCCCTGTACTAAAATTCAGTCTTTTTAAATATTTTATAGTACAGCTTATAGAATTGTTTAAATTGAATTGAAAGTTAGCACAATTAATACCCCTAGTGACACCCATTTTCAATGGCCCCAGGTCCGGCAAATTTCTGGTCAAATGTTCACAACTGTTGAAATACTCATTACAGTTCTCAGCAATCTCTTCCTTATCAGTCACAACAGTCATCTCATTGGCCTTGTCTTGGGAATACATTTTGTACCATCATTTGTTAGATCACCAATGATTTCCCAATACCCTTTTTTCAATATGTATTGTTTTTCATAAAAACATAGAAGCTGCCAGCAGATAAAGACCTCTATGGCCCATCCAGTCTGCCCATTTTCCCTGCCTACTGTGCCACCACAGCCCCTAAACAATCTCCGGTCCTCCACCCCCCCCTTGTGTTCCTTCCAAGGTCCCCTTGTATCTGTCCCATGTATGCTTGAATCCTGCTATGTTACACATGAATGCAACAGATTAATGAAGTAATTAGATAATACAACCAGAGATGAGAAAACGTTCTTAAAAACTCTTGTTCTGCATAGGTCAAATGTCACAGAAGGAATGTTATTTAGAAGGAGTTCCATAAATTAACTGATCAGTTTTAGAGAAGTGTGTGTGTGTGTGTGCGTGCGTGCAAGACGTTCCTGTGCCACTGCAGTCCAATCGGATTTCACACACACACACACACACACACACACACACACACCATGTTTATATAGCATTATTATTTTTTTGCCGTTTGACCTTCACACTGCTTAGTTTCTGTGGTGTTTTCCTTATCTCTAAGTTGTGCATCCCAGCTAATTGCTTCTCTAAAACTAACGGATCAGTTAATTTATGGAACTCCTTCTACATAACATTCCTCCTGTAACATTTGACCTATGCAGAACTAGAGTTTTTAAGAATGTTTTCTCATCTCTGGTTCTGGTTGTGTTTTTATCTAATTACTATATTAATCTGTCTCATGTGCAAAATGTTTAAGCTCTGGGTATTTTAAAGTGTGCTCTTCAGAAACCTGCAATTTTCTTTCTGAAGAAGAACCTTGTGGGTTCAAAAGCTTAACGTTTTTTCTGTAAAACTTTGTTGGTCCATTAAAAGATATTAAATCACCTATTTTGCGCATCTTATTGTACAAGGACCACTACGGCAACAGACATTTTTTTGCATTTGGTTTTGTAACTGCTCAAAAAATGTTTCATCTCCCATATCTCGTTAGCCTTTCTAGTTCTTGTCCCAGTCCTTCATTCCATCTAAAAATGGATTTGTAATCCATCCATGCTATTTAATTTGTAATCTCAATTTACGAGTTGGTGCCACGTTGTCAGTAATTACATTTAATTCACTAATAAAATAATCCAGTGCAGAATCAACATCTGGTATAATGTCAAGAAAAGACACATTTTTAATTGGCTGGCATCCAGGTTTTTAAGCTCATAACAGTTTGAATTTCAGCTTGTTGCCTGTTTGACCACCCACAGTAAGTCAGAGAATTAATTAATTAATTTATTTATATATTTGAAGATTGGTAACTGGGAGAGACATGCTGAGCCAAGGCTCATTTCCAGGTGTGACCCAGAGGAGGGGGGAAGGAGGTACAAGTAAAGTGCAATAAAACAGTATTACAATTCATAAGTGCTTGGAGACAGGCAGGTAACAGATTACATAGTCAGGTAAAACATTGTGCATGACAATTGTGTATAACAACTACAAGTAAGCAGATATTAGTGGAAAGATACAAGCAGATACATGAAATGGTACATAGCATATGTACAAAAAACAACACATTAGGCAAATATAACAGCAGAGGGTATCATTTAGGCCTAAGAGGGCAGTAGGGCACATGGGAAACTTGGCAGGTGTAGACTACAGGGAAGCTGAGAACTTGGCCCGCTGTGATACAGGTAACCAGGAATGTTGCCTTGATGGCAAGGGTACTTCCTAGAGGTTAGTCATGTTGTGGGCACATTTAGTTGTTTAATCAGGAGTAGCACACTAAGCTGAAAGCTTTTTTACAGGAGCGACCTGGAAGCACAGGGAAGTTAAGTGACTTGCTCAGGGTCACACAGTATGCAAGTGGAAGTTGTGGGATTCAAACCCAGGTCTGGTCTTCTGGATGTCACCATATTTGCAGCTCAGAGCCTTAAACCACTGCGCGCTACACTGCCTCCCTACATGCAAGGAGTATGGGGGAGAGATAGAGGGTTTGTTTAAAGAGATTTAAGGAAGGCAGCATGCGCAGACGGTCAGGCAGGGAGTTCCATTCCTGGGGGGAAGTGGAAAGAGAAGGCAGCCTTGCCAGTGCTAGAGTCAGGGTGAGGTATGGCAAAGGAGCATGGGTCATGGGAATGAAGACTATAGGAGGTGAGATCGGCTGGGGATAGGAGGGAGGATAGGTGGGGGGGGAGCAAACCGAACCAGCATTTAGTGGTGAACATGGAGGTATGGAAGTTTCTGCGGGAAGTAAGAGAAGGGAGAGATAGTGAGGAGTAGAGGGTGCAGTGATGGGTTCGGGGGGGTGTTCAGGGAGAAATGACAGAAGGCGTTGAAGGGAACGTCCTGTCAGGAGAGGGAGGAAGTGGGGGTAGACCTGTATACAATGTCAGCGTAGTCAAAAAGGGGCAGAATAGTTTTAGCAAGGAGCATCTGGTGGACAGGGAGGGAGAGGGCATCTTTTTTTTCTATAGACGGCTCTGAGTTTAGGGCGGAGCTTGGAATGAATGTGATTGATGTGACTGGAGAACAGAGAATGATCACTTAAAGTGTCTGGAAGGATACCCGAGTAGGTCATTAACCAAGGTCACAAACCAGAATCCAGTCCAAAAGATTTTGAACATTAGCTTTATATTTGGTTCTAACTGGCGAACACATGAGCTGGTATAGGGCCATTCCAGATACTCTGTCATGTCTGGCATGCACCTGTTTTTTTCAGTCTCATTCATCCAATCCACATTAAAGTCACTAAGTATTGCACTGTCCCTGACAGATTCAAATAAAGTGCTAAATCTAGCAACTGCATTAAAGCTGTCCTCAATGTGACCTGGAGGAGAGTAAGTAATGCCTAGTTGTACTTTCTTTGCATCATTCAATAAAATATCTAAACTCAGAATTTCACATTTCGGGCTCCCGTCTTCAACTGTAACACCTGGAAAACATTTAAACGTATTTTTGATATGTAGGACACAGACCCCACCCCTTTTGACTAGCATGCTGCAACAGGTTATACAAAGTCAACATAATTGTTTGTTATCCAGGTTTCACTGAGGGTTATAATGTCAAAATCATGCAACTTTATCCAGGCCTGTAACTGACCAAGCTTTGGCGATGTGCTCTGAATGTTAACATACACCATTTTTAAACGAGAGGGAAAAATGGTCAGAGAGCAGTAGTTATCAGGCAACTTTGCATTAATACGTCCTGGATTTTGATGTACATTACCATAAACAAGTAATAATGGACAAATCCCCAATCTTTTCATACCAGGATAAACTCCTGATTTCTTGGCCTCTTGTGATCCCGCAGTATTACAGCACCAAAATTTAGATAATGTACACCTGACATGCATAGTCATTCTAAATAATAAGAACCGTCAGGAATCTATGTGTGTCCAAGAATTCATGTCATTAGATCAATAATTTTCTAAGTGAGCCATTACATGTCAGCTGATAGCATTAACACAGCAGAAAGAGTCATCTTCAATGCTCTGTGAAGGTGCTTGATAAATGTCTAAGGGTGTAACATATAAAATAATACACGGGGTTGTGTGCTTAATGAGAATGTAATTAATGGCTTCCCCTTTTTCCCATAGGGAAACTGTCCCATAATTTGCCATTATACAGGAGCATTTATAATGGCAAACACGCTGCCGTTTCCTCGCTCAGTCGTATGCCCACCACACTGTGTCCTCTCACAGCTCGCCACTTCCTTCTCGCCAAGCGCAACCTGCAGAGAACTCAGCAGTAAGTTATTTAAACAACATTTTTTGTGAGTTTTCACATATACGGGGATATCAAAACATTTTCAAACCTCACACAACTACAATGTGGAGACCGGCCAAAAACGGAAACGGCCCAAGGCCGCACCGGAATGGAACGTCTGGTATGTTATATAATTGCAGTGGTGAAAAAGGGAAACCCAGCAATTGTATAAAATAAAACATGGGATGGCCTGTGTAAACTTGAAGTTTACACACACCCTCAGTGTTAGATGCTTTAATAAACCCCTGGAGCTTTCCTCTCAGGATTTATGTAGCATCTAACACCTTGGGGGGGTAGACGTCTCATTATACACACCACCCCATACTTTATTCTGTTTTTAATAAACACCTGAGGTGTTGGATGCTACATAAACCCTGAGAGCAAAGCTTGAGGGGTTTATTTAAGCATTCAATACCGAGGGGTGTATAACATTTGAGTTTTACACACAGTCCCATGTTTTATTTTATACAATTGCTAGGTATCATTTTTTGCCAATTCAGCAATTATGTAAAATAAAAGACATTCCTGCGTGGCTACGGTCCGATCGGGTTTTAGTGAGGTCCATGGTCCAAAGTCTCTTCTGTAAGAAGTGTTATCCTTATTTTTTAATATTTTAAAAGCAGCCAAGTTTAAAACATGTTAGCCCAGTGAATTTTTTTTAAAAGTCTGAGTGTCGGTGAGGTCTGCAGCGGTAAGTAATGGTGGCCTGCTCTGAAGAAGGGACGAGCTACAGCTAGCACATGCGCAGAGAAAAGGAAACCAGGCGCATGTTTGCCGTTATAACCCGCTGGTTATAATGGCAAATTATAACCAGGTTTCCCTTAGGGAAAAACAAAACCCAGTTATTATGTACTGATTATGTAAGCAGGAAATACTCCCAAATAATATCACAAAGATGAACAGTTACCTCATTTTCTATTTGCAGATAATTTAAATGATTAGGTTAAACACGTATTCAATTGAATCTAGCTAGCTAGCTTATGTAACCAAGGTGCCGTGTAACTGCAGGATACTACCCCCTGCCTGTTGGCGTCCAACCAGGTTGCGGGGTCTGAGCTCTGTTCTGATAGTGAAACAGAGGTTCTTTCCCAGATAGAAGTAAATAGCACAGTGCCTCCACCCAGAGTAAATCATGGTGGGCTAGATGTTTGTAAGGTACAACCTCCTGGGATAATGTACCTCCCCACCTCCCCTACCAGTCATCCCACACACAGAATACCCTATACCAAAGTACTCCGCTATGTTCTGTGCAGTTAATAGCTATCAATAATAACAATACGCTCACAGAAATTTGTATGCAGTAACAATGATAACAGATTAATTATTGGGGAAAGGGAATGCGAGATGCAAACATTGCAACAATTAACTTATTTGATCAACTAGTAACTTTGTAACCAATGATTGCAATGGTGCCCAACCCAGCAGCAACACCATTGAACAAGCCCACCTCCCCACTGGCACCAGTGTCCCTAAAGTGTACCTGGGTCCCCATACTCAGAAGTTGCAGGCCTGTAAGTTGCTGCAAGTTGGCCAGATTTGGAGCACTTAACTGTAAAGATGAACTTTCAGTAACTAATGTGCTTCCCCAGCTCAGAGCAGGCCCTGTATTTACTCAGTTTCAAGTTCAATACTCCAAGTTGTTAGTCCATTAGCTGCTCCTGTACACTGTACTCCAGTTATGGAATGGGCACTGATAGGATTCTGGTCCGCCTGTCACTAGTGCCAAAGTACTAAGTCCCATGCAACAAGCAGAAACACCTTCACTGAGCAGTTTAACACAATAGTTAAAACAGTAGTACACTCATTTACAGTTTGCACATTTATTTACACAGCACACTTCCCGTTTGGTTACCATTAGGTGTTTCCGAGCCCCTACATATGTTTCGGGTTCCCAGGTGTCAGAACACACTAAAGACCTCCTTTAGCCAATACAGGCAGAAATAGCAGGAGCTCTGTAGCTTTCCTAGTGTGAACTGCATCATGCCACTGAATGGCAGGCCATCAGTTATTTACATAGCTACTCCACCCCCAAAGAGCAAGCAAGCTCAACAGGCTGGCAGAAGCATCTCTATGCACCAGAGACCCAGGGCTGGCAGGACCAGATGCCAGGTGGCAATACTAGTAAGTCCTACCCACGAGGGGGAGGGATTACACCTTTTTTTGTTAACTTTCTTTACTCCGGTCACTGGTTGCTAGGGCCACCCTCAGGTGAGACCTGTTCAGCCGACGCTACCATCCTGCCTGAATCCCACCTAGTGAGGAATCAGGAACAGAGTCCTCTCCATGGGACCCTGAGAGGAGAGGGCCCAAGAGAGTCAACTGAGTAGGGACCAGCGATGGACATGTGCACCGCCCCCTGGGGAACGCTGTCGTCCTCCTAGCATCCGGGGTTTTCCACCTTAGTTAATTGTTCCTCAAGGCAGCAGGCATGCAATGGTGTCAGCATGTGGAGGGGACATGCCCAACCCCTCTCGCAGATGTCCACCGCCGCCTCACCCCCCTTCATGTCCCCGCTGAGATGTAGCTCCCCCAGTCTCCACTGGGAGCCGCTACAAGGTGGGGAACCCCCTGGATTCCACCCCAGGAGAGGAGAGCAGTCCTCTGGATGCTCAATCCTCTCCTCCCCTGCAGAACCCCGATGGCCCAAGTCCGCTCCCTAACCCAGGTCGATGGCATAGAGCAAAGTGTGGTGTCCAGCACCTCAACCCTCAGTGCCACTGGGCCGGCTGGGGTGGGTTACACTTAAATTAGAAAAATCACTGTGCAACTACATAAGCAAATGCTAGGTTGTACCAGCTTTCAGGCAAAAAAGATAATGTATGTTAGATAGTAACATTCATTATTTTACAATTATACAGTCAAAATAAGCTAAGCTAGACTAAACAGTCACAGATTCTATGCATCTATGTGTGGCACACTGTCAGAGGCCTTGCTGTAATCCAGCTAGACTACACCCATGTCCCTTCCCTAGTCATCCAGCCAAAGAAATCTATCTGATTCCTTTGACATGACCTTCCCCTCGTGAATCCATGCTGCCTGTGGTCCTGCAACCACTGGATTCCAGATACTCAACTAGCCTCTCTTTCAGTAGAGTTTCCATTAGTTTCCCCACCACTGAAGTTAGGCTGACTGGTCTGTAATTGGTGACTTCCTCCCTGCTGCCGTTCTTATGTAGAGTGACCATGTTTCTCCAGTCCTCTGGAACCCCTCCTGTTTCCAGTGAGTGGTTGAACAAGGCGGTCAGTGGGGCAGCTAGCACTCCCCATAGCTCTTTCAGTATCCTGTATATCCCCATTATCTTTATTTGCCAGCTTCATCCCCTTCACAGGTAGGTGGGAGGTTTACCCCACAGAACCCTCTGCTGGTGTGTTAGGGGCTGCCTTCCCTGAGGCCAGAGGCTTTAGCCCTTTCTTGGGTCTGCAGGACCTTGTACTCTACAGTGAAGTCATCTGCTGGTGACTGTGGGGCTGGTGAGGCCTAAAACTATTTCTAAATGTCTTCCGACAAGTGAATTCAGGAAACATAGTAGTGATGAGCCCTGGCACCTTAGAGTCAAAAGAGGCATGAAGTGGGCCCCCGAGGTGACACTGCCATGTTGGTGACTCAGGTTTGGGGAGCATCCTTAGGGAGCCGTATCGGGGTGAGGCCACAGGCTGGAGCACCGGCCAAGAGGCAGTGTATGCTGCCTGGGGAGGGTCGATGGCAAGTTCCATCTTGCAGTGGTGGGTGGGGCATTCAGCGCAAGCAGTCAGATAGTTTCAGTTTCGTTAATCAGAGCAGATCCAAATGGCAGACCCAAGTTCAACATTTTGACAGCCCCTCCTCCTTGGTGTGCTGCGACCAGCTCAATAGAGAAATATAATAGACTATGCGACATTTGGCTGACCCCGCAGTTAGTAGTGCTATAGATCCCTACACAATACATTGCATTGCAATACAGTTGTTCTGCAGTCGGCATCCCACTAAGTGGCCATCCCATGGTTGGAACACATCGGGCAATTTGCCTTTTTTGGCTTTTGGCCCACCCACCACTCCTGCTGTTCTAGACAAATGTTTGCTTTTATAAGACATCTTAAACAGTCAGCTTTTGGCTATTCTACAAACACAAAAACTGGTGAGGTGAAATGCCAGGGGTATCAGATCGTGCACGGTCTCTGGAAACATAAAATAAATACTGAACAGCATGGGATAAATAGTCTCCGGTTTTATTTTTGCTGCTATCGTATGGCAATCCATTTGTGCTGCCTTCTGCCAACTTTTGGCCACACGACAAGAGCCTTAATAAGCGTTCAGGACCAACACAGGGCTCTTCCCCCCTCAGGGATTTCTGACAGCATGACGACAGAGCGGCAGAGGGGGTTGTGTGGTCGCTGGTCAGATGGCCTAACAGAGAACTGGAGAACAGCCGTCAGAGAATAACTAAAATGGGGAAAAAAGTGATGAAAGAATGAGGGCCAGTTGCCCCAAGAGTCCACAGAAACTGGTGTTTAAGGAAGGAATAACAACATTTAGCCCTGCCAAACAAGGATTTCTTATATAATTGTTTGGCACAATCAAATAATTCCAGACTAGTGTAGTCTCAGGGCGTTCACTTGAAAAACAGGATCTTCTGTAGAAACCAAATGATTTGAAGTAGTACTGATCTACAATTATATGGGTTATATAGTGTTATAATGTCAGAAAGTGTAATTGTATTGTTAAACTAGATCATCAAAACATCTCAAATACCCTCTAAGAGCGACTCGTTACTTACAGTACTGGGTTCTTAGCAATCAGATGCGATCTGGTATGTTTATAAGGGACATGTAAACACCCCACTCTCCAGTTTGGGTGAAAAAGCAATAGCACCAGGTGGCAATCTGGGAACAGTAGTCCCCCCTCCAGCATTACTCCACTGGTTTCAAAGGGAGAATGACTTCCACTCTCAGCGGCATTTTTCATTCTAAGTGTAGTCAACAATGGAGGAGGGTTAGTACTGAACTCTTGATACAGATATTGTAGATCCAATTACCCTTTCCGCCATCTCTCTTCATTTTTATGTTTGCTTGCACGCACATGCAAGAAACACAGTGCCATCATCCAAATTTTCGGAGGTGTGGCACCCTGTCTTCCAATTCAGTCAGTGTGTTTGCAGGTGTGGCCACTGTTCACCAATGAATGCTGCAGCTGTCTATGACAGCAGTTGAAAATGTAGTGCCGTACAGTTGAAAGGGAGAGCTACGCTTCAGTGAGCAGCGATAAGATATCGCGTGCTCATGCGCTCCTCCCACGCACACACACACGCATATTGCATGCTCATGCATCTCCCCCCCACGCACACACTGTATGGCCAACGGGGGTGCCCAATCCCCCGTTGGCTCTGCCGCGCTCCCCCACAGAGTTCCAGGTGCCAAACTGGGAGCCCACCCAGCATGGCAACATTCTGTATGCCGGCGGGGTCTCCAATCCCAAGTCGGCACCACTGTTACCCTCCCCCAAGAGACTACCGATTGCCACGCTGAAGCCCACCCCAGCGTGGCAATAGCCGATGGCCGACGGGGTGCCTAATCCCCCTTGGCTCTGCTGCCCCCAAACAGTTTTCCAGCTGCCACGCTGGGAGCCCACCCCAGCGTGGCACAAGTCCTGCATCATCCTCCTAAAAGAAAAGAACCTGAAAAGAAAAACCTTCCCTTGTTGACTGTCCTGACCCCCATCCCCCACCTGCGCCCACCCTCTGCATACCCAGCCTCCCACACACCCCATCCCCCACCTCACCCCATACTTACCTCCGAGTCCGTATGGACTTCGGTGGCCCGGGAACACGTCTGCACTCTTCAAAGCTGACCGCGAACTGAGAAAATGCCGGTAACCTGTATAATGGAATAAATAGGTTTTTTTTAACTTTGACGCATATCTCAGGCATTTTGGGGAATTTTTTCACCAAATTTTCAACAAGGGGTTTTTGTGAACCCTCCTCAAGAATTCTGTCACTGTCATTTTGTTAATCAGGCCCGAAAGGTGATTTCACGGTCACTGCGTGGAACCATCTTTTGGGACTGATTATCAACGACAGTGTCACGAGTGCATGAGGTAGGCCTCAAAACCCTTATGTTGAAAATTTGTGAAAAATTTCAAAATGACTGTTTTACTAGCATGCATTGTGCTATTCTTACGCATGCTCGTAAGTTCACAATTTTCAATATTTTCACTCCAGATATTCAACATTGCCATTTTACACACATCCTTATGAGTAGTACAGCTGTCATTTTCACATCTCACACAAAGCGTGTTTCCGCACATGTAGCACAATGGCACAGTCGGTGTGCAAAATCAATGCTCAGGACAGATTAAGAAAAATCACAGTGACACTGTTCATGAGCAGAGGTGTTAAAATGGCTATGTTAAAAATTTGGTGAAAAAACTGCATAAAATGACTGTGTTATGAGCGACCATTGTGCAGTTTCTACGCACCCTCATAAGTTCATGGGTTTCTAATATTTTCAGTCCAGATTTTCACCCTGGAATTTTCCACACTTCCTTATGAACAGTACAGCTATCATTTTCACACAAATGTGTTATCGCACTTCCAGCGCAGAGATGCATGGTCGCTGTGGGAAATTACTGTTCAGGATAGATTAAGAAAACACAATGACACTGTTCATGAGCAGAGGTTCCAAAATCCCTGTGTTAACAATCTGCTGTAAAAAATCCCCAAACTAATTGCATTACGGGTGTGCATTGCGCATTTTCTACACACGCTTGTGACTTCACCAGTTTTTTTCACTGCAGATTTTCAACATTGCCATTTTTTACACCTCCCCATGAACAGTACAACTGTAATTTTTCACATCCTGTTCGAAATGTGTTTTTGCACCTGTGGTACCAAATAGCGTAGTTGCTGTGCAAAATCAGCTTTCGGCTAACAAACTGATATTGCCACTGTTCATAAGGTGGGGGGTCACAAAAAACCCATGTTGAAAATTTGGAGTGAAAATGCCAACGAACGCCTGAGGCGTTAGGGTTTCTGACCATAACGCTCCTCCCTGTACAGATTGACAGGCAACAGGGGTGTGACTTGGGATTCTCGCCTGTAATGCTCATACCATTCCACACCCTGCGGCCAGTGACAGGCATCAAGGTGTGCCTTGGACTCTTCAGCCCCAAAGTTCACCCCCTTCTCCTATACAGCACCCATCTCACCATATTTCCTGATGGAATGGGGTGAGCATAAGGGGCCAAAGACCCCAAGGCACACTGTGACACTTGTCAGTGTCTGCAGGGTGGGGTGTGGTAAAATGGTGTGGCCGCTATGCCTGACAACCCAAAGGCAGACCCCAATGCCTGTCAGTCTCTGCAGGGTGCTGGTGGGGTTGACTTCAGTTCAGTACTTCACTGCCATTCCTATTATGCAGCTCTCTAACTCCTACACTACCAATGCCAATGCCAGCAAGCAAACATTCGGCATTTACAAATGCTTGTTAATGATACTGAATTGTTGGGTCTCACTGAATATGAGGAGAAACTTTCCTCCTTGGCAACCATGGCAATGAAAAGACTAATATTACAGTGCTGGAATTCCCAGATCTGCCATCTCCTCCAGTTAATAAGAGAATGGGGTGGCATGCACTAAAAGAAACATTAATGTATTAAGCATTATAGTAATGTAAGCATCAATGTAAAGTTGGGCCGTAGCATAGAAGATATAAATGACATTACAGGTGCTTCATGGAGAGAAACTGTATCCCTACTCCCTCTGAAACTCTGAACTGAATGTTTCAGCATCCGCTTTTTATGTTGGCGCACTTGCACAGCCAACATCTTGCGGTAATGCAGATTTGGAGGCACGGTCACTGTTGGGCGAATGCAGGGCACGCATCAGTAGGTGCGTCCCTCGATCCCCAATCAGCCTGCTTGCTGGCGCCACACCATGCATACCTAATGTGGCAATGGGATCAAACGAAAGGTCCGCTGCAATGCGAGCTGAGCTCGTCATACGCAGCAGACCTCCCAACGTGCTTTCCCTGGTGGTGAAAAAAAGAAAATTAACATGGCGGGATACTGCTGACTTCCAGGCGCCCAATCCCCTGTCGGCATACCCTGGCCCAGTATTATGTCACCGGCAGAGAGGAGCCCACTCCTCACCGGCAATGCATCCCCATTTATTATGTACAACGGGGTGCCCAATCCCGCTGGCTATAACATCCCTCCAGAAAACACTTAGGTGGCATGCTGGAGCCCACTCCAGCGTGCCAAAGCTCATGCAAAAAAAAAAGTCCCTCGATGTTTATTTATTTATTTTAACCTGTAAAAATAGAAAACTGTCCCTCACGGTCTCCCTGCCCACCTCCCACGCCACCCACTGCACACCCTGCCTTCCCACACCCCCCTCACCCCATATCTACCTCTGGAGTCTGGCTTGACAATCTTTGGTGGACTGGGAACATGTCTGCACTCTTCAAAGTCGACCGCGAACTGAGGAAATGTTGATAAGCTATATAATGGAATAAATAGTTTTTTTTTTTCAACTTTGATGCATATCTCAGGCATGTTTTGGAATTTTGGCACCAAATTTTCAATATGGGGTTTTTGGGACCGCTCCTCATGAATTCTGGCACTGTCATGGTGTTAATCGGCCCCAAAAGGTGATTTTGCGGTCACTGTGCGGAATCACCTTTCAGGACCGATTAACAAAACAACAGTGCCACTGTTCATGAGGGGGGCTCTCAAAAACCTACGTTACAAATTGGTAGGAAAAATAAAAAAATGGCTGTTTCTGGCGTGTGTTGCGCTGTTTCCACGCACATTAAGTAACTTCATGAATTTGTTATATTTTCACTCCAGATTTTCAAAATTGGCATTTTTCCACACCTCCTGATGAACAGTACAGCTGTCATTTTACATATGCTGGCCAAAATGTGCTTTCACATGTCCAGCGCAGAATAGCGCAGTTGCTGTGTGAAATCACTTTTCGGGACAGTTTGAGGAAATGATGGTGACACTGTTCATGAGCAGAGGTCCTAAAATGCCTATGTTAAAAATTCAGTGCCAAAAGTCCATAAAATGACTGTATTGCAAGCGTGCTTTGCGCAATTTCCACGCACCCATGTAACTTTGCAAATTTGCAATATTTACATGCCACATTTTCAACACTGGCATTTTTTCACCCCTCCTTATGAACAGTACAGCTGTCATTTTTCACATCCTGCCCAAAATGTGTTTCCACACCTGTGGCACACAATGTGGTAAATCAACTTTTGGGACAGATTCACAAAATCGCAGCGCCACTGTTCATAAGGGGAGGTCCTAAATGCCTATGTTACAAATGTGGTTCACAAACTCCCAAAAATAATTGGGTTACGGACGTGTGTTGTGCAGTTTGTATGCATGCTCATTGCTTCACCAATATTTCATATTGTCACTCCAGATTTTCAACGTTGCCATTTTTTATGCCTCTTCATGAACAATACGGTTGTCATTCTCCACAACCTGCCCAAAAATGCGTTTTCATCCCTCTGTCGCCAAATGCCACAGCCACTGTGCAAAACCACCTTTCAGCTAACAAAGTGATTGTGCCATTTTTCATGAGGTGGCCTGACAAGCAGCCCATGTTGAAAATGTGGAGTGAAACTACCACCACATGCCTACAGTGTTAGGGTTTCCAACTGTAGCACCCCTGCCGGTACAGACTGACAGGCGTCCGAGGTGTCACTTGGGATCAGCGGGTGTAATGCTCATGCCATTCCAGCCCCCACCCTGCAGCTACTGACAGGCATCGTGGTGTGCCTTGCACTGTTTGGCCACAAAGTTCACCCCTCGCTCTTACACTGCACCCACGTCAGCGTATTTTATTATGGAATGGGGTAAGTATAACGCCCAAAGACTCCAAACCATACCTTGACACTTGTCAGTGTCTACAGGGTAGGGTGAGGTACAATGGCATGAGCGTTATAGCTGACGACCCAAAGGCACACCCCACTGCCTGTTGCTCTCTACAGGGTGGGGGTGGGGTTGGCGTCACTTCAATACTTCACTACCATTCCTATTATGCGTCTCTAGCTCCAGCACTGCCAATGCCAGCATGACAACATTCAGCATTGACAAATTCTTGTTTTCCTTACAACAAGAGTTGAAGGAAGTATGTGTTATCTGAGTCATTAATCTATGGCTGATTGACTAAGTACTTGTATATTTGTTTGAATGTGTATGTATTATAGTTACAAAAAAAAAATAATAATATTATTTTAGGGTGCTCCCAGGTTGCTCCTGTAAACAAGCTTTCAGCTTAGTGTGTCTCTCTCCTGGTAAAAAATAAAAATAAAAAATTATGGCTGTGGAGTGCAGTGGGGATCCTTCAACTTAAATATTGTCTCTCTCCTTGCCTTCAATTTTATCTCTAGGTAAATTCTGACTCTGCTTTTGTTTCTTGACAGGTCCCTGGGTACAGGGGGCTGCTTTTTTGGCCAGATGGTCGTCTGTGTCACAGTTTCCATCAGTCTTTGCTCTTCTCACCAGGGACAGGAATGGTGACCAGTGAGCAGGCATATGTCAGAAGCACCACCACTCCAAGTAGTAGCAGCTGGGGCATCCAGCTGCAAGGAAGATCAGTTGTTGTACACATCATCTTTGAGACAGCAGAGAAAGCGTCCGAACTGAGTGAAACAGAGAAGTTAAAGTTTGCAGAGACAGCTGTACAGAGCCTGTCCAATGCCTCCAATGCCAACATGTAAGTCAGAATCTTAGCACAGAACCTGTCTGGCACAGTTACGAAGGTTTATTACCTAATCCTTAGGTGAGAGAATACAGGGTCATCATTAGAAGACTGAAGGGACACCCCACTTATTTCCAAGGCAACCCCACAGATGGCATTTTTAATCTCTTAAAGGAAAACAGCCATCAACCTGCAAACCTTTATTTTCAACTGAAGCTGTTTTCCCAGAATTGGTTCACATTCTACTTACAAACAAACGGACATACGAAATTACCAGCAGATACAGGCCTACTGGTTTATCTAGTCTGCTCAAGTGTGCAGCACTTCTTTCAGACTGCAGTTGCCCCCCCCCTTGCCCTATCCAATTGATTTTGCCCATATTTTCTTCACTCCACCCCTCCCCCCAGGTTTGAACCCTCCTCTGAGCCTGTCCCACCCCTTTGAAGCTACCCACCATCTGCAGTGATGTCACCTCCTCCAGCAGCACATTCCACCTTGCCACCACCCTTTCAGTAAAATAGTGCCTCCTCATTTCCCTCCTGAATCGGCCTCCTTCCAACTTCAGATTGTGCTCCCTGGTTTTCCTTCCACCTTTTAACTGAAAAATACTTCTGGTGCTTACTCTGTTCATACCTTTCAGGTACTTGAAGGTCTTAATCATATCCCCTCTCTCCCTTCTATCCTCCAGGGAATACATACTGAGCTCTCTCAGTCTCTCCTCATGAGCTTTATCTCCCAATCCCAGGATCATTTTCATTGCCCAGCGCTGTACCCCCTCCAATAGTTTGATGTCTTTTTTCAAGTAGGGGTGCCAGTACTGCATGCAGTATTCAGAGTGCGGCCTCACCAGGGACCTGTACAGGGGCAGGATGACTTCCCCTCTCCTAGAGGTAATTCCTCTTGCAATGCACCCCAGCATTCTGTTGGCCTTTGCCACTGCCTTCCTGCACTAGGCTGAGTGGTTCATTTCCTCCTTTCACTAGTGCACTTAGATCCTTCTCCTCCTTTGACTTGGATAACGGCACTCCCCCAACCAGTAACTATTTCTGGGGTTCCTGGCTCCCAAGTGCACAACTTTGCATTTCTTTGCATTGAACCTAAGTTGCCATGTGTTAGACCGTTCCTCCAGTTTTGCCAAATCCTCCTGGAGTACTATACCGCCTTCCACTCCATCAACCTCCGCACAGATCTTGCTGTCATTGGCAAAGAGACTGATCTTACTCTTTATCCCTTCTGTGATGTCAGCAGTTAAAACGTTAAACAGCCCTGGTCCAGCACCGAGCCCTGTGAGACCCCACTTGTTACCACTTTTGGCTCAGATACTTCACCCACCACTACTGCCTTCTGATGTCTATCCTGCAACCAGCTCCTGACCCATCTAACCAGTTTCCTTCCCACTCCCAGGTTTCTCAGTTTGCTGGTCAGCCTACCATGCGGCACTGAATAAAAGGCCTTGCAGAAGTCCAGGTATAGGATGTCCACTGCACAACCCTTGTCCAGTGCCCACGTCATTCAATCAAAAAAGTCCACCAGGCTCATCTGGCAGGATCTGCCAGAGACAGACCTGTGTTGTCTGCGGTCCTGGAGATCATTATCCTTCAGAAATTTTACCAGCCTCTCCTTGAGGATAGTCTCCATTAGCTTTCCCACAATTGAGGTTAGGATGACTGGTCTGTAGCTCTCTGGTTCATCTTGGGCCCACTGTTTTGGAGGGGCACCACATGCGCCACTCTCCAATCCCTGGGTACGCATTCTATTTCCAGAGAGATGTTGAACAGGCCTGCCTTATCAACCCTCAGACACTTTAGGCCCCCCGATTCCCTTCCTTCTGTGATTCCCCCATCCATGATCTCCTCCCCCACCCACCCCACCCACCCATTCCCTTAGGTGTGGGCCCATCCCTCTCTTTGGTGAATACCGAACCAAAGTACTCATTGAGTACTTATGCCTGCTCTGCATCCTTTTCTGCCCACCCGCTGTCATTCTTGATCTTAACAATCTGCTCCTTACTCTTTCTCTTGTCCCTTATATACCTGAAGAAATCATTTTCCCCTTCTTTGATCCCCTGGGCCAGCCTCAGTTCTCTCGACACCTTGGCTGCCCTTACTGTTCTGCTCACTTCCCTGGATTTCCTCACATATTCCTTCCTGTACTCTTCCCTGTTGGACCTTTTGTAGGTTCTAAATTCTGTTATTTTGATCTTTACTGGTATTTCAGTAAATTAGTTGCGTGTTGCAGATTTACACATCTGGTGAAGTCCATTTTAGAATTGTATGATCTAGTTTATATCCTTTCAAAGAGCTCCTGATGCTGTTAAAACAGCACTGAAAAAATATAATATTTGGACACAATTCAAGCTATATTCAGTTTTTCTTCCTGTAATTTTATCCCTTATTTCTGTATTATTAAGGACAATTGCATGAAAACAGAATCTCTGCCTTATCTGTTCTGACATCACACTCTGTTGCTGTGAAATAATTATGATAGTATAAACTGGGGATTTTGATGCCAGGTGTAGACTAGCAGCTACAGTTCAAAAAGTCTAGGGACAGTGGTTTTGTTTTCATTCAGCTGTCCTGTGTTAAAGAACAAAAGGGTAGAAAGAATTACAAACATTAACTGAAAATGAAATGGACTGTCTAAATTTTTTCTTTTTCTATATAGATTTTTATCCCAATTCTTTTACCCCCAATTTCGCTCGTACCTATGCCTCGTGTATGCACGTACATGTGGAGGTACATGCACACCACACCTCTAGGCACCCTCCCGCTATTTGCTGCCCCTCCCGCCTACACTATCCATCAAACCTCTACCCAATGGGAATGGAACTGGGAAGGTGACAACCTCCCTGGAAGAGGAGAGCTGCCTTTCAGCTGCTCAGTCATGCTCCCTCACTCCCCCCCGCATGCTGGCTCTCCAATGACCCAAGATCATTCCCGAACCCGGGTCACCGCATGACATGAGGTAAGGCATTCAGTGCCTCAGGCCTCTGCACCACCGGGCCAGCCTAGTCTTTCTAAATCGTATATTTTCCAATAATGTCTGGGACTCATTAAGCTGTTACATTGTTGTCACAATGAAACTGCATTCTTTTCTACAATTCCATGAGTGTAAGCAATGGAAATAACATCATACCATTCTAATTTATTTATACCATCTTTATAAATTAAAAATGCCCACTGAGGTAACTGGGGGACAGTAAAGAGAAAACAGCAACAGAACTGGAATCACTATGTAAAAAAACACTTTTACAGCTGACTCGATGGCACTGAGGTTTGAGGCGCTGGACACCATTCCTCGAACTATACCGGTGACCCGGGTTCAGGAATGAGCCCAGGTTGTTGCGGGTTGGCAGGGAGGAGGGCAAGGAGCATGACTGAGCTGCTACGAGGCAGCTCTCTTCTCCCGGAGAAAGATGAGGGGGTTTCTCCAGCCTTTGGCTGCCGCCTGGTGAAGGACAGGTGGCAGTTCGGACAATGGGGAGCCTGGCGACAGCCACAGGATGGGGTGGAAGGAACGGAGACAGTACCCAGCATGCATGTGTGCCTCCACGCACCCACACAGCCATGTCTGCTGGGGTCCTGGGATCGGGGCGAGATAAAGGACAGTTCATCTGAAACACGTTAGGTGGGCACTAATGAGAGTGTTAGCCCACATCCCTGTTGTCTTTGCATGTTAGTAAAATTACTTTTTAACTGAAACTTCTTTTGGAGCTCGGTGGCATTCTTCCACTAAGGTGGTGAGTGCCCGAATGTGTGCCGTAACCAGGCTTGTTCAGTGCCCTTCTCACTGTGGCAAGCACAATGCCACCTCTCTTCACTCCGCTGGCCCCTAGACTTCCTTCAAGGTTGGGAAGCCCACAGCACATAGATTGCTCCGTTCCAAGCAGCTCTCAAAGTTTTACAAAGTGCAAAACGACTAAATTAATACATCCTATCCCTGTGAAACTGACATCTACTTGGCTCTCAGCTCTGCAAAATAGCTCTGAATTGCAAGCTGTCTCAGTTCTTATATGTATACTTTTCCCCTGCAACTGACAATCACTGAGAGCCAGGAGTTTAACATAATGAATAATGCCTGAGATGCTAGTCACGGATATTTAATCCTTGGATTTCTACACAAGGGGGAGACCTACAAATGGAGCATTTTTGTCTGAAACAAAACCTCTCAGGAGAGGAGAGCATTTGTGAATAGCTCTCACTTGCTATTCCTGTCTGACTAAAACATTTGTCCAAAACAGACTTGAAATCCCGGGAAAAGGGGACTGTGGTAGCTAGAGTGCCAAGTCTCAGCTCTAGAATCAAATTAGACAAGAGGTTGCCTTGAAAGTTGTTCTGCATCTAGGAAGGCTGTGAGCCACTGCCTTCTACTGTTATTTGGATTTTATCCTGGCAGGGTATCGAACCATCTGAGGTCCCAAGTGATTGCCCACCTATCAGGGTGAGTGAAGACAAGTCCCTATGTCTGGTAAATAGGATCATCATTGTCCGGAACATCATGGCCCACACACCTCACCACCCGCAAGCATGTTGGATCCACTGCACTGTAACCAGCTTACAGGGCAGCGCTCCCATCGTCCTAAGTCATCATGGACCACACCCTTCACCACCGGAAGCACATTGGGTCCACCACACCTGTAGCCAATCTACAGAAAAGACCATCCAGCAATCATCTACATAAATAGGGGAGACATCTCCAGGCAAACAGCACCAGTCTGTTGTGTAAAGGTCGTGAGTACTGGGTTTAATCTGCAGAACTTACCATTCCTGTTTTTTAGCTAGCTAACTAGATACTTACTGGGCTTTTCTGCCTGACCTTAGAATCAAGCCCACAGCTACAGTTTACAGCCAGGAGCAACTGTTCTACTGTCCCTACAATTGTGTAATTTATCAGCCAGCAGCTGAAGCCAACAATTGAACTTACCTGGTACCACACTGAGGTCCAAGTGGCACAGGCCTGCAACTCTTCAGCTGTGTGTACACTCAAACTGTAATTGGGAGCTCCCAAAGGGACTGTGGGGTTAATTGGTGCACCAGTGGGGGGAGGGAGGGTGCTAGGACACACTTTATTGTGGGGGTGAATGCAAACTGCTGTCTTTGTTAATTTTTACCTTTGTTTTCCTTGTCCCCTTCCTTGTTCTTCAACCCCAGAATAAACCCATTGGTTATTTATTTGTAGTTGCTAATGTATTTTGCCATTGTTGCCTTGCTGTTTATTTGCACGCTTAGATTGATAACTGGGGAGGGTTTATGTTATTGTGTTCTCTGTCACAGTGGGTGGGGTTCTATTTATTTCCAGTGGGGAAACACCGTGGCAGCGCTGTATCATAAAGTTCCCCCTAAGTGTAGGCACCATGCCACTTTCCAAGCCCATTTCTAACCATGAACCCAGGTGCCATTCAACTGAAAGCATAACACTTTGCCTTTTACCATCTGCAGGCTTAGTCTGCACACCACACCAGTTACAACAAGGGACAACATTTCAAGTGCAATGAGACAACTGTATATGGTGTGGAGTAACTTAAAATCAGTGTTGTTACAACAGGGGACAAACATTTGTCAGTGTCAGTGTCAGTGGCTCAGTAGGTAGCACACTTGCCTCTGAGGCCAGGAGATCAGAGGGCTGTGGGTTCAGTTCCCACATCTGGCACTTGGATTAATATCCCAGTACTGACACTGTAGTGCAGCATGAGAGGGGTGCTGCACTTCTGAGGTGCCGTCTTTTGGACGAGACGTTAAACCGAGGTCCCATCTGCCTGGATTGGTGGTAGTTCAGGTGGATGTTAAAGATCCCATGGCACTTATCGAAAAAAGAGTAGGGGAATTTCCCCGGTGTCCTGGTCAAATTTCCCTCATTCACTAAAAAATACCACCAACAGCTTAATCTGGTTCAAGGTCAGTTGGCATTCATCTGTACCCCCCTTCCCTGGGTCGTGCCTGAAAATAGGCAGGATGTGTCTAGTGCACTTACCTGGCCAACAAAAGCTAAATAAAACACCTTGTGGGTGGAAGTGGTTGTACATGATTTATGGGTTCAACACAGTTCTCTCACAAGTAAAAAATCAGTTGGCATCTGGACTCAAGTTACACAACATTCCAAAAAAACTGAATTAGAAGCTATTAAATAATTAAAATTATAATATTTAGATACAAATAAGTCTGTATTTCATTAATCTTCTATAGATGTCTCTTCCCCATTGTTTGGTACTGAGGAAATTTGCACAACAACATGATCTATTATCCTTAGCATCCATCTGCCCTAATAGTTCATTCTGTCATCAAGACGCAGGTCAGGAAGCTTAGGAAGATCAGGAGCAGGTATAAAATTCACAAGTAGCATTTTATTTATTTCCAATAACAGTAAAATAAAAATAAAAATTATTCAATATAACTATTTACAACAGCAGTACAAACAGAGAAAACAAAGTCCTTCGTCTGAGGATAACTCTAATTCCAAGTTTCAGTTTCTCAGTCTCTCTCTCTCTCTCTTTCTCTCTCTCTCTCTCTCTCTCTCTCCCCCTCCCTCCTCTCTCTCTCTCTCTCTCTCTCTCTCTCTCTCTCTCTCTAGCAAAAGCATTGCTGCTCTTATTTCTGCCTCCTGAGTTCGTTAAGAGACCAGAACTTTGTAAGTTTCTTTCCTTGCAGGTGCAACAAAATAGAATATGTCGCAGAACTGGCCTCTTGTTGACAACTCTGCAAAAGAGTTTGTGCTGCATGTCAAGGTTAACCCCCTAAATTCCAAATATTTTTTGCAATCATTTCCACAGTATGCATATATACAGTTTCAGACTAAGGGATCCCAGTGTAACTTACAGTTTCACATAAAAATTCACATATATTTTTATAAACACAAATACACAAGAGGAAAGAAAAGACAGAAGCAACAAGTGAAGGCAGAGAGATACCGAGAGGCGGAGAATCATGAGAACGTCGGAGTGACCAGTTCCTAGGTCTCACGAGAACATTTGATTGGCCAACCAGACAGACAGGAGACAGAAAAGGAGAGGACAGAATAGATCTTTGTGTTTTAACTCTTTCTGCGTAACAAATGGGACAGGGTCTTATTCAACCCTGTCACACATTCCCCACTTGAAGTTATAATCCTCTGTTGCCATGGAAATAATAATTATCATGCTAAAGGTTTCTGAAGTGTAAGTAGGCAACCTGGCCCAGCCTGACCAGACTATCACTTGCCACATAAATCTCCCGCCTTCATGAATGCACCCTGCCCCCTCTTAAATTTGTCATTATTGTTAATCTCTGCTAGCTTTGTAGGCAATGCAATGTCATTTTTAATTTTATTGTGCCTTATCCCAGAGGTTCTTGGAATTGTACAAAAATAAGTCAAATACATGACAGTTCCTAATCATAGATGCAGTGCAGTGATAAAATACATAAAATGAGCTATCCTTTAGTGATAATAACAGTAGTGAGTTTTGTATCCTGACTGTGTGTCTTGTGTAGAAATATTTTGTTTTGTTGCTTCTGAATGGTCTGCTTTCATATTTGCAGTCATGAACCCTGGTTCTCTTCCTATCCCCCCTTTATTTCAGAACTCAGTTTGCTCAGCCAGCAGTGGAATTTCGGAGGAGGGGACGGGAATTTTGAGGGAGGGGCCCACCAATCCCTCCACTAGCCCTGGTAGGCACTTGGCTAAGTCGCTCCACAGGAGCACGTCCTGTTGGTGGGATAAGGGGTAGGGCTATGGGGCATAAATTTGGGGCAGATTTGGAACAAATGGTCCCCCCATCTCCCCATGCCCAACTGGAATGCCTGATCCATCTTCTCCTCAATGGCACCTCCTGCTGGTGTTCCAGACTTGTTAAGTAAAGTAGTCTCTGCAGAGATCTGATCCTCTCTGAATTCCCACCTGCAGGGAACAAGCCACAGGTTACCTGCCCAGGGGCCTGAGTTATAAAAGACAGAATTTTATTTTATTTAAACATTTGGTGACCAGGAAAGGCACACTGAGCCAAGGCTCATCTCCAGGTGCGACCTGGGGGGATAGGGAGCATGAGAATCACAATATATAGTACAAGGCATTCAAATACAAAATTACACAATAGTAAGCATAATAAAATATTTCAATGAATACAATACAGCAAAACAGGCTACGCGGAGAGACAGCTGTACAATGAAATGGAGTATCAAAGATCGGTGTAGTTACAACAAGGGACAAACATTTCAAGTGCAATGAGACAACTGTATATGGTGTGGAGTAACTTAAAATCAGTGTTGTTACAACAGGGGACAAACATTTGAAGTGCTAAGAGGTGTTATGAGAGCAAGTAGGGAAAGGTAGGAGATGAAGCAGCAATTTGACAGAGGAGTGAGAGGAAGAATTATGTAAGAGAGGAGACTGAGTGTTCCACAGGGAGGAGAGACAATTGTGGAAATCAGATTTGCCCATATTCAAGGATGGAGCAGGGCGTGAGAAAGAGCATGAGTCCCTAGAACGTAGGGAGTATGTTGAGGCTGGGGCAGGAGAGAGGAGGGAAACGATATATGGGAGGAGCATTTTGAACCAGAACTTGGAAATGAAGGATATAGAGTGGATGAGAAACCTGTGTGTGAGCAGATGGAGGTTCAGAGAGGATAGCAGAGAACAGTGGTGGAATCTGTATGAAGAGTTGGAGGCGAAACAACAGAAGGCATAGTAGAGGGAATCAAGTCAAGGGAGTGATGTAGAGGGTGCGGTGCAGTAAACAATGTCAGGGTAATCAAAGACTGGCATAATCATTCTTGTTAAAAGTTCCCTATGTACGGGGAGAGGGAGAGAGTCTTTGTTGCAGTATAGTATACCAAGTTTAAGGCGGAGTTTAGTGGCCATGTAATGAACGTGGCTAGTGAAATTGAACTGTGGGTCCAGTCAGACTCCTAGATGCTTGTATGAGGTAATGATCTTTAGAGGGGTGCCGTTGGGAGAGGTGATTGGAGGGGCATTGATAGCGTTGGCTAATCTTTGAGAATGTAGGAAAGGAGTGTCAGAACCTGGGGTTCTGATGATAATGAACTGAGATTCCCAGGTCAGGCCTGAGCGGAGGGAAGGGTGCTTGAAAAAGAAAAAAAAACTCAGTTTGCTACTCAGATCTCAGTCTCTTACTCTCTTGTGCAAAAATAAATGATCCCCTCTAAGCCTTGTCCTCTCCAAACTGAACAGATTTAGTTTGTTCAATCTTTTCACATGAGTCAATCCATCAAATCTGCTTATTAGCCTTGCTGCCTTCCTCTAGTAGACTCCCTCAACCCTACTGATATTTTTCTTCAAAAAGGGGCTCCAGTACTAGGAGCAATGATCAACTGTGGCCAAGCCAGAGATCTATGCAGGGGGGAGTATAACATGTCTACTTACTAAATAACTTCCGATGGATGATAGAAACATAGCGTTTGCTTTTCCCACCACATTTGCACAATGCATACTGCTTTTATAAGTCATTCGAGATTTATTTATTTATTTATTTATTTTTGAAACGTTTCATCAGAAAAGCACACTGAACAATCGGGATTGTTCATCTCAATCAATCAATCAATCAAATCTTTATTTATCTAGGCGATCACCGTTGAGCAAGCTCATTTACAAGGTGGACCTGCTGTTGGCAGGGAAACTTGTACAGTTACATATAAATAGACATAATACAAAAGGAACAACATGTTTACAACACTGATAGGAGCAGAGTATTTACATTGCAAGTCACATGTACAAGAAAGATATACATAACACAACCCGAACGTAATATATACATACAGTTCCCACAGGAGCAGGATGTGTCGGGATGTCATATACAAACCACAGAAGAAAAAAGAAAGATTATTTATATTCCTGTCCAGCAGAAACACGTTACAGGTCTGGATGGAAATTCCTAAGCTATGGAGGTGTGCATAACAGTGTGTAGGCCTTAGGTAAATGCGGCAGAAGGGGGGTGGTGAATAAGAGGGATGCAGAGGGTGCTAAGGGTAAGTGGGGCAGAGGAGGGGGGGGAGTAGTAGTAGCAAGGGCTGATTTGGATTTGGCTTATTCATCTCCCAGTGCATCCTGGGGAAAAGGGTACATTGAGAACAACAACATAAATACAATTTGCCATGTTGGCTACAAAATCACAATACATTCGTTAGCTAAGCTAAACCGTAAATAAGTGCATCATATGAAAAGCACAGGACAATACATTCGTGAGCTAATCAGAAAATAAGTGAATCATGTAATAGCTCGGGGGACAGACAGACTGAACGGTAACAGAATTGTCAAAAAACAATCATAAGCGCAGTAAAGTGCCGGTAGTGGCTGTAGGGATTAGTATAAGCAGATAATGGAGGTGTTGGAGTATTGGTAATTATGATTATGTGCAGGTACAGTTGGGAGTGAAAAAATTTAGTAAAGATGAAGAGATGGACAAAGGGGAGGAAGAGTGGTGAATCTGTGGTGGTAACGAGTTCCAGAGTTTAGGGAGGCAGTGTGATAAAGCAGCCTGACCAACATTTGTAGAGCGGCAAGGGATAGCTAGGGTGCAAGAATTAATCAATCTGAGTGCATGATGGGAGGGTGGGAGTATGGTAAGGGAGGAGGAGAAGAGGTAGGAGGGAAGAGAGTGAAACCAGAACTTAGATACGAATTTAGCACAGTGGGAGAGACGTCAGTTGTTTAGAGAAGGGAAGGCAAGAGCACGATAGAGGTCACAGCGGTGAGTGAGTGGGGGTGAGACTAGAGTAAAGTGACAGAAATAATTGAAAAGGGTATCCAGTTTGGCTAAGGAGGACTTGGAAGCAGCACTGTAGACTACATCGCAGTAGTCAAAAATAGGTAGAATCATTTTCTGGACAAGTTCGTGCCTGGCGATAAGAGGTAGACAATTTTGATTCCTGTATAGGGAGCCAAGCTTGGGGTGCAGTTTTTTCAGGATAGCATCCACATGCCCAGAAAAGTTGAGATGCTGGTCTTGCCAGACCCCAAGGTACCTGAAAGAGGATGTGTTCTCAAGAGTAGTCCCATCGAGGGTGTGAAAAGAGGGAAGGGAGGTGAGCTTGGAGAGTCTCTGCCTAGTGCCAAAGGTCATGGAGACTGTCTCTTTAGCATTGAGGAAGAGCTGGTGAGAGCGAAGTCAGTGTTGAACATTGATGAAGTCAAGTTGGAGTCTGGCTGCTACATCAGAGGGGCAGTGGCTGGAAGTGAACAGTACAGTATTGTCCGCATACATGTGTATGGAGGAAGATGAGCAGACTGTAGGGAGGTCATTAAGGAAGATGGAGAATAAAAGGGGGCCAAGCACAGAGCCCTGATGCACACCTGTGTCGATTTGGAGGTGGGGGGATGTAGCATCAGCTATCCTAACTGACTGTGTCCTACCTATCAGGTAGGAACTGAATCAGCCAGTGGCAGTCAGAGAGGCCAGCTGATGTGAAGCTGTGCAGTAGGAGGGAGTGGTAGACCGTGTTGAACACCTTTGCAAGGTCGACAAAAATGTCCGAAGTAATTAGACCACTGTCCAGATGATGAAACCTAGGTCTTTTTCCTAGGGTGTTTTTTTTTAATTTTATTTAGGAGGTGATCATGATGCCTATTATGTTTCCCAAAATTCAGCACACATTTGTCTTGGCTGAATGCCATGCCCAACTCTGATGCCCACTCAGCTACTCTCACTAGGTCTTTTTGTATAGTTTCTGTTTGGGTATTATCAGCTACCACTTCACCCACTCTGGTATTATTTGCAAATCTGATGACCTAGTTTTCAATATTTGCACCCGTACTCACCACATATAAACAATCTGAAAGGAACTGATCCCACTACCGACCCCCCCTACGTGATACACCACTAGTTACTCCCCCTTCAGACGATGAGTAACCATTTGTGATATGTTCTCCAACCAGTTTACTATCCAGGATATTGTTCATTTGTCTAGTCCTATTTTTACCAATCTTAGTGTTAATTCCTAATGTGGGACCATGTCAAATGCCTTCCTGATGTCAATATACTATAATGACCTTTACTGGCATGTTCTTGTCCAGTGCCTTTCTGACATTTTCATAGAGCCCCAATGTCAGCAAGGCAGTGGTCAGTAACATACCAGTAAATACCATATACCTGGACTTCAGCAAGGCATTTGTGATATCACAGCCAGAGTAATATGACAGAGAAGAAAAAATTACTCACCTTAGTAATGTTGTTTCTTCTAATGGAGTCTTGCTATATTATGACATATGCAGTTTGTCCCAGCCTTAGAACTGCTCCGGAGGTGAAAGAGTTAACTTCCATGCCAGGCATGAAATCTGGAGCGCGAGCTCGGTTAGAAAAACTCTGTCTGTTTATCTTCAAACTGAAACTGTCAGATCTTTACGAGCAAAACTCACTAAGGTTCTGTGTGGAAGCTGTAACCTACACTAGCCAACTGGCTACTTAAGTATTAACACATTTTCCTGGTCCCAACACCAAGATTCAAGTCAGGGGACCAGAAAATAAGATAAGATAAAATAAAACACAACACCCAAACACCCCAAAAAGAAGGGGTGGAAAACACAAGATGGGCATCAATAAGTGCCAACACTGGACTGCCGCCCCATCCTAAAGTAGAAGTTCTGAGAGGGCAGGCTGGGGGAGGTCAAAATATAGCAAGACTCCATTAGAAGAAACAACATTACTAAGGTGAGTAATTTTTCTTCAAACAACATGAAGTCTTAGTGTATTATGACAATTGCAGACTACACAGCAGTACTCCATGGAGGAGGGACAGAACCTACTTAGAAATAGGCTCTGAAGCACAGCTGTGCAATCGAGCATCCCTCCTGGCCTGAATGTCCAAGGAGTAATGCTTGGTGAAAGTGTGACCGTTTTCCAAGTAGCTGCTTGACATATCTCTAAGATAGGGATGTCCCTGGCGCAGCTAGGGACGCAGCTGTACCTCTGGTAGAGTGAGCCCTCAGGCCTGAAGGGAACCTTACCCAGTTTTGATAGCAAAATTGGATACAAGAGACAATCCACCTAGCAATGGATCTCTTAGTGGCAGGTTTCCTTCCCAACCTCACCATAAGTGAGAAAGAGTTGGAGGAGTCAAACCTGTGACCCTTGGCATGCCCCTATGTAGTAACTAAGGGTCCTCTTAACATCTAGTTGTGCAGCCTCCTCTCACCAGAGGAGGAATGGTCAGTGAAGAACACTGGAAGAGAAATAGATTGATTAAGGTGGAAATCTGAAACCACCTTAGGTAAAAACTTCCTGTTAGTCCTGAGGACTACCTTGTCTCTGTGAAAGGAAATAAAGTCAGTCTCCACTGACAAAGCTTGCAACTCACTTATGCACCTGGCAGAAGTGATGGCTACTAGAAACACAGTTTTCCAAGTCAAGTACTTAAGCTCTGCCGAAGACAGAGGTTCAAAGGGGGGTTGCATCAGCTGAGCAATGCAAACATTAAGATCCCAGGCAGGGGCAGGTCCTTGAATGGTGGATTGCTAAGAAGCAAACCCCTGAAAACTTGGAAAATACAGGGTGAGCAGAGAGAGAAGAGGGCTTCCTGCTGAAATAAAAGCAGAGACAGCTGCCAAATGCACTTTCAGGGTAGCTGATCTCAGCCCCAAAGAATTAAGATGGACCATATAGTCCAAAACAGTGGGCAAATCAGCAGATTCGGAAATATGCTTCCCAGAGCACCATATGGAAAACCTTTTCCATTTAGGTTATAAGTAGCCTAGTGGAGCTTCCAGAAGCTTTCAAAATTTGAGAACACCTTGAGAAAGGTGTAGGTCAGCAAACTCTAACTCCCCAAGAGCCAGGCCTTGAGGTTGAGGGATTTGAGATTCGGATACCAAACTCTCCCCTGGGCACAGGTTAACAAATTGTGGTTCCTGGGGTGACACAGGGGAAGATGGACTGCTAAGGACAGAAGGAGTGGGTACCAGGGTTGTCTGGCCCAATCTGGAGCAATCAGAATCATCTTGCAGGGCTGAGATCTGATTTTGACTAGCACCTTGAACAGGAGAGGAAGGGGAAGGCATAGAGAAACTTCCTTCCCAATCGAGGAGGAAGGCATCCAGGGGACTGAGCCCAACACTGGGGCCTGCAACAAAAGTGGAAGTTGATGATTGTCTGGGGCTGCAAAAGATCTATCTGAGGGGTGCCCCACCTGGCAAAAACTATCCCCAGTACTCGAGGATCCAGTGACCATTCGTGATGGCCCTGGGAAATCCTGCTGAGAGCATCTGCCAGGACATTGTCCTTGCCTGGGAGGTGAACTGCTATGAGGGAGGTGTTCAGGGAATAAGCCAGAGACCACAACTTCATTGCCTCGGTGCACAAGGCCAAAGACCGAGTGCCCCCTTGTTTGTTGATGTACCACATTGTAGTGGTGTTGTCTGTTCTGACCTGTACCACTTTGTTCTGAACAGATGCAGAAAAAACCTGAAGTGCTAGAAAAACAGCTCTGAGTTCCAACAGATTGATGTGGAGCAGAGATTCCTGAGGGGACCACAATCCCTGGGTGGAGAGGTCGCCCATGTGAGCTCCCCATCCCAAAAGGGACGCATCTGTAGTAAGGGTCAAGGAGTGAGATAGAGGGATGAAAGGAACCCCTTGTCTCAGATTGCTCTGATCCTGCCACCACTGAAGGGCCTGGATCAGGGTTCGAGTTACAGGATCAACTTGGATAGGGATCTCTTCTTTGAGACAAAAGGCTCTCAAATGGAACTGAATGTCCCTCATCTGAAATCTTGCTCCTTGCACTCGGCTATGGAAGCAGCCATGTGTCCCTAGGAGCTGTAGAAATGCCTTGCTGGTCGAGACCTGCAGAGTGAAGGAGGAGGCCAGGGCACTCAGGGTCTCACCTTCTAGGGAAGGAAGGCTCTGGCCTGCTTGTGTCCAGTTCTGCGCCTATGAAGGTGAGTACCTGGACAGGTTCTAAAACTGACTTTGGAAGATTGAAAGAAAGCCTAGAGAGGTAAGCAGCTGCTGGGTAACCTGCAGGTGTGATTTGACCTGGTCTGGAGACTGACCCACAATGAGCCAGTCGTCTAGGTAGGGAAAGATGGCAATCTTTTGCCTTCTTAAATGAGCAACTGCTACTGCCAGGCATTTTGTGAATACCCTTGGGGCAGAGGTAAGGCCGAAGGGCATTGCTCTGAACTGATAATGGCCTGAGGGCAGTTCGAATCTGAGGTACTTTCGGTGGGAGCTTCTGATAAGAACATGGAAGTAGGCATCCTTGAGGTCCAGGGAAGCTAGCCAGTCCCCTGGCCTTAGGGAGGGTAAAATCATTGCCAGAGTCACCATTTTGAATTTTGGTTTTATAAGGTGCTTGTTCAGATATCTTAGGTCCAGGATGGGCCGCCATTCTCCTGTCTTTTTTGGGGGTAAGGAAGTACCTGGAGTACAGTCCCTTGCCCTGGTGTAGGGGAGAAACCCTTTCTACAGCTCTGAAAGCCAGGAGGGTTGAGACTTCTGTTTCCAAAGCAAGAGTCTCTAGAGGATTTGCAGGTGGAAAAGATCTGATTCTCATCTTTGGAAATTTTTTGAAGCTGAGAACCAGACCCTGGCTTACTACTTCCAGGACCCACTTGTCTGAGTTAAAGACTCCCAGTCCTGGATGAAGTAAGCCAGCCTGCCCCCTACAGGTAATGGAGAATCGGCCCTGGGCATCCCATCAGGGTGCCTGTTTGGCAGGGCTTTAGGCTGAGGGGTGGGAGCAGGCCTGCTCATACCCCGTCTGCCTCTCCCTCTGAAGAACCCCCTCTGAACATAAGCTGAAAAGGAGGCCTGGGTTTGGTAAAAGGTCTGTGAAAAGGCCTGCCTCTCTACCCTGAGGCTGCTCTGAGGAGTGGCTTGCCGTTCCTTAGCTTGTGCACTCTATAAGTGGTTCTATATTCATCCATTTTCTTCATATAATTCTCTGTCTGCTCCCAAACAGAGAATTTCCCACCACAGAAAATCCATGGCCTTAGCCTGGGTATCCTGTGATAGACTAATACACCTGAGCCAAACCAATCTCTGAAAAGCCACAGATGTAGCCATGACTCTAGAGGATACATCATTAGAATCCACTGCAGCATGGAATTGCACCTTAGATGCCTCAATACCATCAGCAGCCACCTGTTCCAGCTCCTTGGCAAGCTGGCCAGGGGCCTGTTTGGCTAAAGCCATGACAGTATCCCATCTAGATTTCTGGTATCTTGCAACATAGGCCATATAATTTGCCTGTCTGAGTCCCAAGGACGCTGCCAAGTATTGTTTTTTAGCCATGGCATCAATCTTCCTGGAGTCCTTGTCAGGAGGATGTGAAGCCAGGGGAATATTAGCCTTATCACAGGCTGCAGCCTGAACTACCCCAACATGGCTGCATTGCTGTGAAAGAAATTCTGTATCAGGACCTGACAAGGAGTACCTCCAGTCCTTCTTTTTATCCACAGGAGGCACAGAATTAGGAGCTTTTAAAATTTTTATTGTTTGTTTCCTGAAGGATTTATGTAAAGGAATAGACAATCTCCTGGACTCTGGGATATCCATCATCTCCACAAAGTCAGGCTCCTCTTGCTCATCCACAGCTTCCTCCAAGGGGAGCTGGAGGGTTTCAGCAACTTTTTTATAAAACAGAAAATGAGAAGGGGACTCAGAAAGCCTAGGGGGAGACTCTCCTAAAGGTCTGTCTGGGGAGATGTCCGGTTCAATGGGCACATCCAGACTTTCAAAATCACATTCACACTGTTCATAATCATCCTCCCCCTCCTCTGGTTCATAAAACTCCTCTATATCATATTCTTGAACTGGTGGAACTGGCAGAACCGACCTTTTGCCAGATAGTGGTGGTTTGGACGGAACTGGGGAAAGCGACTGGACAATTTGGATTGCTTTGGCTATCTCTGCAGCAGTTGGAGAAGGAATTTTGGACTCCACACCTGCTGATTTTCTAGTTCTCTTTGCTGGAACTGGCTCCTCTGAGTCAGCTTTTCGTTTGCCCGAGGAAGTCTCGCCCTGGTCAGAGGGCACTCCCTCCGGTTCGGTTGGCACCGAACCGGGCTGGCCATCCGAGTCAGCGGACTTTTGGCCTCTCCGTTCCCTGAGCCTACCAACTCTCTTATCTAGGGTAGCTGCAGGGAAATTCTTGCAAATCTGGCAGTCTGCATTGAGGTGGTCAAACCCCAGACAATAAACACATGTGGTGTGTGGGTCAGCCTTGGCAAAGGCTTCCCCACAGACACTACAGTGTTGAAACCCAGTGGGCCAGGTTTTTCTTTTGGGTTTCTCAGACATAATGCCAGCCTAACCAAAAACTTGCCCTTTTCTGGCAAATGCCAGGCAAGACACCCTTATCGGTTCCCAACCGTGTCACGGGTCGTGGAAAAAACCGTAATGAAATCCGTTTTTTTTAGAACCGATAAGAACCGGGAACCGCACTCTAAATAGCTTTAAATGAATTTAGAAAAAAGTTTTAAAACAACCTGATCGGTTCAAACCGAACCGATAAACATTTACAAGTTCCACACAGAAATAAACCTGTCTATTACTTACAATACCACAGACAGAGCTTGAACTGATCGGTTTGCGGTTAAAATAATTATAATCACGGTTGAATTTAACCAAGAAAAACGCTTTTAAACAGAGAAATGAACCAAGCAGTAGGAGGAATCTCCAGAGCGACTGTTCAGTGAGGCGGAGTAAAGAATCTGACAGTTTCAGTTTGAAATTATCCAGACAGAGCTTTTCTAACCGAGCTCGCGCTCTAAGTTCCATGCATGGCATGGAAGTTAACTCTTTCACCTCCAGAGCAGTTCTAAGGCTGGGACAAACTGCAATTGTCATAATATAGCAAGACTTCATGTTGTTTGAAGAAGTATAGCCAAGAGGTTAGAGCACCAACATGCAAACCTGGAGACCCAGTAGACTTGGGTTTAAATCCCACAACCCTTACTTGCATGCTGTGTGACCTGCAGCAAGTCACTTAACCTCCTTGTGCTCCCAAGTCACACCTGGAAAGGAACTTCGGCTCTCTGTGCCTTTTCCACCCAAATAGTCTAAATAAATAAAATAAAAACAAATAAATGACATATGGTGGAGAATAAGCAATAAGAGCAGATTAGCTCCTAATGGACAGATATCCTATTTTCATGCACGTGGCTTCAGTAATAAATAATGGGGAAAAGACGCACAGGACTAATGTGAAATATAAGCTGACCTATGACCAAATATAATGGTGTATCAGCATTTTCCTTGAGGTATCAGCTGCTCGTCAAAGGTATCTACATGACAGTTGGATCTTTGCCCCTTACAGTTCACTTACTGGTAAGGTTTATTCGGGCACTGAAATCATAATGCCCTGCCCGTAACATCAAAGCCATTTCTACAGAAACAGACTGTGACATCACAAGCAGGGTGGGATCCCTTCGGCTGCTGATAAGGCCTCGGCTGTATGTAAAGTGTAAATGACAGTGCCCCAGCTTTCATGTAGCGGAGATGTCCTCGGTATTGAAGAATGGAAGGACTTGAAATTCCATGTATTTGGGGGGAATGAGGTACAGTGGAGTTCTGCTGATGCCAATCATAAATGTTTTGGAGGTGGCTCGACCCCCTTTTTAAAGAAGAATAGCAGGACTTGATCATAAAAAGGCGTGTAATGTGCGTGTGTGCGTGTGTGCGTGCCGCATCTGATTTGGGTTTTGTGTGAGGGACACTCCAAATCCCACATTTAGGGGTAAAATGAGGTTGAAACCTGAGGAACGGAATATTTCATACTTTATTGTAATACTCAGAGGATACTGGTTGGGCAACCATGCACAACCAGCCTATACTGCCACAGAGGGAATCTAATCACATCAGACCTCGAGAGCGAAGCTCGACAGGTCCAGTGTAATCAGAAGCCCAAGGTGGCGGCACAGCCTGGTTGGGCAAGTGGTTGCCAATCACTACTTTTTATAGTGTATAGGTTTTTTTTGGTTTGTTTGAGAGTTGGGGAGACCACGCATGTGTCAGTATCAAGCGGGAGAATGAAAAGCAGAGCCAAAAGGCAAGTTACAAATAAGAAATTGAATTTTAGAATACAATAGTTGGAGTGGAATTTTATGTGAGCCACTAACATTTCTTTTTGGACTCATTCCTTGCTCAAGCATGAAAAAAAAGTCATGTCCATCGTTGCAGTTTACTGTCATTTAAACTGCTTGACATGAATGTGGCGGTTCTGAGAGCAGATATGGTAGTTCTGACGCTGGACACAGGTGACTCGCTGGTGAGTTTCTAAGAAGTTAGAACATTGTTGTACCACAGAAGGGTGCAGCTGTGTTCCATGACCTTTAAACTGTGGTACAACAATATTTCAGCTAACATAGAAATCCATGCAGAACAAGGACCAATGATACAGTGTATTATGGTGTATCGTGTTAAACGGTTATCGCAATATAGGAAAAGGATCACAATATCACAATCATCAGTAAACATTATTGTGATGATGATGAAACATGATTATCAGGATATCTCTAGTGTTTGTGGGTGTTGGAGGGAGGCATCCTCTTGGTAGTTGGGGAAATGGTGCTGCTCATCCTACTGGTGCACTCCTCTTCACCAGTAACCCTTTTAGCTTTAACATTCCCTTTTATATCTTCCACACGGATTGTGTGAAAAAACTGTAAACTGGAACCATGCATTTCCTTGTGTCTAGGGGGCGTGAGCTCCTTTTCTCCTTTTAAGTAGTGTAGACTACCAGCATCATCATCATAATCATCCTCATCGCCATCATGCGCATCACAATACAGCCATAAGCACTGCTGATGTGCCCTGATATCTCAAATTCTTCCTTTCAGGTGCCATTTCCAGAACCCTCTGCTCTCAGGCAACGTGGAGCTGACCGTACAGCTCTGGGAGTTTCTCAGCTGTCTGGAGACCACCACTGAAATTATCTACACCCGACTGGACCAGACAATCCGGGCGAGGAGTGTCATTGTGAAATATAATGGAGACGTTTATACAGCGACCAGCCTAAGGTGAGAGTTTGCAGCCAAGTGGACAAGTTCCATGCCCAACTCATGGGTGCTGAGTGAAATACTCACACTACACATTTTATGCATAGTTCCATAAGTGCTTGGTCCAGTCCTTATGCCCCTTGTAAGCTATTTTGCTCTAATTTTGTTTCCATCCTTTGTTTTTAAATCTCCCTTGCCAGCAAGCTGGCTCCCATCTGAGGGTGCCCTCCTGCCCTGACAGCCGCCATTACTTGAACTTCCCTCACCACTTACACATAACCATCTTCTGGTAAGTGAGTGCCACAGTCAGTGATAAAAGTCCTGGGAGAGTGCCAGTGCTATCCTGCCAGTGGGGTGGGGTATCCTATGATTTTCACCCAGAGGGCCACCAGCATGCAATGACACCCATGCGTGCACTGAGGCATGAATACATGCTATCTGCATTTAAAGATGGGCTGTCCCTCACGTGAACATTCCCACTGTGCTGCCAACTAGACTCAGCTTGGTGGCAGGCAGGTGGTGGATTGCAATGTCCACCCCCCACCCTCCCCCCCAGGGATAAGAGCATTCCCCGAGGAGTTCAATCCCCTCTTCTCTGCCCAGCCACCAAGCAACTTGAGTCCATTGCTGTACCTGGGTTGCCGGCAGAGTGAGCAGTAGCGCTACCACTGCATTAACGGTCCAGCTCTCTTTGTTCTAAGTTTTTAATTACACGGCTTGTAAAGCAGAAGATGGTACAGCTGTACTTGAAAGCGATAGTAAGCTAGTAGCTTTAACGGTATAATTACTGCTTCGATATGATTACACCCTAAACCAGTTTGTGTCAATCTGGGCTAACCTGCCTCTCCCCCACCCCATAACTTGGGGGCCAGGTTGACAGCGGGGGCTGGTGTAGTGCTGCCCATGGTAGTACTCCCAGCCAAGGGAGAGACACATCTAGTTTTTCACAAAATAACGACCCTTGCGGTGAGCCAAAGAAGCTTGTCTCTCCCACTGGGGAATCCCTATATGCAGTAAAGCACAGTGGTTGAAGGCATTGAGCTGCAAACCTGGAGACCTGGGTTTGAATCTCATCAGCCTCCAACTTACATACTGTGTGACCCTGAGCAAGTCACTTAACTTCCTTGTGCTCCCAGGTCGCACCTGGAAACAAGCTCTGGCTTAGTGTGCCTTTCCTGGTTAAACAAGTTCCCCTTTCCCTTTCCCTTATATGCGCATGTGGGGTGTGTGTGTGTGGGGGGGGGCGCACATCCTGTGCCAAGTATCATGATGGGAGGAGGGAGATGGAGAAAACCAGGGCAAAAAATCCATTGTGCACTGATCACCTTGGATGACAGTGCTGTACCCTCAGGTCCCACCCCATGTGGATGTCTGCTGGCATGACAGTTGGGTGTATGATGGATGGGATTGGGGGAACTGGGTGAACACGTGAAGCAGGCATGTGGCAGTGACCTGGGGCCATATAGAAAAGCCCCACAATGATTATCTCATGCTCCACCTCTGCTGTTTTGAGGTGCATGTCAAGCTGTTCGGGCTTCACTGCACAAAGAAAAACAAAAAGCAGTCATTATATTAACTAAAATATGGGAAATAGTCAAAGTATTTTTTTATACACCCATGGTGTGTTATAGCTAAATAAACAAATCAGTCTTCAGTGTTACAGTTGATGTGGCAGCACACACCTTGGGAGTGTAAAAAAACATGTTACACATGGTTGCCAATACACTATTCTCTATGTGCTATATTTCTGGCCCATCCAGTGACCCATTGCACTACCATTCAGGTGGACCAGCTTTGTCAGTGTACCTGGGCACTCACATAGGACAGCTAGGGCTTGGTGATGTGCTATCACTGAAAAGTGCAGCTCACCCAAGGGCAGGTTTGTGCTACAGACTGCCACCACTGGAATCCACCATGGCAGGCTTGGGAGCAAACTCCCGCATTAGAGGGAGGCACTGCTTTCACAAAAGACCTCAGTGAAACTAGTGCACGGGGGATGGACTGAGAAGCAAAACGGCGTGTATACACATACTGCTCTGAACAAAGCCACAAAGGGTTAACCCCGCTGTCATGATGATGATGGTGTGAAATGGCACTTATAAGCTCTGGACAAACAACCACTAGATTGTGTGTGTGTATTTATTTATTTTATTTATTCACTTATTGAAAACTTCAGAGATTACCTTTGATCAAAGGTGCTCACTTAAAAAGGTTCCATGATCAAATACATAGTCACAAAGAACATTACAAGTACAATAAGCAGTTCAAGAGGAAATACAGTCGAGTTAGAAGAACATTTCATACAGTTTTGAAAAAAAAAACATGCAGATCATTGTATAAAACAAAAGTCACACGATACATACAGAGAGAAACTGAATAAAAAAGTTTTTTGTTTTTTTTTTAAATATTCTTTTTATTATTCATAGTTTAACTTATATACACATAGGTCTACAGTTATTACTTTATACAGTACATCCATAACTGGCCCATTATCGCCAACAACTCTAAGGGTTCAAATGCATTCCCAGTCCAATATTCAGCATTTTCCATATATTTCATTGCTCTCATGCACATTACCATCTCAGTTAATCCCCAAACAGAGTTCCACATGTATTATTGAGTGACAAGTATGCACGCTCTAGTTGCTCTACAGGTCACCGAACCTTCCCCTTCTGCATCTGCTAGACCACTCCAATCATATTTTGGGTTCCAGATACTGCATGGTATTGGGGGGGCGAAGTGCGCCAGGCTGGGGCCCCACAGGGAAGGGGGACTATTCTTCTACGTTTAAACTGAATAAAAAAGTTTCATGGTTACAATTGCTCTGGACTGCAAGGGCAGACCACAAAGATCTTTTAAACTGATTGATCTTGGGGATATTCAGCAGTATATCAGGCAAATACAATATCACACATGCCACCACAATGCAAAGCATCATGGGCTGCAAATGCAAATCACCACAGAATATTATGCTGGTTCAACTTTAAGCAGAGATGCATGGTGCCAGAATATCAGGCAGTTCATTTAACCAATTAGCAGCACTAATAGCTAATGACTGCTTGCTCAGCTGAGTACACCGGAAAGGTGGCTTAATGGCCTTCCTGGCTATGTTCCTGGTGTTGGGTAATTTGCTGGGGAGGGCACCCCCCCAATCCAAGGGCCCTGCAATGGAGGCGAGCTGTGGAGGTGGCAGAGGAAGGGAGCTGTGCTGGGGTTGGAAGGTAGTTGGAGGTAGCCAGAGTGCCGGACAACTAGCAGGACAATATCAAGAATATTAAAACAAATTATTTATAGAAACATAGAAACATAGAATTTGACAGCAGATAAGGACCGCTTGGCCCACCTAGTCTGCCCATTTTCCTACCTAACAGATAAGCTGCAGATCCTAGTTAACCAACAGCTCACTTCCTCTTACCCGCCCCTAGGACTGCCTTATGCCTGTCTCATGCATTCTTGAAGTCCACCACTGTTCTTGACTCCACGACCTCCTCAGGGAGGCTGTTCCATGCATCCACAACCCTCTCAGTGAAAAAATACTTCCTCACATTACCCCTGAGCCGTCCCCCCTCTATCTTCAAATTGTGCCCCCTTGTTCTTGCACATCTCTTTTTCTGGAAGATGCTACCCTCTTGGACTTTGTTAATTCCCTTGAGGTACTTGAAAGTTTCTATCATGTCCCCTCTCTCTCTTCTTTCCTCAAGAGTATACATATTAAGCTCCTTTAGTCTTTCTTCAGTATGTCTTCTGGTGCAGACCCTGCACCATTTTGGTTGCCCTCCTCTGGACAGCCTCCACTCTGTCTATGTCTTTGCGGAGATGGGGTCTCCAGAACTGTACACAGTACTCAGATGGGGTCTCACCAACTGTCTGTACAGAGGATAACAACTTCCTGTTTTCACTATTGATGCCTCTTCCTATGCATCCCAGTATCCCTCCAGCCTTCCTTACTGCCTTCTCACATTGCTTTCCCACCTTTAGGTCATCTGATATAATTACCCCAGGTCCCTTTCCATTTTACTGTTGTCAGTATCTCACCCCCATTGTGTATGCTTCCCTGGGTTTTGTTTCCCAGGTGCATTATCTTGCACTTCTTTGCATTGAATCTGAGCTGCATACATTTGACCATTCCTCCAACCTTGCCAAGTCCCTTCTCATCCTTTCTACTCCATCCTGTGTATCAACCCTGTTGCAGATCTTTGTGTCATCTGCAAAGAGACATACTTTTCCTTCCAGTTCCTCTGCAATGTCACTTATAAAGACATTAAAAGGACTGGTCCCAGTACCGAACCCTGTGGTAACCCACTAGTAACCCTCCTTTCTTCACTGTGTACTCCATTTACTACTACCCTTTGCGTCCTGTTATCTAGCCAATTTTTTATCCAGGCTACCACCTTGGGACCCATTCCAAGGCTGGCTATCTTGTGTATTAATCTTTTGTGGGGGACTGTATCAAATGCCTTGCTAAAATCTAGGTATTTCTGGATTTTTCTCTCTTGGAGAAACACATAGTTTTCTACAAGAGATGGTTAAGGTCTCATCTTTTTCATAAAATGCAATCACTTTCAGAAATTCAGTTATACCACCAAACTTGGTAGTAGCCATCAGTCGACATTTGGTCAGAAGTGCTCCCCTATGACCCACCACTCCGCTAGAGGGAGTCTTCCACACCACAAGAAGGGGGATTTAGCTGCTTCAACAGTCTCAGTGATGGTATTTGGGGCCTGCATGCACCATGGTGTGCGCCAGTCACAGGAGCTGCTGTTGACAGAGGGGGCCTGGCCTGAGTCAGTCTTTAGAGCACAATCTGCTGTAACTATAAACAGCTTTGCTCTGCCACATCTCCCTCCACAGGGGGCGCAGTGTCTTCGTGCTGTACTAAAAAGTGTTTGTTTTTTTAAGTGAAGGCCCGTCGGAGGACACCACCATAAGGTAATAGCATTTTCTTTATGTCCTGGGAACCATAAATCTTGCTAGTATCCCAGAAGTGACTGAGAAATTCCCTTTAATGTTTTGTAATTTAGAATATAGGTATTGTGCTGACCCAGCAGTGTGGAGGTTTAAGCAGACTGCCCCGGAAAGGGAGGATACAGACCACCTAGTGTTCATGCACACCCCCTGCTGGCAAACCATGGAGTGACACCGGGATCAGCTATCAAGGCAGGCTGAATCATCTGCCTTCCCAGGTGTGTGGCTGCAGTGGCCCCAATCTCTGGAGTGGGGGAGATAATAGGGAAAAGCTCATGGAAAATCAATGTTTGGCCCATACCCACCCCCAAGAACGTGGCCATGATTTCTGAATATAACCTCTTCTGAGATTAGATATGATTTATTTTGTTTGGCAATCAAATAAGAAATGTATAAAAATGTTTTTCCTGTTCTTGACTTAGTGGCCAGTCATGTTCCCATGTGGGAAACCAGGGATCGTGTTGTGATCCCAACTCCACCTCTCCCCCAAGCCGGCTGAACCTAGGTCATGATGCGGAGGCTGTGTGTTCAGGTTCTGGGAGGAAAGAGCTTCATATCCTTCTCTCCAAGTCCTTCAAAGGGGACTGTGGCAAGCCTTAATGGTGTGGGTGACTACGGATCATCAGCTGCACCACTCAGTTCTATGCCATTGAATGGGCTAGCACTGTTACACTGGGGAAGTTGGCAGGACCTTAGTGGGGCACAAAGTCTGTGCTGCTGTGCATAACACTAGACAGGTGTCTTCCTTAGGGCACAGATCCACAATTCCCACCCTTCAGCTCATACCTAGGCCTGCAATGAAGTGGTACCTCCAGGCTGTAGCCTGGGCCTCACCAGTGAGACAGGGAGTTTCCCTCCAGATACTACATGCCTTTCAGAGCTTCCAGGTCTGGAGCAAATAGACCGAAGACCTACATGGGAAGTAACCTAATCATGCTTGAAGAGGGAAGGAGGACAGAATAGGCAAGCATGCAGGAATAAAAAAAATAATTAAAAAAATTACCGTGACTTTTTCTTGAAATATACAAGATGAGGAGCCACATGATGACCCAGCCACAGCATAACCTATTGCAGTGCTGGTGACCAGAGTGCAGGGGCAAACTCAGGAGCTGGTTAGGCAGCCCAGGGAGGGCTGGGACGGTGCTGCGGTGCAGCGGTGCTCAAAAACAGGGAGGGCAGGCATAAACTTTCACTGCTGTAGCGACCCCCTGTGGTGGACTGTGTAGCTTGCTCCTTCATAGAAAAAAATGCTACACGCACATGATGCCAGTTGGGGCCCCGTTCAGCGATGCAAGGGAGGAGGGTGGGATAAGCGAACAATGGGGACAAAAACTATCCCCCCCACTACTGGCAGATGGAAGGGAGGGTATTAAATAGCTGGTATAACAGCAAAATACTATACATATCAGAGGGTAACGCTAACCATTTTCTGAATCCCATAGCACTGTCCTGATAAACATAAACATTTTTATTCAAGGTTACACTTTTGAAACACATTCAAAATAAAGCTTTTTTTCCTTTTGCTAATCAATCTGTGCCATGTGCTATGCTTTATCACAGCTGATTAGAGCTTTCACGCGCAAAACTGCAAATCAATATTTGAGGCTTATTTAATACCCTGGGACCCCGGGATGGTCACAGGTACATTGGTTGAGGGAGTTGTGTGGCAGCCGGGGCACACAACCTGACAAAGTAAAAAGGCCATCAATGGTAGAAAAAGCTTTATGAAAAAAAAATATATACATATATATATTATGGTAGCACGGTAGTGTTACCATAGTTAGGGTTGAGTAGCACTTTTAAGGTTAAAGGGTCACATTTTGTACCTTAATAACTTTGCCATCGTTCAATGGATTTGGCTGAAATTTGGAATACATCATCAAGAACCATACATCTTGGGATGTGCCAACTTTTGTACCAGTTGGGTATACGGCTGCAGAGTTATTAAGTGTGATCTGTGCGTGCGTTTACAGTTTCTGGTGAATTCTTTGCTTGCACCTACAGGTTACATGGTTTGCGTGACTGGTCCAAAAACTTCAGGGAACATGCAGCTAGGGTCCCCGATGTGCCTTTAGAAGATTTCGTGAAAAAATATTAAACGGTTTAAAAGTTATTCAAAAAACAAGTTCCCATTATAAGTCAATGGGAAAAGTTAAAAAGTTCGACAGTGTCGTAAATGCACTCTTTAGTGTCGCAAATGGCCCTCGTAGTGTCGCAAATCTGCCATTTTGTTTTCAGTTGGTGATCAGAAAAATGCTTGCCATTTAAAACTGGGACCATCTAGGCGACACAATTCTTTCTGTGTTTACCTAGTCGAGCCCTGAGGATGCTAGCCATGTCTTTATTTTGGGGTTAAACACCCTAGAAATATGTTTTTCAAATTTCTTGAAAAAGTAGTGTCGCACTCACGACACTTTCACAAATGTTTCAGAAGCTTTCGCAAATCACAACACTACTTTTTCAGACTATGGCCAAAATGACAGCAGTTCTTTGCTACCCTGCTGCAAAAGAACAGTTTGGTCTTTTGAGCTGAAATTTGGAGGGAAATCAGTCAACATCTCACAGATGTGCCTTTTGTTAGTTTGGCAAAAAAATATTGCAAGGATACAAAGTTATGGTACTCTGAAGTTGGTGTTTATCCCCATAGACTAACATGGTGGTGCACGCCGCACCTTTCGGGGATCGTATCTTGAAAACGATGCGAGATACAGATTTTTTGTTGTGAGCTACATAGCCCTTTAGGCTACGTAATTGCAAAAACCTAGCCAGAAAAGTCATGATTTATGTGAAATTTAAATTTTTTTCTACGTTGTGCGGTTGCTTAGATATTAGCAATTAAGTACTTCCAATGCTCGTTTTAAGCTTTGTTGCCCATTACAATGCATATATTCTTTGTACGCACTAGCCCAGATATTCAAAAGGGTTGCCCATGGCGCAACAGTGTTGCACCATACACAACCCACTGATGCACCCTGGCACGATATTCAAAAGGGAAAAGTGCGCTGCACAAATCCCAATGCGCCGGAGCGCATCAGTAATGTATGCAGGCACAGGTGGGGGGGCGTTCCCATGCATAACCTGCACAGCCCGATATTCAGCCCGGGATGTGCAGAACCATGCATGCGCAACCCCTACTTGCGCCTGCACAAAGTTAAGCCAAAAAAAAAAGGAACAACTGATGGCCACCCACAGGTGAGCTGCCGCATTGAAGGGCACAACACGGCAGCTGCCACATGTGGTGTACCGGCTGCACCTGGTGGCACCCCACTTGCCCGATCACGGGCATTTGTCTAAAAATAGACTCCCCGTCCAATATTCCTGGTGGTCCAGTGGACCGCTATGTGCCCGATCGGGGGCATGTGTTAAATTAAAAAAGACTTCCACTTCCAATATCCCTGGTGGTCTAGTGGACCGCTATGTGCCCGATCGCTGGCATCGTTATAATAAACCCCCCTTCAATATCCCTGGTAGTCCAGTGGACTGAATGCTGCCCCATCACGGGCATCCATTTAACAAAATCTTCTTATTACCCTGGTGGTCTGGGTACCTCCCACCGTCCACTGGGTCCGCCCGCTCCCCGGTCAGCTGGCGGGCGGCAGCACCACCCGCCTGCCCCCGCGCCCGCCACCTGCCGACTGACACCTCGGTGGGGCTGCACACCCATTGGTTCTGGCGTGAGCCAATGGGCGTGCAACTCCGTACTACACATTCCAGATGTGTGAATGAATCATTCACATATCTGGAATGTAGTACCATACAGGCTGCACGCCCATTGGCTCACGCCTGAACCAATGGGCGTGCAACCCATCGAGGTGTCAGTCGGTGGGCAGCGGGCAGCAGGCGGGTGGTGCTGCCCCGCCAGCTGAACAGGGGAGCGGGCGGTGGACTGATGGGTGGGTGGGGGTACTTGAGACCACCAGGGTAATAGGAAGATTTTGTTAAATGGATGCCCACGATTGGGCAGCATTCAGTCCACTGGACCGCCAGGGATATTGAACCGGGTTTTTTTTTCATTTGAACAGATGCCCGCAATCAGGCAGCATTCGGTCCACTGGACCACCAGGGATATTGGACATGGAAGTCTTTTTTAATATAACACATGCCTGCGATCGGGCACATAGCGGTCCACTGGACCACCAGGGATATTGGACGAGGACATCTATTTTTAGACAAATGCCCATGATCGGGCTGCAGGGGGCGTCGGTCCACGACGGCTGCTGCCTGGCAGGGCACCAGGCGCAAGTCGTCGGGGATCGGCGCACCTGCATGCTAATGGGATGCAAATTGAGCCATAATGACATGCAAATGACCCATGTACGCCTTCGCATAAATTATGGCCCCATTTGCATGTCCACCCCTGATATCGCGGGTGCTGTGAATGGCACAATGGCACTTGCGCTAAGCGCATCTCCATGCTGCACTCTGGACGTCGCGCTGGTGCAGTGCCACTCGCCAGCACAGTAGAGTGAGCCAAGGTGTGATATTCAAAGCTGCTGAGCCATAGCGCAGCTCCGTTGAATATCGCCCAGGCCACACACCTGCGCAACCAAGTTGAGCTGCGCCCAGGCTTGCGCCACAGCCTGGCGCAGTTTGAATATCCAGGCCACTGTGTTTCTCTATGCACCTGTTCGGCAAAAACAGGTAATGCGCTTCCATTACTGTTACAGTTTCTGTTTACACTTGCGTTTATATCCCCGTTTGCATTACCGTTCCCATGTACGCCACCATGTGCGTTACCTTTTGCGTTGTCATTTGCGCTTGCGTTTTCATTACTGTTACCATTTGTGTTTCCACTACTGTTTCTGTTTGCATTGTTGTTTGCTTCACCAAGCGCATTGCCATTTGCGTTTCTGGCAGCCCTTTCGTCTGCGTTTCCATTTCTCTTTTGGTTTGCGTCTTCCTTGCTGTTACTGTTACCATTTGCGTTTGCAATTGCGTTACTGTGCACATGAGCATTACGGTTTCCGTGTCCATATGCACTTGCATTTCCTTTTGCATTTCTGTTTCCTTTGCTGTTATTGTTGCTGTTACCATTACCATTTGCATTTACAATTGCGGTACTGTGCCCATGCGTGTTTCGGTTTGCGTTTCCATACGCGCTTCTGTTCCCATTTCCGTTTCTGTTTCCTTTGGCATTATTCTTCATGTTAACTTTACCATTTGCATTTACAATTGCAGTACTGTGCTTGTGCACGTCACAGTTTGCGTTTACGTGTGCACTTGCATTCGCATTTCCGTTTCTGTTCCCTTTCACATTCTTTTTGCTGTGACACTTAACATTTCCATTTAAAATACCACTGCCATCATTGTTTGCATTATCAGCTGCATTTTCATACGCACTTCAATGTCCATTTGTGTCACTGTTCGCTTCGGCGTCACTTTGCGCTTGCGTTTCTATTAACGTTTCCTTTACCATTTATGTTTACATTACTATGTGCGCCACTGTTGGCGCTTCTGTTTGCGTTGCTGTTCCTGTTACTATGTCACAAGACATCACATGGGATTACAGTCACTATTTCTCGTCATCATTCTCAAAAAGAAAGGAAATTAGAGGCAGAAAAATCCATTTAATGCATCAGTTAGGGTTGTTCCACAGCAACAAAAGCGAGGAAATTCAGTGTTAGGGTTGAAATCACCCCCCTTGGGCGCCTCAGCCCACCCCCCAACTTCAGCATTGGGGTGCGTTGGGGTGGTCGGTTCGAACTACTTGTTCTTCTCCTATTCCTCAGCTTCTTTACACATGTGATGGGGTGCTAGTTGGGGCTGATGGCCCCAACATGCCTTGATGCCAGTTGGGGGCTTGGGCTGAGGGTCCAAGGGGTTTTAACCCTAATACTGAATTTCCTCACTTTTGTCGCTGTAGGAACAACCCTAACTGATGCATTAAATGGAGTTTTTGCCTATATATATACTATATATATATATATATATATATAATACTTACATATACATGTTATACTGGCACGGTAGTGCCAGTATAGTTAGGGTGAAACTGCACTTCTATGTTAAAGTCCACACTTTGAACCTTAATAGCTTTGGAACCATTCAGTGTATGTGCATGAAATTTGGCATGCATAATCTCTAGGGGTAGATCTTGTGGGAATTTGTTGAGTGGTTTCTGAGATACAGTGTGTTGAAAACACAGAAAAATCATTTTTTTGCCATTTCTTTGTCCACTTGGATCTCAGAAACGGTTTTAGGTTGTTGTCTAAAATTTTCAGGGTAGAAAAGCCTTTGCCTCACAGATGTGCCTTTTAAATATTTGGTGAAAAATATTAATCCATTCAAAAGTTATTACATTTTTAATTTTGCCATTATTTCCTATGGGAAAATTTATATGTCAGGCATGAAAGTTGGTCATTTTCAAAAAATACTGATAGTATTTTTCACAAATTACATAATTTTCAAAAAATGCCAAAGTATTTTGCTCAAATAAATCTGAATTTGTGCACCTTAATAACTCTGGAACCGTTCCATGGATTTACATGATGTTTGGCAGGCATAATGGCCAGGGGTAGGTCTGTTGACGTGCCAAACGTTGTGACAAACATTGTGCAGATAAGCTGAAGGGTTGCAAAGTTATTAAGGTGCAAAGTATACAAAACTGGAAGACTGCGACATTTACAAAAAACAGGCACATTTAAGGATGTCTGAGACACTGTATCTCAAAAACCACAAAATAGATTCTCACAAGATTTGGATCCTCAAGTGACCTGCCCCTGGAGATTATGCGCACCAATTTCTGTGTATATCTGTTGCATGTTTTTTTGTGTTTTTTTTTCATCTATTTCTACCCCGGGCCCCCAGGTCGGCACCCATCTCCAGCCACCCATCCAGCCCCACACCTCAACATCAGGCAGCATCCCTTCTTCCCCCATGGATTACCCCCATGGCAGGGCAGTGAGGAGCCCCCCCCAAGCTCAGCTCACCTCCAATCAGATCCAGTTCAGGGAGTACCATTCAGGGTTGGGCCTGCAGCAGGTAGCTGCTTCATACTGCATGACCAGTGGGACCATTTTCCACATTTGCTCCCCTTATGTGAAAGGGGCGTGCAATGACACCAGTGGTGGGAGTGCACATGCATCCGCATTTCCTCCTGGCACCTGCTCCATCTCAGCCCCTTTGCACAGCATCGGCACACTGTCACCCAGCCTCTGCTAGGGGCTAGAAGTATGCCAACCACTGGAGCCCCCCTTCCCGGAGAGGGAGAGCAGTCCCTTGGACACTCGATTCCTCTCCTCCCCTGCTGACCCCCGGTGGCCCGTGATTGTTCCTGAACATGGGTCATCGGTGTGGCACGAGGTAAGGCATCCAGCGCCTCAGCCCTCAGTGCCACCAGGCAGGATATATCTGTTGAATGTTGCCAAAGTTATTAAGGTTTAAAAATTCGACAAAAACTGAAAGACTGCAAAAATTACAAAAAAAAAAAAAAACAGGCACAGTTAAGGATGTTTGAGAAACTATCTCAGAAATCACAAACTGGATTTGCACAATATTTGGATCCTCAAGAGGAATACTCCCAGTGATGATGTGTATCAATTCTAATGTACGTCTATTGAATGCTGCCAAACTTAGTGAGGTTTATAAGTGCAAGCCAAACTGAAAGACTGCAAAAAACAGGCACATTTAAGGAAGTTTGAGACACTGTGTCTCAGAAACCACAAAACAGATTTGCAAGAGATCCGGATCTTCAAGGGACATCAACCTAGAGAATATGTGTGCCAATCTCTGTGTACATCTATCGAAAGGTGCCAAAGTTATTCAGATGAAATTAGCCACATTGATGGGCCTGCACCCCAAGACTAAGCATACTAAATCACATGCAGATATGTTGAAGGGTTGCAAAGTAATTAATGGGCAAAGTATACAAAACTGGAAGACTGCAAAATAAAAAAAATAAAAAAAACAACTACATTTAAGGATGTTTGAGACACTGTATCTCAGAAACAACAAAACAGATTCACACAAGATTTGGGCCATCAAATGACAATTTTCGAAAAATGATGTAATTTGCTCAAATAAATCTGAACCTTTGAACCATAATAACTCTGGAACCGTTCAATGGATTTGCATGAAATGTGGCAAGCAAAATTGCCATGAATAGGTCTGCTGACATGTGAAACATGGTACATAAATGTTGAAGGGTTGTAAAGTTATTAAGGTGCAAAGTATGCAAAACTGGAAGACTGCAAGATTTACAAACAAGCACATTTAAGGATGTTTGAGGCATTGTATCTCAGAAAATACAAGACACATTTACACATGATTTAGATCCTCAAGAGACATGTCCTCAGAAATTATGTATATCAGTTTTTGTAAACATCTGTTGAGTAGTGCCAAAGTTATTAAGGTTTAAAGATGCAACAAAAACTGAAAGATTGCAAAAATTACAAAAAAAAAAAAAACAGCCACATTTAAGGATGTTTGAGACATTGTATCTCAGAAACCTTAAAACAGATTTGCACTAGATGTGGATCTTCAAGAGAACTTATCACAGAGAGAATGTATGCCCATTTGCATGTACATGTGTTGAATGGCACTAATGTTATTAAGGTTTAAAGATGCAAAAACCTGAAAGACTGCAAAAATTACAAAAAACAGGCACATTTAAGGATGTTTGCGACACTGTGTCTCAGAAACCACATAACAGAGTTGCAAACAATTTGGGTATTCAAGGGACCTCAACCTAGAAAATATGTATGCTAATATCTGTGTACATCTATTGAAAGGTGCCAAAGTTATTCAGATGAAATTTGCCACATCGATGGACCAGCACCCCAAGACTAAGCATACTAAATTACATGCAGATATGTTGACAGGTTGCAATGTTATTAAGGTGCAAAGTATACAGAACTGGAAGACTGCAAAATAAAAAAAAAAACAGGTACACTTAAGGATGTTTGAGACAGCCAGTCCGGTGGCACTGAGGGTTGAGGTGCAGGATGCCACACCTCATGCCACACCGGTGACCCAGGTTCGGGAACAAGCCCGGGCTGCTGGGGGTCAGCGGGGGGGAAGAGATCAAGTGTCCGTAGGACTGCTCTCTCTTCCTGGGGAGGGTGTGGGGAAGCGATCACTCCTGAAGTGGCCACTGGTGGCAGTCAGGGGCACCCAAGCATGGCGACGCAGTGGAAGCATGGGGCGGAGTTGTGGCATAACGTTGCCATGCCAAGCCCCACTCCGAGGGGAAAAGGATGTGCAACTATAAGCTACAAATACCTCTCCTGCCTACAGAATGACCTAATCCTGTGGGCCAAACAAAGCCCGATGGATGGAGATGGGGATTCAGGGTAATGTGGTCTCCTACCCTGGTTCTCCACCATCGGGGGGACCAGGCCATAGGGGGCAAGCTGTGGTCCTCCTCGCTCCGGCCGTCGTGGCAGAGGCTGGCTCCACCTAGGGAGTTAGTTGAGCATCTACGTACAAGGCTCGATGGGGAGTAAAGTATACCCCCGCAGTTGCAGTGAGAGTATAAAGAAAATTTAAAAAAAAGGATGTTTGAGACACTGTATCTCAGAAACCGCAAAACAGATTCACACAAGATCTGGGCCATCAAATTACATAATTCTCGAAAAATACTGATGTATTTTGAGCAAATAAATCTGAATCTTTGAACCATAATATCTCTGGAACCATTCAATGGATATTCATGACATTTGGCAGACTTAATGGCCAGATATAGGTCTGTTGACTTGCCAAATATGGTGTAGAACTGTTGAAGGGTTGCAAAGTTATTAAGGTGCAAAGTATGCAAAACTGGTAGACTGCGAAATTTACAAAACAGATACATTTAAGGATGTTTGAGACACTGTATCTCAGAAACCACAAAACAGATTTGCAAGGGATTTAGATCATCGAAAGACCTGAACTTAGAGAATATGTGTGCTAATCTCTTTGTGCATCTGTAGAAAGGTACCAATGTTATTAAGGTTTAACGATGCAAAAAAACTTAAAGACTGTGAAAATTAATAAAAACGTAAATGTAAAGATGTTTGAGATACAGTATCTCAGAAATGACAAAAGCTATTCAGATGAAATTAGCCACATCATTAGCCCTACACCCCAAGATTAAGCATCCTAGATTTCATGCAGATATTTTGAAATATAGAAACATAGAATTTGACGGAAGGTAAAGACTGCTTGGTCCACCTATTCTGCCCATTTCCCTACCTAATGGATAAGCTGCAGATCCTAGTTAACCAACAGCCTACTTCCTTCTACCCCCCCACTAGAATTGCCTTATGTCTGTCCCATGCATTCTTGAATTCCCTGTTTTTGACTTCACTACCTCCTCAGAAAGGCTGTTCCATGTATCCACAACCCTCCCCTTGAAAAATACTTCCTCAATTACCTCTGAGCCATCCTCCCTCTATCTTCAAATTGTGCCCCCTTGTTCTTGTACATCTCTTTTTCTGAAGGATGCTATGCTCTTGGACTTTGTTGATTCCCTTGAGGTACTTGAAAGTTTCTATCATGTTGAAGGGTTGCAAAGTTATTAAGGTGCAAAGTATACAAAACAACTGCAAAAAAAAAACTAGGTACACTTAAGGATGCTTGAGACACTGTATCTCAGAAACAACAAAACAGATTTATACGAAATTTGGACCATCAAGAGATCTACACCCAGAGATTATGCTTTCAATTTGTGTGCACATCTGATGAACAATGCCAAGGTTAGTAAGGTTCAAAGATGCAAAACAAAGTGGAAGACTGTGAAAAATTAATAAAAACATGTAAATGTAAAGATGTTTGAGACACAGTATCTCAGAAACCACATAAGCTATTTAGATTAAATAAGTCATATTGATAGCCCTGCACCACAAGACTAGGCATACAAAATTTGATGCATATATTAAAGGGTTGCAAAGTTATTAAGGTGCAAAGTATGCAAAACTGGAAGACTGTCATATATTACACTGGTACGACAGTGCCAGTATAGTTAGGGTGAAATTGCACTCCTATGTTAAAGTTCAAATTTTAACCTTAATAACTTTTGAACCATTCAATGGATGTGCATGAAATCTGGCAAGTGTAATTTCTAGGTATAGGTCTCTTCATCTGCCAAATTTCGTATATATCCGTTGAGTGGTTTCTGAGATATGAAGTGTTGAAAAAAACAAAAAAATCTGTTTTTTTTTTTAACATTTCTTTGAGAGCCTGGATCTCAGAAATGACTTTAAGTTTCGATCTGAAATTGTCTGGGAAGAAAGCATTTGGGTCATAGATGTGTCTTATGAAGATTTGAAGAAAAAATATTTATCCTTTCAAAAGTTATGACATTTTAAATTTTCCAATTATTTCCTATGGGAAAATGTATATGTCAGGCACAAAAACTATATTTTTTGGACAATACGAGTACTTTGCTCAAAATACCAGCTTCTTTTCGCAAAGAAGGCTGGTATTTTGTGCAAAGTTCAAAGTCATTCAATCGATTGAGCTGTGTTACGTCTGCCATCTTGTTTGCCATTTAGCAAGAATCTTGAAGTACAGAACATTTAAAAAAGAAAAAAAAAATCAGAACACAGCTAAAGAGGACCCCTTCACCAATTGTTCATATTTTCACTTCAGATTTTTAACATTACCATTTTTCCACACCTCCTCTTGAAGAGTACAGCTGTAATTTTTCAGATATTGCCAAAACTGTTTTCCTGCACCCGTGGCGCAAAACGTTACCGTTGCACAGAATTACATTTCGGCAGGGATTTGAAACTTTTCTGTACTGGGTACATGTGGTGAGGTGATAAGAAGGTTATGTTGAACATTTGGGATGAAAATTATTTAAGATGGCACAGTTATAACTATTTGTGCAATTTCGTTACTCCTGCTCATAACTTTTTGTATGGAAGGGCAGGGGCCACAGATCCCTGTGTTTCCACAGTTACATACATATGTGCATTTGTGGAGGGATTGGAGCGCAAGGTCCAAAGGACTCTGTGCTCCCACCATGAGATATGGACACTGTTGTACTATCTCAATAGAGGGATCTCACTGTAACATATGGATACTGTTATACTATCTGGATGGAGGGATGGAAGCACAGGGTCCAAAGGACCCTATGCTCCCACTGTGATATATGCATACTGCTATACAATCTGGATGGATGGATTGGAGTGCAGGGTCCGAAGGACCCTGCACTCCCACAGTAAAATGAGAATACTATTATGCTACTTCAAAAAGTTAGGAAAACAGCTGCAAAAACTTTGTTAATGCATCAGTTAGGGTGAATACCATAGCAAAAAAAGCAGGGAAATGAGGCATTAGGGTTTCTAACCCTAATGACCCACCCCCAAGGTTCCCACTACACCACCCCACCCCCATCCCCAACCCTCCACACACCAACAGGCATCTGGGTGTGCCATGGGGTCATAAGGCTTAACTCTCACCCAATTCCATGTGTAAAGAACCTTACATGCTACAGTATAGAATAATGGGGTAACAGTTATGCCTGATGACCCCATGGCACACCCCAATGCCTGTACCTGCACAGTAGTGCAGGTATAGTTAGGGTTAAGTAGCCACTTCTATGTTAAACCCAAATTTTTGCATTTTAATAACTTTGCAACTGTTTGTCCGATTTTCCTATGCGCCATCTGCTACCATAGATCTCTGGATCTGGCAAGTTGTGTTCCAGTCAAATGTGTGGTTGTGGAGCTGCAAAGTGGCAAAAAAAGTGCAAAACAACACTTTCTTGGCCATTTTGGCAAATTCTTTGCTCGTCTCTGCAGCCCGAATGGTTTGTCCATCTGGTTCAAAATTTTCACTGGGTCAGGGAAGTGCCTTTTGAAGGTTTGGGGAACAAATATTAATCTGTTCAAAAGTTATTAAAGTGTAACGTTTCCCATTATAGCCTATGGGAGAAAAAAATATATGTTCCATGCAAAAGCACTTTTTACTTTCATGAAAGCACTTTTTACTTTCACAAATGGATTTGGTACTTTCATGGAAATTCTATGTTAGGATTATCAACCCTACCCCTCTACACCATCCACAGACCAACAGGCGCTGGGGTGTTCCTTGGGGTCATCAGGCCTAACTATCACCCCATTCTCCTATATCGTACCATCTCCGCTTGTTTACACATAGAATGTGGTGAGAGTTATGGCCGGTGAGAGTTATGGCCGATGACCCCAAGGCACACCCTGGTGCCTGTTAGTCTGTGGATGGTGGGGGGCAGGGTTGGTAACCCTAACATCGAATATGCAGACTTTTGTTGGTGTGGAATCAACCCTAACTGATGCATTAAAGGAGTTTTTTGCATATATGGAATACATAATGGGTTGCGGTAAATAACACCTTTATCTCTCCACCAGTGATTGGTAAGATCCATACTCATGAGTGGTGAAGCCCCAGGTTAGTTATGAAGGTCTTACCCCTTGTATAGAGATACATTTGTTATTCTACTGCAACCCCTAATATATTTGATATGTACCACACTATTTGTGAAAGCACTTCACTGTAATCTGTTTTTGATTTGTATTGTACCATTGTATTTCATATGTTTCCTGGTCATCCTCAAAAAATAGGCTTTGTAGCTTAAAGAGGACAGGAAATTTATGCTAATTTGCAGCTGTTTATAATTTCTCAGAAATTTCAGAAATTATATGCATTCTCCTAAATTATCCACATTTACCTGTACTTGACTAAAACGTGATATGAAAAACTATATTTTACATTGTTTTGTTTCATGTGCAGCGTTCTGTTAGAGTTTTCTTTATGGAACCAGTAATTTGGAGTTTTTACTATGTCATGGTTTGTTTACAGAATGCTAATTACGAGCTGTTGACCTATCAGAACCTTGCTCAGAACTCTGTGCACAAACCATGACATAATTAATTCTCCAGATCACCGGTTCCATGAAGAGAACTGTAGGAGAATGCTGTCCATAAAAACAAAACAAAGAAAATACAGTTTTTCGTATCACTTTTTATTCAGGCAGGTACAGTTAAATATGGATAATTTAGGGGAATGCATATACTTTCTGAGAATAAGAACTTTATAAACATCTGCCAGTTATAAATGATTTCCTTTCCTCTTTAAAGATTATTTTGGCTATCAAATCAAATTTACAATTTCTTTATTAGTGCTTTACCTTGTTTTCACTTAACACCACCTTTGTTTCCATTGCAGAGTCTCTTAATCAGAATCTGGCCCATTGTTCTCTTGGTTCTATTTCCAGATTCTAAGTAGAAATCTCAGTCAATCAATCAATTTTATTTGTATACTGGAAGGTATATGAGCAAAAATGCCCGTTTTCACAAACGTCCAGTGTAGGAAATATAACAGATGAACAAATACATAGGCCAGTGGAATACATAGGACATACAATGATCTACCTATGACATACAATGAAGTAAATACATTGGCCTGGATATTCAGACTGCGCCAGGCAGGGGCACAAGCTTGGGCACAGCGCAACTGGGCTGCACCAGGGCATGGATCAGGCAATATTCAACGGTGTTGCGCCTTGGCTCAGCACCATTGAATATGGCACAGAAGGAACACACACTGTGCATGGCGTAGTAGCACTGCATCAGCACATGTGACAGAACGGGAGCAGGGGGATGCGCCAGTGCAAGTGCAGTTGCGCTGGGTGCATCAACTGTGATATTCAGCACTGGGCATGCAGATGAGGCCATTTTGCATGTAAGATGCAAATGGGACCATTTGCATGTCATTATGGCTCCATTTGCATGCAGTGCACCAATCCTCGGCGACTTGCGCCTGGCGCTCTGCCAGGCTGCAGCCATCGGTGACTGATGCCCTGCTGACCCTTGGCAGTCTCCGCTCCCATTCGCCCGATCTCGGGCATTAGTAAACAGAATCTTTGGTGGTCCAAGGGAATGCCTTCCAGAGCCGGACTGCAGGCATCAGTAGATCTGACAACCCTGGTGGTCCAGTGGATTCCCCCCTTCACCCGATCGCGGGCATATGAATTACAAAGGTCCCTGGTGGACCTGTGGATTCCCCCCTTCACCCGATCGTGGGCATAAGTAAACAAAAGCCCTAGTGGTCCAGTGGAATGTCCCCCAGTGCCCACTGAGGTCCCCCGCCACCCAGCACCCCCCGTCATCGGCGGGCGGCAGCACTCCGCCCACATGCCGCCCATCGAATGACAGTGTACAGTACAGTCTGTACGCCTATTGCTCCACTGCATGGACCAATTGGCGTGCAGAGACCATACCTACTACACAGGCCGAAATGTTGAGTGACCGCGTACATTCATATCGAGCCTGTGGGTACGATATGTCTGCCGCCCACTAAGTCCATGCAGGCAATAAACATGGCCAGACCATACTGTATGCTGTCATTCAGCGGGCGAGCCAGGTCAACATGCAGTGGGGTGCTGCCACCTGCCGATGACAGGGAGGGGTGCCGGGTGGTGGTGGACTTCAGCTGTTAGGTGGGGAGGGGGGACATTCACTCGACCACCAGGCTTGTTTACATATGCCCATGATCGGACAAGGGTCCACAGGTCCACCAGGGACCTTTTTAATTCAAATGCCCATGATCGGGCAAAGGGGGGGGGAATCCACTGGACCACCAGGGATGTCAGATCTACTGATGCCCGCAATGGGGCGATGGGGTAGGGGGGCACAATGGCCCCAGGGCAGGGGGCATATAGACAGTGGTCTGGGTGGGCAGGTGGCTGCTGTCTTGCTCCCTGCAATGCAGCAGCTCTCCTGTGGGTGGCCAGGACTTGTTCCTAGTTTTACTAGGCACATCTTTGCATCCCCCTGAGTGGTGCAAGGCGGAGTTGTGCCGGCATATGCACTGCACATCCCAGGCTGAATATCAGGATGTGCCGCCTATGCATGGTATACCCCCATACTGCGCGCGCCACATTACTGACGCGCCCCGGGCGAGTGGGGTTGGCGCATTGCAACTTGCCCTCTGAATATCACGCTGGAGCGATTGGTGGTTGCACATGGTATCCCTGTTGCGCCATGCACAACCCTTGAATACTCAGGCCTATATATATATATATATATATATATATATATATATATATATATATTATATGTGTTATATATATATATATATATATATATATATATGTGTATATAGATATATATATATATATGTATGTGTATGTGTATGTGTGTATATATATATATATGTATAGATAGATAGATACAGGTGTACAGAAGTACATTTTATATACAAGTGTATAGAAGTACAAGGAACTAACAAGTGCAAAATAAAACAGCATATCACATGGGTAAAATTATACAAGAGTCGACCAGAATGCAGATCGATAAACAGAAATGTTTTCAGATATAGTATAGAGCAGGAAGTTTTAGTGCACTCGATGGGGAGAAGAAAAGTGTGGGTGATGCGGGGGAGAGAGAGAGCCACTGGGATTTACCATGAGGGCCATGGAGGAGGCCTATCAGGGCAGCTACAGGTGAACAATAGGAGGATGTGCTCTTTTAGGGAGGAGTTGAAAGTGTATGTGGACCTGCGAGCCTGGATTTCAGGGGGTAGATTGTGTAAAGCTTCATTCCCTTGAAGGTAATGGAGTTCTGGGCATGCTTAGTCCTGTAGAAAGGGGTGTCAAAAACCAGACTTGAGGCACCCCTAGTCAAACACCCAGGAATAGGGAGATAACGTTGGGGGGAGAATATTGAGGTATATCTTATGTAGGAAGGACAGCATCTTAAGATGGAACCTCCCTTCTAGAGTGGGCCACTTGAGGGAGGAATAAAGTGAGCAGTGGTGTGTTTTCCAGGGGAGACCGGTGATGAAACATGCTATGCTGTTGTATGTGACTCTAAGTTTGGAGAAAAGGAGGGATGAGGTGGGGGAGAGAAAACAGTAGAACCATGGTCAATAAGGGGCAGGAGTAGAGAGCTAGCAGCTAGCAAGAAAAAGTCTGGAAGCAGGGATGAGGAACTTTCTAATGCTGTAGAGCTAATCAAGTCTGGCATGCACCTTCTTTATGAGGTTACTGATGTGGAGATTGTATGAGAGGTGAGGGTCAAGATGGAGAACTAGGTATTTGAATTCTGACACCTGTTCAATGAGGTTTCTGGAACTGTCGAGGAGTATAAAACCAGGGGCTGGGGCTTTCCTGGGTCCCAAGAAGATCATGAGCTTGAGCTTTTTGGAGTTGAGGACAAGGCCGTTACCGTGGAACCAGGAGCGAAGCTTCATGAAATCAGCCTGCAGATTGTGGAACATCATGGTGGGGTTTTTGTCACTGCAGAAAAGGGCTGTGTCATTGGCATAAAGGACAATTTGAGTGGAATGGCATATCGAGGTAAGGTTATTTATGAAGAGGGAGAATAGAAGGGGGTCCAGGATCAGTCCTTGGGGAACACCATATTTAATTGGACATTCCGAGGAGAAGTGGCCTTCAATTGCAGTTTTGTGGGATCTCCCGGGGAGGTAGCTACCAACCCATTTTATGGCATCATCATAAAGATGTAGGCCTTTTAGTGTGTTAAGGAGAAGGACATGGTCCACAAGGTTGACAAAAACGGAGCCAATGTACTGGCCTTTGTCATTGGCTTTAAGGATTTCGCCGGTGAACCAGGCCAGAACTGTTTCAGTGCTGTGCCCAGATCTGAATCCATACTGGGTACTAGAGAATAGGTTGTTGGATTCCAGGTAGTCAGCGAGTTGAGTGTGTACAACCTTCTCTATAATTTTTGAGAAAGGGGCAAGAAGGGAAATATGACGGTAGTTGCCCACCTCGTTTCTAGACCCGGACTTGAATAAGGATCTGATGGTGGAGATTTTCCAGATGGTGGAGAAGAAGCCAGAACAGAGGGAGCGGTTCAATAGGTTGGTGATGGGGACTGCCAAGGCACTGATGGAGAGTTTAGGAATTTTATCATCTATACCATCACCACCTTTACTGGGTTTGGGGTTATTCCCATGGATGAGCTTTTTGGTGTCAGCAGGTTTTAGGGCTTTGAAGTAGAAGTCGGGGAAAATCCAACCTCTGGTGTTGGAGTGGGGGGTGATGGGGGGGAGGTGGGCATAGGAGAAGAGGGTCATTAGTCTGGTTGGCACCATGGTGCAATGTGATGGGATCTGAATTTTTGGTCTTGCCTAGTAGCGAGTTAAGGGTCCCCCAAAGCTGATGGGGGTTAGAGGATTCACCGAGTTGTTTGTCATGCAGGAAGTTGATTTTTGCTTTTCTTAGGGTCAATTTGCACTTGTTTCGCAGTGACCTACAGAGGGGCAGCTGGGCTGGGTCCCTGTGCTTTTGATAGCAGGGTAGTTTGGTGAATAGGTAAGGCCCACTAGGCAAAAGTGTCTGTTTTCAGGGGCGACCCAGGAGCACTGGGGTGGTTAAGTGTCTTTCTCAGAGTCACGCAGTATGCAAGTGGAGGTTGTATAATTCACATCCAGGTCAGCTGGATGTACCAAGCTCATTCACAGCTCGTTACTCCAATTTCTAAGTTATACTGCTTATGTTCACTATCCACACTTGGGCAGTCTTCAACTGAGCATGCTCAGTCACTGATTCAGTCTTCAAGCTTGACTTCTCCTTCCACCAAACCATGTGTTCCTCCAGCTCTGCCCTCTTTGCACTCAGAACTGTTCTTCTGCTGGAAGGAACCAGTTTCCTTCCTCACAGTTTCTGCTAGTGTTTGAGGATTCCGCTAGTTTTCAAATGTTGCCTTTTTTTTTAATGAAATTGTTGAAGCTTTGCAGCAGTGTTTCAACTTCTTCTGTACTCTTTCCTGTGACTCCTACTCCATTTTCACAATTCACCGTGGAACAGAAAAGAAAGCCTGGATTTAAGAGATGTTTTTTCTGCAGGTACCCTGTGCCTATGACCAACGGACATGATGCCTGCATTTATTGTTGCTGGGCCACAATGTGGCACATTGCTCCTGGTATCAGGCCATGCATGTCTCCTTTCTCAAAGAGCAGCAGGTTCTCCAGGGCAAACCTACCAAGGTACATGTGTCAACTACAGCTGCAGGGTTGGTGGCACAGTGAGGGTATATCAATCCTGGATCTTCTGTCCATGGAAGAAAGGAAGTAAATAATGGATCACCTGGCTTCTCAGGAGGATGAAGAGTTTAAACAATTTTCTTCTGTCTCTCCACACAAGGTGAGTCTCTGTCTCATCGTGAAAACACAAGAAGAGTCAATGTGGATTGGCAACACCTCAAAGGGAATCTTTAGAGTGCTCTGCAAGAGGTTACCCCAGTTTCCACTTCCTATATACTCCAAAAATGGAATTACGAGATGGAGCCAGGCAACCCCTAGACCAATGGCAGAAATAAACCTTACTTGCATTTAAAATAACTTTCGCCCCATATTTATGGGAGTTCTCATGGAAAAGCAGTTTCAAATTTTTTAAGAAGACAGCAGTGATCCAAAAGAAATTCCTTGAGCTAGACAAGGGGTTTTGCTGGTGAGGATGCGGAACACCACATGCAGATAAGGTCTACATCTTTGGTGGGTGCCCAAAGTTGGCCGAGTTTTGGAGGAACTTATCTCTAGAACTAGAAATCCTTTTCAGCACCTCTGATTAGGACATCCCATCCCTAGTCCCCTTGTCCATCCCACCCCGAACACATAAAATCAGAAGCAACACACTCAAATTATTGCTTTTATTAATAACTATTGCAGAAAAAACTGTTACGAGGTTGTGGTTAAGCACAATGTGTCCCACCCAACAAACATAGTATGACTCGACGCAGCACATATGTCACTTGGAGAGCCATACAGCAATCTTTTTTTTCTTAGTTACAAAGGAAGTTTTATTTATTTATATCTCAGAATTACAACACCTTTGAGTCAGGGACTCTTTTATAAAGGTTCTACGTCATTACAGAAATGTTGCACATTAAGGACAATTACAAGGTACAGTACACTAGCTGGTTATACAGTTAACAATTAACACAAGGAAGTGCAAGATAAGTGCCTAAGGATGGTTACAGGTGATAAAGGCAGAGGAGGTAGATAATGTGCAGTCAGTAGATGACCCAACTGACTGTATGTTTCTCTCATCTTTATTACTTACTTGTATTTTGTGTTTGTTCTCTTGTCACTGACAAGATGTGTCCTTACCTGATGTAATCCTGCCAGATTGTATTTTACTGTATGACGATTTCTTTATTGTCTGTAAACTCCCAGGTCACACCTGAAAATAGTCGTTTTGTGGCTATGGCACCCACCCGGTAAACAAAAGCTAAATAAAAATAAATAAATAAAATAACCCTGATCAGCTGTGGTATAGGACCAAGTATGTAGTCATGGGAGAACTAAGAGGTGACCCAGAGGAAGGAAATGAAGGTAGCAGTAAGGAGGATTAATGTAAATGTGAGATACTGAGAGGTTCAAGGAAGGATAGGAAAAGAAAGAAGAGGGGACGGGGGGGTTGCGAGATGGAAATTCAAAGTCAGAACAAAATTGTAAGGAGATCCTTGGGGTAGTGAGGAGTTTTTTGGGTTTTTGGGTTTTTTAGGAGAAGGAGGAGGTGGGAGCATAAGAGGAACAAGAGGGAGGGTGTGGTGCCTGAGGGGGTGGGGAGAAGTATGAGTAGGTGGTAGAAAGGGGAGTTAAAAAAAAGAGAAAGGAGAGAAAGAATGAGTGGCCAGTGAAGATAAGGGTGTGGACTGGAATGGATCCCCTACCTAGATAACATAGTCACAGTTGCAGAGCAAGGAGAGGTGCTGCTTGAGTTTGGTTTTGAAGGGTCCTATGCTGGGTTCACTCAGGACATTTGGGGGGAGGCTATTCAGCCAGCTGGGTGCCCTAAACATGAAAGGTCATTGTGCTTGTGTCATATGGCATTGCGGGACTTGAAAGGAGAGTTTGGAGGAAATATGCATTCCACTGGGATTAATTGCCCATGTAAGAAGTTGCTGAGGTGGTGTTAGCCCAAGACTGATTTTTTTTTTTTGAGATAACAGGCAGGTCTGGTAGAAAATCCTACCTTGGAGGTGCCATTTGTGCATGCAAATCACACGTGTGTGTGTACCTGTGTGCTCTAGTGACCAGGCGGCATGCTTTGTTTAATGCAGTACTGATATGTCTGAGGGTGGTGTCAGTGACAGAGCCATAGATTACAAGGCCAAAATCCATCATTGAGAGAATTGAACTAGTAACTGCCAGGAGAAGTGCTTCTCAAGTCATACTGAATCTGTGACGGTAGAGTAGCTCTAGCCTTGTGTTCACTAATTTGGAGATGGTATTGACGTGCTCATTATAAGATAGGGTGCTATCAAGCATTATGCCAAGGTACTTAAAACTCTGAACTTGTTCAAGGGGCACAAACAGGCTATTAGTGATGGTTAATTGGGAGTTTTTGTACTTACTGCATGGGCTTGCGAAAACCATTGTCTTGGTGTTTTTTGTAGTTCATAATTAACGTGTGTTGTATGAACCAGGCTTCAAGTACCATAAAGCAGTGTTGTAAGGTGCTGTCTAGTGGAAGCATTTCAGGCTGGCTCGTGAATAACATGGCATCATCCGCATACAGGAATAGATTGGTGGTGCAAGCCTGGGGAATGGTGTTTAGGAAGAGGCCGAACAAGACGGGAGCTAAAATAGGCCTTTGGGGGACCTCTGATTGTACAGGGTGACTGATACAGTGTGTCTCCAATTTTTACCTGTTGGGTTCTGCCTTCAAGATAGCTTTTGAACCATAGTTTGACATCAGGTAAAAGGCTGAAGGTGGGTCGGGTCATGAGCAGGAGGGAGTGATTTACCCTATCAAATGCCTTTGTGAGATCAATGAAGATTGATCCCAATAGGTGGCCATGGTCAAGTTCCTTGTGTATATAATCGGTAAATTCTAGGAGGGTGGAGGTAGTACTGTGCCCCCTTCCTGAAACCATGCTGTTGAGGGCATTGTCAGTCATAGTTGGAAATGTACTCAGTAAGCTGGTCAGATACTATTCTCTCAAGCACTTTAGAGAGGGGTGGGAGGATAGCAATTGGGCGATAGTTTGAGTGGGATGCTCTGTCACCACTCTTGTGAACCAGTGTCACCACGGCCGCTTTCCATTGTTTGGGGAAATGTCCCAGACATAGTGACAGGTTTAGAATCCTGATGAGGGGTGCCAGGACCACATCTAGGGAGAGGTGAGGTAGCTTCAGATCCAAGGAGTCACTGCTAAGTCTTGATTTGCCAAGTACTCGCAGCAGGTATTTATTTGCAGCCTTGGGGGTGACTAGCCTGAAATAAAAGGAGGGGGCTATAGGGGTGGTAGCAGAGATTTGAGTGCTGTCACAACAGCCTGAGTCATTAAAGAAGTCAGTGGGAAGAACACCACTCAGGTCGGTAAAGGCGGAGTTGAAGGCATCTGCAATTTCTTTAGGGTCCTGGATGGTAACGCCATTAGCATGGAGCACTGTTGGGGGGACTTGTTGAGTTTGCCCATAAGGTTCTTGATGTTCTCTCAGAAATTCTTACTATTGCCCCCAAGAGGTAGAGAACAATAATTGGAAGTCGGCATTTTTTGCTCAGTGTATCTCGCAGGTGCAGGTGTTCCTAACGGCCCTGTAGAGCTGCCAGTCACTTGGTTTCCCGGTGGCACGTGCTACATGCCAGAGGTGGTCCCGAGAGGCCATAAGGTTTAGGAGAGAGGAGGTAATCCAGGGGTTAGTGGCACATTTGGATTTCTGCTTTCTGTAAGGGGTGAAGATGTCGCATGCTGAGTTGAAGAGGGTAATGAAGTGATTAAGGGCTTTATCTACACTATCGACATCGTCTATAGGCGACCAGTCACACTGGGATAGGAAGGACTGAACTGCTCGAACTGTCCTCTTTTAAGGACATGCTGGTGGGATGACTTTAAAGGGGTTTTAAGAGTCCAATTTGACCAGTAACAGGTAACTGGAGAGTGGTCACTGAAGGAGTCAGGTAATACTGCAGTGTCCATGATCCTCTCTGGGTGGTTGGTCAATATTAGGTCTAGTAGTGTACTGGTGCCTTTTCTGCAATTGATGCTGGTGGGGGTAAATACCACCTAGGTGAGGTTAATGGTGGCTGCATCTTTGTGGGGCCCAGCTTTGGGGCGCAAGCCAGATGACATTAAAGTCGCCAAGTGCAGCCACCTCCGCTCGATTGGGCAGTTTGAAAATGTAGTCAATAACCTTGTTGAAGTATGTGGCTATGTCTCAGAAGGGATGTCGATGGAAATGACGGTGAGTGCCTTGCCCTGATTGCCAATGACAATTTTAACTGTGAGAGCCTGGGCACCATTTCCTGGGATCTTGTTAGGGAGGGTATGGCCCTGTAGGGAGTGCAGTATATATAACGCACATCCACCACCTTTTTTCCCAATTCAATCATACCTAAATAGAGAGTAGCCTTCCAGAGCAACAGCAGAGTCAGGAATTTTAGAGGAGAGCAGGATTTCAGTGACGGACAGGATGTCTGGTTTGTGTTGTTGCACCCAGACTTGTAAGTGGTCAAGTTTTGGTAGGAGGCTGCAGATATTAATGGAGGCAAGCTTAAGACTGCCAGGGTTACTTGTGCTACAATGGGGTTGCTGCGGGGGCCCTGGGTTGGGGTGTACATTGCCTGACAAGAGCAGAAGCAACAGGACATTACAAATTAGGAAGTACTTAAGCAGTTTAAGTTGAGTCATTACACGACACTTGGAGGTCTTTCCTACAGTAGTGTGCATTGGTAGCATGGAGAGTTGTGATAAAATCTGGAGTGTTTGTGAGTAGGACTGGTGAGTGGAGTGACATCTGGGTTGAGTGAGGCAGAGCAGGTGGACTGGGGATGTGCAAGAGGTCCCGGTACCTAGTTCTATGCCTGTGAGGAGATGTGAAAGGTGGGTATGTGAGGGCATGGGGCCATCGAGGGCTAATGGGAATCTGAGCACTATTAGGGTAGCAGTTGGGAGTACATAATTTATAAGACTCATTGTTGGACAGGGTGCCTATGCGCAGAAATGGGTAGTAGTAAGGAGGGTGGTGGGGGGTGTCAGTGTGCCTTAACACAGTCTCCAGAGAAGGTCAGGGATTGATTCAGGGGTAGGGATTTAAAGGAGAGGTGAGGCAGACACCTATGAGGACTACGAGCAGGTGTCCGGCAGGTAGAAGTCAAATAAGTGGGCAGGTCAAACTGTACCTTGCAGATAGCACAGAGGCTAGGGTAGCCGCTTCTGGAGCAGAGGGTCAGGGGTTCGAAATCAGGAAGGGGTAGGCATGTGAAAAGTGGGGTGAGATGCAGTTAAGGGAAAGAAAATAGGTAGTGTCTGTGTTATTAGGGAAGCTGAGCAGTACAGGAGTGGGAGAAATGTGGGGAGCTCATCAGTGACTCCTAGTGGCCACAGATTATAAGTTACAACAGGAGGCCTTTGATACCATCTGGCATAGATGAGTCCTGCACTACATGACCATTGGTGCCTCTTTTATCCTACAGTTCTGAAAGCCATGGAGGCTGTCATGCCTGCTCTTCACTGCCCCCACCCTCCCACTGCAGGTTATTAGTTCAATTATTAAATATTGCTAGCTCTATGGTCAGTTCAAGGCACAGTGTATTGCATGTTATGCTAACTTAGCCTAGCGTCAAAATGTGTTCGCTGTATCCTATCACTTGGTCATGTACTATTTCTTCTTTCATCTTGTTTGTCCAATCTTTGTCTTGTTTTTAAAAAATCAATAAAAATGTTATAAAAAAAAAAAAGTCAGCACAGGTCATGAGATCAGTGCTGGTTGAGGGACGATGGTCCATATAGTCGTTTACCCTAATGGAGCATCCAACCACCAGTGGAGCCCATTGGTCTGACCGCAGAGTTGCTGTGGGAGCAACCAACTGAGCCAGTGCCAGTCAACCTGGTGGTAAAACCTGTGGACGAGTCCATTGAGAAGGAAGATTCCTCACTCTCCAGAACCCTGGTGCTGACCCCACCCAGCCTCTGGGTGGGTTGGGTTCAACTGAGCTCCCAGCTGGACCCGGGCAGGTTCAACTTATGTCGCCCATTCTGACTCCAGCAGCACCTCCTGTTAGACTGGTGTAACCCCTAGGTGGCGCTATCCCTTGGGCTACTATCCCTGCCTGCTTGGCTACCAACAGGTTAAGGGCCTAGGTTCAGTGACGGGTGCCTCCACCCAAAGGTCTGGGTTGGTATTAGTCTGAATAACCAGGTCACAGCCCTCTGAGACACTATGACCCCCCCCTTGTCTCCTACTAGTGGCCCACACAATACACAATAGTGACTTTCCCAATACCACAGATATGCAAACCACATACACTTGTACTTGGCATGTACCCCCAGGACTGGTTCCTTCAGCTTGACTCTGGGGACCCCCTGTAAAATAAGGTGATGCAGTACAACAGCAACAATGCAATACCTTCAGCATAAACTGACACCACAGTCAATGTAAACTGCAGAAAAAACAGATCTGATTTATTCAAGGGTCTGTAACAAGGAGGGGGAATAATCAGGTTAATTAGCTTGAACACATTAATAATCACACTACTGTGCATGCACTTAGAGTCCAACTCAGTCACACTCTCTGGGTACCCAGGATGGGGAAAAGGCTAGCCAGAACCAATTCCAGGGGTAGGCCAGCAGTGCAGCAGGTTGGGGCCCTGTGATGGAGAAAGAACATGCACACACACAATTTGTAATCCGGAGCCAGAAGGCTCAGTCCGTGGAAAGAAAGCACAAAACAATCAGATGACACACTTTGATTGAACAAAAGTTGCAGGGAGCTACCCTGATAATTACTCACAATACCCAGGCTAAACACAGGAGGGCTGATGGATGAAATGTCTGGATTGCCAGAAGAGACAGGGCCCGCACGATTTGCTTCGGTGCTAGTCCTGTTCAGGCAAGGAGCAGGGGCTGATCCCAAGGCTGGTCCCTCGTCTATGGGTCTTTTCTGTGCAGCAGGGTAGTGAGACAAGACCCTGGTGGCTGGGCCTATCTGCGTCAGGCAGCACGGGTTCAGTCCGAGATTTTGCTGGGCAGCTGCTTCCAGCACTATCACACAGCTCACAGCAATGAGGGGGAATCAGATCGTGATCCCTTCCAGCACATAGCACATTCATATGTAAAGAAAGTTTACTGTACCAGGCAAACAACTCCTCGGTTCCAATCACAAAAATCACTGCTAAACCCAAGAACACTACAGTAGCTAAAGTTCTTGACAGGCCGATCGCGTTCAGCAAAATCTTCGGTCTTCTACAGGGTAAGCCTGGTCCCACAGCAGCAGCTTGCTTTGCTCTCTAGAATTCTGAATTAGTCCGATGAAAATCCTCTCTTCCCCCTCAGGGCAAAAATCAAGCAAGTAGGCCAGAAATCAGGCCTTCCATGGTTCTCCCACACGAACTATGCCACAACGGCTGCTCGAACACACAGAGCTCCCTCTCTCTCTTAGCTTCCAACTCGAATCTGGCTTGCCAGCAGACAGTTCAGGGGATTTCCCTTAGATCCAAAAGGTCCGATTGGCTGGTTCTGCTGTCAGCCACAACACACTCCCCCTGTTAGTGCAAAAAGGTGCCAAGGATCCAAAACTACATTTCCCATAGTCTAGCACCATAAGCTCCACTTTGCCAGGCTCCATTTTAGAGTCCTCTCAACCCGATTGGTCCAATTCGGCAGTTCGGGACCAAAATGGTGGAGCATAACTGAAACAGTCCAGGCTGCAAAAAAGTTAGACAAACTTCATTTTCATTACTACACTAACGGGTCACCAGTAATTAGTTACATCTTTCAAAAGTGCTCACTCTGCCCAAGTGGCGATGGCAGAAACAGAACGATTAGTCAGCAACTCGAGCGGGACTCGAGCAGGGAAACACACAGACCCCCCTTCCAGATTAATTATGACTGCAAGCAGGCAGTCTTTAAAGAGAAAGTACTTGGAGGCTTTAAAAGCACTCACTGGGAATCACATTTAAACGGCTTAGACACCGAACACCAACCAGGCTTTGAGCAATCAGGGAAGCTCTTAGAAGACTTTCGGGAACTCCCATTTGCAGGGGAGTTACACCGGTAGCCAGTGTCCCCCTGTTCGGGTACTCAGCCCCAGAGGCACCAGTGCCGCATCAACACTTGTGGTCGAGATCACAGTCTCATTCTCTCTCTCTCATTATCAATACTGACATAGCCATCCACAGGCCATGTCAAGCTCTTTCTCATCACCTAGCTCCTGCCATTGATGTCAAGCACATTGCAGATGGGAGAGGGAGGCCTGGCAACAGTGGCTTTATGGAGCTTTTTCTCAGAGCTGAGGTCAACCATTGATGATGTTAAAGCCATCTCAGACTTGATTGCCTCTCCCTGTGCTGACTTTGGTCATGCATCCCATGGCTCCCACTCTGGTTCTGCCAGCCATGCCACAGTGACCCATGCAGATGGAACTCTGACCTCCACAGCTGGTGGCAGGCACCCTGACTAAAGACTCTTGGCCTAAGTCTGGATTCCTAATCTCCTGTCAGTGGTGGTGACCCTGTCTGAGAGGCTTGTCCATGCCCTATATCAGCAGTCAACACTCCTCTATCACGTCTCAGATTTGGATGCATCAGCCATGCCACTGACTCTGCATCAGTGGGAGGGTAGGCAGTCATCAGTCCAGCCCCCTTTGGAGGACCAGTCCTCCTTCACTACCCTCCTGGAACAGATGCCCGTGACTGTGGACACTCCATTAAAGGAGGTCCAGAAAAAGAAGGCCTGCTGGTTGATGAACATTCTAGAGTAAGAATCCTCACTGGGTTTGCTTTTCCTGTCGTCTCTGCTATTCTGGGCCTGGTGCTTAGTGACTGGCAGCACCCAGCCTCCTGCCAGGCCCCACCGTGCCATATGTACTGCAAGTATTCGGTCCCCTAGGGCAGATTGTGCAGATTCTCTGAACATTCAGCTCCTGAGGGGCTAGTGGCAGACAGGGTTTTCTGAAAGTTGAAGGGGCAGGGTGATTCAGGCCTAGTTTGGCCGAAAATTGTATGCAGCTGCTTCCCTGAGCATCTGCCAAGCCAGTTATAGGACTTTGATGGCTAGGTACAGACAAGATTGAGAGGTTCGCTGACCTTTCTTTTTTTTTTCAAACAATTTTTATTTATTTTCCAAAAATAAGAGCATATAATGATTTAGCTGTTTGAATACATACAGTAAAATACAATATTGAAAATAACTTAAACATGGCTTTAAATAACGAATGTGTAATAATGACGTATACATTTACTTGATTACACGTAATTGATTTTCCACCTACTCTAAATCATCACTTAATTCTAATACAGTGTTACAGTTCACCTTGCCTACAACTATAACTCTACTTGTCATTAATATCTTACCTAGATAATTACTAACTCCCCGACCTTTTCATACAGGGGTCCCAGACATTTTCATATTTCTCTAATGTGCTATTGTTTAGGTGACTCATCCTCTCATTCAGGGCCAAGTTGATCAAATGTTTGGTCCATTCCCCTGTACTAGGTGGAGAGTTATCTTTCCAGTGGCTCAATATAAGATGTTTGAAGCCTAATGCAGCTAATAGGAGCCATTTCCTTTTAGAGACACCCAAACACAGATTACTTGTGTTACCTAAGATAAAATGCCAGGCTCATAGAGTCAATCCAGGCCTAGTAATGACCTTTCTGAACTGCTTTCTGAAGAAACCAGCCAGATCTGCGGAAGATCTATGATCTGGGACTGCCGGTAGCCAAGACCCAGTTGCAGGTGACCTTGGACTCAGCTGATGTGTCATGAGGAGTGGTGGCAGTAGTGATATCTATCCACTGGCAGACCTGACAGGCCTGGCTGCGGATCTCAGCCTACACACAGTAGATTCAGCAACAGATGGCAGATCTGCCTTTTCTGGGGACATATATTTTTAGGTTAGTGATGAGGACAATGTCATGCATATTGAGAAGACCAGTGTAACCCTGGACTCAGTGACTTTGGTCACCAACCCCTAGCAACAGCCCATGCCAAAACTAACATAGAAACACAGAAGTTGGCAGCAGATAAGGACCGCAAGGCCCATCCAGTCTGCCCATTTCCTTTTCTACCTTATAAATGTGCCATCGGCCTTTGCTCTGTCAATGGCCTATCTTTTCATACTCATCTGTATTGCTCCCTTATGCCTATCCCATGCCTGTTTGAAGCACTGCACTGTATTCATATCCACCACTTCCTGAGGTAGGCCTTTTCATGCATCCACCACCCTTTCTGTGAAAAAGAACTTCCTCAGATTACCCCTTAATTGGCCTCTCTCTAATGTCATGCTGTGTCCTCTTGTCCTGCTATTTTTCTTATATTGAAACGTGTTAGACTCTTTTACCTTGTTAATGCCCTTAAGGTGTTTGAATGTTTTGATCATATCACCTCTCTTCCTCCTTTGCTCTAGGATATACATATTGAGCTCTGTTAATCTGTCCTCATATTTTTTCTGATGCAGTCCCTGCATCATTTTGGTTGCCCTTCTCTGGACTGCCTCAATTTGGTTCATTTCCTTGTGAAGGTGTGGCCTCCAGTACTGCACGCAGTAGTCCAGATGGGGCCTAACCAGTGTCTTGAAAAGAGGGATTATTACCTCCCTCTTCCGACTTGTGATACCCATACTAATACACCCTAACATGCCCCTAGCCTTACCTACAAGTCTTAGGTTCCTTTTGTGGGACCTGTCGGGGCATACACCGACAGTAACATCCATAGCAGCAGCAGTAGTTCCAGCAGCATCACCTGATTAAGTCCCCAATAAGTTGGAGGGCCAGGGCCAGCGCAGTGGTGGGGTGGTTTCTCTGGTGGCTACCTTCAAGAGCAGAAGTAAAATATGATTGGTTGAGGTGCCTCATCCCATCTCCATCCCAAACCTTGCTGCAGTTCCCAATCAGGGGCCAACTCTTACACTTTCTGCCACAGTGGACAACTATTACTTTGGTCAAGTGTGTTCCAGAAGTGGTGAGATTGGGGTTGTCTCTAAAGTTGGAAACTCTGTTCTCTTGTTGGTCCCTTTCACTGCTGAAAGACATCCTTTCATTACAATCTCATCCTGCACTATGAAACAAAAATGAAATCAGATTCTGAAATCCGATCATCCCTAATTCCCATCTCTAAAATATGTCAGGCTGCTTCCTGGTTGAATGTGCCCACATTCATATCCTATTACAGCACTGACTTGCTCAGTCCCTGTTATGCTGCTTTTGGTTCCGCAGTCCTCCTGTCTCTTTTCACATAAGTTGGGGTGCATGCCTTACCCTCTTCTCCTGATGATTGCTAGGAGCCTGCCTAAGTGTGGATAGCGAACTGAATCTAGGTAGTTAGAGCTAGAGGTTACATCCTTGTATTATTATTGTGTGTATTTATTCATTTATTTGTAAACTAGTAACTGGGAAAGACACACTTTTTTTTCCATAATAATTTTTTATTATTCAAATTTCAGGAGGTACAATGCAACTATCTTAGCAATCAATTACAGTACATTTTTGCAGAATTAAATCAAGCAAAGGCTGAAATAATGCAAGTCTGATTAAAAATGAATAACAGAATCTGCAACAGTAACCAGAGTACACAGTTAACTTATCTAAGATCAAGCTAAGGGTAGACTTCATTCATAAACCATCACAGAGAACCTATCTATATCGGGTTTTCTGTTTTTTAATCAACAGTGTGGTTGTTCAATAAAAGAAAGGGGCCCCAAATATCTTCAAATCTCTCCTTTTTAACTAAAATGACATACCTAATTCTTTCGTTAGCAACCATAAAGGCCATCACGTTAAACCACTCTTTAATGTTTGTGACCGATAGATTTTTCCGGTGTTTAAGAATTAATCTTTTGGCTGCTACACCCGCTGCTAAAACCCAGAGCTTCTGAGAGATAGATGGGGGACTATTATCTTGAAATACATCCAAAATTCAAATTTCTGGGGAGCTATCAAAGACCTTATTAACACACTTAATGACAATTTTGTGCACCATCTCCCAAAGAGCTGATAATTCCGAGCATTCCCACAGCATGTGGAGTAGGGTCCCCACCTCCTTACCACACCTCGTACATTTGTTATTATCCAGGTAGCCTAAATTGAAGTGTTTTGCTGGAGACAGGTAAAAGTGGTGCAGAATTTTAAACTGATCGGCTTACCTTGGGTCTCCCTGCTAGTCTTTCAGGCCATCTTCCACGCTGAAAGCCAGTCCTCATCAGGAATGGGTCTATTCATCTCAAATTCCCATTTAGCCTTAGCTGGGAGAGTTAGAAGATGAGAATCCGAAATATCAGATAACATTTTATAAATGTTGCTTGCCCCTTTCTTGAAAGGACCCCAATTTATTAGTTGTTCTCACTGGGCATTCTTTGTGAAAGAAAAATCTGGTTGCAAAATATGCTTATGCTTATCTTAATACAACAAATGTTCGGTCCTTTAAAAGAGAACTGAAGCAATACCTGCTGAACTCAAATGGCTGCGACTGCCTTACCTGAATCCATATCTTCAACCTGGATACCTCCCCTCATCTGTCTGAGCCTTCCTCCTGTTTTACCTACCCTGGACTCCCACCTACCATCCTTTGTCACCCCCCAGCTCACTCCAACTCCCTCCTCTCCATACTCCCCCAACGCCTCTTCTTTCCACCCATTCTCCCCCCTAAATATTCTCCTTCTCCCAATCCCTTTCTCTTTTTCTCTCTCGCTCTCTCTCTAATCTACCACTCATTCGCACTCTCCCCCCTTTCTTTCTCCTACCCTTTCCAATACTCTACCTTGACAGGCCCCCCTGGGGCAGCTATGCCATATGTTGCTAACTGGGAAACCTCATTCGCACTCTCCCCCCTTTCTTTCTCCTACCCTTTCCAATACTGTACCTTGACAGGCCCCACTTGGGCAGCTATGTCGTATGTTGCTAACTGGGAATCTCCTCCCGCTGTTTAATTTCAGTTGTCTAGGTTACTCAAGTGTATTATTTATCTGTTTTCTGTATTACATAGCAATCTTATGTTTTGTGTTATATTATTTATCTATTTTCTGTATTACATAGCAATATTATGTTTTGTGTTAACTGTCAAGTTTTTGTTATGTCTCTGCTGTTTTACATCCTGACATGGAACCTTTGTAAAAGAGTATATATTCAAAGGTTGTATTCGAATCACCAAATAAATAAATAAATAATTGAAATATATAATAAGGTCCTCAGCTGCAAACAGTAATGAAATTCAGATTTCTGCAATTTGTTTTTTTCCCTCAACTCTGAGATTGACACTAAGATATTGGATCCAGCATCAATCAGATCATGAAAGTATATTACACCTGCTTTTGTCCAATTGGGATTATTCAGTTTAGCTGAGTTATCAAATAATGATGGGTTCTGCCAAATACGGGTGAAATGTAAAGGCCTCTGTTTGGGGTTGACCCTATGGTTATTCTTTTTAAGCAGTCTAAAGGATGTGGAAAGACAAATGTTATCTACTAGTCTGCTCGGAGTAGGTAAATATAAAAAGTCAGACAGAACATGAGGTAACAGTATCTTTTTTTTCAGTGACTAACCATAAAGGCTCTTATCCCATTGTGAAGGATGTATTGGGGAAATGCAGGCAAGCTTGCTTAAAGAGAAATGCCATCTCATAGTTTTCCCTGCACGGCAACACCATTCCACCCGTCTCTGGTGAAGCTTGCAGTCTTTTAAGGCTGAGTCTTGGGGGCTTGTTATTCCACAAAAAGTTTCTGATCAAATAGTTAAGTTTATTTAACTGAACCTTATTCAATAGAATGAGAATATTCTGAAACACATAAAAAAGTTTTGGTGCCACAATCATTCTAATTGCACTGATTTCCCCCCACAGGGATAAATTTAATTTGCTCCACCTAGTAAGATCATTCCCAGTCTCCATAACAAGGGATTGAAATTATATTCCATCCAAGACTCTAGCCTTGAACCGATCTGCAAGCCTAAGAATGTGATTTGTTTTGAGATCCAATTTGCCTCCCAAGAGCTATTTATTTGGGCTGAAAGGGAAGCATTCATATTGGTTATAATTGCCTGGGTTTTTTGCCAGTTCATTTGTAAACCAGCCAGGTTCTCAAAAATCCTGAGCAGTTTCTTCAGTGCTTCACAAGACTGGATGGGATTAACAACTGTAAGCAGCAAATCGTCAGCAAAAGCAAACACTTTATGGGTGGATTTATTTATCAGGATTCCCTGAATATCAGGATTCATTTGCAAAAGTCTTATAAGGGGCTCTATTGCTAAAATAAAGATATAGGGCAAAAGTAGACATCCTTGTCTGGTCCCTTTTGATAGTAGGACTGGCTCAGAAAGTATACCATTTGTAAGAATCTGTGCCTGTGCATTACTGTTAGGGTTGGCAGTTTTCGAATTTTATTTTCTTATAATTTTGATGGAAAATATCGATTTCTATTTTTAAAACTTTTTCCTGAGTTTTATCGATTTAAATTTTCACACTTGCACAAAATTATGTTTTTTTAAGCATTTATTTCAATTTGTATCGATTTAATTTTCACTGTTGCCGTTAATGACAACAAATGCTGAGGATTTACAAACTGATAAAAGCACAAATTGTTATCTTCACATGTCAAAATAGCAATAGAACTTACTTTTCCTATCTGTAAATGTAGATTATTATCAATGGAAATGTTTTTTCATCAGTTTGTATGTGTGTATGTGCAGTGAAATCGACATTTATCGACATTTACCGATTTAAATCTAATACTGCCAAATCTAATTATTGTATAAAATGGACTCCCAATTTCCAAAGTTTATCCCGCTTCCAAATTCTGACAAAGTTGTTTGCATATATGACCAATCTAATGAACTGAAAGCTTTTAGCGGGTCCAGTGACAGAATTGCTTATGGTTGCTTGGACCTGTTTGCAGACCAAATGACATTGATGAATCTCCTGATATTGTCTGCCCCGCACACCCCGGTATAAAACCAACTTGCTCACGCCAAACTGATTCTTTAATAATGAGCTGTATTCTTGAAGTTAAAATTTTAGCAAGGATCTTATAGTCAATATTCATAAGTCATGTAGGATGGTAGCTTTCACATTCTAAGGGGGGGTCTTTGATTTTTTTTTTTGAATTAGAGTAATTAAGGCCTGAGACAGAGTGGGGGAGCAGAGACTTCTTATCCCAAGGTTCCTCGTACATTGACAACAAATAAGGGTTCACTTTGGAGTTGAGCTTCTTATAGAACTCACCTGGTAAGCCATCCAAGCCAGGAGTTTTACCTGAAGATGAAGAACTTATGGCCATTTCTACTTCCTGAGTGGATAGAGGCTTGTTTAGTCATTTTTGATGCACCTGGGGAATTTTAGGTAACTGGTCTGACTGAAGAAACTGCATTACCGTATTCTTATCAAAGTGAAGTTGGTTGGAGTATAAAATTTAGAAAAAATATTCACTCTATTGATATCTGAGTTTCTAGACAGCACCTTTCCTGACCTGTCTTTAATACCAGGAATAATATTTTGCAACTGCATAGTTTTAGCCTGTATGCTAGCAATTTACCTGCCTTCTCTCCTGCTTCCCAATCCCTTTGCCTGGTGTGGAACAGTGCATACTCTGCCTGTTCTGAAAATATAGCGTTGATTTCAAATTTTAGTTGAGTGACTTTATACAAGAGTGAGTGATCTATAATGGGGTATTGTTTGAGCTGGCAGCCCAACTCAGATAGAAGGTCTTGTTTATCAACTAGTAACTTCTGTCTAGCTTTTTTCCTGGCAGAAGTATACCCGATGATTCTACCACGAATGTAGGCTATAAAGGCTTCCCACAGGCAACCCTGAGATACCTCATTATTGTCAATAATGCCAAAAAAGTCATCTGACTCCTTTACTAACCAATCCATAAATCATTTTCCTGGAATAAACTCACATTCAACTGCCATCTTTTTTTTTTTTATTATTATACTTTCTTTTTCTCCCTCCTGGTTTTTCCTACCCTCTTGGTCCTACTCCTTCGGGCCTCTCAATGCTCTTTTTTGCCGTAACCTAGATCTGCCCCTAGAGTGCCTCCTCTCCTTCCTCCTGCACAGTGGGGTCTTGTCTGGTGTGGCGGTCTTGAGCGGTGGGGCCGTCATCCAGGACCGCGAGGTGTTTCCCTACCTTTTGGCCTCATCCCTGGGACGCCGGGCGCTGGGACTACGCCCCGAGAGGTAACGAGCTGACGAGACAGACTTCTCATGCACCGTGGCGACATCCCCTCCGCTGGCCCCTGGTAGGAGTCACCTCCGTCCTTTTCAGGAATCGGTGTTCCACCTAATTCCTTTATGGGAATGACGGACGCTATGTCCCAGGTATCTCACCCCTGAGGAGGAGAGCAACCAGACGCCAATCCTCCTCCCCCATTAGCTCCTGGCCCCAGGTCCGTTATCAACCTGCGGCCGGATAGCGAGGTGGCATCCAGCGCTTCAACTGCCATCTTAATTGTTTAGGGTGTGGTTCACCAAACTGTATCAACATTTTGACCATACTATGGTCTTAGTTAATGATAGGGTTGCTGTGTGAGTCTATTATGGAATTAGATAAGGAATTTGCTGCTAAGATGAAGTCTAACCTACTAAAGAACAGGTGTCTGTGTGAGAAAAAGGAATAATCCCTGCCTTTGGGGTGCACTAGACGTCAAACGTCAGCTGAAGTGAATTCATCAAGTCAGTTAAGGCCTGTCATGCTTTGATCTGAGGTGTATTTCTTGCTGTAGATTGTTTATCTAATAATGGTTCAGTGACTTCATAAAAATCCCCACCTACAACCAGTTCATAGTTGACAAAATTACCAAGAACAGCTGAAATGTTAAGAAAGAAGTCCGCTTGCTGGGAATTAGGCGCATATAGCTTACGGATGACTAGTTTCTGGCCATTTAAGGAGCCTGATAAAATCTGAAATCTCCCTTCTGGGTCTGATACGTGTTTATCTTTAACAAAGTTTACCCCCTTCCGAATGAGTATGGCTGTACCTCTTTTTTTAGCTGACACAGTATTATATTCAACTGAGGCTACCCAGAACCTGGCTAATTAGCTAGATTCATTAGAATCAAGGTGTGTTTCTTGCAAGAGGGCTATGTAGACTTTGTTTTTATTTAGGTATGATAATTTTTTTTCCTGTTAATAGGGGAGCCTATACCATTGACATTCCACGAGGCTATTTTAAATGCTTGAAGGGACATTTTCAGATGTCACCACCACTGTTACTCCAAACAGCCAAAAGCACACTAGCTACTGAAGTATACACTAGGTTACACTTAATAAGAAACTAGGGTCACAACCTGGTGAACTAACACCACCAGATGCGACTAAGTTAACTCTGAATTGTGTAAAACTACTTAACTAAATGCTGAGCACAGACTTACTACTGCAATGGCAGACTAAGAAAGTCTTAACAATTAATCTAACAATCAGCGAAATTATTTAAGTATCACATGTAATGAGAATGGCTAACAATAAATACTTATTAAACAATACAAAAACACAGAAAGCGAGAAAAACAATGTATGAGCGGCAGTAGGATGGTTACTACTGATGGACCTGAAACCACTGGACAGATGACCACGGTGACAATGTAACTATTGGCCCTTGTTTCAGTCACAGTTCACCTGGATAGCTAGGTATCCAGTCTGTTTAATGAGAAAGCAAATTCAAGTTTAACAGCTTTGATGAGACTTTGAAGAATTCTGTTCAGCAAATTTCAAAAAACAACTTTGAAAACAGGCTACATTAAATACCTACATAAGAGATACCATTTGACTTGTACTTTAGACTAATAGAATAAATATGATAATAAATAAACTAATAAAAAGGATTCACATTGCCCTCAACAAGGCATGTAGGCTCACAATGGCTGCAGATCAAAATACCTACACCTGCTCCTTATACAAGGACACCAATTGGCTACCACTAAAGAACAGGATTATATTCCAAACATGTCTCCTTGGATAAAAGGCACTAATGGGTAAAACTGTCCCATGCATTTCTAGCATCCTAACACCAAGTGCTACCAGCTATACCACCAGAGGCAGGATGAGGGGGGCCCTATCAACACCTTTCTGTCGAACAGTGCAGGGACAGCATGCTTTCAGCTATAGGGCCCCCAATTGGCTCAATGAAATCCCAGTGCACATTCTAAACTCACAATGCATCTCGCAATTCAAAAATAGCCTAAGACAACACCTTCTTACTAGGAAAGTTTGTGACTGCCACTAGGACACCAACACCCATAATGCCCACTCATCCACATTCTCCTTCCCCTTCCTTTTACCCCCACTCTTCCGTCTTGCCCTCTCCCTCAGTCTTCCTCTCCCCCTGTGCCTTTTCTCCCACTGGATCAACCTTAAAACCAACCTACAACCACTACCGTCTAACCTCCTAGACAAAGCCACTTCTTTTGGCCGCCCACTCTCCCCTCCCCCTCACTTTGACTCCTCCTCGGACTCTCACACTAGGTGTCATATGTCTTTATCTCCTTCGCTACATATAAACACTGTCCTTTACCCTAGTTGAATGCTCTTGACGCTGTACTATCACCATTGGTACTATGAATGACATTGTAACCTTATTGTATACTAGCTACCTACTATTCAAGCATTGTATATAAACTGTTTGTTATTGTTGTCATTGTCTCTGTTTGACATGGAACCTTTGTAAAAGAGCTCTGAGCTCAAAGGTATGATCCAAATCCCTAAATAAACAAATAAATATTATAAAACCTGTGAATAGAATTTATTATTATTAGAAGGCAGAGATACAAAAAGAAGGAACCCTGTCAAAATTAGTTGGAGACTAAAACAGATGTGGTTGCCAGAACTAGTATCCTTCAAGGAGGAGTGTAACACTGAACTATCTGGCTATTGTTCTGCGTACCCACAATTCAGGCTTAAAGGACACAACACAATGCTGGGAAACAGTGGTAACCCCTCCTCTGAGCTCACAAGACCTCTGTTTTGCCCACTCATTCTGCAGCTTACACCAAAATCCAGGCATCACAGCTACCCTTGGATAGGTCCACCTCCATTACTGCCACAGACCATAAATGTAAAATGTTGAACTAGCCAGGAGAGAAATCAGATTCCATTGAGTTTGAGGCCCTTTAGTTGCAAGAATTATGCAGATTGCACCTGTCATGCTATAGGGACTGGCATCCTATCTTACTAAAGTGATAATGGATCTGTAGAGACACCCCAGTAAACCTACCCGGCAGGCTGTATATCCCCAAAATAAGCGTGGCACTATGGTGTTGCAGGAGATTGAAAGCAGAGAGGGCAGGATCCGATTCTCACTCCACTAATCAGACAACAAACTCTGTTGCATCTGCTTGGCAGCTACATGGGTTGAGGGAACTCAGTCTAAGTCTGGGGGGGGGGGTTCTGCAGCAAGCTAGATACAAAGTCCGGAGGTCATGAGAGATGCCATCTGCTCTACCCAACCCACTAGATGTGAACTCTTTTTCCTGTGATGTGTAACCCACATGGCTGGTAATACCACAGTGCCGGACTATCAAATTAAACAAGGAACTGAGAAGCAGGAAACTGAATTGCATCTGCCTTAAAAAAAAAAAAAGACATCCCATTTTATTATTACAATGCCCTTATGTTGGAACCTAAGCAACTCATAACAACACGCATTTGTCAATGCTGAATGTTTGCTTGCTGGTATTAGCATTGGAAGTGCAAGAGTTAGACAGATGCAGAATAGGAATGGCAGTGAAGTATTGAACTTCAGGTGAACCCCACCTCCACCCTGCAGAGATGGACAGGCATTGGGGTATGCCTTTAGGTAGTCACGCATAACGATCACACCATTTCACCTCACCCTATTCTGCAGACACCAACAAGTGTTGAGGTGTGTCTTGGGCTGTTTGGCTTTACAGTCACCCCATTCCATAAGGACATACGCTGAAATGGGTGCAGTATACAAGAATGGGGTGAACTCTGGGGCCAAAGAGTACAAGGCACACCTCAATTGCCTGTCACTGGCTGCAGGATGGGGTGGAATGGCATGAGCATTACAGCCAGCAATCCAAAGGCACACCCCTGACACCTGTCAGTCTGTACAGGGCGGGATGTTATGGTTAGAAACCATAACACCCCAGGCGTTTGTTGGTATTTGCACTACAAATTTTCAACATGGCCTTTTTGTGACCCCCACCTCCTGAAAGCATTTGGGACATCTGCTTATGAACATTGGCACTGTGATTTTGTTAATCTGTCTCGAATGCATATTTGCTACAGCGACAGTGCCATTCTGCGCCAGATGTGTGAAAACACAGTTTGGGCAGGATATCAAAAATGACAGCTATCCTGCTCATAAGGAGGTGTGAAAAAATGCCAATGTTGAAAATCTGGAGTGAAAATATTAAAAAGTCTTGAAGTTAGGAGCATGCGTGGAAACTGCACAACACACACTTGTAATACAGTCATTTTGTGAAATGTTCTCAGTAAATTTTTAACATAGGCATTTTGGGACCTCCACTCATGAACAGTGTCACTATGATTTTGTTAATCTGCTCCGAACACTGATTTCCCACAGCGACCGCACCATTGTGCACCACATGTGCGAAACCACATTTTGGGCAGGATATGAAAAATGACAGCTGTACTATTCATAAGGAAGTGTGAAAAAATGGCAATGATGGAAACCTGGAGTGAAAATATAAAAAATTATCGGCGTTAAGAGCGTGCGTGGAAACTGCACAACACACACTCATAATACAGTAATTTTGTGAAATGTTCTCACCAAATTTTTAACATAGGCATTTTGTGACCTCTGCTCATGAACGCTGTCACTATGATTATTGTAATCTGTCCCAAAAATTGATTTCCCACAGCGACCACGCCATTGTGTGCCAGATGTGTAAACGTACATTTCGGGCAGGATGTCAAAAATGAAAAAAATACCAATGTTGAAAATCTGGAGTGAAAATATTACAAATTTGTGAAGTTACAAGGGTGCGTGAAAACTACGCAACGCACATTTATAACACAGTCATTTTATGGACTTTTGTCATCAAATTTTCAATATAGGCATTTTAGGACCTCTGCTCATGAACAGTGTCACTGTCATTTTCTTAATGTGTCCCAAACACTGATTTCCCACAGCAACCGCGTTGTTCTGTGCCAGAAGTGCAAAAACATATTTCGGCCAGGATGTGAAAACTGACAGCTGTACTGTTCATAAGGAGGTGTCATAAAATGCCAATGTTGAAAATCTGGAGTGAAAATATTACAAATTTGCAAAGTTACGAGCGTGCGTGGAAACTATGCAATACACGCTCGTAACACAGTCATTTTGGGGAATTTTTTCACCAGCTTTGCAATATAGGCTTTTTGGGAGCCCACCTCATGAACACTGACACTGTAGTTTCGTTAATTGGTCCCAAAAGGTGATTCCACGCAGTGACCATGAAATCACCTTTCATGACCAAATAATGAAATGACAGTGACTGAATTCACAAGGTGGAGTCCCAAGAACCCCATGTTGAAAATTTGGAGCAAAAATTCACAAAAATGGCTGAGATATCCACCTAAGTTGAAAATAAAACATTTATGCCATTATACAGTTTACCGGCATTTCTTCAGTTCGCGGTCAGCTTTCAATAGTGCAGACGTATTCCTGGTCCACCGAAGATCATTGCGCCAGGCTCTGGAGGTAAGTATGGGGTGAGGGGGGTGTGGGGATGCAGGGTGCAGGGTGCACAGAGGATGGGTGGGCTAGGGTAGGGGACACGACGGCGAGGGACTGTTTCCTTTGTTTCAGGTAAAAAAAATTTAAAAAATTCACCGTGGACCGTTTTCTGTTTTTTTACAGGTTTTGGCCACACTTGGGTGGGTTCCCAGTGTGGCACACAATCAGGTGGGGCAGCACCAGGAAAATGGGGGGGTTAACATGCCGACAGGGGGATTGGGCACCCCCCTCGGCAAGCATGTCTATGTTTGGGGATATGATGCTGAGGGATATTGGGCACCCCCTCAGCAGACCACAGCAGTAAAGGGGGCATATATGCTGACAGGGGGATTGGGCACCCCTGAAGTCGGCTTCCTAGGGACTGTGAGTGAGTGGTGGGCAGCGAGCCACCAACGCCATGTTTATTGAAATGCTACACCAGGCAAGGCATGCCCTGCAATGACGGGTCACTCCCTTATTGCAGCGGTCAATTTGTTTCAACTTGGTGGCACACTTGTTGAACTAGTGTCAGCAGCAGTGTGCCACTGCATTGGGGAAACATGGCCAAGCCTCAGAATGCAGTGTGGGCACTGGCTGCCACAGTGCCTCACCTCCAAAACCCTGCTTCTGTCCTAAGCTGTCACGTAATGTTTCTTGTGCATGCGTGCAAGCAAACATAGAAAGCATTTATAAAAGCAACTTTTGTCACAGCTTGCAGTAACTAGTATCTCAAGATTGAATTATGGACTCAGAATCCAATAATAGTTCCTTTCTTCAGATCCATGTAGCTACTGAGGGACAAACATGGAAATTAGAGTTTTGTTATTAAACTCAAATTTCCACCAAAGTTCAGCCAATTGAATAAAATTCATAAAGTTCAGATATTGTTTTGGATTCACTGGGACACAAGCTAAAGAAATTTTAAAACTCACCAGTGCTTGTTAGCTGTTGCAATTGCAACATACTTATTGATGCATGTTTCTACCCATGATATCCTCCTGAGGAAGCAGAAGTTATGTGGCATCAATCTCTGGATGCCAAGGTAGAAGTGCACATGCTGCAACAGATCCAGTTTGAAGAACAGTTCCTTCAGCTAGTTTAGGGGAGTTAACCCTGGAGCTAGATTCAGGGTGTGAGTAGTTCAGTATTTCCTCCGTCTCCACCAAGAATGAATTATTAGAGGAAGCATTGCTAGAAGCACCTTCACTGCAGTGACCATTTCTGCTGTAACTCCTGTCCCATGCTGATGACTGAAAAGCTTGTCTCACAGCTCTCTTCGCAGGGGTCACCACCCTAGAGGTATATTTGACTTTTTTTAAACCATCTGGCTGCCACGTATTCTTACTCTTTGCTTTTCATTTGGTGACTGCAGAATACAGATGGGGTGTGCGGTCAAATGATCTACTATTTTGCTTAGATGGTAAAGGCATCTCCGTCGAGGGGCAGGCTTCCATAGAATCTGCGCACTCAGTAAAAGTGCCTTTTGTAGAGTGAGGAGCCAGAAGAGGGTCTTGAGCTGAGTTAGAGTGTTTTGAAAAGTTGTCGTGGTTATTAGGTTTAGGCCCCACTGTTTCTGCTACTAAGTGTACATAGCCCCAAGCATCTTCAACCGAGTTGCAGGACACCAGACCACTTCCTTGTTCATGAACTACAAAAACTGCTGGGTACTTAAAAGTGTACAGAATTCCCATCCTTTGGCATTCTTGTTTTACTTAAAAAAAAAACTCTTCTTTTGTTAACTATTTCAGAAGAGCAGTCCTGAAAAATTAAGGTCTTGTTTTCCTGGCACTGTAAGGATTGGTATTCTCTGCCAATTTTTAAAATTTCTTCCTTAATGGAAAATCTCAAGAAATATGTTACTATTTTTCTTGGGCAATGATTTTGAGGAGATTTAGGTCCAATGGCTCTGTGGGCTATTTTAGTCTATAGTGGCCAAGCTCCTGAAAGTTGAACAGTTCAGGTAGAAAAGTTTGTAAAAAGCCAATCATGTTATTGCCCTCCCGCCCCTCGGGTACACCAACAATTCAGAGATTATTTCTTCGCCCCTATTATCCAAATCATCTACTTTTTCAAGTAAATATGAAATCTGTTTATTTTGGAGCTGGGTTATATTGCTAAGCTGAGAGACTGTCTCTTTAAGCTCATTTATTTGCTGACAGGAGTGAGTGACTGACTTTTTCACAGTTTCTGTTTCTACTTGGAGGCTTAATTTGGCATCATTAATTTCTGCAATGTCCAGCTTAAGATTGGCCAGCATTTCTTTCACTTGTAATATAGCATTTCTACTTGCCAATTCAATTGGGGCTGCCACTGGTGCCGTTCTGCTCTGAACATCCACCCCTGGCCTGCATGAATCAATGAATCTTCCTGCTGAAGTAGGCCTTTTGAATGAACAGGCAAATTTAACTATAAAAACAAACTAAAATAACTGCTGACAGTTTCTGAAAAACATCCCGGAATGTAACCAGATACTTATAGAAGCTGGTTATGATATTTCTGAATGAAATTCCTACTATTAACTGATTAAAAGATAAAAAAATAAAATGGACTGAATGAGTGCTAGTTTCAGGCGACTGTCTCCATTGGCACTCGCTCATGCTCCCCCCCAATGGGAAAGGCACACTGAGCCAAGGCTTGTCTCCAGATGCAACCTGAGGAAAAGGGAAAGGGGATGCAATAAATTGAACACAGCAGCAGAGAAGCAGTCCAAAGATAAAATGCAAACAGTGAACAATTCAGCAAGATATAAGTGCAAATAACAATAAACAGGGAACAGAAGTTGGTTCTATGAGTGGCACCAGTGCCTGATTAAAATGGCAAAAGCAGGTCGATACAAATAAGTGCAGCAGTTATAGTGACAAGAACTAACCCAAGAGGGACCATGGCAGGGGCCAAAATGGCACCAGGGGCAGGTCTGGTAAGGGGCTCACAAGAAGGTGAGGGACTTTAGCTGGTGCCTAAGGGAAATGGAGTTGTAAACATAATTCTACTACTAGTATTTAGTTCACATCCACACACCCTCCCCTGGCAAGGCTTGCTTTGGATTTATGTTTCAAGATATAGATCTGCATGCATAGGGGGAGGAACCAGAGGACCACATGGTTGGGTGGTAGGAGCTGAGCTTGAAGACTGTTCCAGTGACAGAACATGTTCAGTAGAGGACTTCAAAAGTGTGGATGTGAACTGAATGCTAATAGTAGAACAATAGTTACACAAAAGTAACTTCTATGCATTTATTTATCCAATGTATTCACCACTGGTGTGGTATATATTCGAAATATTCTATGAGGTTCCTTAAACTGTTCAGTGTAGAATGTTGCTATCATTCCACTGCAGCTAGTGGCTAAGCGAAGAGAAGCCACAAGTGCAGGCGCAGGGAAGCAATGACATCAACAGTCTACAGTGAATAACAGTTAAGCAGTAAGGCATGATGGGGGGTTATGTGGGATAATGGCCCATCTCAGGCTGGCTGAAGCATAAGGTGAAGTCCAGTGCTTACATCACCAAAGAAGGGGCATTAGCCCACCATAATGTACCCCCTGGAGTGCCTTATTACAATTATGAAATGTCTCCTATTAAAAAAATTGGATGCATTTTTCAAACATATTTTTGTTGAGCTAGTTTCAGCCAGGCTGTTGTGCTGGGATAACAGCCTGGCTAAAAGTACCTCTTGGTCAATCAGGGGCCAGCATTCTTCCTACACATTTCATAACTATATTTTAAGCCACCTCATAAAATAGCTTATGTATACCACTGAATGCAAATAACATAGCTACTAGTAAAATATCACAGCTACTAGTAAAATAACACATCTGCCAGTAACATAACATCTAGTAAAATAACAGTTACTAGTAAAATAACAAAGCTACCAGTAAAATAACATCTAGTAAAATAACATAGCTACCAGTAAAATAACATAGCTACTAGTAAAATATCACAGCTACTAGTAAAAGAACATAGCTACCAGTAAAATATCATAGCTACTAGTAAAATACCATAGCTACTACTGTAGTAAAATAACATAGCTACTAGTAAAATATTACAGCTACTAGTAAAATAACATAACACCAGTAAAATAACATACAGTATGTACTAGTAAAATGACATAGCTACCAGTAAAACAACATCTAGTAAAATATCACAGCTACTGGTAAAATAACATATCTGCCAGTAACATAACATCTAGTAAAATAACAGTTACTAGTAAAATAACATAGCTACTAGTAAAATAACAACTAGTAAAATAACATAGCTATCAGTAAAATAACATCTAGTAAAATAACATAGCTACTAGTAAAATATCACAGCTACTAGTAAAAGAACATAGCTACCAGTAAAATATCATAGCTACTAGTAAAATACCATAGCTACTACTGTAGTAAAATAACATAGCTACTAGTAAAATATTACAGCTACTAGTAAAATAACATAGCACCAGTAAAATAACATACAGTATATACTAGTAAAATGACATAGCTACCAGTAAAACAACATCTAGTAAAATATCACAGCTACTAGTAAAATAACATATCTGTCAGTAACATAACATCTACTAAAATAACAGTTACTAGTAAAATAACATAGCTACCAGTAAAATAACATCTAGGAAAATAACATAGTTACTAGTAAAATAACATAGCTACCAGTAAAACAACATCTAGTGAAATAACATATCTGCCAGTAATATAACATCTAGTAAAATAACAGTTACTAGTAATATAACATAGCTACTAGTAAAATAACATCTAGTAAAATAACATAGCTACCAGTAAAATAACATCTAGTAAAATAACATAGCTACCAGTAAAATAACATAGCTACTAGTAAAATATCACAGCTACTAGTAAAATAACATATCTGCCAGTAACATAACATCTAGTAAAATAACAGTTACTAGTAAACTAACATAGCTACTAGTAAAATAACATCTAGTAAAATAACATAGCTACCAGTAAAATAACATCTAGTAAAATAACATAGCTACTAGTAAAATATCACAGCTACTAGTAAAATAGCATATCTGCCAGTAACATAACATCTAGTAAAATAACAGTTACTAGTAAAAGAACATAGCTACCAGTAACATAACACCTAGTAAAATAACATAGCTACTAGTAAAATAACATCTAGTAAAATAACATAGCTACCAGTAAAATAACATCTAGTAAAATAACATAGCTATTAGTAAAATATCACAGCTACTAGTAAAATAGCATATCTGCCAGTAACATAACATCTAGTAAAATAACAGTTACTAGTAAAAGAACATAGCTACCAGTAACATAACACCTAGTAAAATAACATAGCTACTAGTAAAATAACATAGCTACCAGAAAAACAACATCTAGTGAAATAACATATCTGCCAGTAATATAACATCTAGTAAAATAACAGTTACTACTAATATAACATAGCTACTAGTAAAATAACATCTAGTAAAATAACATAGCTACCAGTAAAATAACATCTAGTAAAATAACATAGCTACCAGTAAAATAACATAGCTACTAGTAAAATATCACAGCTACTAGTAAAATAACATATCTGCCAGTAACATAACATCTAGTAAAATAACAGTTACTAGTAAACTAACATAGCTACTAGTAAAATAACATCTAGTAAAATAACATAGCTACCAGTAAAATAACATCTAGTAAAATAACATAGCTACTAGTAAAATATCACAGCTACTAGTAAAATAGCATATCTGCCAGTAACATAACATCTAGTAAAATAACAGTTACTAGTAAAAGAACATAGCTACCAGTAACATAACACCTAGTAAAATAACATAGCTACTAGTAAAATAACATCTAGTAAAATAACATAGCTACCAGTAAAATAACATCTAGTAAAATAACATAGCTATTAGTAAAATATCACAGCTACTAGTAAAATAGCATATCTGCCAGTAACATAACATCTAGTAAAATAACAGTTACTAGTAAAAGAACATAGCTACCAGTAACATAACACCTAGTAAAATAACATAGCTACTAGTAAAATAACATAGCTACCAGTAAAACAACATCTAGTAAAACAACATAGCTACCAGTAAACTAACATCTAGTAAAATAACACAACTACTAGTGAAATAACATATCTGCCAGTAATATAACATCTAGCAAAATAAGTTACTAGAAATATAACATAGCTACTAGTAAATTAACATAGCTATTAGTAAAATAACATCACTACCAGTAAAATAACATAGCCACCAGTAAAATAACTAGTAAAATAACATAGCTACCAGTAAAATATCATAGCTACTAGTAAAATAACATAGCTACTACTGTAGTAAAATAAAATAGCTACTAGTAAAATATTACAGCTACTGGTAAAATAACATAGTAACAGTAAAATAACATATTTACTACTAAAATAACATAGCTATCAGTAAAAATACATCTAGTAAAATAACATAGCTGCCAGTAAAATAACATAGCTACCAGTAAAACAACATAGCTACTAGTAAAATATCACAGCTACTAGTAAAATAACATAGCTACCAGTAAAATAACATAGCTTCTAGTAAAATAACATAACTACTAGTAAAATATCACAGCTACTAGTAAAATAACATAGCTACCAGTAAAATAACTTCTAGTAAAATAAAATAGTTACTAGTAAAATAACATAGCTACCAGTAAAATAACATCTAGTAAAATAACATAGCTACTAGTAAAACAACATAGCTACCAGTAAAATAACATAGCTACTAGTAAAACAACATCTAGTAAAATAACATAGTTACTAGTAAAATATCACAGCTACTAGTAAAACATAGCAACCAATAAAATAACATCTAGTAAAATAACATAGCTACCAGTAAAATAGCATCTAGTAAAATAACATAGCTACTACTAAAATAACATAGTTACCAGTAAAATAACATCTAGTAAAACAACATAGCTACTAGTAAAATATCACAGCTACTAGTAAAATAACATATCTGCCAGCAACATACCATCTAGTAAAATAACAGATATTAGTAAAATAACATAGCTACTAGTAAAATAACATCTAGTAAAATATCACAGCTACTAGTAAAATAACATAGCTACCAGTATAATAACACAGCTACTAGTAAACTAACATAGCTACCAGTAAAATAACATAGCTACCAGTAAAATAACATCTAGTAAAATAATATACCTACATTAAATATCACAGCTACTAGTAAAGTAACATAGTTACCAGTAAAACAACATAGCTACTAGTAAAATATCACACCTACTAGTAAAATAACATAGCTACCAGTAAAATAGCATCTAGTAAAATAACATAGCTACTAGTAAAATAACACAGCTACCAGTAAAATAACATCTAGTAAAATAACATAGTTACTACTAAAATAACATAGCTACCAGTAAAATAACATGTAGGAAAATATCACAGCTACTAGTAAAATAACGTAGCTACCAGTAAAAACAGCTTAATCTGGTTCAAGGTCAGTTGGCATTCATCTGTATCCCCCTCCCCCGGGTCGTGCCTGAAAATAGGCAGGATTTGTCTAGTGCACTTACCCGGTCAACAAAAAAGCTAAATAAGCTAAATAATATAGCTACTAGTAAAATATCACAGCTACTAGTAAAATAACATAGCTACCAGTAAAATAACATCTAGTAAAATAACATAGCATATGTATGTATGTATGTATGTATGTATGTATGTATGTATGTAATAAGACATGACAGTGTGTTGTTAGTTCTGACACAACTGCACACCCCAAGGCAGTAGTGGCCTCATGCCTTCCACCCCAGAAGTGCAATAGTGGTGCAACTACCAACACCATGACGTATCTCATCGCAGTTATAAAATAGGTAACTGGGTTAATAAAATAAAAAATACACAGTTTAGTTTCAAGCTATTTAAAACACTGTTTAAATTTAATATAAAATAGTTCCTTCACCATTGGGAGCCAACAGAGAGCTGGTGAGTTTCCTGTTAGTGCGCTAGTTGTTTGTCGGAAAACATTGTTTAAAACCAGAACATTGTAAAAAGTTGTTAGCACCTTGATGTCACCTGCACTTTGCCCAGATTGGCAGTGCTTGTTTTTTGCTGTTGGTAGTGCTCTCACCATGTACAGCTGTGCACCGGTGAGGTTGCTGAATTCTCCCTGTCCACTGTCTAAGACAGGATAAAAGACTTCCTAGATAAGATCATGGCCCTGTCTTATTCTGGCAATCTGATCACATCTGGAATTGACTCGACTGCTCTAATGGTGATTTTTCTGTCATTTCCTAGGTCACTCAATGGCACAATCCCTGCATCGGCACCTGTCCTTGGAGGAGGAGCCATTGCCGCCATAGTTTGCACATGCCTGGGAGTCTGCCTTGTGCTCATCATTATGGGATTCCTAATTTACAGAAAACACATGGCTGCTGCCAGTAGAATTCATTCCTCCTACTGGCCACCAGACATCCGGCATCAGACCCAGCCCAGTCGGGACTGTTCCAGTGCAAGCGGACACATTTGGAGTGTTGCAGCCACAGAGAGAAATAAATCTGAAAGCAGATATGTTGGGTTGCAGTGAACACTATAGCTGCTCTCTTTGGAATTTTCAACTGGCTCAAACCAATGACGAAATAGGTTTAACTGGACAGACTGAGGTTTCTGTAAACTGTTACTTCAGAGTTCTCTCAATTGGCAGTTCTGCCAACTTCAGAAGTATTAGATGCTAAACCCAGATAAATCTCTATCTTTGACAATAGTGATTTCAAACAGGACTGGAAAAGGTTTTCCTTCTTGGAGGAAGGTCATCCTGTAGGAAATGTCCCCAATGGGTCCTGACAAATCCTCTCTCATGGAGAAACTAGGATTAAAAGTTTAGCAATCTAGTTCTGAAACATGAGCTTATACTGGGACAAATGGTCCCCAAGTAAGACTAGAAAAGGGCTTTTCCTTCCTCGAGGAATCTGGATGGAACATTAATCACCCTGTTCTGAAAGGGGAGAGAGAGAAAGAGATCCCATGTTTAATATAATCACAGTCTGTAACACTGAAGAGGAGGCAAATAGCTGATATCTACTGTATGGTTTTGTCTGTAGTTACTGTGTCTTATGATTACAAGTATCTGGAAACAAACAATCCCAATTGGCTACTAAGAATGATGTCATGATTTACCATAACCAGCCTGAAAGGTGGTGGTTGGCATAGACTCCTTCAGGCTGGGAATCAGTGGATTATCTGCCTGGGGAAGGGGAGGGTCTCACTCTTAGCCATATGAGGCGAACTCTCTATGCTAGACTCTCTGGGGCTAGAGATCTTCCATGATAGAACTGACAGGGGGATCAGATCTGACCAATTGTCCCAAACAGCTCTCAGATGGGATTGATCATCATCCATTCCTCTCTGACCTGCTGTTGTAGTTGTATATTGGAACAAAACAGAAAGATGTACACTTAAAGGGTTTCATGTAGCAACTCTGAATGGCCTGTATGCATATGCATCAGCAGTCCCAGTATGCACCAGACAAAACACATCTGAGCCACGTAGCTAAGAGCTGCTAATATGATCCCTGACAAACAGGCAGGTTTAATGTTATCCTGGCTGGCTCAATGCGTGGATATGTCAGGGGAAGGCTCAGCCAAGGGGGGGGGAGACTTAGGGCTGGAAAATGGGCTTTCAGTCAGAAACCTAGTCTAACCACCCAGTGGATCCCCTGCTCTGCAAATGAAGGGATCCTGGGATACAGCAGGGCATAAAAAGAACAGTCGTATGCCTAAGGAGACGTATATGTTATACAAGGTAAATATTCACGTACTGGCTGGTCCATGCAGTGTATTTTTATGGTGAAGGAGGTGGTTGGGGTTGGGCATGGGCCAGTGCCATCCACTCAGGATCATCTCATCCAAGAGGTATAGGTGTCAGGGGTTGCACAGGCACTGACAGCTGGCATCTCCCTTCATACTGTATGTACCCCCATGCCCCATGTCACTATGATCCACATGTAGGTTGCCTCATGAATGTTGTGTTATGTGATTACTTCCCCCATCATGCCATCCAACCCAGCCACGTGCACTTCTATGCGAGATTGTAGGGACTGGGTGGGGGTGCATGCAAGCCCAGTGGAGGACATCTTACATGCTACAGAGGTCCCTTTGGACCACCATTGTGCAGCAGTTGAACTTAGCAGTGGCGGAGCCAGGTTTGGGAACATTTGGGAGCTGGGGGGCTGTTCGGTCAATCACGGGCTCCACAATGGGCACTAAACATTGAATAAAGATAGTGGTGGGGCACCACTGCTCACACTGGGGCAGCCAGGAGGGGCAACCACCCCCCCAGCCCCCCCTCTAGCTCCTCCACTGGAACTTAGTACTACTTAACGTGCTGCACATAGCAGCGCACAGTAGTAGTAGTAGAGCAAAACGCTTTGGTTCACATACTGTTTACTGTAGTACAGTAGATTGTATCAGACTAATTTTGCTTAGTTGTAGGCCGATATCTACTGTTACTACAAATCCCAGACTCCCCTGCAGCTGACATCAGAGCAGTAAGCAGCACTGAGAGATTCAATAGCCTGCAGTGCATGTTAAGAGATTTTATAAGCTCGGGTCAGATGTCTTCCAGATTTGCTTTTCTCCAGATGCTGAGTACAGTCCTCTGTGACTGTACTTAGCCCAGGGAGGACAGCAGGACCAGCAAACAGAGGGAGGCTGAAAAGATTATAGGCTTGAATCCCTGCTCCCCTCCACCACGACCACCACCACCCAGTGAAAAAACAGACAACTAGAATGGCGTCAGTTTTAGGAATTGGAAATCTTTTATTTGGGGCTAATGAATACAGATTTGGGCCCTAGTACCCACCCCTAATAATGCCCCTGCCAGCAAAGAAAAGATCAGAGCCTATATAAACTCGAACATGTACTGCAGGCTATTGTAAAATGGGCAACGGATTTCAAGCAATCTGATTGGTTGTAAGTTGTGCATTAGACGTGTCTAATGCAAGGTTAAAACTAGAAACCCCATGTGGACTACACAGACCCATTTAATAAGTGCAATAAGCCACTCTGGGGATGTGCGTTAGACAGTTCTAATGCACGGCTATGGGACTGAATGCACTCGGCCTGCGACCTCGTGCCTCACTACACCCCCTAGCCGTACGTTAGAACTGTCTCGCGCACATCCCGTCATGTCTTATTGCTTACTTGACTCTCCCTTTGCTGCCTACTGCTCCGATGTGAGCTACAGGGGGATTCTGGGATTTGTAGTAGCAGAAGATGTCAGCCTAGCACTAAGCAAACATAGTCTGATACTATCTACTATACTACAGGAAACAGTAAGTAAACCAAATTGTTTTTGCACACAAAGTGCTCATTGGGACCAACCTCACACTTGAGTGTGGGGCCTTTGATGCTGACTGTTCCACTTTCAGGTGATGGCAACAGCTGGAAACCCTGATCTACAATACAACCATTAGAACTGTAGCTGTAAAAACATTGATTTTAAAAATATAAAAAACATTTAGTACAATAGCATTAAGTCGCTTCAGGGATTGGGCCACCTTTTTTGCTCTTTTCCTAGGGGCATAAGGTACTTGGCTTTGCCTCATACCTCATGATTCCTCTGGGGTTAGATTAACGGATTAACCCAACTGCTGTTCATTATAATGCTTAAATTGCACTCTGAGATAGGCCACTTGAGGTTTTATAGATAAAAACAGATGGCTTTCACTTGGAACCAGGGTACCATGACATCGTCACAGCATGATAACATGCTGTGGGGGGGAATAATTTCTTATATGGAATAATGTAGGTGCCCGTCCATAGGAATGTATGGATATATAGGGATATGTAATGGTTTGTTGGACATACCCCTACTCGCTGGAGAGAGTAAGACTCGGACTGTAATTCAACACATAGAAAAGAGATAGAATCCATTATGGCCTACCACTGGGGTTTCAAGGTAGCTGCATGGAAAAGGGCTGTATACACTGAACGCAAATCCACGGCCCTTTCAGCTTTTTTTTTTCCGTAGAGGTTTCTCTCCCCACTAGCATCACCTTTGTTGTTACTGTAGCCACACAACCCCATCTATCCACTAACCTCACCACAACTGCTGTTCTGCATGGTTTCCCCTCCATGGCAGGATGGTTGGAGGGAGAGCTGTCCATCCCCAGCCCCAAACAGGGTCAGGGAGCGAGTGGCGGACTGTGTGATGTAGGCCCAAGTCTGTGGCCGCCATCATCTATGGTGAGAGCTGGTAGTTCCGACCCAGCTTTCTCCCTTGGTACCTCCCTCCTCCCCTGGCATGGACAGAGCCTCTTGCCAGCCTCAGATGCACGCAGCAAACTCAGGTTAGCTGCCGGGCAGTGCAACACACTGCCACTGGGCCACTGGGGTGGCCAGCTGTTTCATCTTTTGCCCCACTAGCCTCCATCATGTCTAAGGGAGCTCACTGCAAAATTTCCAAATGACTTTGCCTCACCAGTGGACACTAAGGAGGCATTATTCTTTCAGTCTCTACCTTCTCTTTATCCCATAGTTCTTGAGTGTCTTAAAGCAGCATTTTCTAGTTTGTTCCCAATCTTAGCGTGTTTTTCTAGTATTGTGAAAAACATTTTATAATACTGTATAATATGCAGACACAGTTCAGGTTATATTTTGTTAATTTTCTATTCTCTTATTCTTTTTTCCCTTTCTAGGTGGTGCGGCCCAATCCCCATGTCAGGCCCAGCCTCATTTCCCCACATCCCATAGCACTTACCTTTCTCCTTGCCCCCTCCTCCCCCGGCCCCAGCTCACCTGCCTGGGCACATACCTTTCAACCTCCCTCATCACAAATCAGGAACAAGGCTTAAAATGATCAGGTACAAAGTACCACAATCAGGGACTCATCTGAAAAAAATAGTAATATTAGTTCCCGAAGCTGTGTACAACATTCTTCTTAGTGTGAATAGTATTTTCTTAATGGGAACTAGACTGTAACACCAATGGCTGGTATTATTTTGTGATTTAAATCCCTACGTTTCAGTAACAGAAATGCCAAATTTAGGAGGGACAGAAGAAATTTCTGAGGCAAAAATAGGGACATCCCTGAAAATCAGGTACAGTTGAGAGGTATGCCTGGGTGTAGCCAGGCAAGACTGTCTTCCTCCTCCTGAGTACAGCGGCAGGAGCAGTCACAGTCGAGGAGAGGCAGATGGCAGGAAGTGGGGCATGAAGACACCAAGGTCATCCTCTGCACGCTATGGCTGCGCCCATTTCCCAGGTCTTTCAAGGTACTCACCCACAGTGCTGTGTACACCTGCCTCCATCAGAGCGGGGGGGGGGAGTGCAGATTCATGGGGCAGCCAGCCACTGCTGAGTATATGAATCTCCAAGAAAGATTACCGCTTACAATAATACAAATTTATTTTTTACCACACCTTTGTGAGAAATGATAGCAAACAGCAGTAAGTAGAAATTCACACAGCGGGCCCAACAATGACCCGGCACTTCGCTCATAAGAGCTTCATCGGGACCCCCCAAGGTGCCTGGCACTCATGGGGCTCCAAGCACGCACACACCACTGTGTGCTCATGCAGAGCCCTTCCAGCATTCTCCCCCCCCACTTCTAGTGCCTCCGCTGCACTACCATCTGTGGTCACCCAGGTGGCAGCATTAAAGCAGAGGCAGCAATCCTCCCTCCCCAGAGAAGGAGAGCATCTGTGGGATGCTCAGTCCTCCCCACCCCGCCAACTCCCTATAATCCAGTTACAGAACCAAGGTTGCTGGCACAGCAAGTGGTACTTCTAGCCCTGCGCCAGCAGGCCAGCATGTTCGCCTTATTCTTTATTACTGAAGATATTTGCATGCAAGCAGTGCCAATGCACCATTGTTAACCAGATGTCATCTAATCCTCCTCCTTCTCCCCCTTCTGATGTCATAATCCACTGTTTGTAAAACTATGTAGTCATTTTTGCCTCAACAGATGATGATGACACAAACAGATCATTATGGCTTGAACGGAAGAAGAAGCAGGGGGAGGAGATAAAGTCTGGGGGACAAAAATAATGCTTTCATTTAAAAATCTGAAGTAATAAAAGACAAGAGGGGATATAAATATAGAAAATGAATGAAACATAAGTAGAATTGTTGTGAACTATTGCATTCTAAAAAGTGTTCCTAGGTAACAGAAAAACTCTAGTAGAGGTTGCAAATGCCATTCAGTTTCACTTAAGGTTTATTTTTAAGAAAAGGACTTCAGACTTGTGCCAATAAATGTTACGCGTTTTGTTTGTTTCCCCCTTCCTGCTGCTTGGAGATCAGTTGGTGGTCTGCAGTAGGTGCCCAGCGGGAGACATGGTCAGGGAGGATTGAATGGGGTCAGCATAATTGACTGTAATGGATAAAGGCCCCAACCCCCAGAAAGTAAAGACAGTGAGCCTGGGTATGGCTTGATAGTTTCATGCAGACTATTAAATAATAAAACAACTGGGGCTAGCAACTAGCCCTATACTTGAACAGTGACTGCTTTTTATGAATGAAAAAAAAAATCTTTCTGAAACATGGACAGCTGATTTAAAGGTAGACTTCACTAGTTAAATTTTGCTGCAGTTCAAGGTGCATTACGCGCTAACCTAAGTGACGACACTTCTATTTGATTTTCCCCTAGTAATGTAGAGATGGGCATGCTACAAATTTTTGAGCTACAGCAAACCCAGAGCTGAGTCAAGGATCTGGCTTGACTCTACAAACCAAAGCACGAGCTAAGCCGGGGCAGGTGCAGGCTGTTCTCTACAATATCGACAGTGTCCCTAATGAGCTGTTCTAGAGACCTGAAAGCTCCCACCACTGCACCAACTGCTTAGACTGATAAAATGCTTACTTTGATCGTAACTGGCTCAGCTTGATTGTGGCTCTGAATTTCTGATAGAGGACAAGCTGAGCCGGAGCCAAGGCTCGAGCCGGCACTGACTTAACATAGAAACATAGAAACATAGAATTTGATGGCAGATAAGGACCGCTTGGCCCACCCAGTCTGCCCATTTCCCTACCTACTGGATAAGCTGCAGATCCTAGTTAACCAGCAGCCTACTTCTTCCTACCCCCAACCCCCAGAACTGCCTTATGACTATCCCATGCATGCTTGAATTCCACCACTGATTTTGACTCCACAACCTCCTTCGGAAGGCCGTTCCATGCATCCACAACCCTCTCTGTGAAAAAATACTTCTTTAAATTACCTTGCCCTGTTTTACCTTGTTGTAGGTGCCCAGATCCCCTGTCCCCCTACTCTGACTGATGTCTAGCAATGGGCAGTGCACTGGCTTTTTTCTACATCCCACTGGGAGTGGGGGGAGGAGGGGAAGCAGCAATGTCTAACAAGCCTTCCACACATGGTGAACACACTGCCTCTGCAGTATGCCCTCACAGTGATGACACAATAAGCAAGACACTCAAGGTCATTCCCGGACTTGATTTCCCTATGTGGCAGTGTGATATGCTGCTGGGCCCATGTGAGACCATTTTAGGTTGGGTAAGACTAGTAAAATGATATCAGATGTACAACTCTGATCGTTTAGTTGTAAACAAAGAAAAGCAATTTTTTTTTATCCTCCCTAGCCATCCCGCCAGCCACTCCTTCATGCCGTCGATGGCCCCAGACTCAGCCAGGCTCATTCTCCGCCACTGCCAACCCACCGCTCCTGATTCCAATGTCCTTGGTCAGCCCAGACATATCCCATCATCGAGGGGGAGGCTTGTAGGGAGGAGAGACTGGGATTCCAATTTTCAGAGGCACAAGGGCTACAGGAGTGGTCCGAAAGGCAGCCTGCTGGGCACTTGTGGCAGAGGAGGACCCGGCAACCATCATCTGGTCGGCCAGTTTTCCAGTTTCCTCATGACAGCGTGATGTGCCAGGTGACAGCAAGACTGAAGCCAACGTCCATCATGCTGCCTCCCACAGTAGAGCTCAGCATATTGCTGTGCCTCCGGCCTCCGCCAGGGGCCAGAAAACACCGAGGTTCAGACCCCCCTTCCCTCCCTGGAAAAGATGAGCAGTCATGGGACACTCAAGCCTTCTCCCTGAGCTGGCCCTCTGACTTCTGGGTGCATTTCCGAACCTGGGTCATCGGCGTTGCAAGCGGAAATCCAACCCCTGTGCTGACAGGTCGGCTGTCTATTTTTTTTTAAATATGTAGTGCCCCATTTTATTTAGTACATGACAAAGACATAAGCCAAAATGTTATAGAATTAAACTTTGTTGTAAATTACATGTTTAGCAGTTATTTATTTCATAACCAGACAAAAAATATATGAAAGTGCATCTAATACCAGCTTGAGAAATGTGACAGGCTCTGGCACTTGGCTACCAGAAGTTCCTTCCTTTCACAGCACTGCTTTCTGTCCATAGAGTCTGTATGTAGAAATAGTGTGTGTTGGGGGGGGGGTGTGCTTTTTTTCTATATACATCTTTTCCTCGGTGCAACAGGGACAAGCAAGGCTCCCTTCCATCCTGATCCACCAACCCCCACCCTCTCCAGGACTTACCTCAAGGTCCATCTTCCCCCATGGCTTTCCCCCTTTGGTGGGGCAGGAGGAAGACAGCCATCTTCCCCACTACCTGAGACAAGTATCCGGTTCTAGCTGATGGAGTCCTGGTGGCAAGGCGGCTGAGGAATCAGCAGACACGGTTTCAATGACACATGTCCCTCCGCTATTTTTCTCCATTTTCTCCCACCCAACATTGCTGGGGTGAACACGCTGACTTGCGCACATGGAGGCACATACTCACTGCAGACACCTCAGCACCCCCCACTGTCTGTGGCTCCCTTCCTGCACTACCACCAGGCCTCCACCTGGAGGCAGTCATTCGGCAGGGCCAGCAGTCCACCCACCCCAGGAGAGGAGACAGCAGCACTCCTTGGAACACTCGATCGTCTCCATTCCCAGCTGCCCCCCGGTGTCCCGAGCTTATTTCCGAACATGAGTCACTGGTGTGGAATGAGGTGTGGCGTCCAGCGCTTCAACCCTTAGCACCACTGGGCCGGCTCTGGGGAGGGGACTTTTTTACTTGGATAGGCCAAGATATTCTTTTTTTTTCTTTTACTGCACACCGCTCCTTCCCCTTTCTGCCCATGCTCCTGACCCCTACCTCGCTCTCCCTGGACTCATCCTCCAATACCCCCTGGCTTACCCCCCAGGGCAGTCCATGGCACCAGCAGTCCTCTCAATGATGGGAGAAGCTGTCGGCGGGGTGCACCCACCAACAATGCCTCCCTGACTTTCTTCTGCAGTATGAACTGCTACAGATCGAGTAGTGGGGATGCAACCACAAACTAGAATTTAATACTGAGAAATGTTCTGTTATGCATGTTAGTGCAGTAATAGCAAAGCATCTCATGTGTTTGCAGAGGAAGTCTTAGGGACAGTTTCTGAGGAGTGAGACCTGGGAATCATAGTCTCAGATGACCTGAACACGAAGAGGCACTGTGATCAGGTCATAAGAAAAGCCTTCAGGACATTAGATTGTATAAAGAAACATAAACAGTAGGGACAGAGAGGTGATTTTGCCACTTTATAACGCACTGATTAGACCACATTTTGATTACTGTGCACAAGTCTGGACTCCATCAACAAAAAAGTATGTCCTGACATTATGAACTGAGGATCATAAATAGAGGAATCTGATTGGCCCAGAGCTCTCAAAATGTACTTCTACACCACCCAAAATCTCATTCATAAAATGATTTAAAACCTGTTTCTTTTATTTTTTTATTTATAAAACTTGAAACTCAGTTCATAATAGCAATAAGTCACTCCAGGGTGTGGTATATCATGGGATATCATTACTTCTCAGGTGGTTGGACACACTCGGCCTGCGGCCTCGTGCCCAACCACCCGAGGTGTGACAATATCCCATGATATACCACACCTTGTTGTGCCTTATTGCTTAATTGGAACATGTGCTAGCACAAGACTAGTGAAATGATAGCGGGTATGCATAGTTTGTGTTATGAGAACAGGTTGAGGAGTCTGAATTTGTATACTCTGGAGTATTGGAGGATGAGATGAGACCCGTGTTTCGTTTGCCGAGCTGTAATAGCTTCGATCTTTGGGAAAGCATAGGCCTTGAACTTAAAGACTTGCATTGCAATACAAGATCTCATGCTCCAACTTAAAAGTTGTGTGAATTGTACCAAAAGGAGAGCAACATGGTTCTCAGAAAGAATAGTCTCGGCATGGAACAGGCTACCAGTTAACATAGTGGGCAGCAGCACAATGAATGTCTGCTGTTGCTTCAACTGACTTCTACCTGTGTCCCCTTAGGTCCACTAATGGGCCTGCCTTTGTCCATTACCTGCTGTTACTATCCTCTCAATTTCTACTGTCAGGTCAACATTGTTTAGTTGACCCTCCTCTGGCCTAGCCTTTGTGTCACTTTGCGAATGGAATACCTTATTTTTTTGGAAATTTTTTGCAGTTTTTATACTATGTACTTTCCAGCATCCACCTCTGTATAACTCACATACGGTTTATTTTCTAGTATATGTATACGTATATACTATGTAACATCTTGTATCATTGCTGACAAGGCTCCTGTGAGCTGATTATATGTCTGTTGTTTGCTGTGTATGACGTGGAACCTTTGTAAATGAGCACCCCTGCTCAAAGGTTATCTCTGAATATCAAATAAATAAAAAAATTTTAAAAATTAATTTAAAAAAAAGCTTGATAACTACTGTATTGCTAGTATAATCACAGGGTATGGCTTTTAAGCATGTTGAGAGTAAAAGGACAAATTGTCCACTCGGCTTGTAACAGAACCTATGAATCTATGAACCTATTCTTCATCTCATTTTCAATAGGGTCCTGAAGGTACCTCATTTTAAAGCTTGGAATAGTGCTTCAGATAGGTTTGTCAGGTAAGAGAAATGTACTAACCAGCTTTGAAATTAGGTGAGTAAAATCTATTTCTGGTGTGCAAAAGCCCTTCAGACTTAGAAGTTTGCCCTGAAATGGCAACAGTGGTGTGGAAGTTGTGCTATTCCAGATCTGGAGCATATCCATTTTCTTTTAATCTGTTTATTCCCTTCTTTCCTAACGGCCCCCCATTTGGACCTACGTGGTTGACCAATTAATCCAAACAAACAACTCCTTCTCTGGGAAGTAACCACATGACTTACCCCTGTGACGGGCACCTCCCCCTTGTGAACCAAATCCATTACATTTTGTGGCCAGTGGGTGGTGCTGGGCCTGAGTGTGCCTCTGTTTCATCACCAAAATATGAAGAAGCTCCCTAACCTCTGCGGGAGCTCCTCTGCACAAAAAGTAGCTTTTGAAATGATGCCCGCAAGGGAAGGGAAAGGATCATACATTGCCCCCGAGCAGCTAGCACTGCAATCCTTTTCCACTTCCCTGTTGCTGAGGATGCCCTGTTTTATGATGTGGCAATAGGGAGAGTGCAGGGGGCACACTCCATTGAAGTGGATGGAGTGTGATTTTAAAGGACATTTTTTTGGACATTTAAATGGCCATTTGGTAAAATCGGGAACCATGATTCAACTACCAAGAGTCTCGTTAGTTGAACCTTGGCTTCAGTTTTACCAAATGGCCACTTAAACTGCCGAAAACTGTATTTTAAAATTACACTTCATACACTTTAATGGAGCGCACACTGGCACTGTCTTATTATGCATCAAGGAATGTCAGAGCATGGGGGTAAGGCCAGTACAGAAGTGGAAAGGGACTGTGCTAGCCCCTTGTGAGCAATTTATGACCCCTTCCGTTCCCTTGGGGGCATAATTTCAAAAGCTGTTTCTTGTGCAGAGGAGCTCCGGGGAGGTAAGGGAGCTGCCTCATATTTTGGTGCAGCACCGAGAAATGTGCCGTTTAATACTGTGAACTGTAACACAGAAACATAGAAATGTGTCAGCAGAAAAGGACTGCAAGGCCCACCCAGTCTGCCCAGTGTGCCTAACTAGCTGCTAGGACTTTTGCAATTTCCTGAGAGTTCTGGTCAAGAGTGAATGACTTTGGAGGGCTTTGGAACAACAAATTTTACACACACACACAAAAAACATGCTGTGGTCACTCAGTGTGTCCAGGAGTATGCTAGCTTTCTGATACTGTGAGGATGTGATGAGAGAACCCAGTTAAGCGAGTATGAATCACTGTGGATAGGTTAAGCATAGTGGGTTCAAAGATGGGTTGTGTGAGTTACAGGGCTTGATTTTACTGTGTGAGTTTTTTGAATGCGGTGCTAAGCCAATTAGCATTAAGGACACACAGAACTTGGAGTTCACTAGAGAATGGTAGCAAGGAGAGTGGGAAAAGGATGTCAAGAAGTGTGTTGGTTTCACACCAGGGCTGCAATAGACTCCACTGATAAATATAGGGAGGGAGTGGGGAAAGAGAGCTTCCTAACCAGGAGTTCATAAGTGGCAGGTAAGGTAGAGCTAGACATGACACTGAACCTAAGGCCCATGGCAATAAAACACAGAAACATAGAATTTGACTACAGATAAGGACCGCTAGGCTCACCTAGTCTGCCCATTTTCGCTACCTGCTCCAAAATCCACAGACCCTACTTGATCTCCGGTGTTGTTCTCCTACCTACCTAACGCTAGGGTTCCCTTATGCCTATGCCATGCATTTTTGAATTCCCTACCATGTTAGCTTCCACCACCTCCCCTAGGACACTGTCCCATGCATCCACTACTCTTTCTGTGAAAAAATACTTCCTCACATTACTCCTCAGTCTACCCTCTTTCAGCCTCATGTCATGACCCCTTGTTGTAGAATATCTCCTTCTCTGAAAGATGCTATCCTCCTGTACCTTATTTATACCCTTGAGATATTTGAAGGTCTTTGTCATATTCCCCCTTTCTATCCTCTCCTCCAGAGTATACAAACTGAGGTCCTCCAACCTCTCCTCGCAAGACTTCTGATGCAGGCACCGCACCATTTTTGTTGCCCTTCTCTGAACTGCAGCCACCCTATGTCCTTGCAGAGATTTGGTCTCCAGAACTGGACACAATACTCCAGATGAGGTCTCACTAATGATTTGTATAGAGGTATTGTGGTGGAGTTAGGCTACACCCTCAGCTGTGACTGATGGACCACTTTTCTATCTCCTTATTTCCTAGCTACCTAACCTTCTGTTGCACAATAGTTAAAGCTTTTCTCTTTGCTTTTCCTTCCCAGGTTGGCCACCTAACATAACTCCTTACTATGCCTACTAAACTTCCTACTAGTTCTCTCTTTTCATTCTTTTTCCATTTCCATCCATCCAGTCCCTGGAATGGTGCCAAACACCCGGAGAGCTGTTGTGTAAAGTGCACAAGTGCATTTTGTGTACAAAAAGCATGAAGGCTATTTAAGATAGCAGGAATGAATACAATTATTAAAACCTTTTTAAAGAAAAAAGGATTTGGAAGCCATATGAAACAATAATAATTTCATGATTAATACAGTTATAAGAAATTCTTAAGGTATTTTCATAAATTCACACTATAAACATGTTACTGTATAAGGTTTTATGTATAAAAGAGCTTGGTCACTGTGGATCAGAGATATAGAAAGTCAGTACCTGTGGATATGTACACTGTACCTGTAACTGAACCAGGAAATCCCCTGACACAATCCTCTCCCCCCTTGGTTTTGTAACATGTCCATACATGTAATGGCTCAGTCAGGTGACCCTACCAAAAAGATACAAAAACCTTTGCACAGAGTTTACTTCAGTTCAGCCCCGTGGGGCTCAGCCCTGAAAGAGGAGGAGATGTTCTATTGCTACTGTAGACAAGCTGTTGAATGCAGATGAGAAGGGTCTTAGGTGCTCTAGAATCCAGGACTGTATTGTGCGAGAAACTACTGATTTTAAATAGTGATTTGTCTTTGCAATTTTTCTTGTTTTCATTTATTATTTTTCTAATTTTTGAAAATAAATATCACACCACGGTGTGTTTGAAACCTGTAAATTTGCCTCATCTGAAGTTTATTCCCACACACTGTGACAAACTTGGTTTTAGAAGTGGGATAGTACTGGTTGTCCAGAGAAACAGAGAAGACCAGTACCCACATACCAGCCCTGGGATCCAGACATAGGGACAAAGAGCAGGATGGCGTACCTCCAGGATCTCGTGGATGCCAAGGATCTGTTAAAGGAGGAGGGGCTTACCAGTGTGCATACCAGAGCCCAGGTGAGGAGACCTGGAGAGGAGCTATTGCCTGGATTGGAGTTATGGAATGCAGAGGTGGACCAGCACTGGAGAGAGGCAGAGCACCGCTGGCAGGTGCTGATGGAGGGTTCCCAACTGGAGGATTTCATGGTGGAGGCAGAGGACCAGGATCCATGGGTTCTAGAGGAGGAGGACCCTCAGTGGAAACTTTGTTTTCAGTCACTTTTGAAATCCTGTTGTTGCCCATTTTTCCGGGCTGCTGCTTCTTGGAGGACGATGAGATGAAGTCCCCAGGTAAGACTGTTTCAGGATATTTGCATACTGGGGTGAAGACTACAAGGAACAGGGAAGACACCATGGTGGTTGAATGGACTTTCCCATGTTTTGAACCCCCTGTGATATGGTATGAAATGTATGAAACACGTAATGTTTAAAATGAATATAGCATTTAGACTGGTGCTGAGTACAGTCAGTTGAGGGTACCAGAATGGTGTAAGAGTTGAAAGGAACCCCCTGATATGTTAAAAATAAGGGTTAAAAGGAAACCCCAAAGGTTTTGGAGTTAGGAACTGGCTGGTTGATGTTCAGCATGAGAAGGTTCCTTGTCTATCAGAAAATATATGAAAAGGAAATGAATAAATGAAATGTTTACAAGAAATGTATAACATAAAAGAAATGTTTATTCCTTACGATAGTGGGTGCACAGGGCTGAAACAATGCCAAGTGATGGGTATGGAGGAAGCTCGAAGTCAGCATAAAACTGCTGTGTATTACTTCCTCTTTTTTAATGTACTGATGAAAGTGTGATAGTGGGTGAAAGTTTCAACCAACCCCCACTCTATTGTTTTGGTAGAATATTTATGACTGAGAAGGGGTTCTTGAAAAAAACAGTATAGTTTTGAGAACTATTTTTTTCTTAAGGAGGGAGGTGTATGGCGGAGTTAGGCTACACCTTCAGCTGAGACTGATGGACCACTTTTCTATCTCATTTCCTAGCTACCAAAACTTCTCTTGCGCAACAGTTAAAGCTTTTCTCTTTGCTTTTCTTCTCCCCCCCCAACCACCACCCTAGGTTGGCAGCCTGTTTACTATCCCTACTAAACTTCTTATTAGTTATCACCTTTCATTCTTTTTCCATTTCCATCCATCCAGTCCCTGGAATGGTGCCAAACACCCGGAGAGGTGTTGTGTAACATGCATAAGTGCATTTTGTGTACAAAAAGCACAAAGGCTATTGGAGATAGCAGGAATGAATACAGTTAATAAAACCCTTTTAAAGGAAAAAGGACTCAGAATCCATATGAAACAATAATAATGTCATGATTAATTCAGTTATAAGAAATCCTTAAGGTATTTTTATAAATTCACACTATATACCTGTTACTATATAAGGTTCTATGTATAAAAGAGCTTAGTCACTGTGGATCAGAGATATAGAAAGTCAATATCTGTGGATATATACACTGTAACTTTAACTGAACCAGGAAATCCCCTGACACAATCCCCCCTCCCCCCTTGGTTTTGGAACATGTCCAGACATGTAAGGGCTCAGTCAGGTGACCCTACCAAAAAGATATGAAAACGTTTGCAGAGAGTTTACTTCAGTTCAGTCTAGTAGAGTTCAGCCCCGTGGGGCTCAGCCCTGAAAGAGGAGGAGATGTTCTACTGCTACTGCAGACAAGCTGTTGAATGCAGATGAGAAGGGTCCTAGGTGCTCTAGAATCCAGGACTGTACTGTGTGAGAAACTACTGATGTTAAGTAGTGATTTTCTTTGCAAATTTTTTGTTTTCATTTATTATTTTTCTAACTTTTGAAAAATGACTATCATACCATGGTGTGTTTGAAACCTGTAAATTTGCCTTGTCTGAAGTTTATTCCCACACACTGTGACAGGTATCATCACCTTCTTTCTCCTGCTGGTGATACCTCTCTCTAGGCACCCCAGTTCTCCACCGGCTCTCCCCACAACCATGTCATATTGTTTGGCCACCTTTAGATCATCTGATATGATTACCCCCAGATCCCTTTCATGTTTAGTGGCCATCAGTATCTCTTCTCCCCATCCTGTAAGCCTCCCCCAGGACTCCTGTTCCCTAAATGAATGTTTTCGCACTTTTTCACGTTGAATCTTAGCTGCCAAACTCTTGACCATTCTTCTAGTTTACCTAGGACCCTCTTCATCTTTTCAACATCTCCTGGAGAGTCTACCCTATTTCAGATCTTAGTGTCATCTACAAACAGGCATACCTTTCCTTCCAGACCCTCTGCAATGTCACTTATGAAGACATTGAATAGAACAGGCCCCAGAACTGACCCCTGTGGTACCCCGCTGGTTATCCTCCTTTCCTCTGAATGAATTCTATTTACCACCACCCACTGCATTCTGTCCCAGTTTCTAAGACAGTTTACCACCTTTGGGCCCATTCCCAGGCCACCTAATTTGTTTACTAGCGTTTTTTGTGGAATAGTGTCAAAGGCCTTGCTGAAATCTAGGTAGGCCACATCCACCACTCCACTCAATCTGCCTCCCTGGTCACCCAGCCAAAGAAATCTATCAGATTAGTTTGACATGATCTTTCTGCAGTGAATCCATGCTGCCTCAGATCCTGTGCTCCATTGGATTCAAGATATTCCACAATTCTTTCCTTTAGCAGTGCTTCCATTACTTTCCCCACCACCAAGATTAGGCTGACTGGTCTATAGTTTCCAGTCTCCTCCCTGCTCCCACTTTTGTGTAGAGGGGCTACATCACCTCTCCTCCAGTCCTTAGGAATCACTCCTATTTCTAGCAATATATTGAACAGGGCTGTCAGTTGTGCTGCCAGCACCTCCCTTAGCTCATTTAATATTCTAGGATATATCCCACCTTGTCCCATTGCTTTGTCCACTTTCAGTTTTGTGAGTTCCTGTAGAACTCCCTCCTCTGTAAACTGACTGGTGTCCAACTCCCTGCCCTTATTGCTCCTGCACTTAATTGTGGTCCATCACCCTCCCCCTCTTCTGTGAACACTGAACAAAACTATTTGTTCAGGATTGATGCTTTTTCCAAGTCCCCCTCCACACACTCCCTGTCTTCCCCCTTAAACCATACAATGCCACCCCTTGTCTTCCTTCTTTCACTTACATACCTATAAAACTTCTTCTCACCTTTCTTTACTGTCTGGGCTTTTTCCTCTGTTTGCACCTTTAGTCTCTGAGTACCTTCCCTACTTCTCTTTGTTTATCCAGATACACTACCCTATCCTCCTCGTCCTGTGTTTCCTTGTACTTCCTGAATGCCAGCATCTTTGCTCTTACCTTCACGGTCCGTTCCCTCAAGAACCACAGTGGATTTCTTTTTCTCTTACCTTTGTTTATTTGCGTAACGCAGAAGTTTACTGCTTCCACTATGGCGCCTTTCAGATGGGCCCACTGTTTCTCAACTCCCCCCAATCCTCCCACCCTACTAGTGTCTTCCTGAGACATACCCCCAGCTTCCCAAAGTCTGCCCTCCTGAAGTCCAGGACCCTTACTTTCATATGACTCGACTCTGATGCTGCACTTATTTTGAACCACACCGTGCGATGATCACTGGACCTCAGGTGACCCCCCCCCCACCATGACATCTGTAACCATGCCCTCTCTCCTGCTATGGTGGTCCTGTCTGAAGATAGAGTAGCCAAACATGGAGATGTCAGCATCAGTAAGGAAAGCCATGTTTCAGAAATAATAACAACATCTGGTGTGACCTGGGCATCCACAGCCTGAAGTGGTTGATCCTCGATATAAGGCTCTGGGCATTTGAAGGCTACCACTCAACCACTTAGAAAAGAGGGAGGCAGGCAGGGGACAGAAAGGGGAGGGGGGCAGGATTACACTCAACATTGCCTGTCAGCACCAGGTGGGAGATGATGGGTTGACAGTGCGGAGGGGAAATGAGGATGAAGAAGCAAAAGAGGTTGATGGTGGGAGTACCATCAGAGGACTTCCAGGTGAAACCAGGAGGTAGGAAGGAGGTCACTGCTGACAGGACACAGAGGATCAAATGATAAAGATGAAAATGAAGGAATGTAGTAGGCGGAAGAGAAAATGTGTGACAGATGATGCAGGAGGGAGCATGGGAGGAGACAAAGTAGAAGCACGAAACAGAGCAAAAGAGGCAACATGGTGGCAAAAAGCAAATAATGTAAGTTACAGCCACACGGCAAGTCCCAGCACCCTCAGGTCATAAGAATGATTCTTTCAGGAGTGGTGAGTGCTCCTATCTACCATCTATCCCTGCACTTGTCTAGCCCAGTCCTAATGGAATGGTCTGTTTCCCGGTCCAGTCATAACATAACCAGCACAGGTGTGAGGGTTTGACTGGTGGATAAGACCTCCTTGCAAACTTTTTGAACAAAGTCCCAGTATGGCTTAATTTCAGGGCAGGTCCAAAGTATGTGTGTGATAAGGGGGTGATGTGGGGTAAGGGGCAACAGACTTCTATTTTGTATTTATTTATTTATAATATCGGAAGACCTTTGAGTGTGAGACCTTTTACAATGGTTCCACGTCAGGGTGGACAAATAATACAAGACACAAATACAGTGGTTACAGGTTCAAGGGTTCAGCACATTAGTCAATTAAAGAGTAGTACTTGAGAATTTTACACAAACAGTGGAAAACAAAGTGATTGAAAGAGGATTTAGGTTATGTATTGGATGATTCTCTAGGTGCCTCAGCCCTGGAGACCACAAAAAGTCCATTGATAGACTATGGTTGGGAAAGTGGAAGAAGCGGGGTTTGGGGGGGCAGTATGCAGAGCGGTAAGGAGGATTAATAGTTTACTAGTGCTCCTGGCTAGGCTGGGATGAGGGCAGGTTTTTCTAGGAATCTATGCTGGGTTTAACCAGAGGTGTTGGTTAGTCTTTCAAGTATGGCCTGAGAAATAGGTGCATTGTGAGCTAGACTTTAGGTGCTGTTTGAGGCCTGTTTTGAACTGTGGCAGGCTGTATGTTTGTAGCTTCCACTGGAGTTAATTTAGCCAGAGGGAGGGGGCTCAGTAGGAGAAAGTGCACTGCCCAAGTAAGGTTTGCCGGAATGGGATGGACAGTGCTCCATTCTTCCTCCCTCTGGTGATGTGGGATGAGATAGGGGCCTCGAGCAGGTTTTCTATGCAGGGTGGGTTTTTCCGAGGAGTGCCTTCTTACCCAGTAGATAGGTTTGGTATTTGAGCCTGTCTTTTAGGTTAAGCCAGTTTGTACGCTCGTACAGGGTGCAAGTGTGATTATAATGGTCTGCACACAGGGTCAGGCGGCATGCCTTATTTAATGCAATTTGGACCCTGTTGAGTGCAGTATCAGTGGCAGCTCCATAGACCCCTAGCCCATAGTCTATCATGGGGAGTATTGAGCTGGAGACTGAGATTCGGAGTGCTTCCAGAGTGAGGGATTTCTTATGTCTATAGAGGACCCCGTTCTTTGTATTTACTGATCTGACAAGGGAGTCAATATGGTTTGTATAAGTCAGAGAGTCATCAATGGTGACCCCTAGGTACTTAAATGATTGTACCTGCTCAATCTGCTCAATTTCTTAGAAAACAAAGTGAACTTACAAGCTCAAATAGGCAGACTGGGTGAGCTGTAGACCCTTATCTGCTGACAGTATCTATGCATCTATGATAGTGCCTATGTCTCCACCACATCTGCAACATTAGTAGGTGTTTAGAAGGCCCCACTTATACAGCTGTGCTGGAGTTCTGTGCCATCTCTGCAGTATTTTTTGTTTTGTAAAACAATTTTTTTGAGTCTTTCGCCCCAGTGACCAGTTTCCTCTAGCAGTTTCTACAGTCTTGAGGGGAAATATCACATTGGAGCTCCTGCTTCTAATGCTTTTAAGTGCTGAGAAAATAATCAGGGCATAGAGCTTGAGAAGGCATTTGTATATGTGGCCTGCTTTACAGTGTGGAGATGGAGGTGCCTGGATGAAAGATGATGTTGAGGGAGGCCATACTGGTCTTTTAGTTGCTAGAAGGACCTTAAAGAGCCACTAACAGTGTCTATTATGTGCTGTAGTAAAACTATTCCCTTCTCTTGCCAGCCCCTCCAGCTGACTGCATATATTTGATATGTCCAACTTGCTTAAAAGGGAGATTTGGGTCAAATTAGGAGGGAGACTCGCCTGCCAACTTGCTTAAGAGGGAGATTTGGGTCAAATTAGGAGGGAGATTGGCCTGCTAATAGGAAGATGCCGTAACGTTATGAGTTTGTCCTTAAATGGCGTCAAAAAAATAAGAAAAAAGTCATTACAAAAATTTACTGTATTTCATTTTGTCAAGAATAAGCACTAAAAAGAATAAACTAGTTATATAAAGTTATCAGATACATACCTGTATGTAACTGTCACTCCCGGGTCGTCCCTGAAAAAGGACCTCAAGAATGATAAACCTACCAGTCATCAAAATTCAATAAATAAATAAATAAATTATTCATCACGGATTTTATTTTTGTGTGTCTTTATCTGCCCAAAAAACATGGATATTTTGGACAGAATTTTATTTAAGCAGGAGATTTTGTTTCCCAGGAGGGAGGGAGGGAGTTCAGTCAAAAAAAAAAACAGGAGTCTCCTGCATAAAGAGGGAGATATCACATGTATGTGACTGGATTTCCCCCAGTGGAGATTTTGTCATTGGCCTAAAGTGGGAGAAGAAAGGATTACTTGTGGGACCACCCTGTGAGCTTAACTGCCTTACCCATTCCTTTGCAGAATGTTTGAGTATGGGATGGGTTCTGAGTCCTTTGGGGAGCTTATTAAAGCAGATGGCCTAGACCAATGGACATTTTACAAGTGCTGCTTCACACTCCAACCACTGGGGAGATACTGCATGAGTGTCATGCTCCACTGTGGTCGTTATTTGATGAAAAGCCTGGGCCGTTCTTTTAAGGCCAAACTCAGGCAGGTACATCCCTTCTCTGGAGAACTACTGGGAACATTTTGATGACTAAGCCTTTGAGGGCCTGAGCCCCAGAAAAAGAACAGCATGGGCTAGATTCACGAAGCTACCAAAAATCCCACAGCTGTGGGAAAAACCTGGCACAAGTGGGTTGCCACTTGCAGAAATGCAGTTTTCCCCACAGCTGCAGTATTCACAAAAGCGGAGCCAGTTTATGACCGGCTCCTCAGTTTATAGCAGCTTGTGGCTGTTTTTTCCCCTGCAAATGCGGAAAAATGTTATGGCCACTGGGACCATCTGTTCTGCTGACCAGGACTCAGTCTATTAGGGTATGGTTCCTTGTTTTGTCATTTAACCTTGTGGATTCACTAATGATTTGGTGCAAGTTAACGCCACTTGGATAATTTTTATAAGAGCAGGGGCCCTTTTCTGTCAAACTGAGGTTAAAGTCCCCCTAGCAGGATTACTTAATTGAGCTCTTCCTACCTGATGCAGACCAGGAGGTCATCCAGGGCAGTCTTGGCCAATAGGGAGAGGGCTATAGCTATAGCCCACACATAAGGGCTTGACATTGATTATGCTAGGCTGCAGATCCTCATTGCCTCTGTATGCAGTTTTGAGTATCTTGTTCCTCCCCACTTATTTATGTAGTACATTGTTGTGGTGTTGTCTGACCTAATTTGGACAGTCTGACTCTGTAGCTGGGAGGAGAAAGATTGCATTGTTTACAATACTGCTCTGAGCTCTAGGAGGTTTATGTCTTCTAGTGACTCCTGTGGGCTCCATGTGCCTTTCACTGTGAGGTTCTGCAGGTAGGCACGCCAACCCAGGAATGAGGCATCCATAATAAGAATACTTGTTAGTGATTGTTGAAGGAAGGGAATGCTCTCTCTGAGGTTGCTTTGTTCCTACTACCATAGCTATGACTCCACTAGTGCTTTTGTCACTGACACTAGCTTTGAAATTGGATCCCATCTTTGGGACCAGTTGTCCCTTAAGTGGTACTGGATATCTCCAATTTGGAACCTGGCCCATGGAACCACATCTGTGGATGCAACCATGTGACCTAGTAACCGTTGGAAGTCTCTTGCAGGTCTTGGCTGACCTGCTGTGACGGATTCTGCTGTTGCTATCAAAGCTATAACTCTGATCTGCAGGAGGAATGCTCCCCCCCCCATATGATGTTTAGTTCTGCTCCTATGAAGTATAGCATTTGAACAGGCTCCAGCATGGACTTCTGCATGTTTATCAAGAATCCCAGGTTCTTCAAGGTGCTTTTTACCAACTGACCTGAGCACCTTGCCTCTTGTTCTGTTTTCGCTGAGACTAGCCAGTTGTCCAGATAGGGGAAAACCACCACACCTTGTTTTCTCAGAAGTGCTGCCACCCCAGCCAGGCACTTTGTGAAAACTCTTAGAGCTGAAGTGAAACATATGGGAGAAATGTGAACAGTATTGGCAGTTCTTCAGCTTGAATCTGAAGTATTCTCTGTGAGACCATCTGACTTGGATATGAAAACAGGTGTCTTTCAGATCCAGGGATCCTAGCCAATGACCTTTGTGCAAAGATGAGATCAGTGTTCTTACTGTGACCATCTTGAATTTTAATTTTTTTTAAATGTTTGTTCAGTAACCCGAGGTCTAAAATGGGTTGTCAGTTCCCATTTTTCTTGTAGGTCAGGAACTATCTTGTGAATAGGTCCCTGCAGCACTGGGAGGCAGGGAATTTTTCTGTAGCTTTCAATATTAAAGAGGTTTTTTTTTTTACTTCCAATTAGAGAAGACTTTTCTATGGGTGTGTGAGCTGGAAAACTTCCATGTTTCTTCAGGTTTAGAAAGTGTTTGAAATGCATTCTTGTTTGTGGTAATGTTTACCCACTTCTGGAAGTAGTGTGCCAGTCTTCCTCCCACTGGCAATGGTTGGGCAACCTAGGCAAAATTGTCAGAGGTTTTGTTTCGGGTGGGCCTTAGGTACTGGTGCTGCAGCATTATGCCTGGAAACCTTTACCACCCTCCACTACAATAACCTCTTTGTGACTGGTACTCATAGGGAGCATAGGAGACACCGGCTCTTGGGTAGCATCCCCAGTCTCTGCCTCCACTTCCATATGACCAGTAGGAAGTAGAGGCCTTTTCCTTCTCATCGTTACTTTTGAAAGTGGTTTTGTATTCATCCATTTTTTTCATGTAGGCCTTTGTTTTGTCACCAAATAATAAATCTCACTCAAAGGAGAAATCTATGGCCATTCTTTGAGTTTCCTGGGAAAGGATGGTAGTCCTCAGCCAGGAAAACCTTCTTAAGGACACTGCATGAGCAAAGACTGACACCAGTGTCATTAGTGTCCACGGCAGTGTGGAAATGATATTTTGTGGCATCCAGAGCTGATCTTGCTGTAACAATCAGGTCCTGTGGCCAATTCATCCTCTGCGTTTTCTGCCAGTGCCAAAATTGTGTCCCAAAGTGCTTTTTTGTACTGTTCTGTATGTGCTGAATAAGCTGCCTGCCTGATAAGCAGGGAAGCTGTTGCATGAACCTTTTTTGCCATTGTAGCTGTATGTTTAGAGTCTTTTTCAGGAGGCTGCCCAGATAGAGTAATGTTTGCTCTCTCACTAGCAGCATCCTGGACTGCCCCATGATGTTCAGGATGGGCATTCAGATATTCCACTCCCTGCTTGTCCACCTGGTATGTTCTCTCAACGTATTTGTTGATGGCTGCAGCTGAAGTGGGTGCAGCCATGAGTTTTGCTATGGTCTTTTAAGAGATATCTGTATGGGAATTAACATCCTTCTTGGTGGAGCTACTCCCAACATGTCCATAAAATCCTCCTCCTCTGTTTCTAGTGGGGGAATGTTGAAGGTATCAACCATTTGTCTGACAAATGAGGGAAAAGATGAGTAATCCTCAATTTGCCTTGAGGAGGTTCGAAATCTTATTCAGGTGTTCCTTTTAACTCCAAAGGGCCACCTCCCTCTATATGCGCATGATAATCTTCTTCCTCCTCCTCCTACACAGGCAGATAGATTGCAGCCTCAGCCGGGGTTGGGGTGGCACATGTCGTATTGAAATTTCCCATGGCTTGGACTGTCTGGAACAATTGCCACATTTTTGATTTGATCTCTGATGAGGGCACTTTTTCTGTGCCATCTGATTGCTCCTTTCACCATGAAGGAGGAGAGGCAGTGACATTATTTTCTTTCACTTTTTGACAGACACTGTTTCCACTGCCTGCTCTAAGGCTCTTTTATTTTTATTCTTTCCCCATCACTGGATTCAAGGTTCCCCCTTTCGGACACCCTGATATCTGAACCATCTTCCAAGACATAACCAAATTCCTCTTATGATAGATTTGTTTCCACTACTTGCTGATAAATCTCATATACTACTCTTTAACTGCCTAATGTGCTGAACCCAGTAATAACTGTGTTTGTTCTGAAATCTGTAACTACTGAATTGGTGTTTTGTATTATTTGTCCACCCTGACGTGGAACCTTTGTAAAAGAGCTCACGCTCAAAGGTCTTCCGATAATTCATAAATAAATAAAAATAAATAAATCTTTACCAAGACTTTCCGATAGTTGTGCAGCTTTATTGCTTTCTTTTTTCTTGTCATTATCTAGATCATGTGCTGCTGTACATGAACAGAGGGATCCTTCAGATGCATGCTTCCCCAGCATTGTTGAGACCACCTTCAGAGCATTTTTATTATTTTTAGGTGACACAGAGGAAAACTGAAAATGCATGCTTAGTTTTAAAATTTTTGCCCTTTTAAATGAGGTTTTTGGACAAAAAAATATGACAGGGCTTACAATTTACAAAGTCATGTTGTGACCTAAACACTTTTAACAAAGCTCATGACATGCTGCCCTTGCCAGGAGCTGAAAACCAAATTTGTACAAGTTTTTGATGGTCCACAAGGTCTCTCTGACATACCAATGAGAGAGAACCCTGAAATAATCACAACGATTCCATGAAACGATGCAGTACAAGAGCCCAATAGTAAAAAAACAGCTCTGGTACTGAAGAATCCGTGCCAAAGGTGAAATCGCAGATCCTGTAACAGTAACTGATTAAGGTGAAAAAGGCTTTTTTCTCCATAAACAGGATAGCTAAAAATAGCAAACCACTAGAATCAGCCAAATGGAACATGGTTTACTAGCCTAAATAGCCAAAAACAGTACTGGCATCCAAGTAGGATACTTGGCTGCATGGGAATCTGACGGGAACCGGAGAAACTATAAGTTACAGAAAATCCTAGCTAAACGTAGAGTAATAACTGACTTAAATATACTTTAAAAAAAAAACACAAAATAAAAACCTAACTGGAGAACCAGCCATGACTGGAGTTCACTACGGGGAGACTGCTCTCTTCAGGCAGGGAAACAGTTCTGAGCAATGGCCAGAGTGGAGCACAGATATGGAGTTTGAACCTACATTCCAAATTCAAAACTTTGTATAGGTTCTATCTCCAGGGTGTCACTCTCAGCCTAGATGAGTGCATAAAGTGTAAACATTAAGTGAGGGATTGCTGGGGTTCAAATGGAAAGTTAAAAAGGGATGGGGGAGCCGGCCCAGTGATGCTGAGGGCTGAGGTGCCTTACCTTATGTCACACCAATGCCCTGGGTTTGAAAATTAGCCCGGTCATTGGAGAGCTGGCAACATGGGGAGGGGTGGAGGAGCAGGATTGAGCAGCTGAAAGGCAGCCTCCTCTCCTGGGAGGACTCTGTTGCCCATCAGAGTTCCACTGCCCCCAGATGGAGGTCTGCGGGCAGTGCAGACGAGCGAGCGGCATGCAGTGGGAAGGTGTCCTGGTACCTCAGTGTGCGTGTACCTCCACATGTGCGTGTGGCTGGGACAGGGCTGGGAGAAAATGGGGGTAAACATCTGGGGATAAACTATAAATAAAAGATAAAAGAAAACAAAGGTAAGGGGGACTGTGCAGAGGGACTCTGCTGATTTTGGCCCTGCCGCCACTTCACATCGGCTGCCCCAGTGTCCCCACCATCACCCTTGTTGGTCATCCCTCACTTAATGTTTACACTTTATGCACTCATCTAGGCTGAGAGTGACACCCTGGAGATAGAACCTATGACTGGGACATAACTATACCAGGATACACTATCTACAGGAGGGACAGAGAGGGTAAAATAGGAGGAGGAGTAGCTCTTTACATAAGGGAAGGAATCAAAGCAACAGAACAAAAGGGAAAACAGGGAGGAAAAGAAGGACTGTGGGTAAATTTGGAGACTGGCAATGGCACCACAATCCACACAGGGGTTGTATACAGACCCCCTTCTCAGGGGGAGGAAATGGACAAGGAAATGATAGAAAGTATACTTAGTATGGCAGAAAAAGGGGAGATATTGCTGATGGGTGATCTGAATATGCCAGATGTTAGCTGGAGTGCAGTTGCAGCAGCCACTTCGAAGAGTGGGGTTATTTTAGATGACCTACAGGGGGCATGCCTTAGACAACTAGTATTGAAGCCCACTCGAGAGGGAGCAATCTTAGACCTGGTTCTCTCAAATGGAGATGAAGAGAGGATCACAGATGTAGAAGTGGGTAGCCATCTGGGAACTAGCGACCGTCGAACAGTATGGTTCACAATAAACACAGCAATAGAGTCAAGCCATACAAAGGCAAAGGTACTGGACTTTAGGAGGGCTGACTTTGCCAAAATGGGTGAGTGCCAAAGGAATGCACTAGCAAATGGGCAGGAAGGAGGAGTGGAAGAACAATGGGGAATAATAAAAACTGCCATCACAGAGGTAACAAGCCTTTGTGTGAAGCAAATAAACAAAACTAAATGATGTAAGAAACCACTATGGTTCTCAATCGAAGTGGCAGTGAAGGTTCAAGAGAAAAAGAAAGCTTTCAGAAAGTACAAGGAATCACAGAAGGAGCAGGACAGAGAACTGTATCAGTTAAAGCAAAAAGAAGCTGGGAAGGCAGTCAGAACAGCTAAGGCCCAAACTGAGGAAAAGATAGCCAACTCAGTTAAGAAGGGGGATAAAACCTTTTATAGGTACATCAGGGAGCGAAGGAAGACCAAGGGAGGGATAGTGAGGCTTAATAAAAGGGGGGGGTGGGCAGAGGGTGACTGTGAAAAGGCAGAGATACTAAACAAATATTTTTGCTCAGTATTTACAAAGGAAGAGGGGGAGGTACCTAAAACAAACAGTAGAAACACTCTGGATACAGAAGTTGATACCAGCCCATTTACAGAAGAAAGGGTTCTGAAAGAACTCTTAAAACTGAAGGTGGACAAAGCAGTGGGGCCTGAAGGGATTCATCCCAGAATTCTAAAAGAACTAAGGGTAGAATTAGTGACACCACTGACTACCCTGTTTAACAAATCATGGGAGGATTGGGTGGTACCCGAGGATTGGAGGAGGGCAGATGTGATTCCCCTTCACAAAAGTGGGAGCAAGGCAGAAGCAGGAAACTACAGACCTGTTAGTTTAATCTCAGTGGTAGGGAAAATGATGGAATCACTTCTGAAGGAAAGAATTGTCGAGTATCTAGAGGCCAGAGGGGCACAGGACCCAAGGCAGCATGGATTCACAGCAGGAAGGTCATGCCAGACAAATCTGATAGATTTCTTTGCTGGGTGACCAAAGTAGTAGATCAGGGAGGGGCTGTGGACATGGCCTACCTAGAGTTTAGCAAGGCATTTGACACAGTTCCACACAAAAGATTAATATACAAGTTAGCTAGCCTGGGAGTGGGTCCCAAGATGACAGCCTGGGTAAAAAATTGGCTGGAAAATAGGACACAGAGGTAATAGTAAATGGAGTCACTATGAAGAAAGAGGGTTACTAGTGGGGTACCGCAGGGGTTCAGTAATAGGACGGTCCTCTTCAATGTCTTTAAAAGCGACATTGCAGAGGACTGGAAGGAAAAGTATGTCTCTTTGCAGATGACACAAAGATCTGCAACAGAGTTGATGCACAAGGTGGGGTGGAAAGGATGAAAAGTGACTTGGCAAGGTTAGAGGAATGGTCAAATGTATGGCAGCTTAGATTCAATGCTAAGAAGTGCAAGGTAATGCACCTGGGAAACAAAAACCCAGGGGAAGAGTACACAATGGGGGTGAGATACTAACAACAACAAAAATGGAAAGGGACCTGGGGGTAGTCATATCAGAGGACCTAAAGGTGGGCAAGCAATGTGAGAGGGCAGCAAGGAGGGCTGGTGGGATACTGGGATGCATAGGGAGAGGCATTACCAGTAGAAAACAGGAAGTTATTATCCCTCTGTACAAACAGCTGGTCAGACCCCATCTGGAGTACTGCGAGCAGTTCTGGAGACCCAGTCTCGCAAAGACATAGACAGGATGGAAGCTGTCCAGAGGAGGGCAACTAAAATGGTGCAGGGTCTGCACCGGAAGACATATGAAGAGAGACTTAAGGAGCTTAATATGTATAGCCTCGAGGAAAGGAGGGAGAGGGGGGACATGATAGAAACTTACAAGTACCTCAAGGGAATCAACAAAGTCCAAGAGGGTAGCATCTTTCAAAAAAAGAGGTGTGCAAGAACAAGGGGGCACAGTTTGAAGATTTTTGGGGGCGGCTCAGAGGTAATTTAAGGAAGTATTTTTTCACAGAGAGGGTTGTGGATGCATGGAACGGCCTTCCGGAGGAGGTCGTGCAGTCAAAAACAGTGGTGGAATTCAAGCATGCATGGGACAGTCATAAGGCAATTCTAGGGGGTGGGGGTAGGAAGAAGTAGACTGCTGGTTAACTAGGATCTGCAGCTTATCCAGTAGGCAGGGAAATGGGCAGACTGGGTGGGCCAAGCGGTCCTTATCTGCCATCAAATTCTATGCTTCTATGTTTCTATCGTAATTTATATTACAAATCACGTGTGACTGAAAACCAATCAGTGGAGTTCTCCAGTTGCAGCTTATCTGCATCTGCCACCAGTGGCTGCTACTTCTCACCGCACAAAGGATTTCTTCATCTCTCCCTCTCCCCAACTTTTGAAATTCCCCTTAACGATACAAAACATAGTGAAAGGACCTATTGCGTTTTGTTTTTGTTTTCTCATTTTCATTTCTACTCCTAACACATTGACTCTCTCTTCATCATTGTCCAGAATGAATATCATGATCCTCCTGCTAACATCCACTTTGGCTGGGTTGCTGCTGGCCACTGATTTTTCAGCATCAATTTTAGCCATAGAACAACAATACCTTCACCACTGCACCTGAACTCACTCACCACCTCATCCTCTTAACCTGCCCATCGTGGTCCCATACCAGGTCACACTCCTGACATCTACAACATTGGCTTTTTTAATCAAACGGTGAACAGAGATAATTAGGTTATCTGGTTCACTCCATCATGGTCCAGACACCCCAGTGGTTTCCTCCAACCTGCCCCCTCTTGTCCCTCCTTCTCATAGCCCTGTTAGCAGGTGATGTAAAAATCAACCCTGGCCCCATGAACACACATATTGACCACATAAACACCACATGGGCTGGACACACTGGCATAAAAATTGCTCACCTGATTGTATGCAGCCTCCCATCCAAATTTACCAAGATCAAGGCCTGGGTGACCCTATACAAGCCCTATGCGCTGGGTCTCTCTGAGACCTGGCTAAAGCCATACCATGATGATGCCTAGTATCAGCTCCAAGGCTACTCCTTTCTCTGTCTGGATAGGCCAGGTAGGAATAGAGGAGGGGGCATTGCGCTTTATGTCCAGGACCACATATCAGTTGCCATTATTGGCTGCTCTACCTCCATCTCTATAAGTGAGTGGATTATCACTGAGCTAACCAACAGTGCATTAAAAAACTTTATGTAGGCTGCTGCTACAATCCCCCACCAGGTAGCACCCAGGGACTATCCAGCTTTCTCTCCAGACTAACATGCACCTCCCCATCGAGGGATGCTTTCCTACTTGGGGATTTCAGCCTCAACTGGGCAGCTAATCCCAACCCAGACTTAAAATCATATAACCTGGAGCAAGTCATTTCTGTCGGTACCAGACACAACCCCCCTACATCTAACCACTCAATCCTTGACTGGATTATCACAAACCGGTTCGATCTAGTCCTCCAAGCAGGCACCATGTCTGATGCAATTAGTGACCACACCCCCATTTACATCGTCATGAACACCAAAACAGTCCGCCCCACACAAATTACTGTCCTTCAGGAAATTTAATAGCCAGAACCATCACCTTCTGATTGGAGATACAGTGTCCATAAACTGGTCCCCTTCCCCGCCTGCTAGAGACGGTCTCCTCCACTGTCACATTCTTCACTAGCACCCTTTGGAAGCTCCAAGACAAGCACTTTCCCAAAAAAACAGAAGGGTTAGAGGTGGCTGTACATGCTGGATATCAAAAAAAACTGCTAATGCAAATGAAAGACAGAGACTCCGAATGGAGAGATTTCAAAGCGTTCCCATCCCCCCAACTATGGAATGCCTACAGACAGCTGCACAATGCTTGTAAGCAGTCAACCAAGTCACTAAAATGGAAGTATTTCATTGACTTCCAAAAAAACACCCTTGGGAATCCTTGTAGTTTTTGGGCCTCAATTGGGTCCATACTAAATCCCAAGTCCGATAAGCAAATAACACAACTTACATCCCCATCAGTCACCATCAACGATCCTGCTGGCATCGCAGACATTTTCAATTCCATGTTTACCGACCTAACCCCTTACCTTAGTAAGCTTCCTTCCCACCCTCCCTCTGGCCTTAATAGAAATGGTAGCCGCTTCACTCCTCCAAACTGACGCCCCACCCCTCCTTTCTATTTTAGGGCCATTGGTTCAAAGGTCATCATAAAACTCCTGAAAACACTTCCTATCAGCGGTAGTCCTGGAAGTAATAGGCTCTACCCCACTTTTCTGAAGATCATCTTCCCAGCTATTGCCAGACCATTAACCCACATTTTCAATCTTACACTGTCCACATATATAGTGCCTGACACCTGGAAATATGCTAATGTGGTTCCCATCTTAAAAGCGGGTGACCCCCTCACCCCGGAAAACTATAGACCCATTTTCCTGCTCCCACACCTAAGCAGGCTAGTGGAGAAAGTTGTTCATTCCCAGCTATCTGAACACCTTGATAACTACAACCTCCTGTGTCCCCTTCAACGTGGTTTCCGTAAACACCATAGCTCCTCCTCTGCCCTGGCAGTTTTCTCCACCCATGTACTCAGGAATATGGACATAAGTAAGGCCACGGGCACAGTTTTTGTTGATTTGTCAAAGGCATTCAACCTTGTTGACCATCACCTTCTCCACTCCACACTTCTGCAATTTGGCTGCTCCCCTGGACCTGCTGCCTGCTTCCACAGTTACCTCACCAACAGGTCCCAATCTATGTTCATTGACAAAGTTGCCTCTGCTTCCCTTAGTTACCACTAGTGCTGGAGTTCCTCAGGGATCAGTTCTTGGCCACCCTTCTCTTTTCCATGTTTATCAATGCCCTCCCGGCCAATAGTCTAAACTGCAATGCACTCCTTTATGTGGACAACTTAGTCCTGTACCACAGTGACAAATCCCTTGAATCTATCTCCTCCACCCTCACTGACAACTATGGTGCTACACAGAGCTGGTTTTTATAGAGAAAACTCCTTGTGAATGGAAAAAAGATGAAGGCCATGCTCTTTAGCTGCAAGCCCTTCCTTAACAAGGCTGTCAAATCAAACTCTTCCCTCACCGTATATCGCCTGCAGGCCCCCCAGTAGGTCACCTCCTTCAAATATCTAGGCATTACTCTCGACCCCTCCCTTACCTACAATGACCATACAACTTTGATTATAAGAAAAATTCACCATAAGCAAGGTGCAGCATACCACGTAAATCACCTGCAATCACCTGAAGCTCTCCTGGCCATTGTGCAAGGTAATATTCTGCCACTCCTAGATTAATGCTCCACTGTTTACTCACTCATATCTGCCAATCTTCACTCCCACCTTAATACTACATATAATGCCAGCCCGGTCTTGCTGAGGGTTGATTCACTGGATGCCACACCAGCAAGTTGGGTTAGGGAATGAACACGGGTCGTCGGGGGTCAGTGGGGATGGGGAAGGATCGAGCATTCCAGGGACTGCTCTCCTTCCCTGGGGAGGGTGGTCTCTCTCATGCCGATGCACTAACAGCATCTGGTAGTGACTGGGGGATCGCAGTGCTTGGCTGGCAGAATGCAGGGGATTGCAGCTCTGGCGGACATCTGTCAGGTGTGCATGGGAGGGTGCACATGCCAAGCTGGATGTCACTGCACATCCAAGCTCCAGGGTTGAAAACCTAAGAAAATACTCCCCATCATCAGGTGAGGCAATGACAACCATCGGTATCCCCAGCCACACGTCCAATGTCGGCCATATCTTCGACTCTCCCCTGGGGATTCTGTGGCTTCTCTGTGGGGTCAGGAGATCCTGGAATCCTGAAACTGATGTAGTATCCAGAGAGTGGTTCAGGCAAGCAGTGGAGTCATAGGAGCTATGAATGTGAACCTGAGAGATGCCCCGACGGTTGGGTGCATAAACAAAGTCTACAAAAAAAAAAACTACATATGCCATCTGTCGCTTTGCTTTTAAAGTCTTTTTACCCACCACTGTACACTCTACCAGTCCCTTGGATGGCTCCCCCCCAGGCCCACTTTGACTATGCCAGGGGCTGCCTGGTGGACATTGCTCTCAGAAGAAACCAATTATACCCCTGTGCTCCTCTACTTACTAATAGGGTACCACTAGAGCCCTCAGGGCCTCCTCCGTCTCTCCCCTAGAGGTTCTTTGCAATGCTACAGTGATGGGTAGTAAGGCTTTCTCTGTCTCTGCCTCCTCCCTTTGGAACAAACTCTACCCATCCATTCACACGCCCCCATCCCACGTGTCTTTCAAATCTAACCTGAAGGCCTGGCTCCTGGCAGAGTCTACCTGCAACTGCTCCTTAGGCCATGCAGGAGCCCGTAAACCACTATAACTTACCCCAGCCAGTGAGTATTGTGCTCACTGGGGCCATGTCCCCTCCTTTTCCCTCTGTCCTACACTGACCCACACTCTCTAGTAGCGCATGCACCCACATCTTTGACTTTCTGACCTCTGCAATCCCACACAGCCTACCTGTCTGACTCCTCCCACGTCCTGTACCCTATGTTAGGCTATGACTTAGCATACACTTTGACTTTGCAGGGCATGGCCTTTCATGTCTGCTGCACTACAGCCTATGTTCCCTGCTGTCTGTGTGTAACCCCTAGGTGGCGCTATTCCAAGGGCTACTACCCCTGCCTGCTTGGCTACTGACAGGTTGAGGGGCCTAGGGTCTATGACGGGTGCCTCCACCCAGAGGTCAGGGTTGGTAGTGGTTAAACTAGCTCAGGCACAGCCCTCTGGGACACTGTGACCCCCCTTGTTCCCACTAGTGGCCCACAGAGTACACAGGAGTTACCTTCCCAAAACCCCACATATGAACACGTTTTACGCATATGGATACCACTTACCCTCGAGATGGATTCTGCAGCACGTCTCTGAGGACCCCCGTAAAACAAGGTTAAGCAACATACACAAACACAGATTGCAATGCTGGTTCTCTATGTACTGACACCACAGACAGTATAAAGTTCAATAACAACAAATCTGATTTATTTAGGGGAAAGTAACATGGGAGGGGGCAATCAGGTTGATTTGGTTTGGCAATGTTCAAATCACAGTACTGTGCATACATATACGGTCCATAGTCACACTCTGGGTACCCAGGATGGGGGAGGGCTAGCCAGGTCCATTGCCTGGGGTTGGCCGGCTGGTGCAGCTGGATGGGGCCCTGTTGAAAGAAAATATATGCACACCCAAATTGTAATCCGGAGCCGGATGGCTCAGTCCACAAAAAGAACACCACCAAGCAATCAGTTGACACACTTTGATTAAACAAAAGGTGCAGGGAGTTACCCCGATTTGTACTCACAAACCCCAAGCAGAGAACTGAATTGAGAAGGTTGCTCTGGATGGCCAGGATGAGCAGGGCATGGAGATGAGACCCTCGTGACAGGGCCCAACTAATTTGGATAGCAGATGGATTCAGTCCGATTAAACTTGAGTTCAGCTTCCAGCTTCAGCTCACAACTCACAATGAAAGGGGAAAAGGAATCGCCATCCCCCACAAGCACTAGACACATTTATATGTAAAGGAAATTACTATACCAGGCAGCTGCTTCTCGATTCAGATCGCAAACACTGCAAATTACCCGGGAGCACGCACATCAGCAGTCCCTGACAGGCCGATCGCTCTTCAGCACAATCTTCGGTCTTTTTCAGGTTAAGCCTGGTTTCCACACTTCTGACATCCTTCTCCTTCCTCACCCACTTGGATTCAGTCCGAACTAGCACTCACAATGGCTGCAGCCCAGCTTCAGGGCCTTCCACGCGCTTCCCATGCGAACTACACACCGCAGCAGAACAGAGCTCCTTCTCCCTTCACAGTCAACTCGCATCTGGCCTTCCAGCAACAGTTCAGGGCATTTTCCTTAGGCTCCACACAAGCTCGGTTGGTGGATTTGACAGTCAATCACTGCAGGGCTCCCTCTGTTGGTGCAAAAAGGTGCCAAGGTACAAACTACAATTCCCAGAGGCACCTGTCATGCATTCCCCTTTAAGCAGGCTACAGGTGAGAGTCCAAGTTCTGGTTGGCCCAAGCAGTCTCCATTTTAGGGCTCCCCTAACCCAACTGGCCCAGATCAGCAGTTCAGCTCCAAAATGGAGGGGCAACACACACAGAGTCCCAGCTGCAATAAAGGCAGGTTAGACAAACTGCAATTTTACTAATGCTCTAAATGATTTCAGGCAAACAGTTACATCTTTCAGGTGGGATCCCTTTGCGCTTTTAGCGACTGCCGAAAAGGAGCGATCAGACAGCAGCTCGGGTGGGATTCGAGCATTAAATACACAGTCCCCCCCATTAAAAACTAATTTAGCCTGCGAGCAGGCAGCTCTTAGAGAGACAGTACCAGAGGCTCTAAAAGCACTCACAGTTAAGCGGCTAAACGCCTAATACCATTCAGGCTGGGAGCACTTAGCCAGCTCCTAGAAGACTTTTGAGAACCCCCATTTGCAGGGGGGTTACATGTGTATGGTGCTCCGTCTGTGGACCACGCTCTGTTTACCACAGTGCTTTCTCAGGCTGGCCTGCTCTTCTTCCACAGCACATGCTTTGTTGCCTAGACTATATGTTTACAATATGTGACGTTTTTAACTGCTCACTTGTTGAATTGTACAAATGCACTATATCTTCCTTTCACTAATGCCTGTATCATTACTATAATGTAATTTTAGAAGCCATGCCTGTATACTGTATGCAAAGTGTGCTGTTGTTGTGTTGCCGTCTCGCCACTTTGTGACTGAAAATGGTCCTCTGGATCAGTGCACTTACCTGGTTACCAAAAACATAAATAAATAAAAATACTTTTGTTCAGTGTTCACAGAAGAAAGAGAAGGGAGAGATCACAAAAAAGTAACAGGAGCTCTGGAGGGAGGGAAGGGGACACTAGTCCTTTTATATAGGAGAGAGTCCTGCAGGGACTCGCTAATTTGACAGTGGACAAAGCAATGGGACCAAGTGGGGTACATCCAAGGGTATTGAGGAAGCTCAGAGAGGTACTGGCTGCACCTCTGACAGTCCTATTTAACAGCTCACTGGAAACAGGGTGGTTCCGGAGGACTGGAGGAGAGCAGATGTAGTCTCACTTCACAAAAGTGGTAGCAGGGAGGAGGCTGGCAATTGTAAGCCAGTCAGCTTGACATCGGTGGTGGGCAAGTTAATGGAATCACTGCTGAAGGAAAGGATAGTGGAATATCTTGAATCCAGTGACTACAAGACCCAAGGCAGCATTGATTCATGGGGGTCAGATGTCAAATGAATCGGATACATTTCTTTGACCAGGGTGATCAAGGAATTAGATCAGGGTGAAGCAACGGATGTGGTCTACCTAGATTTCATTAAGGTTTTTGACATAGTTCCACATAGGAGACAAGCAAGCAAGCTGGGTAACTTAGGAGTGGGTCCAAAGGTGATAAACTGGGTAAGAAATTGCTTAGGGGATAGGTGACAGAGGGCAGTGGCAAATGGAGTTCACTCCAAGGATGGCGGGTGACTAGCAGAGTGCCTCAAAGATCAGTGCTGGGACCAGTCCTCTGACATTGCAGAGGAGATGGAGGAGAAGGTCTGCCTCTTTACAGATGACATCAAAATCTGCATTAGGATGGACACTTCAGTTGGGGTGGAAAGAATGAACAGAGACCTGAGAAAATTAGAGGATTCAGTCAAGGGTATGGCAGCTGGGGGTTCAGGGTGGAAAAAAGTGCAAAATAATGTACTTAGGGCACAGAAACTCAGGAGCAGAGTACAAAATGGGTGGAGTGTTATTGACAACCACCAAGCAGGGACAGAGACCTGGGGGAAATCATATTGGATGACCTAAAGGTGACCAGGGATTTCAACAAGGCAGTTGGGATGGGTAGTGGGATGCTGAGGTGCATAGGGAGGGGTATCACCAGCAGAAAGAGGGAGGTGGTGCTGCCTCTGTATAGATCACTGATAGGGTCCCACCTAGTATACTGTGTCCAGTTCTGGAGACCACATCTCCAGAAGGACAATAGACAGACTGGAGGTGGTCCAGAGGAGGGCAACTGAAATGGTGCAGAGTTTGCATCAAAAGCCCTATTAGGAGAGACCAAAGGACCTCAATATGTATACCCTGGATGGGGAGAGGAGATATGATAGTGACCTTTAAATATCTCACAAGGATAAATCAGATTTATATTTATTTATTTATGTAATCAATTACCGAGTAGGTGCACTGGTCTGAGGGACCGTTTTCAGGCATGATCCGGGCCATAAAAGATGGCAATGTTAAGCAACAGTTACAATCACAGGAACAGGATGCATACAATTAATCAGAAGTCAAGCACTTGGCCAGCCTGGTGGCACAGAGGGCTGAGGTGTTGGATGTCTTACCTCATGCTATGCCAGTGACTTGTGTTTGGGAATGGGCACAAGCCACCAGGGGTTGGCAGGGGAAGAGAGGAATCGGGCTTCTGAGGGACTGCTCTCCCTCTCCAGGGAGGAGGGGGCTCCAGTGGTCGGTGTGCGACTGACCTCTAGCGCCGATGCCACAGTAGAGGGGCTGAGATGGCGCAGATGCCTGGAGGAGCGCATGCCGACGCATGTGCACTCCCTCCACTGGCGTCACTGCATGCCCCACTCACACAAGAGGAGAAAACATGAATTGGTCCCTGGTCGTGCAGGATGAAGCAGCCACCCGCTGCAGACCCCGACCCTGAATGGATCTCCCCGAACTAGATACTGGTCGAGGTGAGTTGAGCTAGTGGGGCTCCTCACCGCCCTGTAACAAAGGGTAAACCGTGGGGAAGAGGGGTTGCTACCTGATGAGGTGCGGGGCCGGACGGGTGGCTAAGGATGGTAGCCGACTGGGACCCATGGAAGAAACAGACGAAGAAAAGAAAAAAAAAAAAAAAAAAGTCAAGCACTTGCATACAAAAATACATATACAAGAAATACTGGCATCAGAGCCATAAAAGATGACAGTGTGAAGCAACAGGTACAGTCACAGGAACAGGATATATACAGTTAATCAGAAGTCAAGCACCTTCATATACTGAAATATAGATACAGGAATATGGCAACAGGGTATGAAATACATTAGGGATTAGGTAGCCATGTTCGACATAAGAGGGTACAACAGTGCTGCACCACCCCTATTCAGCACACCTTTGAGCACTAACGATGAGACGGAGAGAGAGAGGACTTGTGAACAGCTTGAGTAGAGGGGAGAAGAAACTCCTAACAGAAGTCAGGTTAGTGTGGGGTTAGAGTTACTGGTTGGGGGGGGGTGCTACCCTGGTGAGAAACAGCACTGGGCCCTGTCTATAAGCCAGGTTTTGAAGAGGGATTTGAAGGCAGAATCGGTGTTGGATGGTAGCAGGGATCCCATTCCACAGTGCTGGGGCAGCAACAGATAAGGCTTTCCCACCCATGCTGGTGGAGACCCTCGGTACCACAAGGGGAGGTATGGTGGATGAGTGGAGATGCCTAGGTACGGTTCTAACCTTGAGTAGGGGAGCAGAAGGGGACTCGACACAGTTTCTGATGGTACTATCCATGATACAGCCGAGAGCAAAATCAAAGCAGTCTTGGAGGGGTAGCCAGCCAAGGGTTCTGTAGAGGTCACAGTGATGGGTTGAGAATGGTGCCATAAGAGCAAAGCAGCACACACTGTTATAGGCGGACGTGAGTCTGGATTTGAGGGCATAGGATGCATGAGAGTAGATAGGGGCGCAGTAGTCGATGATAGGAAGTAGGTTACCCTGGATAACTACAATTTGAGCCTCGGGGGTTAGTAGGTGGCGTAGACGGTAGGCAGCCTCTAGTTTTTGATTCACCCTGTGAACCACAGTATTGAAGTGGTCCGAAAAGGTTAGTGCAGGGTCAAGTGATAGCCCCAGGTATTTGAACGAGGCAATGTTTTCTAGAACTGGACCATCTGGTGATAGCAACTGGAGGGAGGAGCAGGAATTATGAATCTTCGCGAGGTGGGGTTTGGACGCAAATAGCATAGTTTCTTTTTTCCCCCCATTAATCAATAACAGGTTAGATGAGAACCAGCTAAAAGCACTGCCATAGTTCTGGGTGAGGACTGGAGACCTGGGTGACAGACTTATCGCTGTGACATATAACAAGGTCATCTGCATACGGAAGCAATTTACAGTATAGGCTATTAGATGGGAGAGAATTAATGAAAATGGAGAAAAGTAGTGTGCCCAGGATGGAACCCTGGGGGATGCCAGTAGAGACAGGGAGGGTCGGAGACATGACAGAATCAATGCAAACTGACTGGTTTAGGAGCTACTTCTCGGGCTGCTCCCAATCAGTGGTCTCGGGGGAGCAACCAAGGAGGTGCAGCTTGGAGAGGAGGAGTGCATGGTTGACCATGTAGAAAGCCTTTGTAAGGTCCACAAAGACGGCTCCGGTAGCATGCCCACAATCCATACTGGTAAAGACATGGTCAGTAAAGAGTGCAAGAGCAGAGGTAGTGCAGTGATTTTTGCGAAAGCTGTGCTGTTGGCTACATGTAAGATTGCGTTTGTTTATGTGTTCCAGCAGTTGGCAGTGGACAGTTTTTTCTAGGAGTTTGCTTAGGTGGGGGAGGATTGAAATAGGTCAGTAATTTTCAGATGAGTGGGACTCCCTGGCTTTGAAGATAGGGACAACTTTCGCAGATTTCCAGGTTTAAGGCGTGGAGGAGGTAGACAGGGCCAAGTTGAAAATAAAAGTGAGAGGCTTGTAGATAGCAGGGGAAAGGAGTTTGAGCAGAATAAGTGATAGGCCGTCTGAACCTGGGCTGCCAAGGTTTGGATGATTCCTTAGAAGTCTGATGGTGTCCTGAACAGATATGGTCTTAAAGTGAAAGCGGGTGATGCCTTGGGAGGAGGAAGGTGGCTGTGGGCCTGCGCTGGCATCCGGGATGGAAAGTGGTCTGCCAGTGAGTTTGCCAAGATGGGCAGACAGATTTGTGAATTTTATGTCAAAAGACAGAGCTACCTCAGACGGCTCAGTCAGAGGGCCAGAGGGGGAGTCGAGTTTGATAACAGATCTGTTGGTACAGGGGTTGGCGAGAGAGCTAAGGGAGGCCCAGAATTTCATGGGTTACCTAAGCTGTCCTTCTGAAAGTTAACGTAATAATTCCATTTTAGGAATTTGGCCAACTGTTTACATTGATTTCTCAGACACCTATATTCGCTCCACAAGGAAGGGGAGGGGGACGATTTATGATCAGCCCACATGCAATCTTGAGCTTTCACGAGTGTCAAGAGTTCCTTTGTGATCCAGTGTGTGCATCCTTCCCACACCCTCCTCATCTTTAGGGGGAAGTGTTTGTCCTGAATCTTCAGAATGACATTTGTGAAATGAGCCACTGCTGCGGTCACATCCGGTTGTGTGTATAGGCATGACCAGTTTATAGCCCTAACTTCATTCAGGATGACAGAGGCATCTGAACTATGGAAACTGAGGAAGAGGTACTTGGGGGGAGGGCATTTAGACTTGGTGGATGAGATGATGTAGGTGGGAGAGTGGTCACTTATGGCATTGGCGAACGTCCCAGCTTGAATTACATTGTCTTCCCTATTGGTGACTCTCCAGTCCAGCAGGGTATGTGACGAGGTGCAAGTGTTTTACCTGGCTGGAATTGAGATTGTCTGAACCAGGTTATGCAGTTTCAGTAAATTGGCATAGTAAAGTTCCTGGGTGCTTAACCAGTTACGTAAAAAGTCACCGAGGAGGATGGTGTCTCTGATTGGGGGGGGGGGAAGAGAGCTGAAACCAGCCAGAAGGTTCTGAAGGCCATCAGTGCCCGTTGCTTGAGGGTTACAGCAACACCCTAGGAACAGCTTTTTGGAGGAGCCCAAAACCCACTCAGCAATGAGCCACTCACTAGGGGAGGACATATCAGAGCTGAGGGCGATGGTGGCAGATAAGTATTCCCATAAGTAAATTGCTACACCACTGCCCTTTTTCTTACCCGCCCTGTCGTGGCTAAGCATGGTGTAGCTGACCAGTTGTCACATGGCATCAGAGATGTGCGGCTTTAGCCAGGTTTCTGAGATCCCGATAACATAAGGTTTGTGGAGGGCTACCCAGGCTTGAAGCTCCGAGTATTTAGAAGGGAGGCTGCATAAATTTAGGTGGACAATTTTCAGTCCTTGAGGGTTGAACCAGATACTATGAGAGGAGGTGATAGGGATGTTTACTGGGCCACGGTTGGTCTCAATGTCACCCGCAAGTAATAGCAAGGAGAGGAGGAGAAGGTAAGGATAAGCTGTCCAGGGGAAGAGGATGAGCAGGAGTACAGGAAGGACTCAAGAAGATGTTTTACATAGATAGGATCAAAAGGGTAAGTGGGTCATTACTTGAATGTTCCCATCTGAGTTGTATGGGGGGGGGGAGTCAAACGGTAGTCAAGAGACAGGGAACAAGTGCTGGTTTGCTTGATCATGTGCTAATATTGAGGCACATGAGTCAGCCACCCAGAGGCTGCTGAGGAGTGAGGCTGTCGGCAAGGGTAGAAATAAAGGAGTCATTGCTAGCAGAGGTGTCGTAGATACAGTGCCTTCAGAAAGTATTCACCCCCTTGGACTTTGTCACATTTTTGTCATGTTACTACCAGAATTTTTAATGCATTGAAATGATTTTTTCCCCCTTGATTCACACAGCATACTCAACAATTTAAAGGGGCAAAAGAAAAAAATACTCACCTTAGTAATGTTGTTTCTTCAAATGGAGTCTTGCTATATTATGACATATGCAGTATAACCCCAGGTTAGAACTGCTCCGGAGGTGAAAGAGTTAACTTTCCATGCAGCGCATGGAACCTTGAGCACGAGCTCGGTTGAACACTCTGTCTGTTGTAGCTCAAACTTAAACTGTCAGATCTTTACGAGCAAAAACTCTCTAAGGTTCTGTGTGGAAGCCATAAACCTACACTAGCCCACTGGCTACTAACTACAAAAACACATTTTTGTTCTTGATCCCAAAAGAAAGACTCAAGTCAGGGGATTCAAGAAAGAAAAATAAGTATAACACCTAAGCACCCTAAGAAAGGGTGAAAATAAAGTGGGCATCTATGAAGTGCCAACATTGCACTGCCCACCCACATCCCAAAAATAGAGGTTCTGAGAGGGGCAGGCTGGGGGGGAGGTCATAATATAGCAAGACTCCATTAGAAGAAACAACATTACTAAGGTGAGTAATTTTTTCTTCAAACAACATGAAGTCTTGCTATATTATGACATATGCAGATTACACAGCAGTACCTCCATGGAGGAGGGACAGAACCTACTTAGGAAATAGGCTCTGAGCACAGCTGTATTGAATCGAGCATCACTCCTAGCCTGGATATCCAGGGAGTAATGCTTAGTAAAAGTGTGAACTGTTTTCCAGGTAGCTGCTTGACATATCTCTAGGATAGGGATGTCCCTGGCAGTTGAAAAGGCCTGCCCCTGCCCCTGACATGCTGCCTTTGAGAAGTGGCTTGCCTTTCTTTCGCCTGTGCACTCCTATAGGTGGTCCTATACTCATCCATTTTCTTCATATAATTCTCTGTCTGCTCCCCAAACAGAGAATTGCCCACAACAGGAAAATCCATAGCCTTAGACTGAGTATCCTGTGACAGGGCAGTACATCTGAGCCAGGTCATTCTGCGAAGAGACACAGATGTAGCCATGACTCTTGATGAAACATCATTAGAGTCCACTGCAGCATGAAATTGCACCTTGGATGCCTCAATACCATCCGCAGCCACCTGCTCCAGCTCCCTGGCAAACTGGTCAGGGGCCTGTTTTGCTAGGGCCAGCACAGTATCCCATCTGGATTTCTGGTACCTAGCTGCATAAGCCATATAATTTGCCTGTCTGAGTCCTAAAGATGCTGCCATGTACTGTTTCTTTGCCATGGCAACCATCCTCCTGGAAACCTTTTCAGGAGGGTGAGAGGCTAGAGGAATATTAGCCTTGTCACAGGCTGCAGCCTGCACTACCCCCACATGGCTGCATTGCTGAGAGAGAAACTCCGTATCAGAGCCTGATAATGTATACCTCCTGTCCATCCTTTTATCAACAGGAAGGATAGAGTGAGGAGTTTTTAGAATTTTTACTGTCTGTTTCCTAAAAGATTTGTGCAAGGGAATAGACAGTCTCCTAGAATCTGGAATATCCATCATTTCTACATAATCAGGCTCTTCTTGGTCATCAACAGATTCCTCAACAGGGAGTTGGAGAGTTTCAGCAACTTTCTTATAGAACATAAAATGAGAAGGGGACTCAGATAGCCTGGAGGGGGAAACTCCTAAAGGTCTGTCTGGAGAGATGTCCGGTTCAATGGGCACATCCAGACCTTCAAAATCACATTCACTCTCCTCATGCCCCTCCTCCCCTTCCTCCGGTTCATAAAAATCCTCAAAATCATAATCTTGAACCGGTGGAACCGTCCAAACTGAGCGCTTCCCTGATGGTGTCGGTTCGGACGGAACCGGGGAAAGAGACTGGACAATTTGAATAGCTTTAGCTATTTCCTCAGCAGTTGGAGAAAGAACTTTTGGCTCCACACTAGCTGACTTTCTAGCCCTTTTAGTTGGAACCGGCTCCTCAGAGCTGGCTCTTCGTTTGCCCGAGAAAGTATCGCCCTGGTCAGAGGGCACTCCCTCAGGTTCGGTTGGAACCGAACCGGGCTGGCCATCCGGGTCAGCGGACTTTTTGGCCTCCCTTTCCCTGAGCCTACTAACTCTCTTTTCCATGGTGGCAGCAGGAAAATTCTTACAAATCTGGCAGTCTGCATTGAGGTGGTCAAACCCCAGACAATATACACAGGTGGTGTGTGGGTCAGCCTTAGCAAAGGCTTCCCCACAGAGGCCACAGTGCTGAAACCCAGTCGGTCCGGTTTTTCTTTTGGGTTTCTCAGACATAGTGCCAGCCTAACCAAAACTTGCCTGTTAATGGCAATCCGCTAAGCAAGACTCTCTTATCGGTTCCCAACCGTGTCACGGGTCGTGGAAAAAACCGTAATGAAATCCGTTTTTTTAGAACCGATAAGAACCGGGAACCACACTCTAAAGGACTAGAAAGTAAATTTAAAACCAATCTGATTGGTTCAAACCGAACCGAAAAAGACATTTACAAGTTCCACACAGAAGAAATAAACATAAGCCTATCTATTACTTACAAAACCACAGACAGAGCTTGAACCGACCGATTGCGGTTTAATTTCGGTAAATAAACCGAGAATTACACTTTTAAACCAACAAACGAACCGAGCAGCAGAAGAAATCTCCGGAGCGACTGTTCAGTGAGGCAGAGTAAAGAATCTGACAGTTTAAGTTTGAGCTACAACAGACAGAGTGTTCAACCGAGCTCGTGCTCAAGGTTCCATGCCCTGCATGGAAAGTTAACTCTTTCACCTCCGGAGCAGTTCTAACCTGGGATTATACTGCATATGTCATAATATAGCAAGACTTCATGTTGTTTGAAATATTTTTATTGTGTAACAAAAATTTATGAAACATTAAAAACTGAAATATCTTGTTTACTTAAGTATTCACCCCGAGTCAATACTTTGTAGATGCGTCTTTGGCAGCAATTACAGCTTTGAGTCTTCTTGGGTATGTCTGTATCAGCTTTGCACATCTGGATTTGGGGATTTTTGCCCATTCTTGCTTGCAGATTTTCTCAAGCTCTGTCAAGTTGAATGGGGAGCGTCGGTGAACCGCAATCTTTAAGTCTTTCCACAGATTCTCAATGGGATTCAAGTCTGGGCTTTGGCTGGGCCACTCAAGAACATTCACCTTCTTGTTCTGAAGCCACTCCAGTGTTGCTTTGGCTGTATGCTTGGGGTTGTTGTCCTGTTGGAACTTAAATCTTTGCCCCAGTCCAAGGTCTATTGCGGAATGATGCAGGTTCTCCTCAAGGATGTGCCTGTATTTGGCTCCATTCATTGTTCCCTCTATCCTGACAAGTACCCCAGTCCCTGCCGCTGAAAAGCATCCCCATTACATGATGCTGCCACCACCACGCTTCATGGTAGGGATGGTGTTACACGGGTGATGAGCTGTGTTCGGTTTGCGCCAGGCATAGCGCTTTGCATTCAGGCCAAAGAGTTAAATTTTTGTTTCATCAGACCAGAGAATCTTTTGACACATGGTCTCAGAGTCTACCACGTGCCTTCTTGCAAACTCCAGGCATGCTATTATGTGGCCCTTTTCTCAGGAGTGGCTTCCGTCTAGCCACTCTCCCATAGAGGCTACATCTGTGAAGTGGTGCAGAGATTGTTGTCCTCTGGACAGGTTCTCCAATCTCAGCCATAGAACTCTGTAGTTCTGTCAGGGTGGTCATTGGGTTCTTGGTCACTTCCCTGACCAAGGTCCTTCTTGCCCGGTTGCTCGGTTTGGGAGGACGGCCTGCTCTAGGAAGAGTCTGGGTGGTTCCGTAATCTTCGCATTTCCTAATGATGGACTTGACTGTGCTCCTGGGAACTTTTAACACCCTAGAAATGTTTTTTATACCCCTCCCCAGATCTATACCTCCTCACAATTCTATCACGGAGTTCTACAGACAGCTCCTTGGTCTTCATGGTAGAGTTTCTGCTCTGACATGCACTGTCAACAGTGGGACCTTATATAGACAGGTGTATTTCCTCTGAAGTCATGTCACCCATTTGAACTGACCACAGGTAGACTCCATTCAAGTTTTAGAGTGATCTCACAAGGAAATTGGATGCACCTGAGCTCAATTTGGAGTGTCATAGCAAAGGGGGTGAATACTTATCAAATCAAGACATTTCAGGTTTTTATTTTAAATTACATGTACAAAAATTCCAGAAGTTTCATTCCACTTTGACATTATAGAGTAATTTGTGTAGAGACGTGACAAAAAATCCCATATAAATGTATTTTAATTTGAGTTTGCAACATCACAAAATGTGACAAAATCCAAGGGCGGGGTGAATACTTTCTGAAGGCACTGTAGCTGGAGGTACCGCGCCTGTGTGGTAGGGTAGCAAGAGACCTGCCAAAACACAGGAATTCTAGTGTCTAATAGCCACTAGGGAGTCCCTGAGAGTTTGAATTGGCTAAGGAGGAGTGGGTTGACAAGGAGGCTAGCTCAAACTTAGTGAGTCTAACAAAGAAGATCAGCTGAGACAAATGGTGCAACTACTGAGTTGTATAGTCTGAGACAGCACAAGTCACCATAAGGGGGAGGAATTGATATCCATTTCCCTCTACTGGTGGAAGAGCATAGCCTGCAGATGGAGAAATCAACACTTAGAAGAGCACAAGGTATGAACCGGACCGCATGACCCACAGTACCAATAAATTGCAGGCCAGCCAAGGGTAGGTAGGAAGCAAGCAGACAGTAGCAGCCCTGCAGCTGGTCTGCTTGCTTCCCAGAGCTGATACAGGGGTAAAGTATTTTTCAAAAAGAAAGGATGCTCAACAACAAGGAACATGATATGAAGCTGGAAGGGGTATATTCAGGAGATGTGAGGGAAATACTTCTTCACAGAGAGAGGTGGATTCCTGGAACAACCTTCCATCAGAGGTGGTAGGTGGTGAGAGAGAAAACAGTGGTGGGGTTCAAGAATGCATGGCATAGGCATAAGGAATCTTAGTGGAAAGGAAAGGGATACGTGGGAGGAGCCACATATCAGGTAAGGTCTGCGGTGATACTGTAGGTAGGGAAAAATGGCAGACTGGGTGGGCCAAGTGGTACCTATCTGCTGACAAATTCTATGTTTCTATACAGAACAAGCCTATGTCCCATCAAGGGATTCTGATGACAACAGAACGTTGAGAGAGAGGCTGGAGTAATGTATAGAATAAAAGATAGGAAACCCTGCACAACAAGCTTGTGTTACCATCAACGGATTCTGATGCCATCAGAACCATGAGAGAGAAGACTAACGTATAGATAGGAAACCCTGCACAACAAGCTTATTGTGCCCCATCAAGGGATTCTGATGCCATCAGAACCATGAGTAATGTATAGGTAGAAAACCATACACAACAAGCTTGTGTCCCATCAAGGGATTCTGATGCAATCAGAACTACGAGAGAGAAGCCCAAGTAATGTATAGAATAATAGATTAGGAAACCATGATCAAAATATAAACTAGTGTATGAGCAACCATACACAATAAACTGCGTTTCCATCTAGGGGTTGAGATGACATCATATGGACCTCGAGAGCAAAGCTTGAAAGGTCCCATGATATCATCTCAAACCCCAAGATGGAAGCATAAGCCATGTTATGTATAGTTGTTCATGCACTATTTTTTATTGTACATGGTGTAAAATAAAAAAAAAAAAAAAAAAACAGTTACAGAAAACCTTCTTGCCTCATGCTGCCGTGGCTCCCGAGTTTGTGTTACTTTTCCCTGAACAGCCATCAGGCTTCCTGATTTCCTTCACCACTTCCCAGCCAACCTGCTTCTGCAGTTTGCCTTCAATGCCACGGCTCTCAATAAATCTCCTCAGTCAGACAGCTAACTGCTTTGTGAATGCTGGGAAGGGATAAACACTGGTGAAAGATGCAATGCTGATTCCTTTCCATTTGCAGCAGTGTGTTTTTTCTTGGCGGGTCAGTAATGTTGTGTACGCTACCTGCTCTGCTGAGATGTGTAAAAAATCCAAACTACCACCCCCTCAGGGAATTTACCAGCAGGAGCGAAAGGTGCTCTTATTTTACCCTTGGGTAACTCAAAATGATCTCTAATCTGCTCCTAATAAAGCTTTTCCAAGCACTAATGAGTAGCACGGGTAGTTCAAAGGTCATGAAAAGCTGTAGTATTGTGATGTCAGAATGATAGAACTTTCCATGACGTTTGAACTGTATCACTACAATAAAATGCTGTTTATGGCAATCCATACACAAGAAGGGCTAACCATATACTGTAAGCCAGAGTCCCATCAAGGGATTCTGACACTATCAGAACCGTGAGAGCGAAGCTTGAGTGGTTCCAAGCTGGCATCAGTATCCTGGTGGGAACGCAGGCTTGTTACGTATGAAGTTTCCCATCTGTTACATTTTATAGTATATGTTCCCCAACCCAGATTTTCACAAATGCAACCCCCCACAAATATAACTCCCCAAAACTAAGCTCAATTTTCTGCTTTTATTGTAATTAAAATGTAAAAAAGGTCTGCTTTCAGTTTTAAAAAGCTTTTTTATTTTTTCTGGCAGTCAGAAACAAGAAAAGCGACAATTTCAAAGTATGCCTAAAGATTCTTTTGCCAGTTGATGTCAGAAGTATGGTACAACAGCATGATAACATCAGAACAATGGCACAACAGCATTTTGCTGACAGAGGAATTTCCGTTGATAACACTTAACCATATACTACCAACCCCTAAACTTCATTATCTCCTGTGTCTTGTCTATTCCCAAGATCCCAATTTTCTGCCTGTGACATCAGAATCTGTTATGGAAATCACTGAAATATCTCAAGTACAGGATTATGATGTCAGCTGTAGATAAGAAGGCAGAGCGGGAACAGTAATCCTAAATTACTAACATACTATTGCCAGCAGATTAGGCCTTACGGCCTATCGAGTCTGCTCGAACCTTAGATCCTTAGTTGGGTGCAGAGACCCTCCCATCCCTTGTGCTCCAGAAACCCGTATCATCCATCCCCAACCCCCTGGGACAAGCCATCATCTGATACAACCACTTTCTGTGTCTGTCCCACCCTCTCTTGAAGCCCTCCACTGTGGATCTCTGAACCAGCTCACCACGCAGTGCATTCCAAGGGTCCATCACCCTCTCAGTGAAAAACCTCCTCCTCTTTTCCCCCCTCACCCTTCCACCTTCCAACTTCAAACCATGCCCTCTGGTGATACCTCCCTACTTTAGTCTAAAGATCCCCTCCATGTTTACCCTATTTATTCCCTTGAGGTACTTGAAGACCTCAATCATGTCCCCTGTCTCTCCTCTCTCTCCTCCAATGAAAACAGGCAGAGCTCCTTAAGTCTGTCCTCATATCAAATCCCCTAGCCCTCAGACATTCTTTGTTTCCTCCTCTGTACCCTCTCCAGGAGCTGTATGTCCCTCTTCAAGTGTGGTCTCCAGTACTGTACACAGTACTCAAGATGTGGTCTAACCAGTCTATTGTACAGCGGCAGAATCACTTCCTTGCTCCTAGAGGTGATCCCCCTTACGATGCATCCCAACATCCTGTTTGCCTTGCTAGCCGCTCTCCTGCACTGCTCAGTTATTCATACATGCATCCACCATGACCCCTAGGTCTTTTTCCCCTATTGAGGCCTCCAGCGCCTCCCCTCCCAGGGTGTACCTGTGTTTAGGGTTTCCCCGACCAAGATGCAACACCTTGCACTTGGTGATATTGAAATTTAATTTCCATGTGTGAGCCAGCTTTCCAGGGTGTCCAGGCCAACCTCCCTCTTCTCCTCCAACTACTGCTCCCATTTTGAGTCATCCATCGAATAGACTCATTTCACACCCTATACCCTCCCTGATGTCCGATATGTATGCATTAAACAGGATCGGACCCAGGACCGAGACCCTCGCAGTACCCTACCAACCTCTCTAGGTTCGAGAGCTCCCCGCAGACCACTACTCTCTGAGTGTGCGCCCAGCTAGCCAGTTTTCAATCCATCTGACCATCAAAGGGCCTACTCCTAACCCCATCAGTTTCTCCACCAGACCATTGTGGGGGACAGAGTCAAACGCCTTGCTGAAGTCCAAGAATAATACATTCACAGGCTTACCCCTGTCCAGTTCTGATGTTACCCATTCATAGAATTCCACAAGGTTGGTTTGACATGATCTACCTGGCACAAACCCATGTAATTCATGTTAATGTTCTGAGCAATAACAAAAAGGAAGCTAAAAAAAAAAAAACACACAAGCTAAAAAAAAAAAAATGAAAACTGATGCGTGAAAATTGTTTATCCAGTCTCTCCTTTGAGATATTAGGGGCTCTAAATAGCCACATGAACATCATTTCTACATTTTTAGGGTACAGTGTATTGGAGTAGACATCAGTACCAAACTATACCAGGTATTGGCCGATGCCAAATGTTCATTTGCTTGTATTTGCTGTGTAGCTGTTTGGCCATAGACAACACAGCAGTTAAAATGAACAATTTAATCACACGAGTTACAGCAGTGAACTTTTCATGACTGAATATGAAGAGGTTCACTCACAACATGATTGGGCAAGGACTTCAAAGGGAAAAGGAGGTGAACGGAAAAGCATGACCAAAACTGGGGAGGAAAAAAAAAATTCCTCACTGTAGTAATCTTGTTTCTTCCAAGGTATTCTTTAATATGCTTAACTCTTGCAGTCAGCCTCCAGTGTTGAACTGCCTGGAGAATGGAACTTATGCAAATGATGAAACACTCATTGGCTCGTGCCACCATTCAAACTACTTTGTTCTATTCAGATTCATGACAGCCTGCAGGGTAAGACCCCCTAAGCTATCTTAATACTAAAATTTTAAATACCCCCCCAGATAATGTCCCTTAACAGTCAGACAGGACACAAGAGGGAACACCACCACCCATCTGGGTTCAAAAACTTGTAACACAACTAGGGTACAAACCCATTTTAACTCAGAAGTCCAGCTTTTATGCAGAGGCCACTGGTTCTGGAAGGGAAGGCAGGGAGGGAGAGTTAAGGGTATTGAAGAATACCTCGGAAGAAACAAGATTACTACAGTAATTTTTCTTCCAACCCCAGGAATTCTTCAATATGCTTAACTTTTGCAGACTACGAAGCAGTACCTTTGGAGGAAGGTACAGAATCTACTTAGGAAATAGGCTCTGCAGCACTGTTGTGCCAAGCCTGTCATCACTTCTGGACTGAGTATTCAAGCAGTAATGCTTTGTAAAAGTATGTACTGTTCTCCATGTAGCTGTGCAGATTTCCAGCAGGGGAACGTCTCTGGCTGTTGCTATTGTAGCAGCTGTTCCCCTTGTGGAATGGGCCCTTAGACCTACTGGGGGCTCCTTAAAAGCCATACTGTAACAGAATTGGATACACTGCACTGTCCAGTGTGAAATATTTCTTTTTAGAGGCCGGTTTCCCTTTTTCCACATCCCCATGAGTCAGGAACAGCTGTCTGTCCTGCCTGTGGGCCTTGGTATGGTCAATATAGTAGCGTAAAACTCTTTTCATATCCAGGCTATGTAGCCTGTGTTCCCCTGAACTACAGTGTTCAGTAAAGAAAACTGGCAAAGAGTTTGACTGATTCAGGTGAAAGTCAGAAACAACCTTTGGTAAGAACGTTCTATTAGTTCTAAGCACCACTTTATCTCTATGAAAGGAGATGTAATTCGGCTCTGAACACAGGGCTTCAAGTTCACTACTTTGCCTGACTGAAGTGATAGCTACCAGGAAGACAGTTTTCCGAGTGACAAATTTCAGGTTTGCCATAGGCTCGAATGGGCGTTCCATGAGTTTGGCAATGCAGACACTGAGGTCTCATGCTGGCACTGGTTCTTTGTAGGGGGGGGTGCAGATGGGCCAACCCTTTGAAAAACCTTTTAAAGATAGGGTTGGATGCCACAGAAACACCCTTGCCAGCTGAAATATAGGCTGAGACTGAAGCCAGGTGAACTTTGAGGGTAGTGGGTTGTAAGCCCAGGGAGTGCAGATGGATGAGACAATCCAACAAAGCTGGTAACCCTGCCTGAGAAGGCACTAAATCATTATTAGAGCAGCATATGGAAACCCTCTTCCATTTGGAAGCATAAGTTTTCTTGGTCAAGCGTTTCCTAGATACCCTTAGGACACTGAGAACACCCTCAGAGGTGTAAACCAGCATACTCTACGTCTTCAAGAGTCAGGCCTTGAGCTCGAGAGACACCTGAGGTTCGGGTACAGGATCCTCCCGTGAGGAGGGTAGGAGATTGTGCCTCCGAGGGAGGTGTATGGGTGGGACAACTTACAGGGAAAGCATTAGTGAGTACCATGGTTGCCTGGCCCAGTCTGGAGCAATTAGGATCATTGAAGCTGACTGGGACCCAAGCTTGATCAGGACCCTGAGCAGCAATGGCAATGGGGGGATGCATACAGCTTCCTCCCTGACCAACCCAGTACTAGAGCATCCAGGGGTACTGTCCCCTTTGCTGGAAGCCTGCAGCAGAATTTGGGCAACTGATGGTTGTCCTGACAGGCAAAGATATCCATCTCTGGGGTGCCCCATCTCTTGAACACCTCTAACACATGTCTGTTTAGAGACTGTTCATGGTGGTTTTGATTGATGCTGTCGAGTGCATCTGCTAAGGTATTGTCCTTTCCTGGCAGATAAATGGCTACCAGGGAAACCTGTAGGGAGTAAGCCAGACTCCACACCTTCATTGCCTCTGTACACAAGGGACTGGACCTTGTCCCGTCCTGCTTGCTGATGTAGTACATGGTGGTGGTATTGTCTGTTCTGACCTGCAGCACTTTGCCCTGCACCAGGGAAGTGAAAGCTTGCAGGGCTAGAAGCACTGCTGAGCTCCAGCAGGTTTATGTGCTGGAGTGACTCTGAGGTGGACAAAGTGCCGTGCACTGTACGTTCCTCCAGGTGCGTGCCCCAATCCAGTAGGAAAGCATCTGTTGTAAGAACCAGGGAAGGGGACTCCTGTTGGAATGGGACCCCTTCTCTTAGGTGTTCCAGGGCCTGCAGTAGTGTTTTTGTTACTGGTATCAGCTTTGAGACAGAGTCTCCCCTCTGGCACCAATGTGCCCTGAGGTGGAATTGAATATCTATTTGAAATCTGGAGCCCATGACTGTGCCTGTGGCTGCAGCCATATGTCCAAGGGGTTGCCCCCTTTTGCTTGACACCCCGACAGTGAAACACGGAAAAAGACCACTACGGTGACAGTCACTGTAATGGTCCGTTTCCATGTTTCGCTTTCCCCCAGTGTTCTGCCCCTTCCCGGACCAACTCTGACCTGGAGTTGAAAATCGTAAGGTCTGGAGATTGCAGGGGCAGAGCCCCCCGCATGGGGGCTGTGAGGCGCCAAACCCCCACAAGCTGCTGAAGTTGGGCAGCAATGCTTGTCGGTATTGTGCGGCGCTGTCCGGGACGTCATCATTTTTTCTGTCGACCTCACTTGGTGCTTCCTGTCCAAGTAGCTGTAGGAAGTGCCTTGCTGGCCTTGGTGAATGGAGACTGAATGTCTCAGCAATCTGTAGGATGCTGTCCACCCTTTCCTGATGGAGGATGGCCCTTCCCCTTAAGGTGCCCAACTCCGCACCTATGAAATTCAATACCTGAATCGGCTGCATGACAGACTTTTTGGTGCTGACCAGAAACCCTAGAGATTCTAGGAGATCCTGGGTGGACCTTAGGGTACCAGGTCAATATAGCGCACCAAGAAGAGCACTGCAAGAACTGCGCAGTGTGAATTTACAGCGACAAGGGTAGAACAGTAGTAAACTCTTACCGCTACCCCGTCACTCTCCGCATCACCTGAAGAGGGCTGAAGCTGCCGTGTGCTGGGATGGCTGGCCAAGCAACTCCAATGATGGAGTGGCTAAGGCACTAGCACACGGCATGGTAGGAGGCCTAGGACTGTGGTTCGGTTCCCACCAGGTCGCCTTCCTGCTGTAACATTTTTTTAACTGTGAAACGCAATAATTTCCCACTCTCGACTTTTCCCCATCCCGGTTCATGACCCCCATGATCGATTATACTAAGTCTGGGGTGTGGGGGGTGAAGCCCGTTGGGGGTGCAGGGGTCCATAAAACAAAGAGCTCCTATTCCTTTTGTTAGGTTCCTGACAGGTCGCTGTATTTCCTGACCTTGTTTCGTACAGTACTCTCTTCCTTGCAGCATTTATTGCCATGCGGTTTTTGTATGCGACGACATGACCTTGTGCTGAGCTTAGAGCATCCCTTACCTGCTGTGGTGATTCCCCCACAACTAGCTAGTTGTCCAGGTAGGGAAATAACTGTAATGCCCTGCCTTCTGAGGTATGCCACCACCACCACTGCCAAGCACTTTGTGAATGCCCTGGGAGTCAAAGTGAGGTCGAATGGCAGAGCTGAAAACTGGTAATGACCCGAAGGTAGTCTGAACCTTAGGTACTTTCTGCGAGACTCCCTAATGGGGATGTGGAAGTATGCATCTTTTAGGTCTAATGATGCCAGGCAATCTCCTTTCTGAAGCGTGGCCAGGATCATAGCCAGGGTTACCATCCTGAACCTTGTCTTTTCCAAATGCTTGTTCAGAACTCTCGGGTCTAAAAATGGGTCACCACTCCCCATTTTTCTTTAAGGTCAGGAAGTACCTTGACTAAAACCCTTTCCCACTTTGTAGCAAGGGAACTGGTTCTACTGCTCTTGATTGCAGAAGGTTGGCCACTTCTGCCTCCAGAAGTTTCCTTTCTGAAATGGAAGCTGGCCTGAAAACCCTGGACCTTAACCTGGGGAAGGATTTGAAACTGAGGGCCAGGCCCTGACTCACTACTTCCAGGACCCACTTGTTTGTGGCGATGTCTTTCCAAGCCTGGAAATAGTGAGCCAGCCTGCCCCCCTACTGGAAGTGGGGAGGTGACCCTGGCAACCACGTCAGGGATTCTGCTTCGGTTGGCTCGATTCCCATGTCTGGAGCCCCTTCTGCTCCTGCCCCTAAAATAACCTGTTTGCCAAGGGTACTGTGGGGTGGCCTGGGCCTGGAAAAAGGTCTGTCATATGTTGACATGCCTCTACCTCCCCCCCTTCCCTGTAGCCTGTGAGGTTGAAGGTTTCACTTTAGCTATATTGCTTTTATAGGTGGTTTTGTATTTGTCCACCTTCTTCATGCAAGCCTCTGTTTTATCCCCGAATATTGAGTTGTTCTCACAAGGGAAATCCATGGCTTTGGAATGTATCCTGGGATAGATTTGTGGCTCTCAGCCAAGCATATCTGCTCAAGACCACAGTAAGTGCCATCCACCTGGCAGCAGTGTCACTGGCATCTACTGCCACGTGGAACTGATACTTAGCAGCTTCCAGCCCACATGTGGCTGTTTCAGTCAGGTCAGATGCCAATCCTGCAGGGACCTTGTCCCCATGGCCATCACAGATCGCCATAGGCTTTTCTGATATTGAGCTGCATTGGCCATGTACTGTAGTTGGCTTGTCTCATAGCCCAAGAGGCTGCAAGGTAGCCCTTCTTAGCCATACTATCAATCTTCCGAGAGTCCTTCTCGGGAAGGTGTGATGTCAGGGGCATCACAGCCCTGTCACAGGTTGCAGCTTGGACCACCCCCTCGTGGTCACGATGAGAAAAGAACTCAGCCCCTGATCCATCAAGCTACCTTTTATCAGCTTTCTTTTCTATAAGGGAAACCGAATTAGAAGCCTCTAAGACTTTCAACACCTGCTTCTTTAGAGACTTGTTGACTGGCAGTAACAGCCTTTTGGTGGGTGCCAGGTCCATAATATCCAAGAACTCTGCCTCCTCATCTTCTACCGTTTTACCGGTAGCAAGATCAAGTGCCTCTACCATTTAACAAAACATATAGTGTGAGGAATAATCCTCAGGCAACCTAGGAGGGGACTCAAATTTTTGGTCAGGGGACACCTCCGGTTCGATAGGTTCCCCTTCATCCTCATCAACATGCTCTTCATAGACCAGATCCTGGATAGAAGGAACCAGTCCTGGAGCCAATGCAGGTACCATTTGTGGAACCTTAGATGGAACCACAGGATTTACCGATACCAGTTGAACCAATACCGGTAACAGCCCTTGGGAAGCGGCGGTTTGCAGAGCATGGAGGACTTGCAGAGCTTGTGCAGCCACCTCAGATGAAGGCATAGCTGATTTTGGCACTGAAGTCTCCTTTACTTTGTCAGTGGGAGGTTCAGTGTGCTTTAATTTAGGTTTCTTTTTTGCCAGAACCAGTTCACTGGCCGGTTCCGTGGTCCATTTTGTTTTAGACAGCTCTCCCTTTACTTGATGCAGTCAGTTCAGCTTCTTTAGATTAATCTTTTTAGTAGGAGGAGGAGGGCTGGGTTGGTCAGAACCCTGATCCCCCGGAACTGTTGGAGAAACCCTCTTTTTCTTAAACCTTTCCAACCTTTTCTCAACTGTTTTTGGTAGAAAAGTTTTTCACAATCAGCGGTGAAGTGGGACTCACCTAAGCAGAACAAACACAAATTGTGTTTGTAAGCCTTAGCGGATACTTCTCCACACTCTGTAAAATTCTTAAAACCAGTAGGCCTTGTTTTAATCTCTGGCCTCTCTGACATATTTAAGTAACCCACAAAAAGGGTTTTAACTGAGATCCTGAACCACAAGTTTTGTATAAAAACACACAAGTACCGGTTCCTGTAACCCACTGAGGGTAAGAAATGGTCGGTTCCCAAGAGAGAAAAAAAGCAATTTAATATAGAAACAGTGTAGATAACTAAATTGATCTGGGTTAAACAATAAAAGTATATATAAAAAATAAAAAGTTAAATAAACAAAAGACAAACACCGGTTCCTCAATGGTTTCTCACAACCGAAGAGGAACCGTGAACTGAGGTAAATAAAACTAAACTAGTCCTAAACTATATAAAACAAGATCATGAGGCCTGCGGGTGGCGCTGAGGCCAAGGTGCTGGATAGCACACAGCGCTGAGTTCGAGAATGAGTTAGGGCCGCCAAGGTAGCAAGGGAAGAGAGGACTGAGCGTCCGGAGGACTGCTCTCCTCTCCGGTGGGGAGGGAGATTAGTCACCCCGCCTCGCTGATTGCCCTTGCGATGGCTGGCTGAGGGCAGATGGTCAGCAGACTTGGAGCAGACATCCCTGCATCAGAAGGGAGGGGGAGGGCAAAATGGAGGAAAATCAAGCCTGGCAGGCTCAATGATTGTCTGCGCTCCGAAAGCTGTCCTGGTTTCTGGACTGGGTCTCCATGGGGGGAGAAGCAGCAAACTCCTCCTGGCTCTGCCATGGAGGGCAATCCATGGGGAACCACTGGGGCTGCCTAGTACAGGAGCCACGGGACCAGAAAGTCCCTCCTTCTGGAGGGCCGTAATCACCTGCCAAAGCTCGTGCGGCAAAAACATATATAGGAAAACAAAAAGATAAAGACAGCAGAATAAAAAAAAAAAAAAAAAAGTGTTTGTTTTTCCACACAAAAAAAAAAACAATAAAATAGTCACTTCTGAGAAGAGATCTCAGAGGAGTCTTAACTAGGCAGGCAGAGAATGAAATCTGAGCGTTCTAAAATGCAGCAGTTGGTAAGGCCAGCGGTTTGAATGGTGACATGAGCCAATGAGTGTTCCATCATTTGCATACGTTCCATTCTCCAGGCAGTTCAATGCTGGAGGCCAAGTGCAAGAGTTCAGCATATTGAAGAATTCCTGGGGTTAGAATACAGTATTCTGATGCTGTGATAGATAAAGAAAGGAGCACATCCCCAATATCCCTCTAACAGTGCATACTGATCCCTATTTATTCACATGCTTTGAAGACAAACATAATCAGCTTGTTTCCAAGGATGGAGTATCCTGGGGCATATGTGCTGAGCCTTGTCCATCTATGGTATAATGACCAAAATGCTTTTAGTGTCCAAAACACAGGTAAGCAGAGTAACACAGCTCCTTACCTAAACTGATGAGTATAAGAACATGTCGGAATATCTGTTTTACTTGCTTTTTACTACTATAATGGTACATAAATGCTGTGAATTGTAAGCACATAATTGGTATGCAAATGATATGGGTTGTGCAACATCTCTACCATTCACTGAGTAACAAAGCACTAAACAGCAGCACATATAAAAGAAGTAAACAGTAGCACATATGTGGAATAAAAAGCAGGGATAAAGGTTTCAAGCAGGAATTAGGAAATGCACAAGAAAACCCTCTACCTTTCCTTTTCCTTCTTTGTGATTGGGCAAGGGCTTCAAATGGAAAAGGAGGAGAAAGGCAGAGAATGAGCAGAATTAAGGAGCAGATTCAGTGTTCTAAAGCTGTGGTAGGTGAAGGAGGGGCACACACCCCAAAAGCCCTCTCAAAGTTAAGACTGATACCAATATATTTGCATGCTTTGCAAGCCAATTTAAAAATGGGAAATGGGTATCCTGGCTCCTTTATTTACATCCATGCTAACGTTTTATATACTACAAGGATTACCTGCCGAGTACAACTACAGTGGTACTTGTAGATAATGCATCTCAATTTGTTATGCACATACTAAGTATGAGCCACTGACTGTCTCTGTTCTTTGCCCTCACTCTTTACTTTCCACTGTATTGATTGTAGCGATTGACCCATGCAACTCTTATCTTGTTCTACTGGTTGCACTGACAGACACGTACTGTTTCTCTTACCTCTCCCCCAGGATGCATCCAGAAATGAACCGTTCTCAGCTCAGTATGCCCTTCCTGGTAAAACTTTTTAAATAAATAAAAAAACCAAAAACAACAAACTTCTGTCTACTCCCCTTTATTTCACAAACTTGCATGTAATTGTAAGAAATGTTCTTGTTCAGTGCGATTAAAAAGTGTAAAAAAAGACTCGCTTCATTTAGAAATGGTACACAAATAACATTTCAACTCAAAAATCCCTGCACTCTACATGTAGAGAAAGCTTACCTGTCCCCCGATACTGTAGTTAACATAGTTAAATACATTGCTTGTAGGGCACCAATTTAATGTGCAACAAAATAACCCAACCCCCCATATGCAACACAACAGACCTGTTCATCACTTGACATAGAAAAAAAAGAAACACACTTTAGTCCTTAGAACATTGAAATAGGATACAAATTTAATCTTATTAGAGAGCTGTATTAACAGGCCTTGATCACTACCCTCCCAACCCACCAGAGACCAGAGGATCAATGCAATACCCTCCTGACTCACTGGGTGAGAGGACTGCTGGAGCACCATCTGCTGAAGGCTTGACTGTTACCTTTGTAGCCAGCCTTTTTAGTAGGCCTCTGGGGTGCACGACTGTACCTCAGAGGATGATGAAGGCAGCACTAGCAACAGGGCCAACACTGGAGCCCACTGGAATATGCTTAACTTTACAGCAAATATTTATGGCTGTAATCTGCTTAAAAGGGAAGCACGTCTAATGTGTGAAGCTGGTATAGGTGTGAACTTCTCATAAAGAGCGGAGCTGTGTCACTTACTACTTGTAAAAATAGTCCTTTCAGCTGGCCCGTTGGCACAGCAGCAAGCCACGTTTGTCAAGGGATGGCCGGAGGAGGAGGCAGACTGAACTTCCCAAAAAAAGTCTCTCCTCCTCCACTGCTATGCTGCCACCTGGATGACAACAGGTGGAAGCGCACTAGTGCACACAAGAGGAGGGGGAAGTCTGCAGGGCTTGCCACTAAACACACCGACATGTGCATCTGACTGAGCCCCTTGCATGCGGACATCCCAGGGACACACAGAACAAGGGAAAAGGCCCCAGCTCTGCAGATGATGGACCCCAATAAATCATGGCCCCACACCACCTTCCACTATGCCACCCGATGCAGTGTATTGTGTTTGGGGGTCCGCTCATACTCCTGTCCCTGCCTGAGGGGGATTAATCTAAGGCTATGTGGGGTAGCAGCTAGAGTCAGGGGTTACTGGGGGGCCAGGTTCCTTGCGGAGACCAGAACAGAGTTGAATTGGAGGAATAAAGAGGAATTACAATGCGTAAGTACAAAAAATAAAATCTTCTCTGGCCCACCCAATGGCTCATGGAAACGTACTGTGGCAACTCAGGTTTGGAAGCAGAGCTGGAACGAGGAAGATGGTTAGCCTGGCTGAATCTTATTTTAAATTACTGCCTTCATGATCTCCCAAACAAACCCTCCCCTGAAAAAAATACACAAAACAAAACACTAAACTGTGTGAAGTATCTCTTTGCTGTCTGTATCCAAGTGCAGTAAATATCAATTTAAAGTCTTGGCTAGCAGTTATTTTGCCATGTTGGCAATTATCGCAATCCAGCACTGAACTTAGGAGGTCTTGATATTCCAATAGTTGTTTGCGTAAAGTTTAAAAAAAAACACTTTTCTTGGCAAATGCCTGCCCCAAATTTCATGGGGCATGTCTTGAATGTATCACTATTGTAACTCTAGTGATGCTGCCAGAAATTCTTGGCAGGCATTTCAATAACTGGCACAGGCAGTCACCTAGCATGTTCCAATCGGGGCTTTTATTTCTAATTAGCAGCAGTTTGAAACATTCCTATTTATAGAATATACCTCCAAATACACACGGATGTGTAAACGTGTTTGTGTTTTCTTTTATGGGCACATTCTATTTAGTTCTCTTCGTGGAAGCAATCATTTAGGGCTTGAGAGTACCATGGTTTGTGTGCAGAGTACTAAGCATTAGCTTTTAACCTATCAGAGCAGTGCTCAGTGTTCTGTACACAAACTGTGATGTAATCAACACACCACATTATCTGCTCCATGAAGAGAACTATGACGAATATGGTCTAGAACAAAACAAAGCAAAATAGTTTTTCACGTGAGCATTTCCTCCAGTACAGTCAAATATGGATCATTTGGGGGAATGAATATAATTTGTGATAGGAATATAATTAGGTGTTGATTACAGACTAAAATTAGTGCCTTGAACTCTCTGTTATACATGACTGGATAACAGAGATCACCCTCTTTCACTCACAAGTACCTTATCTTTGAGCAGTCATAAGCTGCTGACACGCAGTCTGCCTCTTGCCTGTCACAAATTCACTGCAAGCTTTGGTGTCCTTTGATACAATTAACAAAAAATATAATAATAAAAAAGAACACATGAACTTTTCTCTCAAACAGCATTTCCAGTGCCTCCCATCAACTCACTGCCGGGTCAGAGATTGCTCTGGCTGCTGGGGAAAGTCAGTCCCACCCACGAATCACCACAGACACAGTACCTGAAGACCCACTACAGTGTTTTTTTTTTTTTTTTTTAAATTAGAACTCTTTATCAGTTGGTACAGGCAGGGTCGTACCCCAGCGTCTGCTTCCTGGATCAACCACCTGGCATCCCCCCACACACACACGCTGCCTAGTCTGACACGCCCACAGCATACCCCCTACAGTGGGGCTCCCAGAAGAGAGACCGATTTCTACCAGAGACCCCAGCTGAGGCCTATACCTAGGGCATCATTCAGGCAGTGTCCAGGAGCTTCATGCTGTGATGGTTTTATTTCCAGCTTGTGTATCCCCCCCCCCCAGAGGATACAACATGCAGCAACATCCTGGTGATGTCAGACATGATCTCACGCCTGAAACACCAACACATATCCTCCAATCCCACTCTCTTGCAGTCCCTGGCTCACCACCAGCTGACAGAATGTGTCTGACTACTGCCAAATGCCACAGCACCCCCCCCGGAAGAGAGAGGTCCACTGACACCTGATCCTCCCCCACCCAACCATCCAGTGCTCTGGACCCGTTCTCAAACCCAGATCATCTACATCACAAGTGGTAGTGCTACCACTGCACCAGTGGGCCAGCTTTCCTACACTCTATCCTGAGTAAATAAACTGAAAGAGGAAAACAAAAGATCTGGGTAGCTGTCACACACGTTCCTGTATGCTGAACACTTCCTCTGTGGAGGGACATTCATTACAAAAGCGGATTTGTATTTTATTTTGTAATAAACAAAATATATATATATTTTTTTTTTTCAGAAGCCTAGGTGAATCACTAAGCCCAGCAAATAAATGATATGGAAACAAAATCAGACACGCTCCAGCAGTCACATAATTTTTTGTACTTTTAAAGCTTCAATGAATATCGCTGCTCTGAACAGAGGAGCCTACAGGCAGCTGTTGACACCATCACGGTTGTGCATAACAGGAAATCAACCAACAAGCTCTTTATCGAGGTCAGCTGTGTGCTGCAGTGGGCTACTATGGCATTAGCCTGCAGGGAACCATCTGGGAGCCTGTGTGTACATTTAAGAACCAACATGCACAAGTAAATCTCAACAGTTATTGTACAGAACAAAGGAAACTGCTTCCCTAAAACTGGAACGCTTCCCTGGTCAGTTCGTTTTAATACCTGGACTTGTTATCATGCTGAACACGCAGATCTTAGTTGTGTATGCAGCACTTTGATGCTACATAGACTGCATCCGAGCACACACATACCACACCACGCACAAAAATCAGTTGTCAGCTACCTCAATATATTTAAATTTGCAAGTCGCTGCCCAAAATAATGTCTGGCAGGTGAGATGGTCTGATCACAATGTAATGCATTCAGTGCTGGCAGCTGCACAAATCTTCAAAATGGACACCATATATCTGCATGTGTGTCTGTCTCTCGGTCTGTGTCTCAGTCCTTCCCAGCAGTGCTTGCAACTTCCTGGTAGAATCTGGACACAAAAGCCGGGTCCATTTCTTCTAGTTGCCGGAGAAGCTCATTGCGTTCATCTTCAGTCCAGTTCTCAAACCAATGGTTCCAGAGCCGCAGCTGGCACTGGAAGATGCTGGGGGCACGGTCAGTCATGTTGAGATGCTCCAGGCTGTCCAACAGGGCGCAGATCTTACTGGGAACAGCCTTCATCACCAGGTCCTGCAGGAAGCGTTCGCGCTGGGCACTGGACCAACCTGTGAACCAGTGCAGGACGCACTTAATCTCCTGGGATGTGATGTACGACATAGGGTTGCCTCCCGAGAGCACTGTTTCAGACACAGAGGATGATGACATAATCACTAGAAAAAATACAAAATAGAAATTAATAGAAATGACAAATAAAGTTGTTGAAGTTAGGGATGTACTTTTTACATGCAAGAAATAAGCCACAACAAGGTGTACTTTAGGGGATTGTAATGCACTCCCCAGAGGAGCGAGTTACAACCCTGGGAAGTGCATTCAAATCCTTATATGCCTACTCTTGTGTGGCTTACTGCACTTATAAAATGGTTCACTGCTATTGTTTATCATATATAAATTAAAACATTTTTAAAATAAGATTTTTTTTACCCATTTATGTAATTCACTTGTTTAAATATATTTTAATTCAGTGAGCCTATGCAAATGCTTCGGCTCAATGAGGAGCTGGCGGTGGCACTTCCATAGGCAGGGCGGCATATCTGGACTGGTGGCTTGTGCTGCCTGAATGGTAAAGAGGTATCCCCCCCCCCCTTTGATCCTTGAAGTCGACTGGCGGCTCTCCTGTGAGCCGACCTGAATGCCGCGGGGCAGAGCTGAGGACCCGCTACTGCAGGAAAAGAACATAGATGCCATCCTGAAGCACATGCGTGGCAGAGGCCGTGCCGGGGGGGGGGGAGACGGTGCAGGGGTGCCACCCCCCAAAGGCAGAAAATCCTGATCACGATGATTGAGAGGGGCCAGTCTGTCCAGTATGCAGGGCTGAGACTAGGACCTTCTACTGTCACAGAGAGAGAGGTGTTGTCATTGGGTCCACCCATCCCTGCTCTCTGAGCAAATCCAGAATAGGACAAAAAAATCCAACTTACAGTCTTGAAGTCTTCAGCCCTGTCAATGCAGTGACAGAGCTCTGCTGCAGAGTACCTGCTCCCTGCTAGGCAGGAAGTGAACTGGGGAAGACAGGAAGTGGAGGGCTGGATGACCTCTGCTGCAGAGGTCTGATTCCTGCCTACCTATCAGCAGCAGGAGGTACAGCCCAGGAGTAAGGAAGCCTGGAGACCACCTTAGGAGAGAGAATGAGAAGTTATGCTTGTGCAACTTTGTGGACAGTCTGACGGTATGTGAATGTATGTGTTGTTGACGATCGTAAGTGAACACTTTGGCCATTCGTGCACTCTGTTACACTGGGAACTACCACCCTGCTGGAGTATTGTGAAGGGAAAGGAACTTTTTTTGAGGAGGGTTCTGCCCCTAGAGGTGCTGTGGGAACAAATTCCTTTAGGCTAAAAGGTACCTCAGGAAGGAGCCCCCCCCCCCAAAAAAAAAGCACTGAGCAGCAAGTAGTGACCACAGTTTACGAGAGGACGGAGTGCCAGCAATGAGTGATGACTGGAAACAGAGGCCGAATTGAGCAATGACTGACAGATATCTGAACTGACAGTAGAAGAAGCAGGACTTCCGTAAGGAGAGAGAGGGAATAGCAAATGGAAGGTGGGCTACCATCCAACCCCAACTCACAGCAGAAATCTACCTGTTGCAAAAATGACTTAATTTTATGACCTTCGGCATGAAGGAGAGGAAAAAAAAATAAATAAATAAAATAAACCTACAATGGGGAAACCTCTGGGGAGCCAAGGCCTTGGCCTCCTCCTTAGGATAAATTGGTGATGGTTCAGCTACTGCAATTCAGAAACCCAATTCAGAAAGAAGATTTTAGAGGAAGGGCTCTCACTTGGATCACTCTAACATGAAAGCTATTGGGGCAAGAATCTCTGCAGCAACAGGAGGTTCCCTGTGCTGAGCCCCCCAAAAGGCATGAGAAGAATAGCAACACCCAAGTGCGCGGTGCTGATCCCAATTTTTACTTTGTGTGCAAAAACATTTTGTTTTACTTATTGTTTACTGCAGTATAGTAGATCACATCAGACTAATTTTGCTTACTTCCAGGGAAGGGGAAATTGTTTAAACAGGAGAGGCACACTAAGCCAAAGCTTGTTTCCAGGTGTGATCTGGGAGCACAAGGAAGTTAAGTGACTTGCTTAGGGTCACACAGTATGCAAATGGAGGATGATGGGATTCAAACCCAGGTCTCCAGGTTTGTAACGTAATGCCCTTAACCACTATGCTACACTGCTTCCAGCATTCTGGGCCAGCAGCATCTTTAACTGTGAATCCCAGAATCCCCTGCAGCTGTAATCACAGCAAGGCCGCAGCAGTGGGAGATTCAACAGCTTGCAGTGTATGTTTAACACCTTATTTTTGCCTTTCACTATTCAAAAAAAAAAAAAACTTCATAGAGTTGTAAACGAAAGGGGTGCTGTTTACGTTAATGCTAAAACTGCATTTATTTAACAAGCATAAATGCAGTTTCATAACATTTAAAAAATGTAAATGTGTGTTAGTCCTTTGAAAATATGACAGCCCCTGCCCACTGGCCACTGCCAAAGTCACAGCCACTCCAAGCCCCATCCGAAATGTCACCATCCCATGGAGATCTCCAAGTAGACTGTTTTTAACCATAAAACTGTCTCCTTTGCCTTTGTTAGAAAAGTGCTTGCCCTACCGAGAATGCTGGTTAAAGTTATTAAAGTTGGAGCTCCGAGTTCGGTCATGCGCACTAGCACCTAGTGCTACTGTGCATGCCCGAACTCTGAGCGTTAGGTGCTACTGCGCATGCCCAAACTAGGAGCTCCAACTTTAATACCGAATTTAAGTACCCGACACTGCTCCATTTTCACCAGGAATTGCTTCTAGAGGCACAGTTAAAAGACCTCTACATGGGACAATGTTTCTTTTTATTCTGTTTAAATGTGCCTCAGTCATTTTTACAAGCAATCCCGAACAGGACAGAATGCCAGGGTCACACTCATCTTCCGTTGCGGCGACAATTTGGACATGGCACATCCAGAACCAATATTACAACAAGAAATAACTCATGAAAGGTTAGCTGCACTTATTTTAAACTATATAGGTTGTTTTAATAGGGTGTTTTTGCAGCCCTGGTAATTGCCACCACTGTTTTGGACAGTTTTCCTTTAAAATCAAGAACTGTTACACAGAGACATGTATTGAAGTGGGACAAAGGAGCATGCCACAAATCCCTTGACCACCAGGTAAATTAAGATATAAAGCTGCCCTGGAATGCTGTTTGGCTCAGACAGCCTGTACAACCGATTACTTTACTGGTGTTCTGCACTAATATAAATGATCGCTAGCATAGTTTAACATGTATACTGGTAAAAATGATACACATGTTAAGTCATGATTTTGATAGTTTTGATAAAACACTACTGTAAATCAGCACGTAAAAGAGAAATGTACTGCAAAGTATAGGGAGACATCTAGCTCTCGCTTCACTGACGTCATTACAGCTTACATTTGGGGCCATTTTATAGAGCAGAGCGAGTTTTTCGAAATGAGACAGCTGTTTACCTTTTTAAAATGCCTCAAAAACTGCATTATTAATGTAAACTGCACCCTTTCCTTTATGACTCTAGGCCTTTTTTTTTTTTGTTAATAATGAAAGGGCAAAATAAGCTCTTTACTTGTCCTTTAAGAGTTTCTATAAGCTCTGATCTTTTGTTTGTTGGTCCTGCTGTCCTCCTGGGGCTGTGTACACTCACAGAGGCAGCGAGACAGTGAGGAAGTGGTTAGGGAGATGCAGAAAGACTTGCAAAGGCTAGAGAGGTAGTTACATTTTTGCAGTTAAAATTGCATGTCAAAAAGTACAAGGTGATGCACACAGGGAACAGGAACTCCAGGACAGAGTACTGGATGTCACCGGAGGGGTTAGTAAACCTGAGCACGACCTCTGATGAAAGAGACCTAGGGGCCATCATCAGTGACTCCCTAAAACAAGCCAGTACAACAAGGCCTACAGTAAGGCAAACAGGATGCTGGTGGGGTGTATAGGAAGGGGTACTGACAGAAGAAGGAAGGAGGTATTAATACCTCTCTATAGAGCACACACAAGGTCCCACCTGAGTACTGTTCCCAGTTCTGGAGTCCTCACTAGAGGAAAAATAAGGACAGACTGGAGGCTCTGCAACATAAGGTGATCAAAATAATTCAGGCCAGCACAGCAAATCTTAGGATAACTGCCTCAAGGAACTGGATATGAACGCGTTGGAGGCCAGATGAGACAGGGGGGATATGACAGACCTTCAAGTTCATGAAAGGAATGAAGAAGGGGAACTGTGAGGAACAATTTAGCAGGAGTTGTGGATCAGAAACACATGGGCATGAGTGGAAACTGACAAGGTGGGAGGTCCAAGAAGGACGCAAGAAAGTTTTATTTTACAGAAAGGGTTGTGTGGCCGTAGAACAATCTGTCAGCTGATGTGAGGGATGCTGCTAAAACCATCAATCAATCAATCAATCAAAATCTTTATTTAGTCAGGCGAACATCATTGAGCGTAGCTCATTTACAAGATGGACCTGAGTGGTCATACAAATAAGAGTACAAGTATTTTTACATGGACAAGAAAATAACATAAACAACAGTACAATGACATAAAATGAGAGTATACAAAAATTTACATATATACAAGGCACAGTAAAAATCACTTAACCTGTAAAAAAAAAAAAAAGGGAGAGAATAGATATAGCAGGCATAGTGTACAAATAATAGGGCCTTTATGGCTTTTATAAGAATATAGCAACTGACTGGATAATAGAAGGAGAACTAAACAGAATGGAATACGGAAGGGGGGGGGATGTAGGTTGGATGGGAGATTAGGCCTTATGGAAGCAATTGCAGAACTCTGGAAATAGGTGGAGAATAATCTTTGAAGGATGATAAGGGTAAGAGGGTATTTAGATTCATAGATTTTGGAGTGAGTTCCAAGTAACTGCTAGGAGTAGCTGATAGCAGCCCTCCCAAACCGGTGCAGGCATTGGGAACCTTTAACATGATGAGTTTACTGATCCTTAAGGTGTATGGCCTAGAAGTAATTCGGTAAAACAGTCTGTGATATAGGAGGGAGTTTGCCTGATAAAGATTTGAAGATCCAGACTGCAGCATTCCTATTTCTTCTGTGTTGTAGTGATGTCCAATTTACTGCCCTGTAAAGAGAGCAATGATGGTACTGGAGGAAGGTCAGTAATAAATCTGATGGATCTATGATACAGGGTGTCCAGCTTATTTAAGAGGAGAGTGAGCAATGGCCATAGAGAAAGTCAGCATAATCAATGAGGGATAGGAATGATGCCTGGATTAATCTTTGTTTGGAGTCTCTGGTAAGGTAGTGTTTTATTCTGTAAAATAGGCCAAGCCTTTGTCTCAACTTTTTTAGTAACTCTTCAATATGGACAGAGTAGTCAAGCTTATTATCAATCCAGACTCCAAGATATTTGAATTTGTCCACAAATTCCAGCTTCTCTCCAAGTAAGGTGGATAACTGTAGGGTGATGGGTGATGGGGTAATGGCAGAGCAACTCTTTGTGGCAAAGAACATAGCTTTTGTTTTTTTGGCATTTAGAAGTAATTTTTTTTCCAATAGATTGTGTTGTAATCCATCAATGGATTAAAACACAGCTGGGACAAAGTGAAGGGCTTAGCGGATTCTCAAGGTGTTTGCGGTAGCGCATGGAGCATGGGCGGTGGATAGTGTGGGTTAGAACCCTGTATGGGTAACAGGTCCCAGGTTTATTAGGGGTTTATGGGCGTACTGGATTTAACAATGGTCTTTCTGACATCACTATGTTTCTATGTTAAAGGTAGCAAGCAGTATTTCCCACAGAGCAGCATTATAAATACATTTTACATGCCTATTAATAGCATCACAGTGAAATTAATTTACCATATAGGTTCCAAAGACCTGGGTTCCAATTGGCTGAAGTGGTCTACATCCAGTATAATTCGTATTCACAAAAGGCCAGCCCAGTGGCGTGGTGGGCTGAGGCACTGGTTGCCACCCCACCTACCACACTGGTAACCCAGATTCCGGAATGGATCAGGGTCGCCCGGGCTCTGGCCGGGGAAAGAAGGACTGAACATCTGCTGACAGCTCTCCTTCCGGGAAGGGAACAACGTGAGTCTCTTGGAGAGCAGCGACCAGGTGCAGAGTACGTGCGGCATTTTCATGTCACACGCCCATGTCACTGCACGTGTTGCTGACCTTAGGGGAACAGGGGAGAAAAAAAGTGGTGGAAATACCATGTCCAGCAGATGATTCCGGCCAGCTGCAGACCTCACACCCAACCACTCAGGACCCACCACTGACATGATCTGTGTCTCAGCCTGCAGTACACGTAAAGAGATTTTATAAGCTCTGATCTTTTGCTTGCTGGTGACATCCTCTTCCCGGGGCTACGTACTGTCATAGAAGGCTGTAATTAGCCCTGGAAGAACAGCGGCAAACATCTGATCTGGGCTTACAAAAAGCTCTAACATGCACTACAGGCTACTGAATCTCCCACTGCTGCAGCCCTGCTCTGCTATCAGCTGCAGGGGATTCTGGGACTATTACCGAAAAAAAAAAAAAAATGTTAGCTTCCAAGTCAGCAGAATCAATCTGATACTGTTTACTGTAGTATAGTAGACTGTAAGTTAAATAACACAAAATGTTAATTGGGACCAGTCCCACACTTGGGTGTGGGACTCTTAGTACCGACTGTTCCCATTTAATTTTATTTGGGCAAAAACATTTGTTTCTTTAGACTCACCTCCCCTTCCACCTGCTTCTCCCCCAGATGAAGCTGTAAACCTCTTTTTTGTCATATCACAACCTGTTGGTATAGAAATGATTCTGCTCTCACGGGCAAAGGATTGGGATTGGGACTTCAGAGGATGGAGGGGACTAGCAAGAGGATGAGATGAAGTCTGGCACACACGGATCCTGTTTTCACTACCATGTGAATGTTCATTTCATATAACAAAAAAAATAATAAGGGGCCATAAATGAAATACCTGCTGAACTGGGACTGAATACTGTACAATAATATACACTGTAAGTAAAGATTATTTTTCTGTAACAAACAAAAAGTAAATAAAAAAATACTCCAGCCCATCTCAAAGTGGTCGGACTATACTAACCTCTCCACATCTTGGTCAAAGTGTTTTCCACCTAGGTCACTGAGTGATTAAGCTGCCTACATCATTGAATGATAATGCTAACCCGTGTATGTCATCGCTAAAGTGATTATATTAACCTACATACGTAACTGAGTGATTAACCCGCCTACAACCTCACTAATATAATTATATCAACCTGCAGAGTGAGGGCAGTTACAGTCGGAGAAACTGCAACAGCACACGTGCCCAGGACTCAACCTGTCACTTACTACTTTTACTTGCTGTCGGTTCAAAAACTTTATTTTATCAAACATAGTCTTTTCATATAATATACCATGGGGGTGGGATCAATTCCAGTGAGATAAATCGTGTTACTTTCACTGCTGTGAAACAAATACTCCTAATGTCAGCAGAGTTAAAATAAATACCTTTTATACCTACTCCGCTGACGTCGCCCACCTGCATGTGACAGCACTAACAAACAGCCCTCTAATTTGCCTACTTCTCAAACACTCCCTATAAATCGAATAAACACTAGTTTTAACATACATATTCACACTCATCTGCAGAAGTGCTTTTCACTGTAGCAAGATGCAGATCTCTCGTGCTGCATTTCAAAAGCTACGGATTCAGACTCAGATTGAAGCGCACTACAGCTGTGATCATATAATTTACATCTCCAAATGTACAACCTCACATATCGCATTATAATAAATTTGCAATACTTTATTGTTATGATTTACGAACGTGGTTACTTTAAAATACTTGTTCCAGAACTAAAAAAAAATAAATGAACTCTCGCAATAATGACACTGCTGTAACACGCGCTCTTGTAAAAATAATGCAGCGAGCACAACAAATGTGAAATCTGCACCAAACGTTATAAAGATTAATCCCAAAAACCTGTAAACATTGTACTCACATCCAGAAATAAGGAAGCATACCAGCAAACAGAACTCATCAGTATCCTTCCCAGCACCACACGTAAGCACATCCCCCCTGTAGTCAATCAATAAACAGAACACACCACACCTAATCAACACATACACACACCCAATCACAGCTCACTACAAACACCCATTCATAAAACCACACAACCACACACACACACACACTACCGCAGCACCAGCATCATTTAAAGTGACATGAACCTCATAACAAACATACTTCTCTCACTGGAATTGATCTCACCCCCATGGTATAAATAGCACACATGATGTGCAGATCATGGAATATGGAAAATACTCTCACTCCTGCATCATGAGCACTGTATATTTCACTCGTGAACTATCCAGAGCTCACTTTGCAGGAGTGAGAATATTTTCCATATTCCACTCCTGCCTATCATGTATTGACATGCACACATATACATATATGTATATGTATGTACACACACATACATGCACATATACAAGGAACAATGTATAAGGAAGTGTGCATGATGCCAACCTGCTTAGTCACACGCTGATAACAGTAACCTGCCTATGCCACAGCAGTTGGCTTTGTTCAGGATGAACTGGGTCTCACTCCCACCCTGTCACCGCTCAGCTGTGCCGATCAGTGGAAAAATTAAAAATAATGGTAATGTATAAAGAACAATGGCGATACTTTCATGAGACTGAAAGGCTCTTCCCCAACACCCGTAATCTTGACACCAAAAATCCAGACGGCGGGATTTTGCCCGCGGCGGAGTTTGTTACAATAATTAAGGAGGGTGAGGGGCAACCCCATACCCCACCCTGAAATATGAAAAAAAATCCGCCGCAGGCAAAATCCCACTATCAAGATTTTCAGTATTGGGATCTGGGCTTCGGAATTACGGGTGTCGGGAGGCAGGGGGAGCCTGTCAGTCTCTCATAGTATATCCGAACAATGCATGACCGAGGCCAAGAGTGCATCACCGGGCCAAACTGTGTATCTCACAGTTCTGCAGGTAGGGTATGGGTGAAAACTGAACTGCTGGAACTAGATCAGATTGGTAAAAGCTAGACCAGGTGTAAACTGTGTGAATTTTGCTGGTCCAGCCAATCTGGCCAGACCAACCTCTTTTACGGCTATCCAGTTTTCAAAATCCTGGGTATGGGTGAAAACCAAATGGCTGGGAATGAGCTCCATCAGTAAATACCAGACTGGCAAAATTCACACAACTTGCTGCCTGTCTAGATGGACAGGTTAGTACAACTTTTACTGATCTATGCCCACCCAGTTCCAGTGGTCCAGATTTCCTTAGGTCCACTAAGGATGTTCCGTACACCCCTTGAGCTTAACTCGAGATTTCTAGGCACCTCATAATCCCTCTATACAAAAATATGGCCTGGTAATATACTCACGACCATGCATTACCTACTGTTTTTATTTATTTATTTCAGTCTCGGAATACCATTTGAGCTGGAAGCTCTTTATATAGGTTCCACATTGTGTACAATAAAGAAACAAAACAGAAAACAGGGTTCCCCACTCTCTGAAAATATAGGGCAGTGACAGTGGTGATCGGGTCAAAAGGTGTGTTATTTTTCTGGACCTCCTGTATGCACAGTAAATATGCATAAGTAGATTTTAAGTAACATGTAGTGTGCTCGTATTAAATGGGTAGTAGTGCAATAAAAGATGTCAATAAAAGACAATTTTGAAGGATTTTTAAAAAACAATAACGGATAAAAATACAGGGTGGTGACAAAAAATATAGGGTGGTAGCCCACCATGCTAAAACAATGAAAGAGGAACACTAGAAAACAATGCGAGTAATGTGAACAGTTACACAGCGAGATAAAGTTAATACAAGATAACGGAGCATAATAGCACATCAAGCAAAATATAAACAAGGTTAGGAAGGGTTACTATGTACTTGTCAATCCAGTGCAAGGAGAGTAATAAGATGAAAAACCCTTGAAAGTTGGATGCTCAGGGGAACAGGGCCCAGATTGTCTTATAGGAGGAAAGTGTAAGTGGGCACCAGAGGGCCAAGCTGGCAAGAAGCATAGAGATGGCGGGTAGCGAGGGAGAGAGAAAAGGAAGGAAGGAGGTGGGTTGAGTGGCAGCAGACGATACAGATGCAGAACTGGCTGTCTACGTCACAGTGATTACTGGGATATTGCACTGTTGACACAAGGCAGCAGAGAACGGTGTGCAGTCTCTTGGACAGGGTACCACAGGTGTAAGGCAATGAATTTTGGTGGTACCACAGGCTTAAGGCAGCTAATTTAAAGTCATGGGACACACACAAATTCAGGCAGTTCTTGAAAAGCAAATGGGACAGTAATGCTTTAGTTTAGAAGGCAGTCTCAGTAAATAGGTCCTGTGGCTTTAACTGCAGTTCAAAAAGCAGTCTCTTCAATAAGGTATGTTGACACTTTAAAAACAGTGCACCAGGCAAGTTGTAGACATTCAGATAATTCCGGTAACGGCTGCTCAATATCCACCGCTATGAAGCTTACTTTGCCCCAGCCCAACTGGATGGATTTGCTCTTATGGGCCTTTATGTGCCCCGTGGGGTTTGTGAGCAGTTTGGAGGCTGTGCTATCCTGCCCCTTTAACTTGCTTCCTGTGGAGCACTTCCTTTAATCTCACCCTGTGGGCATTTTTTACCCTGGGGCCTTATATGCCCCACTTCAGCTCCAGTGGAGCTGGCTACTGCACTGCCTCTATAGGCAGTCCTGCTGTGCGCAACACACTGCTCACCCCAGTGGCCTTGGCCGCTTTACTAGGTGCCAGTCAGTGCAGTTTATATACATTTATTTTATTTCCTGGTGGTTGGCACTGCCTAAATGTGCCGTCAACATGCTCACCACCCGATCCGGAACAGTAGCTGAACAGGTCCTTAGGTGAGACACTGCTCCCGCAATGCTGTTGCAGGAGAAAGGAGGTGCTGAGAGAAGAGGGCTGAAGGTAGAAGACATGTGGCCTCACTGAGGGAAGGAGAGTCCACAAAGGAAGTTTGCTGCTGCTACTAATGCCATCGGACTTCTAACTTCTGTGGCCCAGACTGTGCCCGATCATTGGATGCCAACTGGAAGAGAAACACACCAGCAAAGCCAACAGAACTGGCATTAACTGCCCCGTTAAGCAAACCTCTGGTTTCAGTCTCCCTCTGTGTGCTGCTCCATTCCTGGCTCAGTGGATGCCGGCCAATGCTCTGCTGCTCTCTCGAAGGCGTGGGGTTCCAACCTTCATAGAATCACAGAAGCTTGACGGCAGAAAAGGACCATATCGCCCCATCTAGTCCACCCTTCCTCTCCCATCTCCTCCTCCCTGCCAGCCTCTGCCCCCTGATACTCAGCTCCATATGCCCGTCTCATGCCCTCTTGAATTCTTCCACCGATTTAGACCCCACTACTCTCAAACAAAAACTTCAGCCTCAACTTCTCGCGTGGGTTGAAACTACCTATGCGTTGGGCAAAGACAGCAGTCTCAGTTTTATTTATCAAGTCTAGGATTACAAATACCTTTGAGCCATGGCTCTTTTACAAAGGTTCCACGTCAGACAAATACAAATTATGGGGAACATCAAGACAGGCATTACAACAATGTGGACATTGCAAACAGAGTACAGATTAATACAGTTCAAGGGTAGCATTGTATCAAGTCAGCCAGCAGCATTTGTCAGAGAAAACAGACAACAGATAAGAAATGCCAGAGTCATAGGGAGAGGGAAGAGGGTGGTGGTGGAGGAGGACAAGGAATATAGGAAGGGTGGCGAGAGGATGAAAAGTGCAGCATTGGGTATACCAAGATGTGAAGGTAGAATCCAGTGAGGAGAGGAGGGGGGGGGACAACTAGAGCAGAAAGGGAAGTGGATAAACAAGGTTAAGTTGGGCAGTCACAGGAGCTGTTGGTAGTGAGACAGTCCCGGAGCCTAGTTTTAAACATACCAATAATTAGGGCAGAGGAGAAGGTTGGGCTGAGGCCACTGAACCAGAGTGGTGCTCAATAAGCAAAAGAGCGTTGTCCCTGTGAAGTGTGACAGTGGGGGACTTTCAGTAGCTGTAGCGTGGATCTCCTAAGGCACCATTTGTTAATTCGGTGTTGTAACACACTTGAGACCCCAGAAGGTGCAAGGCCAAAGTAGATTTTTTTGACCATGGAGCAGGTGAGAAACTTTATGTGGTTTGACAGTTAGAGCCAGCCAGTCTTAGTGTACAGGTCACATGTGTGGGCGAGATGGTGAGCACCAGTGATGAGCCGACATGCTTTATTTAAGGCAGTTGAGAGGCATCTAAGGGTTGTGATTGAGCCATAAATGATGAGACCATAGTCTATTACAGAGATCACAGAGCTCAGGACTGCAACCTTCAAAGCTTCTGGCGTGAGGTGTGGTCTGTGTTTGTAGAGGAGACCAAGCCGTGTATTAGCAGCTCTAGCTATATTATCTACATGAAGTCCATAGGAGAGATTAGGGTCAAGCTGTATCCCTAAGTATTTGAAGGACACCACCTGATCTAGAGTGTTGCCCTGGGTGGTGGAAATAGCCAAGTGGTGTAGCTTGTGTGGGTTATGAGAGCTGCAGAAGAGCATAGATTTGGTTTTCTTGTCATTGAGGACCAGTTTATGATTAAGAAACCATGTCTCTACAGAACTGAAACCAAGTTGAAGGTTGTGTTGAAGAGTTGCAGGATCTTTGTGAGTGGAGAATACAACAGCATCACTGGCATATAGTATGATCTGCTCAGAGCAGTGGTAAGGGAAGGAGTTTAAGAAAAGGCTAAAAAGGAGGGGTCCCAGTATGGATCCCTGTGGGACACCCAAGCGAACAGGCAGGGTGTTACAAAGAGCATCCACAATTTTTACTCTCTGTGACCGGTTTTCTAAGTAGCTTTTAAACCAGAGAGAAGAGTCAGGTGATAGCCCGGCATTCAGTAGTTGGTGTATTAGTAGTCCATGGTGTACTGTATCGGAGGCCTAGTGTGTGACTGCCACTCCCTCGTGCTGCCTGCACGGGGTTCTGTGAGAGCAAGCAGCACCCAAGAGAAAGGAAAAACAATGTTTTAAAAACCCAGTCCTGTCTTTAGGTTGGGGGGGGGGTACTGGCTACTGAAGGGATGGGATGCTGCAGGTGACACTGGGGCCCTGGTCATGGGACTGTCACAAAGGAATTAACTTCTGGAGTACACTGGCTGTTGCTGGGGGTTACTGGGTGGGACACACTATTGCAGCGGAAGTACTGGCTGAGGCTGGGAAGCGCAGGGGTGATTACAGTTGACAAAATGCCCAAAACAAACACATTCTAGTCTCCCTGCTATACACTATGGGGACCCTGGCATGCCCAGACTGTTCACTGAGGACCCCCCAGTGGTCCCTGGCTCCTAATGGGCTCCCAAAGTTCCCTGGGGAGCCCTAGCTTCTTTTTCTGTAGGTCCCCCAACTATGGGGCACTACAAATAAAAACAAATGACACAAAAACGAATACAAGAATAGCAAATATGTTACAGTTAATATTACAAACAACAGTGAACTAAAAAAAAATCACAGTTTCTAGCCAATGACAGATATGATGGATTTCTTGAGATATGTAAGCTCACACAGTTGACAGCTATGCATCCTTTTGTAGGTCAGTGTGTACTGCTTGCTACCTGAGGATTCCTTCAGCTCTACGGGGGGTCTCATCAGTTCCAGCCACGATCCCATTCTTGAATTCACATCACCCCACCCCGAATTTACCCTAATAATAAATACCTGGCGTTTGCCGGCAGGTCCGAACGGGACCAGACCTATTTCAAGGCAGGAATATCTGCTCGGCGGCTCCTTCTCACAACACCAGAATCGACAGGCAGGCTCTAAACGGTCAATACAGACGAACCCGTCGCCGACATACTACGGTCCGACCAGGACTACCGCCTGAAGCCCGTCATTGGCAGCTCTCCATCATGGCGCTCACGTCGGAGCCCCCAGCGGAAATAGCCGAACGCGGCCGGGAAAAGCCGAACATTACTGAGCAGGTGCCATCGCTGACTGTGGGAGAGGGGTGTAAATAGTGCGGGAGAGATTACCGAGCTGCTGTGAGAGCCATCAGTTGAAGGGGGCGTAGAGACCATGCGAATCGATGTGTTAGGTAGCTTCACACCTCTCAACTGTCCCCAATTTTCAGGGATGTCCCCGACTTTGCCTCAAAAGTTTACTCTGTCCCTCCTAAAAATGGTGTTTCCCTGACCGAACAGTGGGGTGGGGGGTGGGGGTCGTAAGGACAAAATAATGCCAAACATTAAAGTTTCAGACGTGTTCTTCCTTAGAAAATACATTTTACACGAAGCCCCTTACTCTGCCTGCCAGCTTCCTATCACCAGTTTTGAACATGTGTCCCTGCTTTTGGTCCTTTGTCCCTGATTTTTTTTTTTAAGCCTTGTCCCAGATTTATGAGGCAGGAGGTTGCGACGTTCATGTAGCTGTGAGAGTTGTATTACGAGGTGTGGGGGGCGGCAGTGACGGAGATAACCGAAAGGCGCGGAAATTGCCGAACCTTGCTTCGTCGGTGTGGCACGGAACCAGCCGAGGCTGACTCGAAGGCGTTCGGAAACCGGCTAGGCTTTACAGGGCCAAAATGGCGGAGCTGGAAAATGTTACTTTGGATGGGAAACCGTTACAGTCGCTGCGAGTGATGGACTTGAAAGCCGCGCTGGAGGAACGGGGACTGCAGAAGAGCGGTCAGAAGAGCGCGCTGATCAAGCGGCTGAAGGGGGTGAGTGCCCGGGGCCCCCTCGGTGTGGCTGCTGGGGGTGGCAGAGAGCCAGCAGGAGGAGGGTTGTTGGGTGTACAGACCGGAGGAGGCTTGAGGCACTGATTGTTTACCTATGCGCGCTAGCACTGGGCAAGCGCAGCTGCACGCGGCTACTACGCGCACTGTGTTTTTAAGGACTTGCGTGTGCGCGCGCTGTCTGTGATGGGGCAGGGCAGCTGTTCGGGGATTAGTGCCACTTGTTGCCGTGCGCGCTCCTGAGATGGGGTGGGTCTCTACTCAGCCCGAGCCGGGTCTGCACTTAGGGGTGGCGGGCAAAGGTGCTGAACAGTAGTGCAGCTCTTCCTCTTCTTGCAGGTACTCTGCATCCATGATTGGCAGCATCGGCTTCAGGGCACATATGTTTCCTTTGCATGCATTTCTGAAGAGGCTGTGGTATATACAGGTGCTGCTGTGGTATAAGGCTCTGAGCTGGAGATCTGGGTTTGAATCCCCCAGCCCCCGTTTGCATACTGTGTGAGCCTGAGCAAGTCACTTAACTTCCCTGTGCTCCCAGGTCGCACCCGTATACAAGCTTTCAGCTTAGTGTGGCTCTCCTGGTTAAACAATTGGAAAAAAAATGTTTTACCTTCTGTGCATAAAGTGTGGGGTGGGGGCGACACTGCCGGGTCTCCAAGGGTCATAATTATAAAAACATGCACGGGTTACTACTGTGGAAGTCCATTCCCTCCTTTAAAGTGTGGGATTTACCTTTTCGTTATTATCCAGAAAACTAACATGGTGTAATGGCCCTGCTTTGAGAACCTGTGAGACCGTAATCCCTCAAAAATGTTTTGTCTGGTTTGAGAACCCCTGAAGACCCAGCCCAGTTTAAACCCTGTCTGCCATCTGTGCTGCCGTTCGTGGGGTGTCATTTTACAAACTTGCTCCATGGCACTGTGTTTGCATGATGTTATGGTAGGTTCCAAGTCTAAATTGACATCACACACACGTGCACATTAATAATGAGGAGTTGTGCCTCTTTCAACCCCACCACGGCATACTTAATACTGTGTTACAGTTACTACAAAGGGGCATGATGGACATAGCGTCCCTACTATGGATTCATGGGTAGGGAGAATGGGAGGAGTGGGGAGGGAGGGCAGGGACATTAGCTCAAGCTGTGGACCCAGCAATATGAGCAGACTTTGATAGACCAAATGGCCTTCTTCTGCTGGCTTCTTTGTATGTTCATGTGTATGTACTAACTTACAGTTCCTACTATGACAACAGTGGATTTGTTCTGCATTGTTGCAAGTCGACGTGGTTATTGGATACTTAGTTGCATCCTCCAGTGAAAGAGGAGTGTTTCACGTCTGATTGTTTTGATAGATGCTGGTTACAGACCAAACTAACTCGTGGCGATGGCAGCTCCATGTGTATTGAGTAGCATCTGTTTACTTTTATTGAGTGATAGGACATCTGGTCTGCGACCAGCCCATACACATTGTCTGCAGTACTGTAGAGCGGACAGTACAGTTACATTCAGTTGGTGCTTTACTGTTGCTCTTACAAGTTCGGCATCCCTCTCTATTAATTTTCTTCTATTTTATTTCTGTGGCCAAAATCTTTTGCTGTAGGCCCCTATAAACAAGCCCTGCCCCATAATACTGTTAGTTCTTGCAGCCACGCCATGTAATCCTCAGCTGCTTTGCCGCTGCTGATTTGTGCTGGGAGGAACCTCTTTTTTTTTTTTTTCAAGGTGTGCTTCTAAAAAGTCTCTGTGGCTGAAAATGTCTTCCTTACTTATTCGATTGTCAGAATTTAGGCTCAGCCCTTAGGAGTCTGGAAGTTAATGCACTTTGTTAAATAAATGGACTGATCTTTCAGGATTAAAAAATGTAGATTTTTTTTATATATATATACTGCAGATTCTCATTCAAATCTGTGTAGATCTGGTCTGGTGTTGCACGTCTGCCTCAGTATGTAACACCTGTGTCTGGTATGTTCTTTCTCATCTGATTTTGATTCCAACCTCACCCACTGTCTGTTTGTGCAGCTGACCTGCATTTCTGTTGGCTGGGTTTCTGTGGCGTGGTTTTTTTTTTTTGTGAAATATATTCCGGGCTAGACGAGTAAATGTTCCAGAAAACACAGTAGATGGTACAGATGAAGTAAACTGTGATAAATTCTGACCTGTAATGGTTCTTTGTGGAAAGATGAACGTTAGAGCTATTGTACTGTATGGGTTATCCTACTAACTTTCAAAAGTAGTAAACTGTTACTTTGTATGCCGGAAGTATTTTTCTTTTCACTCATTGCTAATTAGAAAATTTTGAACCTGACAGTACTTGGAGTGATGTATGGATCAGTACTCTATCCTTCTCATACTTCATATCTGTGACATCACAACTGACCAGCGCAGACAGAGGAGGAGAAGGATCTGGGTGTGCTCATTACAGGGTCAATGAACAACTCGGCACAATGTAGGAAGGCAGCTGCAAAGGCCAACAAAATGCTGGGTTGTATTGCAAGGGGTATATCCTTGAGGAGGGAGTAGGTGATTCTGCCACAGTATAGGTCATTAGTTAGACCACACCTGGAGTACTGCGTGCAGTACTGGCGTCTGTATCTGAAGAGGGACATTAAGTTACTGGAGGGGGTGCAGCGCAGAGCAACAAAGATGATCAAGGGGCTGGGGGACTTATACGAGAGGAGGTTGAAGGAGCTGAACATGTACTCACTGGAGGAGAGGAGAGACAGGGGTGACATGATTGAAACCTTTAAATACATGAAAGGAATAAACAAGACAGGTACAGAGGGTCTGTTCAAAGTAAGGGAGGGGAGGGCCACCAGAGGCCATGATATCAGACTTGAGCAAGGAAGGTTCAGGAGGGAGATGAGAAGACACTTTTTTACAGAGAGGGTGGTGGCTGGATGGAATGCATTACCTCCTGAAGTGGTATGCAGTAGAATAGTGGACTGCTTCAAACGAGGATGGGACAGGACAAGGGGGAGGGTTAATAAAGGGGAAGGGTGGAAGGGAGGGGCAGCTGCAGAATAAGGGGTGCAAGCTGCACATTCGAGCAGGCTTGATAGACCTCTAGGCCTTTATCTGCTGGCAAATTTCGTATGTTTGTAAGAAGAACCTGCTGCAGGACTGGTCACTTCTGATGTCACAGCTTTGAGGTTACACAGTGCTTGTAAAGTATTAAGGGGCATGGAGCTGGATGTGTTGGTCTCCAGGTGGAGTACTGCTTTTCCCATCATGCCTGGTACAATCATGTAAAAATATTCTAATGAGCAAGTGGAAGAGAAAAAATACTTCAGAAATAAAAAAATAATGCTGGCCCAGTGGCATTGCAGATTGAGGGTTGCCTGCCTCAACCGCCTGCGATCCAAGTTCTGGAACGGATCAGGGTTGCTCGGGGCTGGGAGAGGGAGAACTGAGTATCCTGAGGACAGTTCTCCTCTTGGGGCCTTCCTTAGTCCTGCCACTTGACTGCCAACTGGTGGAGGCCAGGTGACAGTGCCTGGTGGGACCCGCAGACGTGGGGTGGGAGTCTGACACAGCATGCAGGTGCATCAACAGGGACCTGCATGCCTTGTGCCACACACAGACCACAGAAGCGCTGGGGATAAAAAGTGCAGGAAAGTGCCTTGGCTTGCTTGACATGCCCTGCAGGTGCTATGTGGCAGGCCACCTGCCAAAATGTGGCTCTACGCGGTGGTCAACCTGTATGTCCAGTAGATGGGTCAGTGATGGGGCTGGAGGCATGCTGCCAGGGACCACGGACAGAAATAAGAAAAAATAAATGAAAACAAAAAAAAAGAAATAGAAAGTAACAACAAACTACTTTTAAAATGTAATAGTATTTTATGCTTGCTATTTTTGGCGCTGCTAGCTCTGTAAATACGGGATATGCCATGAGATGACTAACAGTATCCTATTTTTATCTGTAGGCTTTGGCCTCTGTGACCTCACGTGAGGTCTGCAGAGCCAGCCCGCCGGAGCAGCAGCTGCTCACAAGGCCGGCAACTCGAGTTCAGGAACAAGCTTGAGCCATTTGGGGCCAGCGGGGGTGGAAGATCTCATCCTCCGGGGGCTGCCACTGCAAGACTGCTCACTGGGTGAGGTGGCAGTGTAGTCAAGCAGCGAAGTGGAGGGGGGGGGGATGTAGGAGGGGGACATAGGCCAGTGCTTGTGGAGGCATACATGCGAGTGTCTGCTTGAGCCTCCTAGTATACAGACATCCCGTGGGCAGGGCTAAGTGTGGAAAAGTGGTCTGTGCACCATGAACCCTGGCACATTTGACCCCCAACCCCATTCATTGTCTGCTGTTGGGACACCCAGGGAACCTCAGTCTCCCGGCACTGGAGGAGGTGGAGGGTTGGTTCCAGCTCTACTGGACCCTGCCACAAGGGGGGGAAGCTTGTGGAGTTGGAAGCCCCCCCCCCCAAGTAAGTGGCAGTAATGCCGAAGATGGAGATGGCTCTATCTTTGCAGGTGGGGGGGGTCATGCCAGGTAGGAAAAATGTGACTTTAAAAAAAGAAATGAAGTCTATAGAGGTTAAACTCTGCAGATAAAAATAAATTTAATATTTTTTGCCAGAGCATGGAATATGTTATTTATACAATGACAGTGCCTTTCTAGCAAGGTACAGCACAGTGGTCAAATCCTAGTATTTTATTAAATTACTTTTAAAACCTTAATTCTGGACTTTGGTTTCTTATTCACAATGGATCAGGCCACTGTTGCCATGCACATTCTAGTTAACACCTTCAAATGAATAAAGTATTCTGAACAAATAAGCAATAATACCCAACAGGGTGGGCGGTATTGGGCAATACCAGATCGTCCAGGGGCGTAATGAGGCCCGACGCAGCAGGCAGAGGTGCCTTATAGCCCCTGGAAGGTCCGGTGTTGCCAATACTGCCTACCCTGGAGAGTATTATTGCGCTTAGAAAATGGGTACTGTTGCAGTTTTATGTAGGATTTAAAAAAATTAAAGAAAAAGATTTTAAAATATATATTTACTATGGCGTTTTAATGTTTGTCTCCTAAAGTAGTCCCTGTTACTGTGGTGTGCCATCACTTGTGCCTCCGATATTCTGTTGCACTTATCTCCCCACCAACTGCAGATGAAGACATGGAGTTTGTAATAAAAGTCACTTGTACTGAGTTGTGGCTTTGTGGACTTGCATTCTTTTTGTGTGCGCCATCTGTTCAACTTTGTTTAAATTAGTCGGGAGACTGTTTTCTAAGAAAGATGTGGCAGTTACTTCACGGGTACCTGATGACATCAAACCCGGAAGTATGGAAGGAGAAGAGGCACCGGCACGATAAATTCTTTTTTTTTTATTTTTAAATGGAGGTGTGGCTTTGTGATTTGGTATTCTTTCTTTTTTGGGGGGTGAGCCATCTGTTCAGTAAGCAACAGTCCATTTTGTAATCTCAGCTTCGTTTTTGGCAGAGTGCGGCTACTGGAGCAGGGAGGACCGAGAACGCTGTTAGCTCTCCTAAATTCGTTCTACTGCCTCCCCAACCCCTCAAAAAAATGGCCCAAGAGAGAAGAGGGTAATGTAAGAAGCCAAAAGAAACTGTTTCTGATACTCAGTTCGGGGGGCAGGAGCAGAGCCGCGATGTAGCTGGCGTCTTTGAGCAGGAGCTGGTAGTCAGGAGCCTGCCTGACATGTGGTGTTGCTAAATACAAAAAAAAATGTTTGCCAAGGGACTGTCTGATACATGGTTGTCAGTCCTTGTCTGTGTGTGTGGTGGGCTCACTTGTCACTCGCTAAGCATTAACAAAAAATGGCGACAGTTTGAAATTGTGTGCCCATCGCTTCAGCCAATGAGGAAGCAGGGAGCCGGGCACAAGGATAATTTGCTGGCTATCAGAAAGGTTTGAGCTGGGGCTTTTTATTTGGTGGGCATCTATTGTCTGATAGATGCCCATCTAAATAAGTGTCTCAGCCAATCAGATGAGAGAATTTTCTTTGCCCATTTTGTAAGTCCAGGTTAAGAACTTGCATCATATAGGAATTCTGAAAAGTGTTCTGGAATCTGATGCTGCTTCTGGAGTGGAAATATTCTTTATGGCATCACTGAAATGGAAATAAATGATTCAATAACTGGTGATGAGTGGCAGAGTCACGAGTTACGAACGTCCTATTCCCTAACGTGATAAACTTCATAAGTCACACCACTGCATACTCGATTTATAGAGCATCTTGTGTTTGCATGGAGATTTAACTGCTGCGCTTTGCTTTTAACTGCTGGGTTCAGTGCTTCACAAGGCTTTTGTGATGTCATCAGCATTGTGCAAGCTGCTGTCTGACTGGTTCTGTATTCTGTTGTGATGTACCCTACTTTGCTAGACCAGTTGTGACATAGCACTGCTGTAGATTCAGTTCACTCTTTCCACTTACACAGTCTTCCACTGAGCATGCTTCGTCATCAGAACAGTCTTCAAGCTCAATGTCTGTTACTACCCAACCATGTGGTCCTCTGGCTCTGCCCCTGCAACAAGCCTGTCTTCTCTTTCTCTGGAAAGAACAGATCTCCTGTCTCACACCTGCGTCCTGCTCAGTCATCCCATTTTTTTCATGGAACAGAAGAAGAAGCAGGGGTTTAAGAGTGTTTATAAAATAGATTGGATATTTCCTGTTTCCTGCTAGGCTAAACAAGTTCTGAGACCTATATGTTAATTCTCCACAACAGCACAGGTTTGAACAAGTTCTGGCAGGCAGTGGGATTTTATAATTTGGGTAACTCGCATACAGAAACCATGAACCATTTCACTCATTCTCCATTTCCATTACAAACATGGCTGCCACCTTTACTCATTTATAAAAAACCTTCAACTAGGCCCTAAAAATAACTGAAGTCCATTAAATTAAACACACAGGCCCAGATATTCAAAAGGGTTGCACATGGCGCAACCCACTGATGCGCCCCAGCACGATATTCAAAAGGGAAAAGTGCGCCGCACAAATCAGTAATGTATGCAGGCACAGGTGGGGGCGTGCCCATGCATAACCTGCACAGTCCGATATTCAGCCCGGGATGTGCAGAGTCATGCATGCGCAACCCCTACCTGTGCCTGCACAAAGTTAAGCCAAAAAAAGGAACAAGTGATGGCCACCCACAGGTGAGCTGCCGCATTGCAGGGCACAACACGGCAGCTGCCACCTGTGGGTGGCCACCCGAGTTCCTGCCGCACCTGGCGGCGCACCCTCATGCCCCATCGAGGGCATCCCTGATGCAAACCTCCCCCATCCAATATCCCTGGTGGTCCAGTGGACCTCTATGTGCCCGAGCACGGGCATTAATATAGTCCCCCCCAACGTCCAATATCCCTGGTGGTCCAGTGGACAGATTGCCGCCCGATTGAGGGCATCTGTAACATATAACAGACCCCTAACACCCTGGTGGTCTAGTGTAGCCGCTCCCCGTCAGCGGCTGGTGGCGCTCCACCCGTCTGCCGCCCGCCGACTGACAGCTCGGTAGGGCTGCACACCCATTGGATCACAGTGTGAGCCAGTGGGCATGCAGTCAATATCAGTACTACTCAGTCCAGATAAGTCATTCACATATCTGGACTCAGATAGTATGGGCTGCCGCCTGTTGGCTCACGCTGTGCACCAATGGGCGTGCAGCCCTGCTGAGCTGTCAGTCGGCGGGGCAGTAGGCAGGTGGGGTGCTGCTGGCTGATGGGGGGGGAGTGGGGAGGGGGGTACACTAGACCACCAGTGTGGTAGGAGTCTGTTATGTGTTACAGATGCCCGCGATCAGGCGGCGATCGGTCCAATGGACCACCAGGGATACTGGATGTTTTTTTGTTTTTTTTTAATATTACAGGAATGCCTACGATCGGGCTGCAGGGGGCGTTGGTTCCCGACGGCTGCTGCCTGGCAGGATGCCAGAGCACAGAGTTGTCGAGGATCAGCCGCACCTACATGCTAATAGCACGCATGCAAATGGGAGCCATAATGAGATGCAAATGGCCCCTATAAATCTTATAAAATTATGGCCCTATTTGCACGTCCCCTTTTGAATATCGCAGGTGCTGTGCATGGCGCAATGGAACTTGCGCCAGCGCATCTCCATGCTCCACTGTGTCCACCTGCACTGGCACAGTGCCACTGCGACATGCACAGTGGGGGTGGCCAGGGTGCGATAGTCAAAGCTGCTGCACCATAGCGCAGCTCTGTTGAATATCGCCCAGGCCACGCCCCTTTGCAACAGAGTTGAGCTGCGCCAAGGCTTGCACCACAGCCTGGTGCAGTTTGAATATCCAGGCCCCTAAGTAAATGGTTGAATGTTCTTTAAACTCGTAAGCTTCTCCTTACACAAATTAAAAAAAAATCAAGTATTATTCAGAGTTTCTGTTGCTGTTGTTTCTTTGATAACCATGAAAAATTCCCTTCCTAAGCGTACACGTCAGTGGAATTCAGAATTTTGAGTTCATGTATTCTGTGTTACCATTCCATGTGTGTGTGTTTCTACTTGTGGAATACTGCAGGGTTTTGAATTCTTGTAATTCATGGTAAACAATCACACAATGTATTGAATGTGTAGAAAGCTCACTAACCGGTGAAAAACATCTGTGGAGGGACTATTTTACATTTTTGAGCAATATTTTATTATATTTTGTGGCTTTACAAACTTTTGGAGGTTTTTTTTTTTCATGTCTAAGGACCCATTTTATTTTATAAACACAATAAGACACTTCAGGGCATTGTTTGTGCTGGTTTCACCAAACTTCCAGGGGCTGAAGACACTCAGCCTGCATCGTTGTGCCTTACTACATACGTTGGTGTGTGATAAAATCAGTACAACCAATGTCACATCGTTTCTTATTGCTTACAGTCTTTGCAGGTACAAGATGTCTGCGACCGGCCATGATACCTACATTTACTGTCTAAACCCAAATCACGATGCGGTATGGTGCCATTTATGTTGGGTCATGCATGCTTCAGCACTCTAGGAGTGGAAGCTTTGGGTGCTTCAAGGCAAGAGCACAGGTTATAAGCAGTCCTTTGGCTGCCAGGTTGGCGGCACAGTGGCAGGCCATGGAGGTGGAAGCGGCTGGTGAAAACGTCCTGGTCCTGTGAGCTTCTGTCAGCGAAGAAGTATGCAATAGACCAGCCTACTCCTTGGAAGGACAAAGGATTTTGAGATTTTCTTTTGTCTATCCACTCCTTTGAAGGTGGGTTATCTTCTTGTCAATATAAGTGTACAAAAAATCACTGCTGGTCATGGGAGCACAGTTGTGTTCTCCCTGATTGGAGGTTTTGCATGGTTGGTCCCCTTGCACAAGGTTGAACTACCCGTGTAAACCAACAGTCTGCCAGCGGAGCATCCATTGGGGCAGCCAACCTAGTCTACCCTGGTTGGGGACCAGTCCGGAGAGAGTGAGGACTGTTCCTTACTCAGACACTGGTGTTGACCTCAGACCAACACGGGAAGGGTGAATCTGGTGCAGCTGAGCTCTGCTGGTCCAGAAAGCGCATACTGGTCTGACCCCAGCTGAGCATCTCGTGTCCTGTCTCCATGCTATCTGGGTACCTAGACCTGGAGGGCACTTATGCTATATCTACCTTGTGGTCTACCCTTAAGATTGCAGTCATGTTCTCAATTTCTTTTTTTTTTTGTGAAATTATAATTGTATTGTTTTTTTAAAAACTTTACAGACAAACAGTTACACACTTACATGCAATAGTTATCACAGTCCATTGACTTACAGGCCCTGTGGGCTAAAAACTGATGTTATCGACTACAATTTGAAATTTGTCTTGACCACTACACAGGTGCATAATAAACAACAACAATGAACAATGAGCTCAAAAGGGACAGACATCATTTAACACAAACAACACCCTCCTTCCCCCCCTTTTCTCTGCAGCAAAACCCATTCCTTTTCATAGTAATGCAGTTCCTTAAGGATAGCATAGTGGTAGATGGTGGAATAATATAACCATAAATTATTAAATATGATAGGATACAATGATAGAAATAGTAACTGATGGAATACTTTGTTTCAAGGGTACCTGCCTCATAATTGGAGGTTTATCCCTCCGGTGTCTCCTTCGCCAACATATCTATAATTGTGACTCCTTCCTTCCTTCCCATAAAGTCCATAAAGGGCAACCAACAAGCTTTAAATAATTCTGGCTGCTATCGCAGGTTGGCTGTAAGGAGCTCCATACTTCTGATTTGATTACAGATGACCAACCACTGTTCTTCGGTTGGTGATTCCATAGTTAAGTTATAGCTTTCTGTGCTGCTGCAGTTAGGATTGGAAGCAGATATTTAGCTTTGTGTCCCCTAACTCCGGGCAGGGTCTCCCCCAAGTGTAAGTAGCCGGGGATCTCTAGGAATCTGTATCTGTAATATATCTTCCATCTGATTGGAGACTGAGTTCCAAAACTCCGTTATCTTGGGGCAGCTCCAAAAGATATTCTCATGGGTCCCTATTAAGTCACACCCTCTCCAACACTTCCCAGATGGAGGTCCCCCGAAGTGTTTCATGATCTCAGGAGTCCTAAAGTACCTTGTCAGGACCTGCCACCTAAATTCTTTCCATGAGGGGGAAGCCGTAGATCTTTGTGCCAGGTCCCAAACTAAATTCCATCTAATCAGGGTGCCCTCTCCATTAATATTCAATTCCCTCTCCCATCTCTGATGGATCTGTTGCATGTGTCTATCTGGGTCACCCTTGCACCACTTGTATGGGGTGGATATTAAATGTAATTTTGGGCAAGTGCCCCACACAATACCCAGGAGGAACTCCAGTATCTGGTATTCAGGGTTAGTGCGAGTGTAGCCTCTCCAGGCCTTAGCCTGTATGAAATGCCTCAGCTGTAAGTAGGCATAGAAGTCGGTCTGAGGTAAGTGGAACTCTTGCTTTAATTGTGTAAAACTCCCTTAGTGTTTCACCCTCAAAAAACCTACAAGAAGGTATCTAGTCTCCCTCCCCTCCAACTTCTAAACACTAGCTTTTCCTTTCCTGGGTCAAAGTGCACTGAACTAGATATTTGCCCAAACATGGGGATGGCTCCCTGAAGTTTAAATTCCTTTAATGTAGCCTGCCAGCCTTTCACTGTGTTTTTAATCCAAGGGTGGGGAGGGCATTTACAGCGCTGGAAGGTTTCCCACTAAACAGGATGGAGTCCAGAACATTCCTCCCTATTAACTCCCACTCCATGGTTACCCAGCAGGGGGTCTCCAGGTGTTGTAATTGTGCTGCTCTATGGTAGCCCCAAATATCTGGGACCCCCCAGGCTTCCCTCTCCCTTATCTACCTTAAGCACCGCCCATTTTAGCCTTGGCCTTCTTCCTGCCCAAATAAATTTCTGAAGTATTCTGTGGGTATTATTCCAAAGTTTCCTTGGTGGACTCAGGGTGAAAGAATTAAACTGAAATAACATTCCTGGCAGGATGTTTATTCTCACCACCTCAGCTCTGTCTGTAATGGATAGAGGGAGAACTGACCACCTCTCGCAGTCCTTCATTGTTTCCTCTAGCAGCCTCTGATGGTTTAGTCGGTATAGCTTGCTAGTGTCCAGAGGAATGTGGACTCCTAGATACCTGAAACTCCCTGACACGCCCATTAAAGATTGGTCAAAGATCTCACTCTCATTGGGGTCCCCAGGCCAACTGGTAAGATCTCTGACTTTGGTTAATTGATTTTAAAGCCCAAAAACTACCATAGTCAGCAAATAACTTCACTGCCTCAGGGAGAGATACCTCTGGATCTCCCAAATACAGAAGAGTGTCGTCAGCATACAGTGAGATACGGTTATCCACCGAACCCAGCTGTATGCCTTTGATGGTTGGGGAGGACCTGAACGTAGAAACATAGAAGTTGACAGCAAATAAGGACTGCAAGACCCATCCAGTCTTCCCATTTCTTTTTCTACCTTATGACTGTGCCATCGGCCTTTGCTCTATCAGTGGCCTATCTATTCCTTCTCATCTGTATTACTTTCTTATGCCTATTTGAAGCCCTGCACTGTATTCATATCCACCACTTCCTGAGGTAGGCCGTTCCATGCATCCACCACCCTTTCTGTGAAAAAGAACTTCCTCACTTTACCCCTTAATCGGCCTCCCTCTAATCTCATGCTGTGTCCTCTTGTCCTATTTTTTCTTATATTGAAACGCGGTAGACTCTTTCACCTTGTTAATGCCCTTAAGATGTTTGAATGCCTCGATCATATCACCTCTCTCCCGCCTTTGCTCTAGGGTATACATATTGAGCTCCGTTAATTTGTCCTCATATGTTTTCTGATGCAGTCCCTGCACCATTTTGGTTGCCTTTCTCTGGACTGCCTCAATTTGGTTAATGTCCTTGTGAAGGTGTGGCCTCCAGTACTGCATGCAGTACTCCAGATGGGGCCTAACCAGTGTCTTGTAAAGAGAGATTATTACCTCCCTCTTCCGACACCCCAGCTAATACACCCCAACATTCCCTTAGCCTTACCTACTGCTTTAGTGGTCTGCTTGGATGATTTCAGCTCATCGGTGATGATGGTGCCCGGGTCTCTTTCTTCCCTTGTGACTGCCAGCAACTCCACTCCCAGCCTCTATGTGGCTTCAGGGTTTCTCTTCCCTAAGTGCATGATCTTCCACTTCTTTGTGTTAAACCCCAGTTGCCACTCTTCCGACCATTTTGCTAGTTTATCCAGATCTCATCTCATTCTGCCCACCCCATCTGGATCATCTGCTCTGTTGCAGATCTTGGTGTCATCTGCAAACAGACAAACCTTACTCTCCAGTCCATCTGCAATGTCACTGATGAAGATATTGAAGAGGGCTGGCCCCAGGACTGATCCCCGAGGTACCCCACTTGTGACTTATTTATTTATTTATTTATTTGAAAGTCTGATTTACAATCTTTGAGTCATGGACTCGTTTACAAAGGCACCTCGTCACAGGGATAATTACAGTGTGAGGTACAACAGTGGTAACATACAGGTGCAATACAGATAACAATAAGAACACATTTACAACCATGGTTTACAGATATGATTGCACACAGTAAGCTACAATCATATAAAATATTACTATAATAGAAGGTACTACCTTGGACGTACCAGGGAGAAATGCCTATGAGGAAAGGTTGGGGAGAAAAGGGGGGGGGGGAATAGCAGTCCAACGGATATTGTCATTGTCGGACTTGCATCTTTTCTGACTATATGCCGATTACCAGCACTCTCTGTTGTCTGCCTGTCACCCAGTTTGCCATCCAGTTGACCAACTTCTGACCCACCCTGAGCATACCCAGCTTATTAATCAATTTTCTAAGTGAAACGGTATCGGAAGCTTTGGCGAAGTCAAGGTAGGTGACATCAACTACTCCTCCTTGGTCCACCACTCTGGTTACCCAGTCAAAGAAATCTATGAGATTAGTTTGACAGGAGCTTGCTTTTGTAAACCCATGCTGTCTTGGATCCTGTGCTCCCATGGATTCCAGGTGTTGCACTATCCTTTCCTTAAGGAGTGCCTCCATAATCTTGCCCACTACTGTGGGAAGACTGACTGGTCTGTAGTTCCCTGCCTCCTCCTCCTCCATGCTACCACTCTTGTGGAGCGGGATCACATGAGCCCTTCTCCAGTCTTCTGGGACCTCTCCTGTGCTCAGAGACTCACTAAACAGTTCTGATAATGGCTCTGCTAGTTCCATCCTTCGCTCCTTTAGTACCCTGGGATGTATGCCATCAGATCCCAGTGCGTTGTCCACCCTGAGCTTATCGAGCTCTTGTAGGACCCTTTCTTTTGTGAAGGGACTAGTGCTCCCTCCTCCTGTGTCCATGGTGCTGAGCTGTGGGCCCTACCCTACCTTCTCTTCAGTAAATACTGAGCAGAGTATCTATTTAGGATAGATGCTTTACATGGTCCTCCTCACATGCCCCTTATTCCCTTTGATCTTAGTAATACCCCTCTGGACTTTCTCTTTTCACTAATGTATCTATAGAACGTCTTGTCACCTTCTTTTACTGTTTGTGCTAGTGTTTCCTCAGTTTGGGCCTTTGCCTGCCTTACTGCCTTCCCTGCTTCCCTTAGGGAAGTTTGGTATGCCTCCATTTCTTCATCCTGCTGCGTTCCCTTATATTTCCTGAAGGCCTGCCTTTTGGCTCTGACCTTTTCTACTACTGCTTTTGAGAACCAAAGTGGTTTCCTTCTACTTTTGCCTTCCTTTTCTCTCTTAACACAGTGGGATATTGCTTCAAGTATTGCATCCTTAATGCTTGCCCACTTGGCCTGTACCCCCTCACCTGTATTTCTTTTTGCCAGGGCTAGCTTAACTCAGTGGGCCATCTTTATCAAAGTCAGCTCCTGTGAAGTCCCATATGTTTGCCTTGGAATGGGATGATTTTGTTCTAGTGGCCAAATTGAACCATACCATGTGATTGTCACTGACCCCCAGGTGACCTTCTACCTGGAGATCTGTGATCCCTTCCCTGTTAGTCAGTACTAGATTTAGGATAGCCCTGTCTCTTGTGGGTTGTTGTACCAGTTGTTCGAGGCCCTCCCCCTGCAGGGAATCCACCATGTGTCTAATTCTGGCAGATGTTCCTGTTGGTATTGACCAATCTGTATCTGGAATGTTGAAGTCTTCCATTATCAGAACCTCCCCTTTAGCTGTCATGTTTTGTATATCTTCTAACAGTAGTGTGTCTATGTTCTCGTCCTGGTCTGGAGGCCTGTACACATCCCCAGTTCGTTTGGCTGCCCATTTCCTGTTTCCAGGGTGACCCACAGTTCTTCTGGCTCCTTATGTGTATTCTGAATTTCTGTAGCTTTGATATTTTCATTGACATAAAGCGGCCATCCCCCTTTGCACCTCAGTCTCTTCTAAACAGTACATAACAGGTACTGAAGTCTCTCAAGTATAGTTACTGGTAAACCATGTCTTCGCTAATGGCTACTGTGTCCAGTTTAGCCTCTGTCATTATTGCCAGCAGGTCTGGGTTCTTGTTTCCCAGACTGCGAGCATTTGTGTACATGATTTTCCATTGGCCAGATTTCAGTGTGTTAGTTGTTTGGTGAGGTCTGGCGTTTTCCCTGTGTGTTGTATGGGGAGCCGGACCTTTTTCCTTACCTGGTGATGCAAATGATCTACAAACATGCTGAACTCCTGTTTGACCACTAGCAGAGGGGGGAAGGGTGTTCTTCCCATTCGACGTATGGGGTGCTGCACCCCCTCCTCATTTCCTAGTTTAAATATTCTGCAAAGACGTCAAACTTCTGCCCCAATGCACTGATTTCCTCCTTAGTTAGATGCAGTCCATCAAATTTAAAGAACTTTGTCTCCCAAAACTGTTGCCAGTTTCCTACAAATTTGTGTCCTTTTTCCTGGCACCAGCCCTTGAGCCACATGTTTAGCTCCCCAATCCCCCCTCCTCTGACCTTCCATCCATCTGCTCCCCTCTCCCAGACTGGCAGGATGTCGGAGAAGGAGATGCCGGATGAAATGGATGATAATTTGTCACCCAGCCTGGTTAGGTGTTCCTTGGTCTCCACAACTGACCAGCTGACAAGATCGTTAGTCCCTATGTGTACCAGGACATCAATGTTTTCCCCTGCTTCCTGAACAATTTTAGCAATGCAGTCAGAGTCTCTCCACGCTGATGTACCTGGGAGACATCTGACCATTACCCCTGGCTGGAGATAGGTACCAACTCTCCAAACCATGGCGTCTCCTATGATCAGAAGTTTTTTGGATTTCTTTTTTGCCTTTTTTGTTTTGGTTCCTGTTTTGGGCGAGTTTTGTTGTGCTAGCTCCTGTGCTGCAGTGTCCTGCTGTGTAGTGTCCTCTGCCCCTTTGATTTCGGAGATAGAGGCAGATACCTGTTTGTAGTTTTTATATGGTTTGTGGAGGTGATATGTTGGAGAGCACCGAGTGAGCCAACCTCCCGGACCAACTACCCTCTGCGTATGGGGTGCTTCTGTTGGATATTGGGAAAATGGCGGGCAGTTCTTATAATATATTTCCTCTTGAATATGCAATTTGAGGTGCACAATCTGTGCCCATGCTGCCTGGAGCTGAGCCCTTAGATCTCCAATGGCCCAGCATGTAGGACAGTGTCCTAAATCCTGTAAAAACTGCCCTTCTGAAAAGTGTTCCGCAGTATCTGCAGTTAATGATAACCATTCCAGATAAGTTGCTGGGTTTATAACCTGGTCAGAGTAATTAGAAGGAAAAAAATTAAAGCAAAAGTTTGATTTTGTGTTTTGTTTGTTTATGTATAACTTGTTATAACAAGTTAAATTACTAGTGCCCCTGTAAATGAGGTCACTGTGTGGATACCCCTCTGATCCCCCCCCCTTCCTGCTTTGCTATAAGAAATGTCATGATTGTGCTACCCTATAAAAGGAGTGTAGTGTAGGGTGGTTGGGAATTGGGGTGGGTGGCTGGGATCTTCCCCTGCCGAAAAAGAACTACAGACAAAAGAAATATGGATGTAAGTGCAGAAACAATCAGCCAGTAACAAATGCAGTAGCCCTGAATGCTTATCTTAATGATAGATACAAATGTAAAGCACCAACTGTAATAATTTCACAGAAGATATACCCTGTAGGAAACACTTTGCTACAGAGAAGAATAAAGCAGTAACAGAAGATATACCTGGCAAAAAACAATTTGAATCAGAAGATTATAGCAGTAATCTGTAAGCACACACCTGTAGGCACACCATGTAATAATGCAGCAGAAGGTATACCCAGCAACAACAATTTGAATCAGAAAAAAAATAAATAAAGCAACAAAATGTTAGCAACAAATAGTAACAATCCCTGTGAGTACAAAATAAAAATAACAACACACAGTAAATCTGCCTAGCCAAAAGAAGCCTTAATCCTTTTCCTTGCTGTGGTAAGGTTCTTTGCTCTGTCCTTCCAAGCAACATAGAAGAAAAGAGCTCCGGTGAAGCTAGGTGCCTTGTCCAGCAAACCTAGTCTTCCACCTCCAAGATATCAACTAACCTGATCTTTTAATCCTCCCTTCTGTTGGAAGTTACTGACAGTTTGTCAGCTCCACCCCCAGATACACACCTAATCCCCTGGAAGAGCTGTGGGAGGAAAGTAGTTCCTTCAGTGTGAGAAGGAGACTGCAACACCTCTAAGACAAACAAAAAACCTTTCAGCAAAAAAAAAAAAAAAAAAATAGTGGCAAACAGTAATTTTGCTTAGCCTAATGATAAAAAGTCACAAAAAATGTAAGCACCACCTGTAACCAGGAATTTTTCTCCGTGCCTCAGCAGCCCTGCTCAGTGGCTGTTCCAGTTGGCTTCTTTTGGGAGTCCCCAAGAAGATCAAATGTCTACTTGATTGATCAGGTTTTTGCTGATATGGACCAAGTCTGTGCACAACATTTTCTCTGGTTCGGCCAACCCTGTTGGCTTGTTCTTCTGCCCTTTCTTGCCCGCCTTGGACCATTGCAGTTGAAGTAATGTCTGCTCAGTTAGTTCCTGTTGGCAGTCTGGAATCTCGATGCCTGCTTTGGAGAGTGGCTTGCTAGCTTGGGTTAAGGTCTCGTAGAGTTTGCTCCCCTCCTGCCAGTGGATCAAGAGTTTGGTAGGGTAGCGGAGCTGCGCTTTAATTTGTTTGCCCTTCAGTTGCTTGATGACCGCCAAAACCTTTTTCCGTTTCTGCATCATGGAAGGCAGGAAATCTTGGTCTCCAAATGCCCTTTTGCCGTTTAGGTTTTAGTCTCTCTTGGTCCAAGCTTTTCTTAAAACCATTTCTTTGACCGCGTACCTTGTGATTTTTACCAAAATGGACCTAGGGGGAGTGTCATTTCTTGGTCGGGGGCCTAACACCATGTGCACCCTCTCCAGTTCCAGGGGTTCCACCTTAGGAATTTGGAGTTCTTGTCTCAGCCAGAACCTGATGAATTTGGGAGGGTCATCCTGCTTGCTACCTTCTGGGAAGCTAAATATGCATATTGTCTTCCTTCGACCCCACAACTCAGCATCTTCAGCTCGTGTAGTGAGCTCCCGTTCTCTTTTTGCCAGAAATACTACCACATGGCTTAGTTTAAGCATGTCCTCTCTCAGCCCATCAACTCCGGTTTCCAGGTCCATAGTCCGCCTTTCCAGGTGCTTTAAATCTTGTTTGCTATCCTTGACATTGGCATTGATTCTCTGGAGCATTTTAACTATATGAGCTGTTGCTCTGCTGTCTCTTGAGCTGTGCCTCAAGGTTGTCTCTTTTTCCTCACCGCCCGAACCTGCTACTGACTCTGAGGCCCAGGAATGAGAGGTGCTGGGGCTGCAGTCTACTCTAGATCTCCTTCTGGTACTCTTTCTCGCCGCAAATCGTTCCCTCATTTTTGCTGCTTGACTCATACTTAACACTCACTACTTTTTGAGGTTGCTTTGGGGGGTAGTAGCACTGGATTGCAAAGGATTAAATCACTGCAGTCTCAGCTCTTTCTGAGGCTTCCATGCCAATTGGTGATGTCACTGGAAGTCTTCGATTTCATTCTTAATGTCAAAACCAACACTGCCATTTGCAATCAACATTGAAGTGTTCCTACTTGTCTGGCTTCTGCCACTAACATTGAGCTTGTTGCAGATGAGAGAGAGTGAGAGAGAGAGAGAAAGAGAGGGGTCTGGCTGCAGTGAGGCTGTAAAGCATTTGCCCAAGGTTGAGGTTGACTGGAGATGATTTTCAATCCCGCTTAGTTGTGGTTGCCCCTCTTGACAGTGACTACAGTAAGGTTTCTGTGGCATCCCTCTGCTTCTCTGGCTATGCTACAGCGACTGGTCCAGGTGGAGCCTCCACTCTTGCAGCTGGATGTGGGCACTTGTACTAAAGACTCAAGGCCCATGTACTGACTTCCCCAGGTTCTGTCAGTGGTTGACACTCAGTAAGGGTGGGTGATACCCTGTATCAATGGATGATGCTCATATATCTGAATTCACATATGTCATCCATTCCATCAATCTTGTTCGATGAGATAATAACCCAGTACTATCCTGTCCTTGATGAGGACCATCCCTTGTTCTTGGATCATGGATTGAATGTCCATGGTGATAGACACTGCCCTTGAGAAGGTTCAGAAGTGGGAAACATACCTGCTGATGGATTTTTCTTGAGCAGGATTCCTCATGTGGTTGGGTTTCCCTATTGTCCTGCCCTTGCTGGTCCCTGCACCCAGTGTTTGGCATCACCCAACCTCCTACCAGCTGCCTTCATGCTATATGGATCACAAATATACCATCCCTCTGGGTGGACTGTCCCACTTCTCAGAATATCCGGCGCTGGAGAGGTTAGTGGTGGACACAGTGTTCCTCAAGGTGAAGATGCAGGATGAGTTGGGAAGAGCCAATGGACAAGGAATCCAAGAAATGGGGGCTTCTTGGCCAAAAGGTCTGCACAGCTGCATCCCTGGGCCTGAGGCACTGTATGTTCTCATGATATGTATAAATATCTGTTTGCCTGTGTATATTTTGAAAGCTGTGCATTGTATGTTACTCCCTTTTCTTTTCCTGGGTCTGATAAAAATTATCATTATTATATAGCTTCTTGGTATCTATAGCTATTTATTTATTTTATATTATTTCTGAATGCAGTGCATTGTAAAGTGTTCTTTCTGCTTCTTCCATGTATTCCACCAGCTCTCGACTGGAAACTGTCCCATTTTGGACTGTTTGCTCATGTGGTAAAATAGGATTCAGATATTCAGATAAAATAAAGAAATCCACCAGGCCAGCTATGCAGCTTTGTAGTCAGGTTTGATCATGAGATCTTTGAGAGGCTCTCTAACTTTATCAGACTTCTCCAACGAGATCTTCAGAAGGTCTGCGATCTAGGTCTTTCCCTGGCCAAGCATTTGTTTCAGGTGGCTCACTGCTTGGCTGACATATCGGCACAAGCAGTGGCTGTGGCAGTGTCCATATGTCAGCATGAATGACTGCAGATTTCCAACATTGGATGGCAGACCTGCCCTTTACTGGGTCAGATCGGTCGCCCTTCGTGTCCGAGGGTTGTAGATTATCTCACGCATAATGCAAAGTCCAATATAACCGTGGACTTGGTGACTTTGGTCACTAGTCGAAGCAGCAGTCCAAGTCAAGACCATAGGGTCCTTTCACTGCTTCTTCTGGAGTGTGCCCATGAAGCAACAACAACCTCAGAAGCGGCAACAGGTCCATTGGTACCGCCAGCCAAGCCTTCCAACAAGTTTGGAGCCAAGGTCAGTGTAAGAGTGGTGGTGGTGAATCCACTGGAAGCCTATCTGGGGTGCCTCAAGAGCAAGAAGTGACAGTTTGGGTAGACCCAACCCCTCACCATCCTGAATCCTGTTGCAGTTTCCAGTTGGGGTTTAACTTGCAGACATCCGGCCATGAAGACGCTAAATTACCTCTTAAAAGTGTGATTTGGAAGTGATGGGCTTAGGGTTGTCCCTGGAATTCAAAACATTACCTCCGTGCCTGTTCTGGGTAATGTTGGAGAATTTGTTGACACCAGGCACTCTCTTCCACATTGTGGAATGAGGCTGTTCAGCTCCTTGAGCCAAGTGTGATCGAGCCTGTCCTGGATAGCCAGGCTTAGCAGAAACTTGTATCTCTACTTCTTGGTGCTGAAACAGGCAGGGGTCTAGCATTACATTCTTGATCTGTGAGTTTTGAACAAATTCATTTACAGTTCAAAGTTTTAAATGCTGACTCTGCACAAGATCAAGGCCATCCCTGGAGCCGGGGGCTGGGGTGGTTTTGCTTCCTGGATCTCCAGTATGCGTACTTCCATTTTCCAGTTTGTCCACCTAAGTGGCAGTTCCTCTTCCTTCGAGCAGTTGGGACCCTGTATTAGTTCAGGGCCATTCCCTTTGGAATGTTGTCGGCTCCCAGGGTATTCACCAATTGCCTGTCAATCATGGTGGCCTTCCTCATGCACAGGGATGATCAAGATATTTCCATGCCTTGATGACTGGCTTATTATGGGACACTCATTGGGGGGCGATGAATTGTCCAGGGATCTGGCCATCCAAGATGTTCCTAGACTTGGATCACCTGGTCAGTCTGGCCAAGTCTGCAATCACCTTGAAGCAGGCGATTGTACTTCTCCATGCCGGAGAGCATCTGTCCCTGGATAGAGCGAAGGAATTGTCCTCTTTTACCTGCTCATTTCAGGTTGGACAGTTATATCCATACTGGGATTTTCTCTGGTTTCTAGGTTTCACAGCCTCTGCCATGGCCATGTTGCACTAGACATGCTGGTGCATGAATCCCATTCAGTGGAAAATGGGGTGCCAGTAGACTCGGTTGCATGCAACCCTGAATTATCCAGTTCTGTTGAGCCAGCCAATGCTGGATGCAGTTAGTTGGTGGCTGATGGCATCCCATTTGTCTGGATTGAACTGTCACTCACCTTAATGACGTGTGCGTTGCTGTTGAGTTAGGGCGTACATCTGCTGAATTGCAGAGTACACAGGTTTTGGTCGCATCAGTCTTCTGGGACTCCATGCAGTTCACCTAGTGCTGATGGAGTTCACATCACTGGTTCTAGGGTGGGTTGTTCAAATCGATACTGACAACATGAGCACTATGTTTTACCTAAACAGGCAGGGTGGCATGCACTCCTTTCTCTGTGTCTAGAGGTGTTTTGGACATGGTCTTTGGCTGTTTCCATTTAGGTGGACCTAGTGGTGGTTCACGTTGCTGGAAACCAATAACCAGTTCGCAGATATCCTCAGTCATGTGGGAGAGAAGTCACACAGTGTTCACTGCATGCAGCGGTGGTGTCCCAGGTGTTCATTTTGTGGGAACACTGTTGGTGATCTGTTGACTTTCTGGGAGTACAGTGAGCTGAGATGGTTACGCGCCTATCCCCACAGCAGGGCACCCTGTGGGGGGATGCATTCTTCTCTCGGTCCTGGGCTTGGGGCCATCTGTATGCTATCCCTCGGTTTCCTTTGGTCCACAAAATGGTTCTAAGGTATATAGGGACAGGGTATCTGTGAATCTGATCACGTCAGACTTGCTGAGACAGTTCTGGTACCAGGCTCTCCTCAGTTTCAGCAGCAGACCTTTGTTGCTACTTCCACTCTGGCCATATCTGCTGATGAGGTCAGATGGAAGTCTGGCATTCTGACCTGCCATCCCTGCACCTTACCACCTGGTTCCTGAGTGGCTGGAGTTCACAGCTCTTGGATTTTCTGAAGATATTCTCCAAGTGTTGAAGGCCTGTTGGAAGGAGTCCATCCTCAAGACATGCACATGCCAAGGTTTTCACATTGGTGCAAGGAGCAGGGATTGGCTCCTCTCTCTCTCTCTCTCTCTCTCTCTTGCTCCATAGTGCACATTCTCGATTGATCTTTGCCTCACACAAATATGCAAGCCACATACATAAGGTGCAGCTGGTCTCCATTTCGGTGTGCCATGCCAAGGCAGGGTTACTGACACTGGAAAAGGACAACTTGAAGAGTCTTCTTTTCAAGGGGCTAGATCCAGGGGTTTGCAAATCTCAGTTCCTGACCCCCGAGGCTAAATAAACACTGCAGTTAGGCAGGGCTCTTTAGTTTGCCAACACAGGGTCTGGGCAAATGATTTTATTTATTTATTATTTTTTTAATTTTTTTAATTGAGCCAGCTGGGCTGTGTTGGACAGCCACCATTCGCCACTCTGGGACACATCATTTGCTTTGGCGCAGACTTTGCTGTCTAGTACCTCCCATCTCCCTCCGTGGACTGTGTGGCAAACACTGTTCAAGAACGAGGATGGCATCCAAGACTATGGTAGGCAGACAGTCTCGATCAGATATCGGATGGCTGTTGCCTTCTAATTGGCAGGCAGTGTCCAGTTCCTTGGCCACTGGAGCCCACACACAAGTTTGACACAGGCACGAGAGACTTCACTGAAGCCACATTCTGTGTGACATTCAGTTTCTTATTAATGATGTGGACATGGTCAAAAAAAGTCTGAAGGTTTGGTAGCCAGCCAAATAAAAAAAAGTTGGAGCAGCATTTTTGCTGTGTAATTTTCTGTGTTTTTCGGTGGGGAGGGGGGACATGGACAACAGTGGGCAAGCAGTGGGTATAAACAATCACTTACCAAGACATTTAAAAAACAAACAGACCAGAAACCCTTAAAGTCAGGATGCCAGAGAAACAGAGCGTTTGGTGTATGGTGATGCTTTTCCCACCGTGGGATTTGTAGCTGATGTGGGGGGGGGGGCCTTTCCCAGTCCATAGTCATGTACATGCATGGAGAAACGTCTGTCAAGGCAAAAAAAAAAAAATGACCATTGCAATAAAAGACAGGATGTCAGGGAAGACATAACCAGAGAGTTTAAACTAAGCCTAATAAAAGTAAGGTAGATGGGAAGCAAGAGCGTTTAAAAACAAATAAACAAAAAAACAGTTGGGAGTAGTCCGTTGGTGCAGTGGTAGCGTTAGTACTCTTATTGCTGATGACCTGGCTGTGGCTGGGTGCATGGAGGACGTGCCGCTATGTGCATTCCTGATGGCAGCGCATGACCTGCAGAGAGAATGCAAAGACTGGCCATGTTATCCTAGGTCAAGGTCCCTGGTATATATGTTCCCCATATGTCTGTCTAGCCTTAGCTGCCTAATGAGGCATGAGAGTTTGGGGTATTTTCACACACACAGTTTGACCCTCCGGACCTGGGACAAACCATGGCTCCATTGAAGGGCGTGGCAGATGTTGAGATGTGGTCTAGTCAGCTTTTACCTTGGAATCTGGAAGAGTGTGGATGCTGGAGATGGAAGAAGGAATGACGAACTGTAAGTTTAAAAAAAAAAAAAAAAATGACTGCTTTCCTGTAATGTGATTTGTGTGCTGCAGTCTGTGTGGGAGTGATAATGTGATGCTGGCCGCATCTCTCCAGGTTCTCAGACCTTAACTATAGTTGGGGGGGGGGTAGTATTATGACAAGGTTTTCCTTGTGGAACACCAAATGTGGAGCTATCCACATGCGAAATTCCTAACAAAGATAGATTCTGAGTTTCACCTTAACCGGGCACTCATTCTACTGACCTTCCTTTTAAAGCCTTATGCCTTGGCCGCTGAATAAGCACCCCACAGGACAAACCAGATGTTCGGAGAGCGCCGCTCTTCTGGGAACATGTTGAAGAATCTTGCAGCGAAGCTCACCAGCTGCTTGTCACATATGCGGATGCCATGCTAGGCAGACCGGCAGCCAAGCAGACGATTGATTGCTCAAAGGATAATCTCCTGCATTGCTCTGTGTTACAGGTTGGCTGGGGAGGAACCACTCACGCGGTTGAAGGCTAAGTCCACCAGACATACTGCTGCTTCTGTTGCTGCTACCAGGTACATCCCCATTTCTAAGATATGTAGGGTCGTGACCTTGTTGAATGCACACACACATTCTTATTAAATGGGCTTCTGGATGCCTCAGAATCCTAGCAACGTCATTGGTCTAAACACATCACCTGACCATTGGTTAATCTCTAGTATACACACAGTTTGTAACTAACCAGTCCTAATCTACCTAGCAACAGTCTAACAAAATGAAAATTAAACTTTTTCTATTAAAAAAAAAAAAAATTATACATTTTTTAACGCAGTAAATGGTTATTGATCATAGTGTATACGTTGTTTTATTGTGTCATATTTGCTATAAAATTTCTATGGTATGTAATGTATGTATTCTTACTGTTTGTATAGTGTTGTATAACCTTGACATGGAGTCTTTGTAAAGGAGTCTCTGACTCAAAGGATTGTAATTCCGATACTGTTCAATAAATAAATAAAAACATTTTATTTACATTACCATGACATATAGCACAGCTGGAGATTACATATTAAGAATACCGTGCTGGCCCTGTGGCGCAGTGAGCTGAGGCACTGGCGCCTTACCTCACACCACACTGGCGACCTGGGCTCGGGAACGGACTCAGGAGCCAGAGGGTTGGCAAGGGAAGAAGTAGGATTGAGCATCAGGAGGACTGCTGTCCTCTCCTGGGGTGGATTGGAGAACGGCGTCGCTCTGTAGTGGCCCCCGGTGGAGACCAGGGGAAGCTCAGTTGCGGCATGAGTAGGGAAATCTGAGGAAAAACTAGAAAATGGCTTCTCCTCCTACTGGATGACTGCCGCTTGGACCAGTGCCTCCGAGTTCGCAACAGCCTAATCTGGTCAGAAAGTGCAGCACCCATAGGGCCAACGTCTAGCCATTTCTCCTGAGAGGAGCACCCACCCAACGAAGGGTTACATCGGGTTGCCCTGAGGTGGCTGTGATGTGGGTCGGGATTGCCGGCAGAGGCGAGAGAGGTGAGAGTCCTTTTGACAATTGGCCTGAAGGAGAGGTAGGTGAGGGTCGCAGGGGAGATGAACAGATAAAGCAAAAAACAAAGAATATCATATGTAGAAGAGAATCGTTGCCAGGAGCTTCACCAAGAGCCAGATATTCTAGCGCATAACCTAATGCGGACAAAGTCTTATACCATAGTTCTTCATTTCTAAAATCTGCAAGTTGACAGCTGAGAAAGGGAAAAAAGGAAAACGTTGCCCTGTCAATAATTTAATAGTAATATGGCAAAACATCTTGGTTTTAGGTCTAGCAAATACTAACCCCCCAAATGGCAGTAAGTAATTATTAACAGAGAACTTGTAAACGGAGTATTGTTAATAGCAAAAACAACAAATAATTATTTTGAAAAAGAAACCATTCAAGAACAACATAGCAGTGGTGCACCTCCCAATCCCTTGTCTCCAGGACAAAAGGTAACAATATGCAAGATCTCAAGAAGTTGCCACAAAAATCCATCTGCTAGGCCCACAGAGGAGGTGAATTACTCTGAACCAGTTTCCTCTGTCTTATGTCAAGGACACCATATTTCTTAAAATGTATCATTTTGTAAACGAATGGCACTGGTAATTCTCTCCTTTCTTTCTATATCAGACACTATCAACCTCCATTTTGCCAGAGAAGGAGGCCGAGGGGATCGCCATTTAGAAGTGATACATTTGAGTGCTGCTACCCATAGAATTTTTCGAGTAGTGCTATTACAGGACAAGGTAGGGAAGCCCAGAACCAACTCTGTAAAGGCAAATGGGAAGGTTAGCCCAGTTAGTCTTTGGCTTTCTAAATAAATAGACTGCCGAAAGCTCAAAAGCCTGGGGCAGTCCCAATAAATATAACAGTGGGTTCTCCGGGCACCTCCACTGTCACGCCAGCATAGCTCTGTATGGCTGGAGTGAAAGTGTTTAGCGACTACTGGCATTCTAAGAAAGTGAACTGGCACTTTCCAGTTAAACATCCATCAGGAAGAAGATACGAAATCTGCCAGCCTAAGTGATGGCGCTTCCACCATTGGGCTAAGGTAATCTGGGTACCACTTTCCTGTTCCAATATTATCCGTATGTTGTCTAAGGGGGAGGCCTCGGAATGCGACAGGACTGCATAAAGTTCTGATAAATAACAACATTTCTTTTTAAGGGTGACAGCATCATTAAAGAAGGATTCAAGACTAGTGCGTTCTCTACGCGATTGAGGGAGGATACCTTGATGATATTATGTAATGTCTAATCTGTAAATATCTGTAATGAGTCTCCTTCTGAAGAGAATATCCTTCAATCTGGCAGAAGGCAGGCATCCACTCTCAACTGTATATTGTGTAAATGTGGTTAGTTTGTGCCATTCCCAGTAAGCATACCCAGAGTCTAATACAGAGGGAAGGAATGAATCTTCATGGCGAATGAGTGAGAGGTGTCCAAGAGTTTTAGGGGTATTCGTAAGCTTTTAGAGGTGCAATAGGAGACGCAAGGAATGTTTAAGCCAAGGGTTATCTATCCATGACCAGGTATGGGAGGGAATCGCGTTGGTAGGGAGTGTCCGCAGGGCCCAGCCAGTTAATGAGGCAGCTTCAATCTGATACCAACTGGACTCATTACGTCGTTTAGTCCAGGTGCAAAGCTGAGCTCCCTGAGCCACCAGGTAATCAAGATTGAGGTTGGGTAGCACCAAACCGTCCAGTGTACGCGGGACCTTCAGGACGCCTTTCGAGATGCGGGCATGAGTACTGGACTAAATAAAGCATTGAATATCCCTGTTCCTGTTATTCCAGTAGAATTTAGGGATAGGAATCAACAGGGTCTGAAAGTGAAATAAAAGGCGGGGAAGAACATTCATTTTAATAGCTTGAATTCTCCTGTATAAAGCGAGTGGCAGGAGAGTCTATTGGGCAAAGTCTGTCTGGAGGACATTGTATAATTTAAGGTAGTTATTTTTGAATAGTAACTAGGTTTCAGCAGACACCTGAATCCCCAGATACCAGAAGGTATTTTTCTTAGCCCATGTAAGGGGAAAGGAACACCCAAAATCTAGTGAGGAGGTTCCGCTTAGTATCATCGCTTCTGATTTATTAAAGTTAATATAATAACTGCCTCTCATTTTTTCCCATAGGGAAACCGGTTGTAATTTTGTCATTATAACCAACTGATTATAATGATGAACACACGCCTGGTTTTCCTAGCTCGGCACATGCACCAACCATGATCTTCCTCTTCTCTGTGCCGTTTCCCGCTGTCCCAGCTCCTCTGCGCCATAAAGTTCCCTGACAGAAGGAGTTAGCAGTAAGGTAATTTTTTTTTTTTTTTTAAAGAAAAATATCACCGTGCACAGCAAATGTTAATTTTTGGTGTGAAATAAAAAAACAAAAACTAAACGCTGCTTTAGTTTAGGAGCTGCTATGGACCGCACTGAAACCCCAACAGTCCGCGGCTCAACTCCATAGACAAATGCAATTATATAAAATAAAGCCTGAGTAGGTGGTCAAAACTCGGATTTTACACACCCATTCCGATGGGATGCCTTAACAAGCCTCTTGAACTTCACTCTTAGGGTTTATGCGGCATCCCACCCCTTGGGAGGGGGGTAAAATCCTTGTTATAACCACCTACCCATCCATTATTCTCTGTATCATATCCTGCCAAAGAGCCAAAATCCCAAAGGGCTTGTAACAGCTGTGGGAGGGAGGATTGCAGATCTGCAAGAAAAAAGAGGGAGTCATCTGCATGGAGTGCATGTTTTTGTTCGACTCTGCCTGCCATAACTCCCTTAATATTCACATTGCTGCGAATGGTAATCGCCAAGGGTTCTAGGGATAGGGTAAGTAACAGGGATGACAAGGGGCAACCCTGTCTGGTACTCCTCCCCAGCGAAATACGATCAGAAAGAAATCCATTTACTTTTATTCTTGCCTCAGGAGTATGGTTAAAAAAAACGTTTTACATTTTAAACAAAATCCCACAAGAGAGCAAAGGTTTCATTAACAAAAAAAAGCACTTCCCAGGTCAAAGAAACACGGCCTGTGTTACCAAACTCACACCTTCTACTTAGCAGCAACCTAACTGCAGGAAAATAAACTTACTTCCAGTCACAGAAAAAGAAGGTTCTCCATTTTATAAATGCAATAACCCACCCCAGGGCATTTTTGAGAATTAATGCACTTTCTGGGTGTGTTGAGCCACTCTGTCATTGGCCTCGTGCTTTCCCGTTCACCTGGAGCGTGCACTAATTCTTGAAAAATGCATGCTGTCTTGTGGGCTATAGCTTATTTATTCCATTGCAGCATCGACATGCTCAGTTGTCATGATGTTGCTTTTAGGTTCGCAGTCTCTTTTCACCTTATTTGTGGTACACATGTGGCCCCTTGCTCCTGAGTAACTGCTGGGAGTCTGCATAAGTGTGACTAGTGAACTGAATCCAGGTAGTTTGAAATCGAGGTTACTTACCTGACCTCCCCTGGCAGGACGTGTCTCGGATTCCTGTTTCCTGCCTGCACATCGGAGTGCAGTGGGAGTGGAGCTGTCGACAAGCATGATTGGGCGGAAGGTATGGTAGGACAAATCGGCTTCTGAGCTGGTGGTGAGCTTGGCCACTAGGTTTTTAAAGTCTGGTAGCCAAACCAATAATTTAAGTGACCAGCATTAGAAAGGGCCCAAAAAATGACATCATGTGAAGGTAACCAGTTGGCTGGTAAATTTCAAAATCTGGTAGCCAAACCAACCTTTTAGTGGCCATTGGTCACTTGGCCTCTTGATGTGTCCTACTCTGGTGGCAGGAGGAGTCGAGGTTGAAGACTTTTCTGGTCATGGTGCATGCTCAGTGGAAGACTGCCTGAGTGTGAATGTGAACTTAATGCTGGTAGTAGAACTATGGCTACAGGTAAGTAACCTCAATTTATAGGGGATATTTTAAACACAGGACAGGGATGTTCAGTCAGTCCAAGTTAAACGGGACCCTTCCTATATAAGGGGGAAGGAAGTTTGGTTGCAGGGCCTCTGCCCACCCTTTGGCTATGCGCTGGAGCCCCCTGCGGCCTCTGGCTCCAGACTTGAGGGACGCGGGTTTCATGGGTTGGAGGGGAGAGAGTGGAATTAGGAGAATCAAGAACGAGAGGACAGATGAAGGAGGTCTGCGATTGGTAGGCAGCTGGGGGCATGGGCGAGCAAAGGTTTAAGAAAATTTGCCTCGTGTCCCTCTGGCTCCTTCTCTACTGGGCCCACTTGGTGGATCTTTGCTGTCAGTTTTGTTAGATTCGGATGCTGTTTTGGACCAGCCCTTTCATGCGGCCCTCATAGCCAGATAGGTATGCACTGCTTTTCTCACATTCTGCTTCATGCCAACAACCCCCACCTTCTGTGTGTCTCTCCTTGTGCCCAAGGAGGCAGTATGATGCAGTGGTTTAAGGCTCTGAGCTGCAAACCTGGAGACCTGGGTTTGAATCCCACAGCCCCCACTTGCATATTGTTTGACCCTGAGCAAGTCACTTAACTTCCTTGTGCTCCCAGGTCGCACCTGGAATCAAGCTTTGGCTTAGTGTGCCTCTCCTAGTTAAACAATTTCCCCTTCCCTTCCTTCCATTTTGAACAATGTCCCGCTGACCGTGTGGCCCTGCTTTGGCTTGACCCTCCCCCTGCCATCATGCTGCTGCCTCACGCTTGGTTCTGTTTTCTCTTCCTTTAGCTTTAGACCTGCCTCTGGGGCCCTCCTTCCCTCATGTCTGTGCGCTGTGCTCCTGCTCTCCCATCCTTCAGTTGGCTCCCTCTGTTGTCCATCCCGTGGGCTGAAGTGTCAGGCCTGGAGGAGATGATTGCATAGGTCTGTGTCTTGGCCAAGGCGGGGGCACAAACTGGCTACAGCATACAGCTCCATCCTGGTGGGTGACTTGACTCCTAAAGGTCAGGGGAACGGGAGGGGAGGTGGGTGGGGGTTGGCTGTGGGTCATCCGGAAAACAAATGTGTCTTCCCAGTGCTTTTTTCAGCCCAGCTGTCCCAGACCACTGTTACGTGGGAGCTGGGCCAGGTGACTGACCCATTCATGCTGTCAGCCCCTTTGTGGCTCTGGGTGGTGTGGGCTCAAGCATGGGCACCCTGCGGTCGGCTGCCTTGTGTCCCCTGACCTCTGGCTTCACACCATACCAGGCTTCCCATCCATTCTCCTGCAGCTCTTCCCCTGCCTGTGGCTGCCCCTGCCAGCTCTGGGCTTCCTGGCCACCCTGCAGCACAGCGTGTCAGCGTGCCCCCCCCCCCCGAGGATGGCACCAGGAAGGGGGTGCTGAGCCCATAGTTTGTGGGACGAAAAGACCAGCCCAGAATTCGAGTTCTGCCACATTGCTGGGTGAGTACTGTGTGATTTATTTTTTTTTTTCCTTACTAGTTGTCCATGGGGAGATGGTAGAAGTGGGCAGTGGGTTTAAAATGGGAGGGGGGTGTTATGGATAGGATTTTCAGGGGTAATAATGGGTGGTGGTATCCTTGGCTTTGTTTGCTTTGCAGGTGAGCAGGGAGGGGCAGAAGTTGTACCCGAGTGAGGTCGGCAACTAGCAGGGCATGTGTGCATGGTTGCTGAAAACGTGATCCAGCTCCAAGATATGTTTACCAGCATGGTGGGCACAGTAACTGGTTCATGCGGAAAAGTCCTTACTGCATTGGCGCTAGCAGTGGAGGTCTGTTCTCGCAGGTTGGGTTACAGTTCTCAGCTTGCTAGATGCCTTCTGGCACCCCAGTACCTCATTCTGTACCTGTCCGACTGTGTGGCCAGCATCTCTTGGATAGTGTATGTCTGGTTCCACCCCAGCAGCATGGCAGATCCCTCACTATTGGCCCTCCTAGCTGGAGGATTCCCCAAAACTGGGTGGTTCTTCTAGCTATGGGCCCTACCGAGGAACTGGTGGACAGAGTGTTAAGCAAAACAAAACAAAAAAAACCTGGAGGCCAGAGTACAAGAACTGGGATGTCGGTTGTTGTCGTGCTGCCCTGAGTCCCTGGCCACCTATGTTCCTGAGTACTTAAAAGAAAAAAAAATCTGGAAGAAGGAATACATAGATATTGTCACATGTTTTATGGGGAGGAATAAATGAAGGAAGCAGAGAATGAGAAGGAGGGGATAAAGGACAGTGCGGCACTGATGTGGGTAAACAGGGACATGTTGCTGGGGATAACATCTTTCAACATCATGGCCACCATAGTGCTAGATAGAGAGCCTGTGAGGCACAGAGCCTCATTAACTACCAGGATTTAATTTTGAAAGATATTCTTCTTTTTGGAGGAGACATTTGGAAGGTACATGGAAAAAAATTCAGAAAGAATATGGCCGTGGACACATCCATAAGGTGGGGTGAGATGGAGGCGAAGTTTATATTTGGAACAGCTGTGTTCTATGTGACCCTTTTTCTCAGGCTGCAGACTGATAGTGATCTCCCAGTCATAGGGTCCCGCACCAGTGGGAGTGGAAAAGGGGAAGGAGAAGGTAAAGGGGATAGGATTTGCTGGAAACTTAATAAAGGGTCCCTGTTCATTCCAGCAACACTGTAGATTTCAAGTCGCCTGCTCCGGATGTGTGGCAAGTACACTGAGAAGCATCACAGTAAGAACTAACTTATAGAATACTAGATGGTGATACAAAGGCTGAACCCACTGTGGGCAGTACTAATAAGAGCATACCCCAGTTTGAGTGCAGACATTCATTCCATGGGTGGACAGATGTCCCAAAAGGACAGTGGCGGACAAGTTAAGAGATGGCTTGTACGTGATTTCCAGCTCCCTTATGTAGGCCCAAGAAGGGGGGTCCTAGGGATGCAGGCAACCTTAAGTCGGCCTTGGAGAGGCTCACCACATTAGTCAAGAAAATCTACAAGGAGGGTAGGGCTGCGTTGGATTGTAGATTCCTTCGCCACCACCTCTTATGGGGAAACTGAGGATATCTCCTTCTAGATTTGGTACCAGAAAAGGTCCCAGGAGCATTCCGACTTGTCCAACACCTCTCATTTCCATGGGGGAGGAGACATTTGGTAAATGACCATCTAAATCCCAGCCTGGCAGCTGTGGCATACACATCCTTTGACAGGGCAGTGGATTGGTTGGGTGCATGCAGCCGACGGACCCTAATAGCAAAAGCAGATATTGAATTGCTGTTCCGACTCATCCCCATCTGCCTGGAAGACATCTGCCTGTTTGATATGAGGGAGAGGGGAAAGCATTTTGTGGACAAGTGCATGTGTATGAGAGGTACAGTATCATGTGCAATCTTTGAAAAATGCTGAATTGGTTGGTCTGCACTGGGGTAAGAACAGAATCCATTCATTGCCTGGATGATTTTCTGTTTGGTCTGTTGGGGGGAAGGGGGTTCATGTGCTGATGCACTAGAGGTTTTCCTGAGAACCGCCCACAAATTCAGGGTCCCATTACCAAGTAACATGATGGCGGGCCCACAGTCCAGGATCATCCTCTTGGGGACTGAGCGGGACTCTGGCGGTGGTCTCTACTCTGCTTTGGGATAAGGTGTTGAAATCACAATTGACACGCAAGATTGGGCACTCCAAGAAAGTTGCCCTAAGGTTGTTGCAATCACTGTATGGGCATCAAGGTCATCCCCATGTGTCACCCCTTTTGTAGGAGGGACAGCTAACGCAGTGGCAGGAGCGAGATCACCTCATCATTTTATATGCATCATCAGGGTTATAAAAGCAGACAGGTATATCTAGGGGGCACTTCCTGGCTGACTGAGACTGTGTAGCAGGGCTCCACTCACTTGCCAGTCGGGGGCTAAAATTTTACACCAATACATCGGGCAGGGTGGGGTTTGGTGTATATTGCCAAGGGCAGTGGTGTGCATCTCCTTAGCCGCAGATATACCATGAGGAGGGCCTGACTAGGAGGAGTCTGACCATATTGGTCTTTCCCATTATAGCGGTGCTCAAGGTCTGTGGCAGGATGCAGAAGGACAAAAATGTAGAGTTCTGTGCAGACAGTATGGGGGTACTTCAGGTAGTTAGCAAGCAATAGGCCCACTGCAAGACAGGCATTGCTTTTCTGTAGGTATTGGTACTGAAATGTCTTCATCTCAAATCATATTTAAATGTTCAGGTCAAAACTTTTAGGACTTGCCCAGCCATGACTGTAGCTGAACTTTCACTTGCCCTTATTCATTACAATGAAATTAGCTCTGTTTGTGTACTTGCTCGTCAAAGAAATTTACTTGCCCCCAACAGGGGACAATAGAATTTGCACACCACTGAATTTTAAGGTAAAACATTTACCCAGGGTGGGTAATCAGATTGCTGCTGCACTTTCTCATTTTCAGTGGACCAGAATCTGACTGGTTGTACCTGAAGCTGAGGATAAGCTGCAGACCCACCCACCTGTGAGAACACAGCTGGGTGGGATTTGGCAGGTAATATCCTAATCGGTCCCAGTTGGGAATCTGGGGCAACTACAGCTGGAAAGCAGCCAACTTCATGGAATACTGTAAGGTGCAGGGTGGTCAGTGACCCATAGCCGGCATCATCGGGTAGCATGCTGGGCTTCATATTGTGTTTGAACAAAGGGGTGGCCTGGTTGACAGCAGGATCACAGTTCATAGGTATCACCTTTCAAATAAGGTATTTATGGATTCAGGATGTTGCCGGCATTTCGTCGTGAAGAAATTCATGGAGGGCTGGGCATAGCAAACATTATCAGGGAGTAGATGGGAGGAGTCCCATTTTGACCTAGATATTGGCCACACTGGTAGGGGCACTGGGCAGTTGCACAAACAACAGATACGAAACCACTCTTTTTCAGGCTGCTTTCTGTTTGGCATTCTCCAGCTCCTTCAGGGTAGGGGAGCTGTTGTGGCAGGGGTAAAGGGTGACACTGCTGGAGGACTTTGGAGTGAAGACCTAGTGTTGCAACCAAAGCTGATACAGATCAAACTCTTGAGGTCCAAGCTAGATCGGGGGGGGGGCGATTATCACCTTTTAGAGATTAGGTTAGGTCAACATGTGTCCACAAAGGGCTGTAGACTAATTTTGGTTGATACAGCACCTCAGTGGTGGGCATTTATTAATTCTTGCTGACTGCACCCACCCTGACCCGCTACCAGTTTGACAGAGGTTTTAAAATAGCACTGGCAGACTGGTGGGGGAGGTGGGGGATTGGACCTGAGGAAAATATGGGACCCGCTCCTTTAGCTGAGGGGTAGCTTGGGCTGACTCAGTGACACGAAGGGCTGAGGTGTTGGCGCCTCACCTACTGCCATGCTGGTAACCAAGGTTCGGGAACAGATCAGGGTTGCTTGGGCTTCGGCAGTGAGAGGAGGACTTAGCGACCCACAGGATGCTTTTCTCCTCTGGGGAGCAAAGCTTGCTGTCTCTGCTCCGATACTGCCACGTGGGTGACCCTGGGTGGTAGTGCAAACGGAGTCGCAATAGGATGACGAGCGCTTCCTGACTGTGATCACACCCACGGGATGCCCAAGGGGAAAAAGTGGTCTAAAAAGCTAAGGCCATTGCGGGATGATGCTGCCCACCCCCAACAGACTCTGCACCATCTATCTACTTGACTGCCTCTTGCTGCCTCCATTATGTAGTCTCCTCCCTGGCCTGGGTAAACTGGGAGGCTGTACCGCGGAAGGGGGGGAATGTGGGGCACTGCAAGGTGGCAGGGCTGTAAGCCCCAGAGGCGACATGTGACAGGCTGGGGGGCAGTGGCATGGCAGAAGGAGGCCAGCTGAGGAGGAAGGGGAAAAATAGAAGTAAAAAAAAACCCATAGGGGCAGCTAGCACAGCGGTGCACTTGAGCATGGTAGTGGGGGGACATAAAAAGATTGGAAGATGGTGGTCTGTACAATTTTGTAGGTATGTTTAGTCATTACACAACCACAGCTGACTGTTTTTCTTGCCTCCCTCTTCTCCCAGGATCAAGGCACCCAGCACAGATATGGATTGTGGGTCCTCGTACATCTTTTGGGCCCAGAAGAGGGCAGAAACGAGATCACATGGACTGAATTTAGAGCTACCAAAAGAAGAGGTAGCAGCCTGGTGTTTGGGCTTGCGAGGCATAAATTGGGAGCAACAGGGGCCAAATAAACATTTAGAAAACAGGCTTGAGTTGCCAGACCTTTTTAGTGGTGCACCTGGGTGGGAACACCATGGGGGCGCTAGCCATGCTGGAACTGATCTTGTGGATCAAAGGAGATCTGGCTTCCCTGTGGGGTCTGCTTCCTGAGTGCCTCCTAGTTTGGTCAGATGTGCTGTCACGCCAAGTTTGGAGCCATGCTCAAGAGCCCAAGGGAATCGACCAGGCAGGGGTAAAATTGAGCAGAGATGTGGGTAAATTCATTTTCTGCAGAGAGGGAACAGTGATTCATCACCGTGGCATCATAATATCTTGCCCAGGACACTCTCATTTGGACAGAGTCCACCTGTCTAATAGGGTTGGGCATTTTTAATTTCACATTGCAGTTAACTGTGGAAAACATCCCTGTCAGAATTGCTGCTCGCATCATTAAAGATGGTGAGACGTGATGGTGGTAGGGGCAAGCACAAACAAGGGGTTGTTGTGCTCCTGCCGTAGTGGTTAGGCTTACCTCGAGGATGTTGGGATGGCTAAATAGGTCCCTCTTTGCCTTGCTGGCCTGAAGTTGGAGGATGGTTTGAACAGGCAGGGGTGGTGGGTGGCGAATCCCCACCCTTCCAGAGGCAGGTTGGGTGGGGTGCAATTGGAAGGAGTCTTTCCCCAACTCTTTGCAAGCAGTGGAGGATGGAGCAGGATCCTCTATAGTCAGTGGCCTCCTTGCTTATGGGCTGGTCTCCAGAGTTCTTTGTCCCTGAAGTATCCATCTGTGACCAGTTCTCAGAGGTGGTTTATGCGAAGTGATGACATTGTTTTGTACTGTGTTGTAAATATAATGTGAATTCAATTTGAGTAAAGTTGTGCTTCGGCCTTCCAAACCCAATTTTGGTGTCCAGTCTGATTCTTCTCCTGCAACAGGAAGCAGCAGTGGTGGGTAATTGGTAACTGGGGGGCCTCTGTTGCCAGTGCAAAAATATGAAGAAGCTATGTAGTGCTTGTTAAAATCAAATGTGGGATAAACCAAAGGTGCTATGAAACTATTGACATATTTGTTTTTGTTATCTAGCAGTCTTGTGTTGCTGTTTGTTTAATAGAGAATAAATGTTTTGTGATAAACTCAGAAATGTATGAAGCCTTTGTCTCTTGAGTACACAGTTAAGAGTGTTTTAAAGGGTTCCATAAATGTGAACTCACGGGTTCTTTTGTCTGCCTGTTTATGAACATTGTAGTACACTTGCTTGTTAAGTCATCATTTGTCATTTGTCTATAAATAGTTCTGGGGATAATCCAGAGCTTTAAGCCAAGAAACCGTAACGTGATGACAGTCATTTTGGCTCTATGCTGCACTGCTGATACTGACTGTAAACATAAATAATATTGTTAATAAAATAAATTTTGAGTTTATCACAGAATAATTTCCTCTCCTATTAAACAGCAGCACAAAACTGCTGCATAAGAAAAGCCGGCAAGTTAATAGGTTCTAAGCTCCTTCAGATCAGCCTGTCAGATGCACTACAAAGCTGTTTTATATCTCTGTATTTTAACTTGTATTAACTAAATATCTTCATCCTGTAGTTAGAACTCATCCCTGCTAAAAGGAGTTTCAGCTTACATTATATAACATAACTTGATGAAAATGCACTTAGTTTTGAAAGCATGTATTTTTAACTTTTCATTAGCCTAATAAAGGTGCTATATTTATCTAACAAAAAGGTCCTCTTTTTGTTTCTCCTTTAGTTTTGTGTTGGTTGGCAAGGCATACCCGGTCTTTTACAGTTAGAAAAGTCGCACTTGAAACCCAGGCAGATTCTGGAGTTCATATTTGCAGAGTTGAATGCAGAACTGGACAAAGCTTTCCTGCCTCTGTAAAGGCAGAAGCTCCGATTCTGTATGCAGACACATTCCAGGCAAGTCAAACAAGGACTTGATAGGAATTCTTGAGACATGGTTTCCAGCACAGCAGTGGTACCACGGTGAGATTGCAAAGGGGGGATATCCAGAGCCACGTCAGGAGGCACTGGCATCAGAAAAGTGCACCAGTGCAACAACGGGTGCCAGTATTAAGCAGGTTGATACAAGTACTGGAGTGGTTGAAAGAAGTAGGCAAGAGAGGGAGAACTGTGCATGGACAGTACAGTTCTCATTAAATATATGGTATATGATGCAGTGTTTTTGTGTAGGGAAATCTGTACACTTCCAGATGCTGTTGTACCATAGTAGCGATATCAGAATGTTGTTGTACCTCAGTAACTTTTGTCACTATTGTGGTACAACAGCATAGGATCTTGTGTCTATTAAAAAGCTGCCGACACCTGTGGGAATACTGGGGGGGGGGGGATAATATTTAGAAAAATTTCAGTGCTACAGTCACGAACAACAACCCACCAATTTGGCAACCTGCCAGGAGGATTATTGGGGCACCAGAATTCTCTGTTCAGATACACAGGGGTTTCTGTTAGCCCCATCAGCAAGATGAAACTCTTCTTGGGACCGAAAATGTTCACCAGTTGGACAGAGACTTTGAAATATTGTCCCAAAATCCATCCTTTTACCTCTTCAGTTGAGGGATTCAAATCACAGTTAAAGACCTGTCTGTTTAGGCAGCCCTTTTCAGGAGATTGATAGCGCTGATAATTTAAGGTAACATGTATGAGCTGGATATATATTCCGGTGCCTGGATCCATTATCTGTTTGGAAGTATTTTTTTATAATATGTATTTGTATTGTACGGCGCTTTGAGCTCTGTAAAGGTGTCACATGAATAAAGACCCTGTCCTGTCATTTAGGAAGGCAGTACTGCGCAGTGGTTTAAGGCTCTGAGCTGCAAATCTGGAGACCTGGATTTGAATCCCACAGCCCCCACTTGCATACTGTGTAGCCCTGAGCAAGTTACTTAACTCCTCTGTGCTTCCAGGTTGCACCTGTAAACAAGCTTTCAGCTTAGTGTGCCTCACCTGGTTAAACAATTGGGGAGAAAAAAAAAAGTCATATCTCTTCTGTGAATTTCTTCTCCCTTTATTTATCACTCAGGCAATGTGCATGTAAACGGGGCCCTTGTACCTTAGAGTTCATCTGTCCCAATGGCTTATTTCCCACTTGAGGTCATAGTCCTTTGTTGTGATATACCATGGGAATAACTGTGATGTCACAAGTAGAATATTATGACATAAGATGAGCAATAAGCAACAGGAGCTGATGAGCCCTCAATGAACAGAGATCCTGTTTTCATGCATATCTCCTCAGTAATAAACAACGAAGAGAAAAATACAGAGCTGATTAGAAATATAAGTTGAATTGTACTCCACAGTATGTTTTTCAGAGTTCTCCTGGTGGCCTTGGCTGCGATTTAAGATTACTCTTGCTTCCCCACACTGTAGATTTCCACAGTGGAGATATCAGCAAGACTGAAAATACCCCAAGTGAACGTTGTGTTAAAATATGAACCCCTAGAAATGTTGTTAGCTGTCATGTACTGTAGCTATTACACGAATCACATTAAATTTTTTGAATCTTATTTGTTTTTTATTTATCTGCCATTCCGGACAGAGTTAGAAGGCAGGCAAATGAATTTAAACAAACAAACATATACTATACAAGTGAATTAACACGCAGGCCTCTGTCTCTTATGCTGTTGCAGCACCATAACCAAGGCTTATGTGTTTTTTTGTTTTTTTTTTGTCTGTTCACGGAAAAGGTTCACTCTAGCTCCCTTTAGTTTTCTCTGTTATTTTTTCAGTCTCGCTCTTATTTTGCTTCACTTTGTGCAACAGCAGCCCTCGGGGAAACCAGCCTCCCTCCCTCTGACCATGGCAATGGCAAGGGCACCTGATGATGGCAGCCCTTCTGGAAGTTGCATCAGCTTGGCAGTGGCAGCTCTTGGAGACCCCCTCTGGCCATCTCTCACCAGATGTACCCATTGGTTTTAGTGTTCGGCAACTTGTTTGAAATTTTTGGGGCTGTCTGGGAACGAAACAGCTTACCTCTTCTCCTTGCTCTAAGTTCCACATGAACCAAAATAAAGTAGGTGAAGCGGTCCTTTTTTTTTTTTTTTTAAAATGTTTCAGACGCGGCTGTTGGGTGGTTGAGAATGACAGTTTTGAATACTACTCTCACCTTTCAGGAAGATTCTATGTTATAATACCATCAATCTGATGTCAGATCAATGGTGTTATGGCTTAGAATTCTCATAGCAGTACTGTTATGAATTTTGATTGCACAGGTATTGCTACTGGGGGGTGGGGGAGTACACGTGTATTACAAAATAATGTATGGGCATAGGGTTCCCCTATACAGTTCATACATTGAATCACATTGGAGTACTGCTGTTCCTTCTGGAACCCCTACAATGAACAAGATATTAACAAGCTTGAGAGAATTCAGTGAAGGGCTACCAAGATGATATGAGGTGAGAACAATGAGAAATGCCCAGAGAGGCTAGAGCAGATAAGGTACACGCCTTGGTAAGGAAACGACTAAGAGGGAATATGATGCTGACCTTTTAAGTAATACAGAATGTACTCCTAAAGGAGTTGTTAGGGATGACACTACGACAAATTACCCGTAACTTGAGGGGGATACAATTTACAATTAACTTCAAAGACCATCTTAAATACCAAGTACAGTAACATTGCTGAGGATACCAATAGATATGTCACCGAGACAAGACCTGCTAACTGTTCAACGGCAGGGTATCTCACCCAGACTTCAAATCCCTTCATTTGAGAGTGTGGTTCTTGAGGAGGAATACTCAAACATCAACTCCTCAAACCAGGTCCCGGAAGTTTTGAATGTTGGTAGAAAGCCAGCAACTGTGAAAAATTATACTTCAGAATGGAAAAGATTCAGAATTTGGTGCGACTCCTGCTCTGTCACTACAAATGCTGTGGATGTAAGTGGTTTTTGACTGCTTGGCACATTTAAAGATGAACTGCACTGAACCTGTAAGTTCCTTTTCCCCAGTTTTCATGCTATTTTTTAAGTACTAGTTAGAATTCTGTTATTATTTCATCTATACTGGGCTTTTGGTAGCTTCAGTTGGTGTTTCTGATTAAGGCTGTAAACACTTTTTGTACCATTTTAAAACTGCATGACATAGTTTAAGTCCTTCTCAACCACAGAGTGTGACAGACCACATGTCAAGACATGCCCGGGTGCTGCATGTGGCACTGCCACCACTTTTGGTAAACTGGCATGTTCTGGTAAATTACGGTTGAGAAACGAGTGCTAGAGACACGCTAGTCAACCGAGCCACAAGGGCTTTGGCTATTGGTGGGCTCAGTAAGGAAACCACTGCTTCTCTACCACATCGGGAGTCAATAGCCAACTCATGTTTAATGGAATAACACTACTAACAACCGACCAACTGCAAGAAGGAGGGTTAGTACACACGTCAGCTATGAACACGGCCCTGTTAGATGCCCTCTTAGGCAGGCCAAATCTACCCCTTCCTGCCTGGTACCAGGTTTTAAACAGACCTAAATTGGAGCTCCCTTAACATAGTCCCTGGGTACCGCAGGTGTAGACTTGCTGCAGGTCCGTAGATGTTCCGTGGGTTGGCCGGCATTGGTGCCTTTTAAACAGAGCAGCGTGCTCAACTCCTCAAACCCTACAGGCCGTGCATTTGCTTAACTAGCAGAAAACCCCTCAAGACGGGGTATTTGTAATCTGGATTATAGAACACAGTGAAACAGATGCTGTGCCTTGAAACAGTGCTGCACGGTGGTGTAGTCATGGTTCCTGGACACCTGGATGGCTCCTCCTGATGCAGCAGGCCACGAGATCTCTGCTCTCTCAGGGCATCTGCTTCTTCCCTCTGCCCCATGCTGAACTGGCTACCTTGGGCACTGGGTGCAGGCTCCTCCGACCTCCTTCCTCTCCTTCCAGACTGCTGAGGCCCCGATCTGACCCTCACATGTCCTGGCTTCCATATCCCTAATTTAAAGGTAACCCAGCAGCATGCTGTAGTGCCTGTTGCAGGACTCTGATCAGCAGCCCTTGATCTGTTTCTCCATGCTAAATCCTCAGTATTGCCCACATGCTGCTTGCTCGTGGTTGCCACTGTGTTCCTCTCTGGAACTCAGCAGCTCTGTTCACAGTTTGCTCTCTGCTTTTGTGGCCTGGGATGGCACAGCCTGCATTCATTCCCAGCACTGCAGACCTTTCCACCACGAGATGTCCACCAGCTGTGCCCTCCTCCATCACAGTCCTGCCTTTATAGGCCCTGCTCACAGTCTGTCTTTTATTGTGCCTGGGGCTGTCACTGCAGAAACTTTACAACACACATGACACAGAAAAGGCACCAGAACCTGATTCCCCTCCTTTCCCCATAAGCCTTCTGGAATCCCTCCCCTTGCGAGGTTTCTGAATGCGGAGGTGGGTCCACCAGAGCAAGTCCATTACACTACCCCTTCCTGTATGAGTATGCATCCCTGCACCCAGTTGGCACAACTCTGGGTATGAGTCACTGTCCATAACGTAGTCTGTGTGCCGACTAGGAGCCCTGCGCACTCTTCTGCAGTTCAGCACCACTTATGTTCCCTGGCAGAGCAGGGGTATCACGATCTCATCACTGGGCCATTCTCCAGGATCAACAGCGTCAACTTATTCATGTTCTAGTTCTGGGGGACCAATTGCACCAGGGTCTGCTAGGGAAGCCGTCCTTTTGGGTTTACCAGTTTCTCTGTCCTCATCTTTGAGTCTTTGCTGTCTGGAAAACGAGTAGGCCATGGTTCTTGTACCAGTTTCTGTCTGTGTTGGTGGCACTGTTGCAGCCTTCGAGTTTTTTTGGTGGCTGCCTGGCCACTAGAGGCAGAAGTTCAGGTGGGGGCTGTGGTTCAGCAGTTGTCCCGTCAGTGGCCTGGCCCCATGATAAGGTTTCAGTTGGTTATAATGCATGATTACAGTGTGTCTTTTACAGATAGCATTACAAAACATCAGAGATCTTCTTAATCACTTGATACGTGCCCCTGAACTGTGGCTGCAGCTTGGGGGAAACACCCTTTTTATGACTGATTCTTAACCGACGCCCAGTCACCCTCTTCCTAAACCTGGCCAGTTACTTTAAGGTTGTACTGCTCTTTCTGCTTATCTGTTGCCTTCTATAGGTGCCTCTTTAGCTTTGCAGCCACTGTACTGAGGTACCCCGCCTTTTAGTCACATGACAAGCAGAATAAGTGTACCTTTCCTGGACATCTGCCCCATCGAGTAGCTCCACTGGGAGTGGGATTTCATGACCAAACATCACCATAAATGGGGTGCACCCAGTTGTGGACTGTACACTACTCCTGTAAGCCAACTCCCTGATCAGGCAGTGGGTAGGCTTTGTCCTATTTTGTGAAATAGTCTGCCACTACTAAGATATACCTGTTTTTCTTAGGGGGCAGTGGCAAGGAGCCCAGGATATCCATTGCTACCCTCTCTTAAAGGGCCAACTAGTTTGGAACAAGATTGTGAGGGCTCTGGCAGCGGCACCTACAGCAGCTTTCCTTGACAGTCTTCACCATTTATTACCGCTGAGTGTAAGCCAGATGCGCGCATCCTCCACGGGAGCCTTTTTTTTTTTTTTTAGAGGGAGGAGTTGGCACCACCCACATGTGCAACGCACTGCATGGTGCATGTGGGGCGGCCATTAGGCACCGCAGACTCCTCCTCCATCTCAGTTCTGTTTGTCCCACCATCGAGTGACAGTTATCTACTGCGCTATTAGGCCTTTAACTTTTCGAGACTGAGTTTTTGACACCGCTCCTTCATCCCGACGTTGTTGAATCCGGTGAGACCATTCTTTGTTATTTCTCGATGGCACCAGGATCTTTTGCTTGTTGTTGTTTTAATTTTGCATCATGTCCAGTTTGGGAGTCAGACGTAAATCTAAAGTGGGCCATGCACCCATGCGTTGGTGCCCCTGTGGCCGGCACGTCTCCGTTATGGATCGGCATGATGTTTGCCTTTGGTGCCTGGGACCCAAACGTGATATGGACCACTGTGATGCCTGTTTCTCCATGGACCGCCGCGTCTTGGAAATCTGCACATTTAAAGTCAGCAGGGCTCCACCGCCTTTCGGAGGACGACGTCGCCAGGCCAGAACTTTAGACCCTTCCTCCAGGTCCCCTCCCGGGTCTATATGGCCCCATGAGGAGGAGGCCTCCTCCAATTCCAGCCTTGCCGAGAAGGGGGTTTCTTCTGCAGCACTGGAGGAACAGTATGATTCCTCCCGGAGTCACACCGCTGCGCCACTCCAGCAGTCACCTCCATGGAGATGCAGGCTCCCCCGGTGTTGCGGCCCACGGTTGCAGAGCCCAGCACTGGTGGATCCTTGGTGCTGCCAAGCGGTGCTGTTCCTGATCCTGGTGCCATTCATGACGCCGGTGACTGGAGCGGTGCCATTGGCGGCGCCATGTCCCGTGGCGATGCCATTCACGGCGCCGCTGCTAGGAGCTCTCCTGGGGTCGCTAGCCTGGAGATCGTTTTGGTCACCTCCTCTTCTGAGGGGATGACTAGGAGTTAGACCTGGACTGGCACCCTGATTCTTCAGAGTCTGAGGGCTCGGTGGGACGTGGTGTCAGGCGTCCCAGCATCCCTATCTCTGAGTCCCTGGAGTATGTTGCCAGCGAGGATCCTTTGGCTGGGAGTGGCCTTGGATCTTTTGGAGGTGATGGCTCGGGGACTCAGGATGGGGTGTCCTCTTCTGCGGAGGCCAGGGCAGCTGCCATTTTTGGTGTTACTGGCCCCTCGGGAGGGGGTGGGGACCCTGCTTCTGTGGCCTCCCCCAAGGGGGGTCTGTGGAACCAGGGACCCCTACGCTGGTCTTGAGGAAGAGGGCTGCCTTTAGAGTCTGAAGGGTTGAAAGGCCGGGGCAAGGGGTGGAGGCACTCTCCCACCACTCCATGGGGGGTTGGGAGGAGTCGCAGCATTGAGTCTGCCTTTCCCTTGAGGGATTTAGGGCACCCTTGGGTGGCAGCGCAGAGGGTTGCCTTTCTGGACACATGCAACCCCAGGTGTATCACAGGGAAGACTCCCATTCTGGGCTGTTCCGGAGTTTGCCTTCTCAGATGTCTTCCTTGCAACCCAGCATGATCTCAGGGTACCCAGTCATGGTGGCATCGTCCCCTGGATCTCAGAGCCCTGGTAGAGGCCAGACATTTTCTCTGAGGTGCCCATCAGCCCATCCCTCTGCAGACACCTCTCCCAGGCCATATGGGTCCTATGGGGCCCTTAACCTGGGAGACGTTTAGGGCTACTGCGGCAGCCTGTCCTTCCTATGTTAGAGCCATGGACGAACAGATCTTCCGCCAGTCCCCACCGCAGGAGTCCTCTGAACATTCATGCTTCTCTTCCTCCTCATCTCCTTCTTCTGAGGGAGAGGAACTTTCTGTTCATCTGACGCTGATTTCACTGAATATCAGCGGTTCCTTTCAAGGCTGGTTCAGGAGGTCCGTATTTCCTATGTTCACAAGGACAATACCGAGCGGCAGACACATGCTTTCCTCAGTGAATACAGCACTCGCCATCTCGTGGTGCCCTCCTGGCCCATCCCCTTCCAGAAGGCATCTATCCACACCTGGCAGTCTCCAGCCGCCCCTTCTCCAGCCCTGGCAGACTGCAGGAGATGGTATTGTGCCCCCCAGGAGTCTCTAGGTTCCTACCTCACCCACCTTCAGGCTTGTAATCCCTAGACATTCCCCCCAGGCCTTGGCACCTGGCGTATGACTGACCCCCAGATCCGGATTCTGTACAATTTGACTGGTGGGGATAAAGAGTTTTCTCTTCAGCTTGTGCATTAACGTGCATAAGTTCACATCAGGCACACTACGCTGCCTACAACAGGCATCTGTGATAGATGCTAGCCCAGGTCTTAGAATCGCTGCCTGATACGGAGCAATCTAGACAGGTCATCGTCCTCTCTGCTCAAGGTCTGGAACTGGCAAGACACCCAGCAAGGGCATCTTATGATGCCAGTGAGGTGGCTTCAAACAACATGAAGTCTTGCTGTATTCTGACTATATGCAGGTAGCCTCAGCACTCAAACTGCTCTGGAGAGTAAGGGGTTAATTCTATCCCAGGGCATAGAACGTTGAGCGTGCGCTCATTTTTCAGACCTCTGTCTCTGGTACATTTCAGGGCAACCGTCAGATTCTTTACTCCGCCTAACTGAAGTAGCTTCGGAGATTTCTCCTTTGCTTGGGTTCGGTAAAGTTTGAATCGGTCGGTTTGTTCGACTGCTTTTCTTGTTTTTTCGGTATCAGATCTCTGTCTGTGGTACAGGGTAGGGTAAGTAGAGAGATAGTGAGCTGTTTCTGAATTTTACTGTGTGGAAATTGTTTTTTTTCCGTTTCCTATCGGTCAGTCCAGTTAGGAACCGAAACAATCTCTTATCTTTATTTTTTATGGGTTTTAGTAGTGGTGTCCGGTTCTTGTCAGTTTCAAAAAACTGAGATTTTCTTCATGTTTTTTTCCACAGTCTGTGACACAGTTGGCAACCGATAAGGGTGTATTACCTGGCTTAAAAGCTGTAAAGGGTAATTTGGTGGGTTAAGGCTTTATCTGAGAAACCCAAAAAAAAAACCTGTCCTGCTGGGTTTCAACACTGTACTGAGTGTGGGGAGACTTTTGCTAAAGCTGATCCCCACCTAATTTGTGTTTATTGTCTGGGGTTTGACCACCTGAAATCAGACTGCCAAATATGTAAAAACTTTACCCAAACCACTTTGGATAAGAAATTAAGCAGGCTGAAGGAAAGGGAGGCCGAGAAGCCCGCTGACCTGGATGGCCAGCCCTCTTCAGTTCCGACCGAACCTGAGGGGGTGCCTGCTGGCAGGGGTGATGCACCCTCGGGGCAAAAGGAGATCTGGCTCTGAGGGTTCCATCAAAAAGGAAAAGGAAGTAGGCCAGTTCGGATCCTGAACCTCAAGTTCTAACCACCGCTGAAATAGCCAGTGTGATAAGCACTGTGCAGTCGCTTCATCCGGTTTCTTCTGAACTGACCCCTCCAACTAAGCAGTCGGTTCAGCTGGACCCAACTCCATCAGATTATGATCCGGAATTGTTTTATGATGTGGAGTGGGAGGGAGACGAAGTGGAGGAAGAGGATTTTGAGAATACTGATTTTGGAGGCCTAGATGAGCCTATAGAGCCTGACATCTCCCCAGACAGGCCTTCCAGTGTCTCCCGTCCCAGGCTTTCTGAGTCCCCTTCCCATTTTCTGTTTTACAGAAAAGTGGCTGAAACACTCCAGCTCCCAGTGGTGGAAGCTGATGAAGAGGAAGAAGAAGAGCCTGACTATATAGAAATGATGGACATCCCAGAGTCCAAAAGGCTGTCTATCCCTCCTCACAAGTCCTTAGGGAAACAGACAAGAAAAATGTTAAAAATGCCTAACTGTTTACCTCCTGTGGATAAGAAAATGGACAGGAGATGCACGCTGTCAGGCTCAGGTATGGAATTTTTGTACAACCGTTGCTGCCATGTTGGGGTAGTGCAGTCTGCAGCCTGTGACAGGGCTAACATTCCTTTGGCTTCACACACCCCAGATAAATATTCCAGGAAAGTGGATGCCATGGCCAAAAAACAGTACTTGGCATCTTCTTTGGGACTCAGGCAGGCCGCTTACATGGCCTATACAGCTGGGTACCAGAAGTCTAGGTGGGACACAGTAATGGAACTGGCAAAGTAGGCCTTCCCCCAGCCAGCCAATGAGCTGGAAGAGGTGGCTGCTGATGGAACTGAGGCATCAAACGTGCAATTTCATGCTGCTGTCAACTCTAATGATGTTGCATCTAGAGTCATGGGTACATTTGTGTCTCTCAGGAGATTTGTTTGGCTCAGATGTACTAGCCTGTCTCAGGATACCCAGGCTAAGGCCGTGGATTTCCCTGTGGTGGGTAATTCTCTGGGGAGCAGACAGGTTTGCATGAAGAAAATGAATGAATACAGGACCACCTACAGGAGTGCACAGGCCAAAGAGAGGCAAGCCACTCCTCAGAGGCAGCAATCTAGGGGCAGGGGCAGGCCTTTTTACCAAGCCCAGGCCTCCTCTCCCTTCCCCCAGAGTGAGTTCTTTAGAGGGAGCGGCAGAAGGAGGATGAGCAGGGCTGCATCCTCTTCCCAGACCAAGGCTCCTGCCTAACAGACACCCTTATGTGTCAGCATTTGGGCCGCCTCCCCTGTACCAGTAGGGAGCAGGCTGGCTTACTACCTCCGGGCCTGGAAGTCTGTTACTTCAGACAAGTGGGTCCTGGAGGTAGTAAGCCAGGGACTGACTCTCAGTTTCAAAAGATTTCCAAAAATGAGAGTCAGGTCTTTTCTTCCTGCATCAACATCAGAGACCATTGCCTTAGAGGCAGAGGTTTCTTCCCTGCTAGCTCTTAAAGCTGTGGAAAAAGTTCCTCCACAACACAGGGGCAAAGGGCTGTACTCCAGGTACTTCCTTACTCTAAAAAAGACAGGGGAGTGGTGACCCATCCTAGACTTGAGATATCTGAACAAACATCAGAAAGCCAAAATTCAAAATGGTGACTCTGGGAGTAATCCTCTCTTGTCTGAGGCCAGGGGATTGGCCAGCATCCCTGGACCTCAAGGACGCCTATTTCCACATTCCTATCAGGTGCTCCCACAGAAAGTACCTCAGGCTCGAGTTGCCCTCAGGCCATTACCAATTCAAAGCATGCCCTTCAGCCTCACTTCAGCCCCAAGGGTATTTACAAAGTGCCTTGCAGTAGTAGTGGCCTTCCTTCCTGTGAATTGTGGCACAGTCATGGTTCTCGTGCCCTGATGGCTCCTTGTGATGCAACGGGCCACTGCATCTCTGCTCTCCTGGGGCATCTACAATGCAGTTAGTGTCCTCCTTCTGCTCCGTGTTGAACCGGCTACCTTGGGCACTGGCTGCAGGCTCTTCTGACCTCCTTCCACTTGTTCCGGACTGCTGTGGCCCTGATCTGAGCATCCCACATCCTGGCTTCCAAACCCCTAGGTAGGAGGCAGCCCGGCATCATGCTGTAGTGCCTGCTACAGTACCTGGATTAGCAGCCCTTAGTCTTTTTCTCCATGCTATATCTTCAGCATCACCTATGTGCTGGCTTGCACGTAATTGCCACTCTCTTCCTGTCTGGAACTCAGCAGCTCTATTCAGTTTACTCTCTGCTTTTGAGGCCCAGGATGGCACAACTTGCATGCATTTCCAGGACTGCAGACCTTTCCAGCATGAGATCTGCCCTCTTCCAACACAGTCCTGCCTTTATGGTCTCTGCTCACAGTATGTCTCTTGTGCCTGGGGCTGTTACTGCAGAAACTCAACAGCCCACAGGACACAGAAAAGGCGCCAGAACCTGATGACCCTCCTTTCTGTAGAAGCCTCCAAGAGTCCCTTCCCTTACAAGGCTTCTGAGTGCGGGGGTGGGCCTGTCAGAGTGGGTCCATCACAGTAGAAATCCGATGCATTATGACAACAGTAGCCGAGCAGAGCAAGGGCATAACCTACATCATCAAGCTCCAAAATGTATTTACCACCAGAGTGAAAATCACAAACACCCACTGCAATAACTAAGAAGCATTTATAGACGGAACAAGAACATAATTTGAATCAACATTAACGAACAGCTTACACCGTTGGGAAAACATGATATTTAGACACAGTTCAGCTTGTATTTGATGTATCATCTATAGATTTTTCCTCTATATTATTAATTACTAAAGAAATTCCCACAAAATCTTTATTCTTTAGAGTTCAGCTGCCTCTATAGCTTATTCACTACTTGAAATTATAATGCTCTGTGTCATAGAATCATAGATCAGGAAGCACAGGCAGACCATGTGAAGTTAGAAAATTTAGAAGTAGCATTTTATTTTCAATGAAATAAAATAAAGATGTACAGGATAGCTCTTCACAAAGGCAGTACAAACAAAAATCCTTCCTCTGAGTCTGTCTGTAAATTATCAATCTCTATATAGACAAAACATTGTTCTCTTTATATGAGATGACTTTGCCTGGCAGTTTAATCTCTGCATCCTGGTCTTGTAAATTTCATCTTCTATCTCTCATAGAATGTATCAGACCAGAACCAGCCTGCCATTGCAGTGGTTGGATTTCCACTTGCGACGCTGATGACCCAGGTTCAGGAATGGACCTAGGAGTCGGAGGGCTGGCCAGGGGGAGAAGGATCGAGCATCCTGTGGACTGTTCTCCCTTTCTGGGGGGAGAGGAAGAGTGTCCAGTGCTTTCTGGACCCCTGGTGGAGGCTGGGGGTACCATTAGCAGCTGGTGCCATCACCTTAGGGGGCGGGGCAGATGCTGGAAGTCATTGCACATCCCAACCCCCAGGATCCAGCAAAGCATCAAAAAATGCTTGCCTCCTGACATGACGACCTACCCTGCCACCATCTCCACTGCCTTCCGACGTCCACTGATGGGGTCCCGCACCTGTGGCCCTGACCCGGGGGGTAAGCCAGAGCTCAACTACAGAGTCCATTGGGAGGGGGAGCCCTCCCAGTGGCCCTGCCCACGGGGGGTTAGCCTGGGCATGGGGGACAACTGGCAGGGCAGGTCTGACCACTGAACGGAGGATTGGGGGCTCTGGAACAAAAGAAGCATGTATCCGACCTTTGTCAGTTTCCTTTCTGTGACCAGCCAGAAGAGCACATCCAGTCTTCATCAGGTGCAGCAAAATAGAACATTCTGTCCTAGTGCTGGTCCCCTGTAGACAGCTCTGCAAACAAGCTTGTGGAGGTCAAAATGTTGAGTCACACCTGTAAAAAGATTTCATGTCCAGCGTGCCTACCCATTAAGCATACTAAACAAGCAAACAACAAAATAGTCATTGTATTACAGATTGCCATTTTTAAAAGAAACTCGAATAGCTTTCTGTATTCATTTCAACAGTGTAATTATATACATTTGCAAAGTAAGAGATCACAGTTTCACAAACAGATTCATATGTATTTTTGTAACCACAGAGAAGCAAGGGAATAAAGAAAGAATGGAAACAGCAAGTGAAGGAAGGGAGAAAATGGGAAAACTAGGGGACCATAGGTGTGGCCATTTCCTAGGTGACACAAGAAAATCTGATTGTGCAATCAGACAGACAAAAGGCAGAAAAGTGGCAGAATAGGAGAGGACAAAATAGATCCTTGCTTTTAACAGTCTCTGCATAACAAATGGGACAGGGTCTTAACCCAACCCTGTCACACTCTGTTGTGACATTACACTCTGTTGCCATGGGAATCATTGTGATGTCACATAGTATTATGACACTGGGTTGAAAAGAAGCAATAGGTGCTGATGAACTCTCAAGGAACGACTATCCTAATATTCCCTTGTCAATCTTCACCATTCATTACTGCTGGGTGTAAGCCGGAAGTGCGCACCCATTCTGGGAGTTTTTTTGTTTTTTTTTTTTTTGAGGGAGGAGTCGGCATCAGTGGCGCCGCCCACGAGAGGAGTGCACTGCATTGTGTGTGATGGGCAGCCGTTAGGCGCGCAGACAACTCCTCTGAAAATTAACATCTTGAACTGGTGGTTTGATCCATTTGGCCCCTGCCTTCTCCAGGGAGTCAAAAGGAGCTCCTTCTGTCTCTGTCCATCTTGACAAAGAGATTGCCCTCTCTTAGGGCTTCCCCTCACCCCCCAGTACTAGCACATATCTGTGTGTTAGAGGGGTCTTTTTCCTTTTACCTAGTTGGGGGCTCTCCCTCTCCGGAACAGAGTTTGCTTTGGCATTCTGTGAGCTCTCAGCTTGAGTGATGGGTAATAGGATAGCAGGATGTGTAGGGAAATCTGCCTCTCTCATTTCAAGCTGTCTAGAAGGTTCGTTTGAACCATCTGAATCAGTTTTGTCTGAAGGGATCCTTGCTTAAGATCTGAGCTGATAAGCTTCAAGCCAGTTTCACTCAGGATTTGTGGCAGTATTTTTCCCTCCTCCCAATATCCTCTCCTCTTCTTCTTCCCTTTTCTTTCTTTCTTTCTTTCTTTCTTTCTTTCTTTCTTTCTTTCTTTCTTTCTTTCTTTCTTTCTCTTATCTGTTCCTCCCTCAGAGCCGCCCAAGGAAGGAGGCCCTGCGGTCCCTTAGGTTAGGATTCTTCTCTTTCCTGTCCTCTTTTTGGCTCATTCCTTTTCAGTTTGTTTCCTTTCTTTTAACTATCCATAGGCTCTCTTGCCTCCCTCTTATTCTTCTAATTCTTTTTATTTCGTCTGTCTGGCTTACAAAACTGGGATGGAGTAGGAGTCTGTGGCGCCTAACAGACACCCCTTTCGCACCACGCAGTGTGTTGCTCTCATAGGCAGCACTGTTGGCATGGACTCCTTCCTCAAAAAAAAAAAAAACCTCCCGTAGCGGGTGCATGCTTCCAGCTTGCACCCAGCAGTAATGAATGGTGAAGATACAAGAGAAGATCAAGAATTACTGTAGGTACATAATTAAGCAATATACCATGAGTGTTAGTGATGCTAGGTTTTACCCACGCCCTGTGGTGTTGTTCGGTCACGAGGCGCAGCCGAGTGACCAACAACACAGCAGGCGTGGGTAAATCCTGGCATCACCAACACCCTCGAGTGGCATATTGCAATTATACAATGTCCTCCTATTTTTGGCACATAGAAAAAAATAGTAAATCAGTTTTTTTATTCATTTTCAGCAATATATTGCTGTGTTTATTGTTCCACTGGGAAAAAATACTCCCTGGTTGCTGGAGCCACGCTGCTACTGTGCATGCGCAGTACTGAGTTAACATTGCCGGCTGCAATGTGTTTTCGAGGGGCTGGGAAATGTTAAAAATTGTGCGTGAGGCGCAGAAGACAGTATGAAAGAAATATCAATGAACATGGGAGAAAGCGCAGTTTCAGTTTCATCGGAGGTATGCGGTTTCCTGTTGTAGTGACTCATTTGCCGGTCGCTATCAAGCACGGATTTTCGCGTCTTTCCGGAGCTGTGTTGGTGACTGTTGGAGTGATTTCGGGGGACATCCTGATGCGGTTGATCAGTGGCTGGCACCTCTTCCCGTGGGGTGATTGTAGATTTTACAACGGGAGAGAGGTACGAGTCAGCCAATCAGGACAGAGCATTTACGTTCTGTTTTAATGCCCATTGTATAATTTCCATTTTTTTATGCATATGACCTGAGTAATAAGTAATATGAATGAGATATAGAGCTAAAGAGACATACAAGCTGCTTTGTGTCCAAATTTGTTTTTTAAAGTTCTTTCAGAGGCGATGCTGTTTTTTTAGAAAATAGAAGTTACTGAGAAAAATAAATTGCAGATTCAGCGTAGCTGTCCTTCAAAAGACAATGTTAAAAATCATACCCCAAGTGGCAGCTATTTCTGCTTTCATATCTACAGGTAGGGAAAACTCCCCCGAAGCTCACTTGGTATTAGAGATTTTTCAAATGATTAAACCTTTTGTATGCCCCTGTGAAGGAACCAGTCTCATCATGGGGTTTAACCTTGATTCTTTCACAATTGATGAATCTGCCCTTTGAACCTGTGTTTTCATCAGAGAGCAAATATTTAACCTGGAAAACTGTTTTGAGTGGCCATTACTTGTGCAAGAAAAGCCAGTGAGTTGCGGGCACTTTGTACAGACCCTACAGTACTTTCATGGTGTTTCAGAAGGATAAGATGGTGCTTAGAACAAATGTGAAGTTTCTTCCTGAAGTAGTTTCCTCATTTTACATGACTTAGGAGAGGAGAAACTTTACAGCCTGGACATCAAGAGGGTTTTACTTTCCTACATGCAGAGGACTGAATGGTCCAGAACTGAAAACAGGCAACTGTTTTGTCAGTTATCATGGTGAGGTAGGAAAAGTTAAGCTTGCTGTGAAATAGTCTCTTTTTGAATTGTCTCCTGTACTGAGTTCTGCTATGGTTAAATTAGAACTATGCTGAACCTGAAAGTCATGTTTCCCAGTAGAAGCTGTGTTTTAAGTACTGGTTCCATTTCAATTATTGTTCCATCTATACAGTCTTTTTAGTAACGTCAGTGGTAGTTTCTGATTTACACTCTGGTGTTAAGTGCCATTTTAGAGCTGTATGTCCTCTATAGTAAAAATGCAAATGCATTTTGCCAACAACAGAAGAGCTCAGCAAGAACATAAACTGCATGACAGAGTTCTAAATTGGTACTTAATACCTGGGTGTAAATCAGAAACATTCACTAGGATAACAAAAAAGCCTGTTGAGATGGAAATGTAACAGAACTGATTGGAACCAATATTTCAAAATAATCTTCTACATGGAAACTGACTTACAGGTTCAGTGTAATTCTCCCTTAAAGGCTCCTTCCAACAAAGCAAAATCTGCCACAGTGGCATCAGGACCACTCAGAGACTTTTGCATACCTGGGGCCGCCCACGATGATGCACGTCTGCACTGCCTATATAATGTGGGCATCCCCGTACCACTCAGTTTTTTTCTCCCACCGTTAACCACAGAAAACACCCATGTTAATGTAGTTGTTCTTTTTATACTACAAACATTATTGCCAAATAATCTTGACCTTCTGGATATGGGGGAAGGGGACGAAAAAGAAGCGCAGGCTAATGTTTGGCTTTGATTCTAGTTGCACTGTCTCCTTCTGAAGTGAGGATACTATGGTTTATGCCCCTAGGTCCCCCCCCCTGAAGATGCCTACTTTCAGATTTTATTATGCCTCTTGCAGGGCAGGCTGGTCTTTGTTGCTGAGGAAGATGACTCCACTAAAAGGAATCTGAACGAATTCCTGGAGGTCCTCACCTCTCCGTCAGTAATCATTTCCTCCCATATATCCTGTTTTGAAGGATACCACCGTGGCTGCTTGCCACAAACCCAGTAATTTACTGTCTGTCCCTCGCAAGGTAGATAAACTGTATCCTGCCCCTTCTGCTAAGAATTTTTATGCCACCCAGCCTGAAACTGATTTAGTGGTCATCATAGCTGATTGGGATAGATCTGTGGCCCTCCAGCCCAAGGGCGCTTTGCCTCCTAAGGCATCCAGGAAATTGGGTTTTATGGGCAGATAAGCCTATTCTTCTTCTTCACTGGGCCTCGTTTTTGTCAGTGACCAGGCTTGTATGATATGGAAACCACCGTTTACTGTGTTTGACAAGCTTCCTGGTGGTTACGATCCAGCAGTGGGTTGCCTATTGTTTTGATACTGGTAAATATTTACTGCAGCCTGCATATGACACCTCTTAAACTTCAGCTCGTGTTGCCACCTCGGGTATCTGACTTCATAGGTACTCATGGCTACATGTTGCTGGTTTTATTGCTGATGTCCAACAATTGGTTCTTAACATGCCTTTTTCGTGCCCAGAAACTGTTTGGCCATGATGTAGAGCTCATATTTTGGAATCTACAGTCCTCAAAAGTGACTCTGTGCTCCTTGAAGTCCCTTACGGCCCAACCCTCACCTGGGCGTGGCTTATTTCATAAGGGACCCCACCCCTACACCTCAGCCTCCAGGTGGTACCCCCACAGCCCCACCACTTTTTGACTTCTTTCTGCCCCCCCAACAACATAGGGATTCAGGAAGGGGGCATGATCTTGCTGTTTCTGACAAAATGGCTGGAGATCTTGACAGATGACTGGGTCCTCTATATAATTTGAAATTATAATGCACTGGGTCAGCTTGCACTGTCTCTGCTGCATCCTCACAGTGCTTGTCATTACCCTCTGGGCCACTTATCAGTCTTAATGAGAGAAGCCCAGACTCTTTTGGACAAACTGGCCATTTAGCCTGTACCCATGGGCAAACAGAATCTGAGTATCTATTCCAGATACTTTATGGTTCCCAAGAAGACGGGCAATTCTACGTCCCATCCTAAATATTGGAGACCTAAATGAGTACATTGTGTACAAGAAGCTCTGAGTGGTCTTCCTTCAGTGTATTTTCCCTTTGTTTGTGCAAGGAGATTGACTGTGTGCTGTGCATATGCAGGATGCATACCTGCATATCAGGATTCAGCACTGCCATCGCCAATACCTGCACTTCCTCCCAGAGGACAAGCACTATAACTTTTGTGTCCTGCTATCTGGCTTATCCACTGTGCCACAGGTCTTATTAGTCACATGATTTGCTGTGGAGTCTGTCCTCCGCAGGAAAGCACTATATGTATTTCTGTACCTGACTGACTGGCTTCTTTCCAGAGTTGTAACTTTTCAGACACTGTATTGGACTGGCCAGTTCGATCAGCTAGGACTCCCAGTCAGTGAAGCCAAATTGGTCCTGAACCTCTGCCAGCGCCTTCAGTTCATATGCATGGTGTTGGAGATGACCTGGATAGAGATATTACAATCCTTGTGCCAACACAGTTGTTGCCCAGGTGATGCTGGTCACTTCTAGCTCCTGGGCAACAGTCAGATGTCTGCTAAGTGTCCTAGGCCTGATAGCAACCATCCCTATGGCCTGCCTCCATATGCACATCCCTCAGTGGATGTTTTGTGCTCGGTGGGTCCAGACATTTCAGGCCCTGCCCCCCCTCCCATGCACAGGGCCCTTTGGTCTCATCTGCTTCCAGGGTCTATTTTTCTCTGGCTAAAATCTTATGGATGCCACTGAGGGGGGTTGGGGAGAACATCTGGGGGAGCTGAAGATGCAGGGTATCTGATCTTCCGTGGATCTCACTATCCACATCAATATTCTAGAAATGAGACCTGTTCTTCTTGGCTTCCGGTCCTTTGCTCCTCAAAGTCAGGGGCTGTCTGCTACTAGTATGGACAGACACTGCTTGTGTAATGGACTGCCTCAGCAAACCAGGATGTACCCACTCCTACCCCCCTTCACAGAGAAGCCATGAAGGTATGGTAGTGGCTGCACATTGTGGCCATATTTCTGCCTGGCTCTCTGAATTTCTTGGTGGACTGTCTCAGCAGGTCAGTTGCTCAGCCCGAGTGGGAACTACTGGACGGTGTGGTTGCTGACCTCTTTGCCTGATGGTATTGTTCTTAACTGGAACTTTTTGCATCATCATGCAATGCTAACCTGCCACATTTCTGTTTGCTTGCTCCAGGGCCAGGTTTTTTTTTTGGGTGGGGGGATGCTTTGTTCCCTCTCCTGGAAGGGGAGGTTTCTGTACGTCTTTTCTCATGTCCCTCTCATTCAGCATGCATTGGTCAAATTTTGCGTGAAAGGGAGCACACTTCTATCAGTGGCTTGCTCTGATTTGGAAAAGTGTGGTTTCCTCTGCTCTGGCAGATGTCGGTGGGATCCCTGTGTTCCGCTCCCTCTATAGGCAGGATTCCTGTTGCAGAAACAGGGCCATTTGTTGCACCCAGACCTTTAGTGCTCGTATCTACATACCTGGCCCCTGAGGTAGGAGTCTCCCACTTTGGGGTCTTCTGCACGGTTTCTGATGTTCTACTGATTGCTCCTAAACTGTCTACTCTGCACACTTATTCCTTGAAATGGAAGTGTTTTAGTATTTGATGTGCCTCTTGTTCCCTGGACCTTTTCCATGTTCAGTGCAGTATGTCTTGGACTACTTCCTGTCCTTATCAAACTCTGACCTCCAGTACTTTTCGGTGAAGTGACATATCTCAGCCATTTCAGCCTTTCTTTCCCTCATGGGGGCAAGAAGGTGGTCTAGTGGGAGATATCCTGAAGGTTCTTCAAAGGACTCTTGATCTGCGTTGGCTGGTTTGTTGACTGGTTCTGGTGTGAGACCTTAAATCCCTTATACAGGCTCCTTTTGACCACACTGCCACATAAGATCGGTGTATCCTCTCATGGAAAAAGGTGTTTCCTTGTGGCAGATAGTTTGACTCAATGGGCCTCCAAACTGCAGGCTTTGGTTACGGATTCTCCATACTTGCATTTCTCCAGATTAGGTTTCATTACGTACCCATCCTCTGTTCCTTCCTAAGGTGGTTTCTGAGTTCACATTGAACTAGACTGTCCAGCCTCCTTTGTTTGTTTTTCCTTCTCCCTCTCCCTCAGAATGCAGTTGTGAAGTAGTCCTACATTCTTTCAATGTCCTTTAAGCTTTATGCTTCTGTTTTTGCCATATGAAGGACTAAAGAAAGTCCTCACAACTTTTAGTTCCATTCCTGTCCACACCCCTTATGGTGGGCACCCCTGTCTTAAAGCAGTGCCTGTCCAGATGGTTGGCATCCTGCATTTCTTATTAAAGAAAAGCATGGTAAGGAGCGTCCTGGACCTGTTCATGGGCATGCCACTCTTGGCTTGTTTTTGTTCCGTTTTGGCAGCTGACATATACTTGACCACCACATGGAGTTCTGTCCACACTTTTTTACTAAACATTGCAGTCTGGGCCCTGTGTCCCGTGGACAGGCTGACTTCGACTTTGTCATCCTCCCTGGCCTGCTATCAGAAAATCCTATGTGTCATTGCTGTCTGGCCTTCATTCCACTCTATATAATGCTTGAGAATCATTACAAAGGTGTGGCTCTATGGAGGAAGACATCCTTGTAGAAGATAGTTTTGTTAATTACCAGTAACAGTAGCTCTTCGAGACACTCTCTTCCACCTACGCCCTTCTCTCTTTCAGGTGGCATACTATGGAAGATGTGTATTGCTGCACACTTGGGTCTTCTTTTCTGTGCCCATTGATGGGCTTTGATCTTCTGAAACGGTCATCTTTCATGTGTGTCTGGTCGCAGTTTTGGTCTACAGTTACTGATGGTGTGATACCACTCCAACCTTCTCTCTGCCAGGAAATCAAGGTGTTATGGAGCCATGAGCCTTATGTATGCAGCGCCTACATGCATCAACGTGGTTGGCCCCAACATGACAAGTGGTCCTGATGATAAAGGTTTACAGTTCCAAAAGTGTGGCTATGTGTAGGAGATTCTCTTTAAGATCTACTGTTGCTCATTCGTAACAAAGCTTTCTTCTAGAGAGTGAATTTGTGAGTCATACAGTCCCTTCCTAGCACCCCTTATGGAACCGCAATAAAAAAGGGTTCATAGGAACATAGGAATATACAGACGGATACAGGCCAGTGTTTGACCTTACATGTCTGTCCACCACCAGCAGTGGTTGTAACCCATTATTTCCTTTTCTTTCCAATAAAAGTCCAACCTCCTTTTGAATCTATCCTCTGTTCACACAGTCACAACTTTCTGAGTACAGAAGTTATATCTAGTATCCATTCTAGCTATGTCCCCCATCAGTTACCATTGATGGCTTCTAGTATTTTGTACTTTTTCTTTTACACTTAAAGTCAAACAGTTGATCATATCCTTACTTTCACTGAGTGCCCAGAATATCAATATCATATCCCATTCTCATTCTGTTACATATAATCAGGTGTGTACAAACTGAATTGATCCAGTCTCTCCATATCACTGGTCCCAAAGCCATCGTAGTTGCCATTCTTTGGATCCCATCGAGTCTCCTTATATCACTCTTAAGGTTAGGTTACCAAAACTGGGCATAGTGCTGTAAATGCAGCCTAACCAAGGCCATATAATATACAAAACCACCTTCTTTTCCCTGGTAACAAAGCTTCTTTTGATATAGCCCACTAATCGAATGCATTTACTCACCACTTCTTCACAATGCAGCAGGATTCTAAGTGTGTTGGTAACCTTTATCTCATCATGTCCGATCAAATGATTTAAAATATTCTTTGTATAGCATTTACAATTTCAAACTATGCAGTTTTTGCAATTGTTCATGTTGTGCTGTCATTTCTTGTTGCATTCACATTTCTTAACACGTAGAATAGGTTAGCTAAATGGCCACTGCTCTTTTCTGTAGTTATAAATCTGCAGTTGGAGGGTCGGGTGGAGTGTGATCATCCTGCATTTTGAATTTTAACATTCCAAAGTTCTCTCTCTGGGTCAACACTTCAGGTCAGAGTTGATGCAAATTGTATGACTCAAAAATGTAATGCATAGAGGAAACATCATTACTTTAGTGCTCTTAAAGTCAGAGAACCTCAGCACAAAAGCACTGAGGCAAGGGTTACCTGACAAGGGCCTTGGTAATGCAGCTGGATTTCAAAGAAATGTAAAATGACACACATCCCCATAACGCAAAGCATTGCGGGATGTATATGCAAATCACCCTGAAAAAGTTTAGACTGGTTCCGCTTTAAGCAAGAGTGTTTGGTGCCAAATGGTCTCTCGCACACTGAAAAGCTCAAGTGCCTTAGTGCTTTTGTGCTGAGGTCTTTGACTTTTAGAGTACTTCCCTGTTTTGGTCTCCACCATTACCCAAACCAGTAAGACCAGACTGTTACTGGTTCATTCTTGCCCGGGGCTGTTACAGACAAGGCACACTGATGAGTCCTGTGTAGCATAAAACACGTATCTGTGTCTTCTGTTTTCAGCTTTCGCAGAGTGTGTAGAAGGTCATTTGGCACCATGCACTGTCACTTTAAAGCAGCACCAGTCTAAACTCTTTCACAGTGATTTGCATATACTTCCAACAGTACTTTCTATTATGGGGATATGTGTAATTGTACGTTACTATAGTAGGTTTTTCTTCTTGTCCATGGTGACCTACATAGATGCAGGATCATGTTTGTGCAATTGGCTAGTAAAGGTTTCAGATAGATTTTGAAAACCGCTTATCCAGTTGTGAACAAACTTGGTATAGACCTACTGTAGTGCAGTGCTTCTCACATATGACCATTAACTAGAACAACTGTTTATGACCACAGAGAACTTTAGTGCCCTGATTAAAGTGTCAAGGATCCAACAACTTCTTATCGGGGGGGGGGGCAGAGAAACACAGGAGATCGGCTTCATGGGAAACAGCAGCAGAACCTTGATTTATTTTATACTGTGTGTGGGTATCATGGATTTTGTTTGAAGCAAAGAATGGGCCAGTAAGATGTTCTGGTGGCCATAGTCAGTATGTTTACAAGCAGAGCTTATTTCACATATTAGAGATTTCCTCATACAGTACATATTTGGCGTAATCCATGAATTGGAATATGGTAGTCTCTCTTTCCATGTGCTTTTCGTAATAAACCAAAGACTGAGTAGTTTCACTCAGTGAGCATGACCGGAAGGAAGTCCTCCTGGATATTTATATCTATGACCCACAGTCAGGAAGCGAGAAGGAATTTAAATGGTGCACAGTACAAGCGCTCACGTTTTTGTTATTGTTTAGAATCAATATTGTATGTTTGGTCCCTTATGGGACTTTTTGTTTGCAGCTTTTCCTTGACATATCAGCGTTAACCGACTTGATTGAGAATCATAATGTAGCCAGATTCCTTAATTTTGTCAGTTATCTGTTTAAATGCATTGCATCTGGGATATTTCCTACTGTCTGGTTGCTACATCACATTTAGTTCTTGAAGCGGTTTGAGGAAGTGAACAGTTTCCTCATTGGACCAAAAGTAAACTGCCCTGTGTCTGTCTTGTTCAACTTGTAAACACAACGGCTGGACACGTCATTGTGGTCTTGTGGGATAATTCCAGTGATATGTAGAATACTAAAAAATGCATAGTTAGGGCCTGTTGGTGCAGCGTTAGGACTACCGCTCATGACACAGATGACCTGGCTTCAGGAATGATCCTGAGTCACTGGAGGCCACTGGCCAGCAGTGTTGGGTAAGTTACTTTTTCTATTACATTTGAAAACTTGTTCCAGGAAGCTCCTCTGTACAGTCACTAGCAAGGATGGAGAGGTACTAGAAAAAGTAATACACCTTACAATTATAGTTATTTATTTCTTTTTATACAAAAATAATAAATAACTATAACAGATTATATTTTTTTGAAAGTAATAGGTTAGTTACTAGTTATTTTCAAATAAATGTAATCAATTAGAGTTACGTATTTCTTTCATATAAAAAGACATAAGTAATTGTAACTGTAAGGTGTATTACTTTTTCCAGTACTTCTCCATCCTTGCTAGTAACTGCACAGAGCTTTCTGGAACAAGTTTCCAAAAGTAATAGAAAGTAATGGAAAAAGTAACTTAACCCAGCACTGCTGGCCAGGGACAGGAGGATTGAAAGTCCCAGATGTGTTTTACACCTAAGTTGCTGCAGCTTGTTTTGTTAGACTCAAAATCAGCAGTGATGCCTACTGTAGTGACAAATGGGCATCGACACATCAAGTTCTCACTGCTGCCCAGCCTGGTGGCGCTGAGGGTTGAGGCGCTGGGCGCCATGCTTTGCACCACGCTGGCGACCCGGGTATGGGAGCGAGCTCAGGCCACTGGGGGTCGGCGGGGGGGAAGAGATCGAGTGTCCAGAGGACTGCTGTCTCTTCCCGGGAAGGGGAGAAGCAATCGCTCCTGGAGCGGCCTCTGGTGGCAATCCGGGGTGCCCAGTGTGGCAACACAGTGGATGCAGGGACAGAGTTGTGGCATAACGTTGCCTTGCCACACTGCACTCCAAGGGGGGAAGGACCTACAAAATAAGGAAAAAAAAAACCCACTCCTGGGGATAGATGAAGGCACCTTGGTCTCCTCAGCCCACACTCCCAATCCCGGACTGACCTCCTCTCCATGGGTCTGCTCGTGTGCCTGGCGCTTTTCCCTTAGATAGAGCACCATGGGCGGATAGGGTGGCCCTACCTCTGGAGGGTTCAGACCCAGAGGTGGTGCTGGAGCACACGAGAGGAGGGGTGCAGAAGTCACGAGGGGAGGTAGAGGCTGGGAGTCTCCGAGGATGCCGGAAGGAGTGCTCCAGGAAATTGGAGATAAAGTTAAAAAAAAAAGTTCTCACTGCTGAAGCAGCTCTCAGGAACAAATGCAATTTCAAGAATTAGAAAACGGAGTCACCCAGAATATTTACAGTCCACTACTACTAATAGTAAAGTTAAACTGAAGCGTAAGTCTAAATCCCTAACAGCTATAGAAATGAAGTTGACTGGTGACTGGAAAACAGGTGCAATTTACGCAGTGTTGGGTAAGTTACTTTTTCTATTACATTTGGAAACTTGTTCCAGGAAGCTCTGTGCAGTCACTAGCAAGGATGGAGAAGTACTAGAAAAAGTAATACACCTTACAATTACAGTTACTTATTTCTTTTAATACAAAAATTATACAAAAATAATAAATAACTGTAACAGATTACATTTTTTGAAAGTAATAGGTTAGTTACTAGATACTTTCAAATAAATGTAATCAGTTACAGTTACGTATTACTTTTGTATAAAAAGACATAAGTAAATGTTATTGTAAGGTGTAATACATCTTCCGGTACTTCTCAATCCTTGCTAGTGACTGCACAGAGCTTTCTGGAACAAGTTTCCAAAAGTGATAGAAAGTAATATAAAAAGTAACTTACCCAACACTGAATTTACAGTATGTGCAGATGGACTGCTCCATTAAAGAGCAAAAGACACCTACCGGCAGGTATCTCCCACCATGGAACTGCCTGCCTGAGGAGCTAAATTAACAGTATTTTGTTTCAATCCATCAGTAAAGAAGTGTGTACCTTGATAAGTCATGCACATAACATAGAAACTGACAGCAGATGAGGGCCGCATTGCCCATCCAGTCTGCCCTTTTTTGTTGCATTGCTTACGCTGTAGACCCCTCCAGATCTACGGCACTTTCTCTTCCACCCCTTACCTATCCCTTTATGATTCCATTGTGATTATCTAAGGCTTTTTTGAATCCCAACACTGTTTTCACCCCCACCACCTCCACTGGAAAACTGTTCCAGGCATCCACCACCCTTTCTGTGAAGGAGTATTTCCCCACATTTGTCCTGAACCTACCCCCATCCAGCTTCATATAGTGGCCCCTTGTTCTCTGGAACACCCTTTCCTCTGGAAAATACCTCCCTCTTGTACCTTATTCACCCCCATGAGGTATTTAAAGGTCTCAGTCATATGCCCCCTCTCCCTCCTCTCCTCCAGGGTGTACATGTTTAGTTCCTTTAGCTGCTCCTCATAGGACATTTGATGTAGACCCTGGACCATCTTGGTAGCCTTCCTTTGGATGGCCTTCATATGTCCTTCCTGAGATATGGCCTCCAAAACTGGACACAGTACTCCAGTTGGGGTCTTACCAAAGACCCATATAGTGGCAACACTACTTCCCTCTTCCTGCTGGCAGTACCCCTACCTATACACCTCAGCATCCCACTAGTTCTCCCGATCGCTTTGTTAGACTGTCTGGCCACCTTCTGGTCATCTGTTACGATCACCCCCAGGTTCTTTTCCTGCTTTGTCGTTGATAGTACCTCTTCACCCCCCCATTTTGTACTGCCCCCCCCTTTCTGTGACCCAAGTGCATTATTTTGCACTTTTTTGCATTAAATCTTACTTGCCTCACTTTTGGCCACTCCTCCAATCGTTTTAAGTCTCTTTCCATCCTTTGCATCCCCTCCAGGGCATTCACAATGTTGTAGAGCTTGGTGAGGCAGATCTTCTCTTCCAGTTCCTCTGCTATGTTGCTGATGAAGACATTGAAGAGGACTGGCCTTAGGATTGCCCCTGCGGTACCCCGCTAGTCACTCTTCCCTTCTCAGAGTGAACTCCATTTACCATCACCATCTGCCTTCTGTCCCCTAACCAGTTTCTTACCCAGGTTACCACCTTATTGCCAACTCCCCGCTCCTTTGTTATCAGAAGGTGGTCACAGAATGGCATTCTAGCCAGCACAAAACTGTTGCAGGACAGGAAGGGAAAAAGAAGTAAAATGAGCAGAGAACATTGTAACAATAATACGAAACATTAACAAGTAAACAAAGGAGACCAGTTCAAAGAAGTTTACATTGGAAGGGGCTTTTAATTTAATAAGACATAAACAAGAACTAGTGATAAACTGGGATACTAACATTGAAGAATAAGACAGATGTAATTATTACCAAACAGATGTACATCTAAATCAAGCTACATTATATAAATTGATGCTGGAATTTGAATACTGAATATGAATTTAACTGTGGAAAAGAAGTACTTAAAGCAGAATCAGCACTGTAATATATATCTGACCTGAAGAAGTGGTGTGAAACTACGAAACTGTTGCTGGTTGAATATGTATGGTGTGAATTAAAAGAAGAATAAAGACTACTGAGGATTTTTATGGACTATTGGACTGCAGTCTTACTCACTTTATGATTTTGTTAAGTATCAGTGCCAACAGTCAGATGGTCCAGACGTATAGAGTTTGACAACAGGGCAACCTATACCAACATGGAGTAAAACCACTCCCATACTACCTAACTTGTTTAACAGCCTCCTCCTAAGTGGAACAGTGTCAGTTTATACTGCAGATTTAGGACAGTAGAAGGCTAGTGCCCACGTTGACTGTCCCCACTGCTTTGTGGATGTAAGTAGGGGCAGTCACACGTCTGTAAGTGGATGTCCAACTTTGCTTTGAAACATACAAAGTTATATTCATGTACAATGTCAGCTGGTGGTTGATTCCAGAGTCTGTCTTAGGTAAGAATGCATACTTTCGCAGGTTAGTTCTAGGGATCCTGTCTATAAGTTGCCTATTGTGGGTTCTCAAATTATGTTGGCATTCCTTATATTTTAGCCCCATTTCTGTTATTACTGTTCCCTAGGATTTTATGACGGCATAACAAGTCACCCCAGCCCCCCAAGTCGGTCACTGTATGGTTTAGATCTGACTCTAGAGCTTAGTTTGGTGCATCAGCATTGGGATCTTTCTAGTAGCTCTTTATCCTTGGTTAGACCAGGACTGCAAAACTGGGAACAATAATCAAAGTGGGGTCTGATATAGGACATGTACAGTGGTAACAGCACTGATTCTGACTTTTTGGAAAAATACCACCTCACCCAGTTCATTAGGTGGTTAACTTTTTTGGCAACATGATTATAATGATTACTATTTTTCATGTTGTTACTAACTAACACCCCCAGATCCTTAACTGAATCCACTACTTGGAGCTTCCTCCCATGAATAAAATACTCCTGTTGTGGATTATTTTTACCACAGTGCATAACAACATATTTTTCAAGACTGAACTGCATCTTGTTCTTCTCTGCTCAGTCGACAATATCTTTCAGGTCATTGGTCATACTTATACCCTGACCACAGTTAACCCCCCCCCCCAGCTTAGTATCGTCTGCAGATTTTATCAACTTATTTCCACTTGCTGTTTGGAGGTCATGGACAAATAGATTAAATAAGAGTGGTCCCAATACTGAGCCCTGGAGGACTCCACTGGTCACATCACAATTGGGTGATAGTGTTCCATTGATTCTTACTTTTTGCTTCCTACTGGTGGATCTGGCTTCGCTTAACCTTGGCTCTTCTTCCTCATTGGGGGAAGAAGAATTGGTGCCGTTCAAGGTTGCCGTTTGGTACATCTGCATGGGGGTTGTCGGTTGGGAGGGACGAAAGGCCTGAACCAACTTTGGTGGGTTCCACTTGGCCCCGCCCTTAACGGCTGCGGTCTTCGACTCCAGACTCCATCTCTGTCCTCTGGCGTTCCGGTGAGCAGTTTCACCTCTGGGCCGCTCCTGTGGAGCGGGGGTTCAACTTCTGTCCAGTTTTCCTTGCCGGTGTTCCAAATTTTGGGGCCTCCAGGCCTCAGAGCTGCTGGACCGGGCCAGGTTGATTGGATCAGGATGTGCGCGGTGCCCTCTTGGTGCCTTCACCATCGCATCGACCCCTCTTGCCTACCTCCTCCCTCTTTCCATGCAGGGGCCAGCACAGGCACCACTTTTTCCTTCTCCCCTTCTCCTCAGGATTTTCTGCATTGGCATTTCTCCATGGTGCTGTTGGTCCTGGCGCAGTGGCCGATGCCATGGGTGACGCCGCAGGTCTGGCGCCTTGGAATTGGCATCGGTGCCATTGGCAGCACCTCTGGTGTTGGTGTCAGTGCCATGGGTGGTGCTGTTGCTGCAGTGCAATGCTGTGGATGCTGTTGGTGCCACACAGTGCTATGGGTGCTGTTGGTGCCCAGTGCCGCAGGAGTGCCATGGGTGCTGTTGTTGGTGCCGGGTGCCGCGCAGTACCACTGGCACCCATGGGTGGTACCAGGTACCCACGGGTGGCACCGGGCACCGTGGGTGCCGGGGTGCCTGCGGGTACTGCCACGGGTGCCCTCTGGTGTCATGGGTACTGTTTGTGCCATGGGTGCTGGGGGGTGCCTGCGAATACTGCCACAGGTGCCCTCGGGTGTCGCCCAGGATGGCATAGGCACTGCTTGGTGCCATACTGTGCCTTGGGTGATGCTGGTGCCACGGGGGGTGCCAGTTGGTGCTGTCCAGTAGAACTAGTGGTGGATTTTCCTCCACAGACCTCTTCTTCCACAGAACTTGTGGCGAGATGTTTTCCGCAGAATGAAGTCCTGTTCTGTGGATTATTTTTCTGCAGATCTTAGTGAGTGGCAGTCTGCGTGGGATCTTGTGACATCCAGTGGTTTTCTGCTGATGGAACTCTTCTGTGCTGTTCTGCCAGTGGAATCCTTCATTCCGCTCAGCACTTTCTCAGCTTCTTACATGGTGCCGAGCTCTTCGACACCCTTCCTGGTGGCGGAATCTCTAGTGGCTCTGACCTACACCTCCCTTTAGGGGTCCTTCTGGGGTAGAAGTACATCTGGATGAGTCTCTCCCTGTCCTACTTGTTGGTGATACAGCGGATGACTTATTTTATAGATCTGTCTTGTAATATGAGGTCCCATCGGTTTCAAAAAAATGGTATTTTATGTTTTTTTCCACAACCCGTAACACGGTTGGTAACCAATAGGAGGGTCTTACCTGGCTTGAAGCTGTAAAGGGTAAGTTTGTAGTCTGGCCATGTCTGAGAAACCCAAGAAAAAAGCCAGGCCCACCGGGTTTCAACACTGTGGTGAGTGTGGGGATGCCTTTGCTAAGGCAGACCCTCATACCGCTTGTGTTTACTGTCTGGGGTTTGACCACCTTGATTCAGACTGCCAAATCAGTAAGAATTTCCCAAAGGCCACCCTAGAAAAGAGGTTGGGTAGGTTCAGGGAAAAGTAGTCCGAGAAGACTGCTGATCCAGACGGCCAGCCCAGTTTGGTTCCGACCAAACCAGAGGGATTGCCCACTGACCTGGGCAATATTCCTTCGGGCCAAAGGAGAGCCAATCCTGAGGAGTCAGTTCCGTCAAAAAGGAAAAAGAAGTTGGCCGGTTTGGATCCAGAACCACATAGTCCAACTGCCGAGGAAATAGCGAGGGCATTAAGCATTGTAGAATCGCTCCATCTGGTTCTGTCCGATCCGCTGCCTCTCGGTAGACGTTCGGTTCGGTCGGTTCTCCCGGTTCTGGAATATGTTCCGGATGAATTTTATGAATCAGAATGGGAAGGGGAAGAAGAACAGTACAACGACGATGACGATGATGATGATGATTATGATGGTGGTGGTGGTGGTGGTGGTGGTGGTGGTGGTGGTGGAGGTCTGGATGAGCCCATTGAACCGGACATCTCCCCAGACAGGCCTTCTAATGTTTCCCCTCCCAGGCTTTCTGAGTCCCCATCCCATTTTTTGTTCTACAAAAAGATGGCTGAGACCCTCCAGCTTCCCTTGGTTGAAGCTGTTGAGAAACAAGAGGAGCCTGATTTCGTGGAAATGATGGACACCCCAGAGTCCAAAAGGCTGTCTATTCCCCTCCATAAATCTTTTGGGAAACAGACACAAAAGATTCTTCAAACACCAAATTCTTTACCTCATGTGGATAAAAGAATGGTCAGGAGGTGTATGCTTTCAAGCTCAGGTACAGAGTTCTTGTTCCACCAATGCAGCCATGTTGGGGTAGTGCAGGCTGCAGCCTGTGACAAGGCAAACATACCTTTGGCTTCACACCCCCCAGATAAAGACTCTAGGAAGGTGGATGCTATGGCCAAAAAGCAGTAGTTGGCATCCTCCTTTGGACTCACGTAGGCAAATTATATGGCCTACACAGCCAGATACCAGAGGTCCAGATGGGATACTGTCCTGAAACTGGCTAAACAGGCCTCCCCCCAGCTAGCCAAAGAGCTGGAGGAAGTGGCTGCTGATGGGATCAAGGCATCCAAGATTCAATTTCATGCTGCTGTGGACTCAAATGATGTGGCATCACGAGTCATGGCTACATCTGTGTCTCTTCGGAGGTTTGCTTGGCTCAGATGTAATAGCCTTTAACAGGACACTCAGGCTAAGGCCATGGATTTCCCTGTGGTGGATAATTCTCTGTTTGTGGAGCAGAGAGAAAATTATATGAAGAAAATGGATGAATATCAGACCACCTACAGGAGGGCACAGGCCAAGGAAAGGCAGGCAACTCCTCAAAGGCAGCAGCCTAGGGGCAGGGGTATGCCTTTTTATAGGCCTTTCTACCAAGCACAGGCCTCCTCTCCCTTTTCCTCAGATGGGGTTCTTCAGAGGGAGAGGCAGAAGGGGGATGAGCAGGGCTACATCCTCCTCTCAGTCCAAGGCTCCTGCCAAGCAGACACCCTGATGTGTCTGCCCGGGTTGACTCCCCAATCCCAGTAGGAGGCAGGCTGGTTTATTACTTCCAGGCCTGGAAGTCTGTGACCTCAGACAGGTAGGTCCTGGAGGTACTAAGCCAGGGGTTGGTTCTCAGTTTTGCGAAGTTTCCAAAATTGAGGACCAAGTCCTTTCCACCTGCAAACCCTTCTGAGATCACTTCTCTAGAAGCAGAGGTGTCTTATATACTAACCCTCAGGGCTGTAGAGAGAGTCCCTACTCAGTATAGGGGCAAAGGTCTGTACTCCTGATACTTTCTTACCCCAAAAAAGACAGGAGAATGGCAGCCCATCCTAGACCTAAGATACCTAAACAAGCACCTTTTAAAGCCAAGATTCAAAATGGTGACTCTGGGAGTAATTCTTTCCTGTCTAAAGCCAGGGGACTGGTTAGCCTCCCTGGACCGCAAGGATGCCTACTTTCACATTCCAATCAGGTGCTCCCACAGAAAGTACCTCAGGTTCAAATTGCCTTCAGGCCATTATCAGTTCAGAGCAATGCCCTTTGGACTAACATCAGCTTCAAGCATGTTTACAAAATGCCTAGCACTAGTAGTGGCCTTTCTCTGGAGACAGAATATCTCCATTTTTCCATACCTGGATGACTGGCTCATTGTGGGATAGTCTCCAGACCAAGTCAAGTCAGACCTACAAGTGGGTTATATTAGAAATGAAGGAGTAAACAAAACTTAAGGGGTGAACAAGGTATGAGCTAAAATAGAAAAGAGTTGGAGCTTTACCTTCCGTATGGTCTCTGATCAAAAGAATGCATAAGACTTTATATCAAACATTTAAACCTGAGGGTGAATTACAAAAAACTGTCAATAATGCATATAGAACTTAAAACATGTGACAATATAACAAAATGTATGAAATGTACTCTTGACATAAGTGTAACAAAAAACATTTAATAAAAAAGAAATAAAAAAAAAAAGTCAGATCTACAAGTGATACAACAGTTGCTCATTTTCTTAGGGTTCCTCCTCAATTTACCAAAGTCAGTTCTCAAACCAGTACAACTCCTGACCTTCATAGGGATAGAGTTGGATACCATACAAGCAAAGGCTTTTCTTCCCCTGGTAAAGGCAAAGGCCCTTACAGACCTTGCTTCTTCTTTCCGCCTTCTGGTGTCTCGACCAGTAAGACATTTTCTTCAGCTGTTGGGCTACATGACAGCTTCCACTGTGATGGTACAGGAAGCCAGATTTCAGATGAGGGACATTCAATTCCATCTGAGGTCCTTTTGATCTCAGAAAAAAGATTCTCTAACCAAATTGATTCCAGTGACTCAGACTCTGATCCAAGCTCTCCAGTGGTGGTTGGATCACTACAGTCTCAGACAAGGAGTCCCATTCATCAGACAGACTCATTCAGTGGTGTTAACCACAGATGCTTCTCTCCTGGGCTGGGGAGCTCACTTAGGAGCCCTCACAGCACAAGGGGTGTGTGTCCCCTCAGGAGTCTCTACTTCATATCAATCTTCTGGAACTCAGGGCAGTATTCCTGGTGCTCCATGCTTTCTCGGGCTCAGTAAAGAAAAAGGTGGTTCAGGTCAGGACAGACAACACCACCACCATGTGGTGCATCAACAAGCAGGGAGGCACTTGGTCTACAGAAGCCATGAAAATTTGGTCTCTGATTTATGCCCTGCAAGCATCTCTGGTAGCAGTCCATCTACCAGGGAAGGACGATGTGCTAGCAGGTGCCCTGAGCAGGCTCTGTCAGGGCCATCATGAATGGACCCTGGACCCCTTTATATTGAAAGTAATTTTTTCCAGATGGGGCACCCCAGAGATAGATCTCTTTGCAGCCCCAGATAATCATTGACTTCCTGTCTTCTGTTGCAGACCTCCAGTCTTGGGCACAGTTCCCCGGATGCTCTGGTTCTGGATTGGGGGGAAAATTCCTGTATGCCTTTCTTTCTTTTCCTCTGTTATTCAAGGTACTGGTCAAGATCAGGTCGCAACCATGCAAGGTGATCCTGATTGCACCAGACTGGGCCAGGCAGCCTTGATATCCTCTATTGATGTCTCTAGCCGTCCACCCCCCCCCCCAATCTCTTCCCAAGAAACACAATCTGTTAACCTCCTCTCATGGAAGAATCTGATACCCCAACCTTCGGTCTCTCAACCTCAAGGCTTGACTCTTGAAGAGTTAGAGTATGCAAGTCTGCACCTGTCTCAGGGAGTTCTGGATATTCTTAAAGCCTCTTGAAAACCTCCCGCCAGAAAAACTTACAATTCTGAATGGAAGAGATTCAGCTTGTGGTGCTCCAATAAGGATGTCTTACCAGACACTGCTGATCTGGCTACTGTTCTGGATTATATGGTTAATCTCAATGGCCTAGGTCTCAGGCCAGCCACTCTGAAAGTGCATTTAGCAGCTGTCTCTGCATTCCTGTTAGTGGGGAGGCTTCTTCCCTGCCATCTCATCATGTTTTCAGTAAGTTCTTTTAAAGGTTTGGTCCATACCAACCCCTCTTTTAAGGACCCTACCGCTGCTTGGGATCTTAATGTTTGCATTGCTCACCTTATACAACCCCCTTTTGAATCATTGGCTTCAGCAGAACTTAAGTACTTGACTTGGAAAACTGTGTTCCTGGTAGCCATCACATCTGCCAGGTGTTTTAGTGAGTTACAAGCTCTGTCAGTGGAGCCAGATTTTTTCTCATTCCATAGAGATAAGGTGATCCTTAGAACCAATAGGAGGTTCTTACCCAAGGTGGTTTCAGATTTTCATCTGAACCAGTCCATGTCTCTTCCTGTGTTCTTCACTGATCACTCTTCTTCACTAGAAAGAAGATTACACAGCTTGGATGTTAAGAGGGCACTTAGCTACTACATTGAGCATACTAAGGCACTTAGGTTTGACTGTCCTCAGTTGTTTCTCACCTTATGGTGAAGTGAGAAAGGGTAAACCTGCCACTAAGAGAACTATTGCCAGGTGGATTGTCTCTTGTATACAATTCTACTATGAAAAGCTAGGCAAAATACCCACCTCAGACCTGAGGGCTCATTCAACTAGGGGTACAGCTGCTTCTCTGGCTGCTGCCAGAAATATACCTTTACTAGACATATGCAAAGCAGCCACCTGGGAAACAGTCCATGCATTCACTAAGCATTACTCTCTGGATATCCAGGCTAGGAGTGATGCTAGGTTTAGTACAGCAGTACTGCAGAGCCTATTCCCAAAATAGGTTTGGTACCCTACTCCTGGGAGGTACTGCTTGGTAGTCTGCATATGTCAGAATACAGCAAGACTTCATGTTGTTTGAAGAAAAAATTACTCACCTTAGTAATTTTGTTTCTTCTAATAGAGTCTTTCTGTATTCTAACCTCCGTCCCTACCTCCCCTCTCAGAACCTGTTTTTGAGAAGTGGGCTGGCGAGTACAGTATTGCACCTCAGGGGTGTACTTGGCACTCCTCCTTTTTAGAAAGGGGGTGTTGGTTATGTGGGTATTGTTTTTGTAGTTATATGTTGGTTCACTACCTGGTTATTATTTTGGGTTCTCGGCTTGAGTCTTTTGGGGGACCCAAAAATGTGTTGCCTGTTGGCTATTTTTCTTTACAGTTTCCACTTAGGAAGTGTAGTTAGTTCGTATTAGCTCATAAGAATCTGACGGTTACACTTTGAAGTGCTGCAGACAGAGCTCGAGCTCAATGTTTGATGCGGTCTGCTTAGAGTTAACTCTTTCCTCTCCAGTGCTGGGGTTAACTGCATATGTCAGAATACAGCAAAACTCCATTAGAAGAAACTCAATTACTAAGGTGAGTAATTTTTATTTCACACCTTCGGTTCCTGCGCACTGGTTCCATGCCAGTCGCTCACAAAGTTACCCACTTGGAGTGAGTGACAAAACTGTGATGTTTGTTTTTCATTAGCAAGCAAACTAGAGTCCTTTCCTACTCCCTTTCAGGAAGGCCAGAGCGAGTGATGCCTCACCGCATTGAGTCACTTATGCCGTTATTCATTCAACGAATGGGTTAGCCCAAACTTGGTCCTGCTGCATCTCCCCTCGATGCACATCCACCTTTATTTGCCTTGGAAATCCGGACCCTGTTTTTTTCTCTCTGAATATTTTTCCGCGGTGTATGCATCCTCCTGTACACTTTCCCTCTCTTCCCTTAGTTCATAGACTGCTACTACAGTTGTAGGCAAACAAGGGCCAAATGATTCCTTTTTTGAATGTGAAGTGGGTAGGATCTGGTTCTACTAGACCACCACGAGAGGCTTCTAAGTTGTGCTTTGGCCTTCCATCAGGAAAGTTTCAGTGACTAAGTGGAAACCATTCTCCTTGATGGGCTAACCCCACCTGAACCCCCTTTTGCTCACCAAGTAAGGGGTTCAAGTGATCCTGGACCTGTTGTTTACAGGTCAGCCATACTTGGTAGTGGGGGTTTCCATCTGTGCTTTTCGGTCTACCCTGGACCAGTAGACTTTACCTCTGGCTCTTTCAGTTCCTGAAGTCCTTTTACATTAGATTAGTACATGTCTTTGACGCCATTAATTTTTGTCTTAGACCAAATTGTGGGGCCGGGTCCTTGCCACTCTCCTAATGTGGTTGCGGCTTTCTGGCAGAGTTTCATTTTGTGTCCATTGTAGTTTTCCGCAAAGTGGTGAGTTAGAACTCAAACGCTTATCTCGTAAGCACTATGTTCTAGATGATCTTTCCAAGATGGCTCTTTTTATTAGCAGAACAGTCCTTGGCCATCCTTTCTGAGTGAGCCCTATCTCCTACCACCCTACTCAGGGTTGTTGGTTTTAGCTTGGTGCTCTCCTGCTAGTGTGAATGAGTGATGGAGACTTGAGTCTAGGAAGATATGGAAATTTCGTACTTACCATAATTGTTGATCTTCTTGGACACAGTCTCCATCACTCATTCACACACCTGCCCTCCATCTCCTGGGCTCACTCATTTTCTTTCCTGGTCTTCACGGTCCTATGGTTCAGGCTGTGAAGACATTGTACTTTGACCCTTCTTGCAAGGGCCATCTGGGCCCTCTCAGGCCCAGAAAGTCAGGATAAGTTATTTTCATTAGGTACGCTGCACCTCTTCGGTCAAAAAGGAACTCAGGCGGTTGGAGGGTCGATGCCAGGATATCCTTCATAGGCGTGATTTAGTCTCGCAGTGCCGCGCATGCGTGGTCCTGTCTCGGCGCTGACCTTTCAGAAAATCTGTGGCTCCCATTTGGTCCTAGTGCCTCCAGCGTTATCCCACTAGTGTGAATGAGTGATAGAGACTATGTCCAAGAAGATCAACAATTATGGTAAGTACGTAATTTCCATTTCCTGTGCACCATTCACCTTACATGTTTTCCAATCTATATTTGGCACGTTTATATCTCCCAATAAAACAGTATCGCACTCCTCTGTCATTTCTACAGTTTGGCTCAGTAATGCATCTGTAGTTTGGGTGTTACTGTTTGGAGGCCTACAAAATACCCCAAGGGTTATTTTGTTACTGTGGAATCCTGTTATGTTAAGCCAGACAATTTCAGTGTCAACCTCATCAGTAGTTTTAAAATACAACTGATAGCAGTGTATATTATCTTTAATATAGATGGCAACCCCTCCACCCTTTTGGCCAACCCTCTCCTTGCTGAATAACTGGTAGCCAATTGGTGATCTAATCCAAACACTGTCTGCGTCCCACTATGTTTCGATTACACAAATGATATTGGGATTATTATTGCTGATGTCTGCCAACTCCGATAGCCTATCACTGTTTAAACTCTTTCTGTTTAGGGATAACATTTTGGCTTCCTTTTTGGTCATATTCCGATTAGAATTGATGGTATTATGGGGTGCTTGTGTTACTGTATCCTTCGCCACTAAGTTAATTAGTTTAAATGGGGCATAAGTGCCCTAGCCAAGCTTGAACCCAGTGCCCTACTTCCCCTGTGACTGAGGTGGAGGTCATCTTGACAGTAGAGGTCAGGCTTATTCTAAAAATGATCCCAATGTCTTATGAATTAGTATTTCCTTTCTGTTGGCAAGGTACGAAATCAGTAGTTAATCTGGCATATGTTTTGTTGTTTATAATGATGCGCCCTGGGCACTGGTAGGAGTTCAGAGAAAACAACTTCATAGCCTCTGTTTTCTAGTTCATCAGCTAATGCAGAAAAGTCTCTTTTGATCTGTGCCTTTCTCCTTTTGCCCATGTCATTACTGCATATATGTAATAATGTTAGAGGTTTTTCAATGGCTCCATGTAAGATGTTATCTGACATGTCTGTCGGGTCCCGGATCCCTGCCCCTGAGAAGCTACTGACCATGACGTTTTCCTTATTGGATTTACAGACATATCTGTCAGTGTATTTTATAATTGAGTCCCCCAACACTATTAGCCACCTTGGGCATTCTGTGCTGTCGTCTATAATTATGTTATTAACTGGATTGTCTACTTCAATACTGTATCAGCTATATTATGGCAGATTGTATTAGCCAAGGGAGAATATCTGTTGGACAGCTGGATTTCTGTTTCATTAGCCCTTCTGTCCCCAATTGATGCCATTTTGTAGTGCACCGTGGCACTGTTATGTGAATTAGCATTGCCTCCAGAGATCCCCATCTGTGTTTCCTTGTGCTGGAGATGGTGAAGTAACCATGGTAACACTGGGTACCATGTATTTGTCCCCAACTCTCTTTTTCCTTTTGATTGACTGCACTGGGTACCACTCATTGTCATCCACATTGTTATTATTTGTGTGTTTTCTTTTGATGCCCTGTGTGTTTAACTCAGCATCATTTGCACAGGAGGTTAGCTGACTGCTAGTATTAATATACTTTATTTTGTTTCATAGAAACATAGAGGTTGACAGCAGATAAGGACCGCAAGGCCCATCCAGTCTGCCCATTTCTTTTTCTACCTTATAAATGTGCCATCGGCCTTTGATCTGTCAGTGGCTTATCTATTCATACTCATCTGTATTGCTCCCTTATGCCTATCCCATGCCTGTTTGAAGCCCTGCATTGTACTCATAGCCACCACTTCCTGAGGTAGGTCATTCCATGCATCCACCACCCTTTCTGTGAAAAAGAATTTCCATTTCCTCACATTCCCCCTTAATCGGCCTCCCTCTAATCTCATGCTATGTCCTCTTGTCCTGCTATTTTTCTTATATTTAAACATGCTAGACTCTTTCACCTTGTTAATGCCCTTAAGGTGTTGGAATGTCTTCGATCATATCACCTCTCCCTCCTTTTGCTCAAGGGTATACATATTGAGCTCTGCTAACCTGTCCCTCATATGTCTTATGGTGCAGTCCCTGCACCATTTTGGTTGCCCTTCTTTGACTGCCTCAATTTGTTAATGTCCTTGTGAAGGTGTGGCTCCAGTACTGCACGCAGTAGTCCAGATGGGCTTAACTAATGTCTTGAGAGGGATTATTACCCTCTTAACTTGTGATACCCCTACTAATACACCCTAACATCCCCTAGCCTTACCTAATGCTTTAGAGGTCTGCTTGGATTATTTTAGGTCATCGGTGATGATGATGCCCAAGTCTCTTTCTTCCTTTGTGACTGCCAGCAACTCCCCTCCCAGTCTATAGGTGGCTTCAGGGTTTCTCTTCTCTGTGTGCATGATCTTGCACTTCTTTGCATTAAATCTCAGTTGCCAATCTTCTGACCATTTTGCTAGTTTATCCAGATCTCTTCTCATTCTGCCCACCCCATCTGGATCATCTACTCTGTTGCAGATCTTGGTGTCATCTGCAAACAGACAAGCCTTACCCTCTAGACCATCTGCAATATCACTCATGAAGATATTGAAGAGGACTGGCCCCAGGACTGATCCCTGAGGTACCCCACTTGTGACTTGCATCTTTTCTGACTATATACCATTTACCACCACTCTCTTGTTTTCTGCCCGTCAACCAGTTTGCCACCCAGTTGACCAACTTCTGACCCACCCCGAGCCTGCCCAGCTTATTTATCAATCTTCTATGTGGAACAGTGTCGAAAGCTTTGCTGAAGTCAAGGTAGGCGACATCAACTGCTCCCCCTTGGTCCACCACTCTGGTTACCCAGTCAAAGAAATCTAAGAGATTACTTTGACAGGACCTGCCTTTTGTAAACCCATGCTGTCTTGAATCCTGTGCCCCTATGGATTCCAGGTGTTGCACTATCCTTTCCTTAAGGAGTGTCTCCATAATCTTGCCCACTACTGAGGTAAGACTGACTGGTCTGTAGTTTCCCACCTCCTCCCTGCTACCACTCTTGTGGAGCAGGATCACATGAGCCCTTCTCCAGTCTTCTGGGACCTCTCCTATGCTCAGAGACTCACTAAACAGTTCTGCTAATGGCTCTGCTAGTTCCACCTTTAGCTCCTTAAGTACACTGGGATGTATGTCATCAGGCCCATTGCCTTGTCCACCCTGAGCTTAGCGAGCTCTTGTAGGACCCTTTCTTTTGTGAAGGGAGTAGTGCTCACCTCCATTCCCCCCCCTGTGTCCATGGTGCTGAGCTGTGGGCCCTGCCCTACCTTCTCTTCAGTAAATACAGAGCAAAAGTATCTGTTTAGGATAGATGCTTTTACAGGGTCCTCCTCCTCGCATACCCCCTTTTCACCTTTGAGCTTAGCAATACCCCTGCTGGACTTTCTCCTTTCACTAATGTATCTATAGAAAGTCTTGTCACCTTCTTTTACTGTTCTTGCTAGTGTTTCCTCAGTTTGGGACCTTGCCTGCCTTACTGCCTTCCCTGCTTCCGTTAGGGCAGTTTGGTATGCCTCCCTATCTTCATCCCGCTATGTTCCCTATATATTTCCCATTTCACCTTGGCATTTTTCTAATGCATCAGGTTTATTATGGAATACCAAGAGTTCCTCCTTCATTTCTTTGTTGTTAATACATTTTTCACAGATGTAGTAATCTTTAATGACTTCAGCATTCATTAGTGCATACATTTGACCGATTATACATTGATACCCAGGCTCCCTGTCTAATGTCATTATAGTGTTTGCCATTATTTAAAGTTGTGTTCCACAATACAGTGATACCAGCTTATGCAAGTGTTATTAATAGTGTTTACTTGTAATGAGTCTGAAGATCAATTTTTCAATTAAGGGCAACCTGGGATAACCTTTATTAGTGGTTGCACAATTGGGTGATTTAGTGTTGATCAAGGATTAAGTAGTTCCACGTGGGTTGCTTCCCAATAATATCTGTCTAGGCTGTTTTACTATTTAGCAAGTATTGGTAGAAGCAAACAAACTGAGCTGGAACTGGCCCCTTATGCCCTTATTCAGTACACATAATATAGTCACAGGACTAACCTCGTTTGTAGTTCAATTCGGTTAAAATGTAGTACACACACTGTGCTCTGGCCCACTGTCCCACCTGCCCTGTTTCCACATGCGTTCACCTGCTCGAGCTTGCCTCGCTCACTAGGAGGGCAAGTTTTTATCTGATATAGCCAGGCAGTGTCTCTTGGGTCACATGATTATTCCAGTCCATAGCTGCCTGATCAAAATTGATTAAAACATCTAAAATAACTCTTCAGATTACTGTTCCATGAAGTGCTAGGTGCTGTGCAAAAAATGTGGCTATTTTCATGTAAAAGTAAATAACTTCAGTAATTAACAGCAACGTTTGTGTAGTTCACTAAGCGTAGCAGAGCTGCAATTCCCAGACTCCCAGCTGAGCTTACCAGGCAATGGTGGTGCTCAAAGCCAGGCCCCCAGAGCAAATATATAATACTCTATTAAAATAAGTTCAGACAGAAAAAATGTCAAAAGCGTTCTGATTTCCAAGTGAAATTCACTTGATATAGCAAACTCTCCAAGTATGTCACATCCACTGCCCCTCCCTGACCCAGCATCTTGGTTACTTAGTTAAAAAAATCTATCAGGCAGGCTTGTGCTGCCGACAACCCAGGTTTGGGAACGAACCCAGGAACCAGAGGGCTGGCCGGGGGTGAGGGAAGGAGTTTGAACATCCAGGGACTGCGCCTTCTCCGGGAGGGAGGAGGGGCTGTGGCTCAGTGCTTGACTGGCACCAGGCAGAGAACTGGAGTGTAGCAAGCCCCAGCCACATAAAGAGCAGGAGGCGTGGCAGATGTTAGCAGTCACACCTTGACGTTGAGGTGCATGTCACACCTAGTACAAAATAAGGAAAATGGCTCCCTGCACACTGGGGAGACAGAGCACCCCGGCGCAGATCAGTGGCTTCCTTGCCTGTCCCGGACCCGGACCCGGGCCCTGATGAACAGAAGATTTTTGGGGTGTACAGGCCCCCTCCTCGTCCCTGCCTGGGGCAAATCACAGCTACATGGAGGGACTACCGTGGGCTCCAGGTAAGAAGGGGCAGGACAGATGTCATTGGTGACTCCTGAGGCAGCGGAGTATAGGGGGCAGGGGAGAGCATAAATAGAACGTAAAAAAAAAAATCTGCCATATTTGTTTGGCATGACTTCCCCTACATATAGCCATGCTGCCTTGGGTTCTGCAGTCCATTGGATTCCAGCCAGGTGTTCCATGATTCTTTCCTGTATTAGTGTTTCCATCGGTTTCCCTACTACAGATGTCAGGCTGACAGGCCTGTAATTTCCTGCTACCTCCTTGCTACCACTCTTGTGAAGTAGGACCACCCTTCTCCAGTCCTCCAGCATCACGCTGGTCTCCAATGAACTGTTAAACAAGTCTGTCAGGGGTGCAGCTAGCACCTCCATGAGTTCTTTAACACGCTTGATGCACGTCTGGCCCCATGGCTTTGTCCACCCTCTGATTAGCGAGTGCTTTCCTGACACTTTCCTCAGAAAAGGGACTGGTGTCCACTTCCCTTCCCCAATCTCTTGGTGCTTATTTGTGGTCCCTCCTCTTCCCCCTCGACTGTGAACACTGAGTAACGTCCATGACATGCCAAGCGATGGTCCAGCACTGTAGCCCCACACCCCAAAACAGCAGTTTGATGACATGAAGTAGGGAGTGGGGTTGCAGGTACCTAATATTTAAAGAACCAAAATCGGGGAGAGGCTGCCTAAAATATAAGATTCTGGGTCGGAGCTGGTGGTCCAGAGGAGAGGTGGGATGTCCTCTAGCCACACATATGCAGGACTGGCTTGCAGGGTTACAAATGGTAACTTTGGGCATCCCCTCGCTGGTTCTTGTTCTCTGTGTATTAAGTGCTTGCAGCCCCATTTCTGCTTCATGTCATCAAACTGCTGTTTGTGGAGGTGGGCCTGTAATTCTTGAAGGTCACTTGGCTCATTCATGGAAGTTATGAAAGTTGTGAGTGTACCTTATCAAGGCACATATTTCGTTATAGACTGATTAAAACATTCAGATGCTAACTTAGCTTATTGGCAGGCTACTCGTTGGTGCAGGTTGTCTGCCTGAGGACAAAAGACTTGTTGGCTTCTCTTTAACGAGAGAAATGGTAACCACTTTCATACTGGTGAAGTCTAATTAGATAAGGCTACTAAATATATCAAATGATGAGCGATCTAAAGGACACAGTGTAGAAGGGAGGAAAAGTCAGAGAGAACACATTCAGAAAAATTTCACAGAGTGGTGATTTTGGGGAATAGACTTCACAGAGGATGGTGTATGAGCAGTCGTACACAAAAACACCGTTTTTCAGTGGAGAGGTTTCCGTGGCCTCATTACCCTGGAAACCTCAAGACTGAAAAAACAGCGTTGTATGTTTATGATTGCTCATACACTATCTTTTATAGTGTATGGGCAACCATTATTACCATCCTGAGTCCAAAAAAGGTTCCTCCAGTTTGAAAAGTGCCTTACTTTACCATGAGCTGTTGTGGCTCTTTCCAGCGCTAGCCACTTCCTGGGCCATCTCTCACTGCCATGGCCGCCTCTTCGTACCTGTGCGAAGACATTCTATCTTGTTATGTTGCAATAGTGATGTTACTAGTGCAGCACAACACCGTGACGTCGCTACTACAGCACAACAGTCCTGTTCTAGGCATGGAATTCCATGCAGAGCAGCGTTCCACCATACACTGTATTCTAATAGTGTATAGTCAGGTGTTGTTCTGTATAGTAATCAGAGTCTTTCCAAATGTTGTTGTACCACAGTTCAAAAGGTCATGGAATGTGATTGTAGTACACTGTGGTACAACAACGTTTGGAAAAGCTCTAGAGGTTCTATCAGAACTGTAAACTCGCCACGACCCTCCTGGCAGCAGCAACAGCAGCACTGGCGGCAAGATCCCCTGAACCAGTGACCCGAACATCAACAGGCACAGAAGCGAAAAACAAATGCAGGATCAACCAGATAACCTCAACTTCATCAAAATTAGAACCCGATATTTAAATAACTTGCAGGTAATCGTTTCCTCTGAGCCCACGTCCTCTCGCTAACCAAGACATATGCCGGCATGTTTTTTTTTTCTTGAAAATTCCTCCCACATCCCATTGACAGCCAATAGAAGGCTACACAGTAAACGTAGGGATGTCTGCTCCCTAGCAACCACACATGTAAACATAGCAACCAGCCCCAACTCCCAGAACACAACGGAGCAATGAATACAGTTTTTTTTTTTTCATTTCAAAAATTTACAACAAAAAACTCTGGCAATGGGGGACCATACGCTATAAAAAATCGTGCCTGGGCACCCTTATGCGCAGCCAGCCTATTGTGCCACCTCAGGGTTCTGATTACCACAGAGCTCTCGAGCGTCGCTCTCGAGGTCTGAGGTAATCAAAACCCCTCGGTGGTACAATAGGCTGTATGCGCATGGCTGCCCATACGTACATACGTAGTATAGCTTAAACAGTCCTTTTAACTACCCAAACTGTTTACTCATTGAGTTGATTGGGAAAAGGAGTTGCTGGACCTGTGGTCTTCTCTCTTTCATATTGTACATGTTGAAGAACTTCTTTTGAGCATACATTTGTAGGAAGTATTTCATCATGCTCTGTCTCCTCTCCTCTGTGTGCGTGTGCTGCATTTCTCTGCTTCGGTGTTTCAGGGACTGTGACTGGTGTGTCTCTAAGCTCCAGTGCCTAACTCTCATCTGTTTGTGTTTATGCTTGTTTTCGGAGTCTGAGTATTTGAGTCCTAAGGGCATGGCAACACACAGACTCACTCACTCACTCACTTTGAACTGCTTTTAGTTTTGCTGTCTTTTGTGCCCAGATATCTCTCCCTTTCCCCTTGTGCAGTCATGTGGCACTGTTGTTCTCCCACTGGGTTTCTCCGCTTGAGTATTTAATGTGTGTGAGGCATCCACACCTGGGGACACAGCACTAATCACACACAGGCACAGGCAGATGCACACAAACATTAAATAGAGGCAGAGAAACAGACATATCCTGTACAAATAGAGAGCAAGGTATCAGTGCCTGAGGACATAGCACCAAGCAAACCCATGCACATGTACTGAATACAGAGGCAGCGCAATATAATATATCCTGCACACATGGGGGAGAGACAGACACATCGATGCTTAGGGAGCCAACTTCAACTAGTCTCACTTTCCCTTTGGATTTGTATAGATTAGAATATGCTCTTCTGCTTGGGTTTTCTACCTCAGTATTTATCGCCTCTGTGTTTTTGTTCTATACCATGTTGTCGATATCTGTTGGAACTCTGCATCTTTAGTTAACTTCTGTTTGTTAGTACATCCCACAAAGTCACTTACTGCCGTTTCAGACACATTTTTGGTGAGAGAACAGTGAAGCTGAGTTGTCACCTGACGGACGGATGTAAAGCCATTCTCGTACCATAACAAGTAGTTTCATGGGATGTATTAGCACTCTGTAGATCAAGGAAGTGCTGCTGTTTTTCAGAATTATTTTATTTTTTAAAGTAGAGGTGTGATGTAACAGTTTGGGCTTAACAGCCCGCTACCCTGGGGCGGCGATAGCCCCTCTTAGCTAAAATTAACATTTTTAATATACCCTATAAAGTTTGGGAAGGGATCGTAACACTGGCCGAACTGCCAGCCAGCCACAGGAAAAAAAAAAAGAATCACCAACCTTATTTGTGAGTTGTCTGTTTTTTTTTTTTTTTTTTTTTTATGGAGACAGTTTGTGCACTTCCCTGCCAGGCCTACGTTTTTGGCAGATGGGTGGTAATGGGGGCATCAGTGGAGCTCCGCAGTGCACCACACAGCATCATGATCATGAAATAAGTACAAGACACCAGCAGCGTTCTCTGGAAAGGTCAGTGAGAGACAAAAAGAAGGCCCTCAGTAGCTACAAGGAGAAGAAGAATGAGGAGAGTAAATGAGAACAAGGGAAACCAAAAGGGTGGTTAGAGAAACAAGGGCAAACACAGAGCTGCACATCACTGAGGGGAGTCAGGGGTGAGGAAGGCAGTTCTTTAGATATATGAGGGGAAAAAGAAAGAAGGGAGGAGGTGTGTGAGGCTAATAGAGGGAGGTGGGGTGATTGAAGAGGACAATCAGAACACAGCTGTTCTTAATGACTACTTTTGCTGTGTATTCACAAGGGAAGACAGAGGGCCTCTGCCAGAGAGTGGCAGTAAGGCAGCTGTATGGGGTCCCTGAAATCGGGCAGCAAGTATTTACCAGTGAAAGGGTTTGGAAAGGGCTAGCAGCTCTAAAGATAGATACTGCCCCGGGGTCAGATGGGATGCATCCGAGGGTGTTCAAGGAATTGGCAGCAGAACTAACTGAACCCCTGGTGGGGCTATTCAGTAGCTTAATTCAGACAGGAGCAGTTCCAAAAGACTGGAGGGTAGCAGACATCCTGCTCTAAGGGGAGGGGGGATGACAAGGAGCAACCGTGTAACTACAGACCCGTCGGTCTTTAGGAGACACTAGTCCAAGAGGACCCTGTGAACTACCTGGAGAGCAGTGAACTCCAGGACAGTAAACAGCATGGGTTTGTGGAAGGAAGGTCTTGTCCAACCTGATAGTATTCTTTGACTGCATAACGAGGGTAGTAGATAAGAGCCAGGTTATTGATTTACTTTACTTTGATTTCAGCAAGGATTTCGACACAGCGCTCCTCACAGAAGGTTGCTGAAGAAACTAGAATATCTGGGTACAGCGAAGGACACAGACAGGTGAGAAACTGGTTGACAGAGAGACAGCTGAGGGTTGTGGTTAACAGAGTCAAATCAGAGGAGAGGGAGATCACCAGTGGGGTGCCACAAGGATCAGTCCTGGGTCCAGTCCTGTCCAGTATGTTAATTAGCAACATGAAGGAAATGTAAAAGGAAAATGTGTGCCGGCCACTGGGATTTGAACCCAGGCCCCCAGCATTCCACGCTGTGCTCTAACCCCTGAGCTATGGAGGAACTCAGAAATCAGCAGACTTAGTCATCCCTTACAGGCCCATGCATTTATTTCTATGTGCTGCGTAAGCCAGCAACTAGGCATGTTAGAAACACCACTCAACTTCTCAGTGCAGTAAGCCACTGCGAGGCAATCCTTTTTTTAAATCTTGAAAGGAAAATGTGTGCTCTCCACTGGGATTAGCAACATGGGAAATAGAATGTAGGGCAAGATGTGTCTCTTTGCAGATGACACTAAGCTCGTGCCACAGTAGACAGCGAGGTGGGGGTTAGGGAGATGCAGAGAGACTTGAAAAGCTAGACAGGTAGTCAGAGGTTTGTCAGTTGAAATTCAATGCCAGAAATTGCAAGGAGATACTCATAGGAAACAAGAACCCAAGGGCAAAGTACTGGATGGTTGGGGGCTAAAGCTGCACACAGCCTTTGAGGAGAGAGACCTAGACGTCATTATCAGTGACTCCCTAAAATAACCAAATCAGCGTAACAAGGCCCACAATAAGGCAATCAGGGTGCTGGGGTGTATAGGAAGGGGCATAGACAACAGAAGGAAGGAGGTATTACCATCTCTCTAGATCACTGGAGAGGCCCTACCTAGAGTACTGGGTCCAGTTCTGGAGTCCTCACCTAAGGAAGGATGGTGGATACTTGGAACAGCCTCCTCACAGGGATGGTAGGGGCCAAAATGGTAGAGGAATTCAAAAATGCATGGGACACACACAAGGGAACCCTAGAAAAAAGGAAAAGTAGGAAAGTGGCAGATCAACTTCAGTCTGCAGCATAAGTTAAAGGTAGAAATAAGCTGGCAGACATGATGGGCCAGGCGGTCCTTATCTGCTGGCAAATTCTATGTATCTATATATCTGTGTATCTATAGGATAAGGACAGGCTGGAGGCAGTACAGTAAGGGGTGACCAAAATGATTCAGGGTCAGCAGGGCAGATCTTATGAGGATCGGCTCAAGGCACTGAACATGTACTCACTGGAGGCCAGACGACAGAGGGGAGATATGATGGAGACCTTCTAGTTACTGAAAGGAATGAACAAGGTAAACTGCGAGGAACTATTTAGCATACGTAGTGGATCAAGAACACCGGGGCATGAGTGGAAACTCATGGGGAGAGATTCAAGAGGGAAGTGAGAAAGTTTTGTTTTATAGAAGGGTGCTGGAGCCATGCAACAGTCTGCCAGCTGATATGGTGGACGCCAAAACGATCAATGGTTTCAAACACAGCTGGAACAGAGTGAAGGGCTTAGTGGTTGCTGATGGTGATAGCGGTGGGGCGGAGAGCATGGAGGTAGATAGTGTGGGTTAGAACCCTGTGTATATAATAGGTCCCAGGTTTGTTACAGCTTAGGGGCAGACTGGATGGATCAGTGGTCTTTTTCTGCTGCCATTGTCTGTTTCTGTGTCATTTATTAAATGCCCTTTAATGAGTCAAATTTTATTGTAAACTGTTGCTTCGTTTTGCATGTGAGTCACGATGAACAACTGAGGTGTTGCGGATGTAGTGCTTTTACTTAAAGTGCTGTCTTTTTTTATTTAGTGTTTTATACATTTTTTACACCTTTACATGTTTTGCATCCGTCTCCTTCTCCCATCTTCATTTGATTGGACCAGTAACTTTAGTGCTGCATGAGGTTGATTACTGATCACTGTTGCATTTGTGTTTTGGTGTTATTTTTATTTATTTATGTGTGTGTGTGTGTGTATATACATATATAGATATGTATATATCTATATAATATATGGAGATGGCCAAATAATAGTATTCTATCCCATATTAAAAAAATCCTGGTAATACAACAGTACCCAAAGTGATAATACCATCATTGACAACTGATCGTATTACGAGTTCTGAACGATAGTATTATCACCAAACCCGAAGAGCGCAACCTCCAAACACTTAAATGCCATAGGCCTGTTCCAGACATCACTACAGCAACCTCTTAGCATGCGTGGTGACATTTAGAACACCGTGCCTCCTGATTCAACGTGCTTTCTCCAAGGGCGGGCAAAACAGTTGTAAAAACATGGCAGCCATCTCTCGCTTACTGAGAGAAAATTGTCCCTTCGCTCCAGTACCACTGCTGTGCAACACAATTATCTGGCTAATCCTACTGAAAACATCAAATGAAGGTAGAGACTGAAATCCAAACAAAACTTGCTCAAAAGAGACGCTGAGCGAGTGAGCGAGCAGATGTGACAGAACGGGACGGGGGTGGAGACAGAGACTGAGACAGTCAGTGTCTGAGTTTTCACTACGAGGGAACCTGCCCTCACAGTACCACACAAACAAAACTCACATCCATATATTATTAAAAAAAAAAATAGTTGAGTGGCCATTACTTGGGAGAAATACCATCTCAAGGTTCTGAGGACTAGGGAATCTCTTGAGCTTCGCTCTCGAGGTTCCTTTGTCCCCAGAACCTCTCGATGGTATTACTCCCTTGTAATAGACATTCACCTATTATTTTATATATATATATATATATATATTTATTTTAACCTTCCATTTATGCCCCTTTCTCTCCCTGCACCCAGACTCCGTCCAGAGTCGCAAAGGCACGCCTTCTTTGTCCCTCTTACCTGTGGGCCAGCGGTCAAGACCTTCCCCCATGGAGCTTTGACTGTCCCCTCCCCTCAGGTGAGGATGAGGTGGAGGGGCTTACCCTCGTGCTGCCAAGTATCATCTGGAGGCAGGAGCGATGGGTCAGGTAGGGGGATCCTTGCAGTACTAGGCGATACTTCATCCTTAGGTGCTGAGGCCATTTTCCTTGTTTCTCCCAGACCGAGGACGTCAGCCCACAGAGGGGATTGGTGAGAGCGTGTCCACGCAGAGGCGTCCCAGTACATCTGGATCCCAGCCGACGTCTTTGCCTCCCCTGATGTCCTGAGCTGCAGTGCCACCTGTGGTCACCCAGGTGGCAGTATAGCAGCACGGCAACTACCTTCCCTCTCCTGGAGGAGGACAGTGCTCTGTGGGATGCTCAATCCTTCTCCCCTGGCAGCCCAAGCTTGCACCCAAACTTGGATCACCGGCATCGAGAGTGGTAGCGCTACCGCCGCAACGATGGGTCATTTATATATTTTTGAATTAGGATTTGAGCATTGCAGGATAGCCTCATTCAGATGATGCACCTAGTTTTCAAGGGGGTCCTGGGGAGACAGTACAGCAGCAGACACCAACAGTTACATTATGCACCAACTTAAGATTTTAGGTACAAGGATTATATTCTGTACAAAACCTAGAAGTTTAGCATTCTCAGATACAAATAGTTGAAATCAGATCAGAGTTTCAACCATTTAGCTGTGCTCCAGATACATGGACTTAGTAGTGAAGTGATGTAGAGAGATCTTAAGGTAGGAGACCAGATAGGAAGAGGACAGATGAGAGAAAGGACAGGTGGTGAGAGACATGAGCAGTGTGTTCAGAGATGACTGAACATGGCTTTCTTGAAGTGTCCAATGTTCTTAAATTCTTTGATGTTGTCCTGGATCAGATTATCCATCTTTTTTTTCAAGACTTTTATTTTTTCTCTGGGACTGAGGAACTCTCTCCAGCTACCTTACCAACCTGGCTCTACCTCCCGGTCTGAAGCTCGGTATTCCAGGCCGACCCTGCCCAGTGGATCCCCTGACTCTGAGCCCCCTGAGGTGGGACTGCCAACCCTGGCACTCTATCTACAATCAGTTGCATTGGAGAGGTGTCGGAGAACCCCCCTGGAAACTGAGCCCGATAGTGGGAGTGTGGCCAAGACTGGAGGTGCCTTCGCCTTTCCTTGGCCCAGGGTTTTTTCCTTAGTGTAGGTTACCCCTAGGAGCTGGACGTGCAGTGATACCTGCACGGAGAAGCCATAAGCGTTGCCGCCCCTTACATTCCAGGTACAGGTAGTACACCCGGTCTCCACTGGACGTCATTGCTGCACACAGGAGCCTCCGAACCCACCCCAAGGAGAGGAGAGCCATTCTCCGGATGCTCAATCCTCTCCCTCCCTCAGCCGACTTCGGCGGTCCAGGTTGCTCCTTTATTTCCTGGATCGCCAGTGGTAACTCGAGGTGTGGCATCCAGCGCCTCAACCTCAGCGCCACCAGGTCAGCCCAGATTATCCATCTTGTGTACTCGGTGTGACACTTGGACAGCTGGTTCTGATCACTGTATCATTTTTGTATATAAAAATGTATTATTGTTTGTCTCTGCTGAGAAATGTGGTGCTCTTGGAATGACCTCACTCACCCCCCAGGTCTCTGCTAAAAGATGAAAGCCATGAGCTAATTACAGACCAGGCCTTAATCAAGAACCTCCTGTTTGTCTGAGTTAATTAAAGCTGCAGTTGCTAAGAGGGAAGATCATAAAAAAGTTTATGACGTTTAGAGAAAACACAGTTACATTTTCACATGGTGATACAAAGCATGTTGCACCTCCGTGAGATCTGGCAAAAAGACATAAATGCTTTGATGTCTGTATGAGAGAGGATGCTGCTCTGGCATGAAAGAAGAACATGATGAAAGGAAAAACTTAATTGGGGAAGTCAGATGGGAAAAGGCGTTTCTGCTGATGTAACCTTAATTATCTTACCTTCTAATATGATAAAATATCCTGGGTGTATGATTTTTTCATAAACAGAGGAGGAGCTAGGTGACCTCATGCAAAGAGGTGGGCAAAGTCGGCTTTTAAACAGGATTATTTTTTCCTTCAGAGACTTTGATCTACGCTCTGACAAAGAAACATCTGTGAGCACTTTAAGCAGGTATTTAGACAGAGAGAGACAAACCTAAGTACGGTAGTAGGAATTGCACTGTTAAACCCTTGTTCTTTTAAAAAATTTGTATGTTTTGTGATATATGGTTCTGTATTTTATGTTTTACATAATTTTTATCTATTTTAGTAAAACTCTGTTTTTAGAGCCTACTTGGTCTGTCTTTGAATTTCTTTCCTTTACAAGTAAAGTATATATGGTTAAAGCAGACACTGTATATAAGCTTGAATGGTGATACCAAACTGGAAAAAGGTGAGAGTTTAATCTACGGTCTTTTATTAGAGTTGCTAAGAGTTCATTTTTGTACACCTGGTTAGGTGCCCGTAGGCAAAGATATCTGGCTTCCCGAAGACGGAAATATCTGAGCCTGTGCATTGGGTACGCTAGCAAGAGGTTCGCAGTTTGAATCCCTCCAAGACTTGAGACCAAAGGTTGATTCGAACCCACAAAGACAAGAAGGTTACCTTGTTCTGTTTACTGTTCACAAGACAACGCTCAGAGGTTGGCACTTTGGGAGTAGAGGGCCTGACCTGCTGAGTGGGTTTGTGACACTCTGTGCATAAAATACATCCTTGACAGAGGCTGAAATCCCTCATGGGAGGGCATTCCCTGCCCATTTGCAGTTCACTCACCAGGGGTAAGAGTTTTCTGTTCACTGACCCTGCTGACACCTTGAAGTGCAGACAGCGCTACACACCAGCCTGCTGGAGGAGAGTGGACAACCAGGACTCAGGGCCAGATGAGTAGTAGGAAGAAGACACATGAAGCCTGGCCTTTGACTTCCCAGGTTCACTGCATAGTTTGCTTGCTGCGTGGGGGTACGGGACATATTTTACACCAAGTGGAGACCTAATATCTGGTTTGGTCTTTGAGGGGTCAGGCTAACAGAGCCATGGTGGGGGTAGTTGGGCTCCGACATAGAGCATCTGAACAGTAGGCACAGGTCTGCAGTGCTCCTCGACTTCAGTATTTTTGGGGGATTTAAATGGACACGTAAATTGTTTTCAGCTCATTGCATGTTGCTCAGTTTTAACAGTTATATAGCAGTCTCTAGTTACCGTAAAATATAGTTGCACCTTGCTTGTTTAAAATTCTTTTCATGCAGTATGAGTGCATGGAGATTTACTCATTTTGTAAAACACATTTTTTTAATGCCCTTTCTTCACTTAAGCATGTTTTTCTTCTCTTTACGTCCTGTATAGGGAACAGAAACACTGATGGACTTACTGGTATTTTTACCACTTGGAAGAATACATGCTGCTTATGAGCTCATTTCACACAGCTTTGACTTTGATTAATGTTTACTTTTGAAATGTGCTACTGTTTTATGATTATACCTCCAAAGACACATCTTGTAGAGACTGGTTGATCTGTTAGAGTGTATTCAGAAGACTGGTGCCCTCATTGCAGGGCCGGCTTTAGAGATTTGGGGGCCCCCAGTGAGATAAGTTATGGGACCCTTACCCATACCTCTCAAGTGTCCCTCTTTATGAGGGACATTTCTCATTTTGGCCCTTAAAATTGCTCTGTCCCTCATCCATTCCTCATGGAAAAGGTGCTGCCCACACAGAGAATGTGCTGTAAATTCAGACTTTAACCTGAAACTTTTACTATTCTAAAATACTAAATGCAAAATAAACTTTGTACAGGTAAACACTATGGTTTTCACAGTGTTCTGAGCTTGTATCTCAGTGTTTGAGGATGTGTCCCTCATTCTGAGGGTCTGTGTCCTTATTTTTAGTGTCCAAAAATGTCCATGTCCTTCATTTCAGTGACAAAAGGTTGAGAGGCATGCCCTTACCCAATCTAAACTGACCCCACCCTTTACTTAGTTCAAAATGCAAAATGTTTGTATTTTCAATACAACCAGTTACACATCTGTGTTTTTTTAGGGGCAGTGGCAGTGCTAGTCTTTGGGGCCCCACTGCCCATCCAATCCATGTCTCTTATTGGCTGGGACATACGTTACGGAGTAATTTCGTGATATTATGACACCATATGAGAAGGCTCTTCAGAGCTCAACAATGCCCTTTAATGCTGCTTTACTTTAAACATGAATATTAGTAATAAAAAAAAATTTTGAAGTAGTACTTCTGTTTTGGCTGGGGGCCCCTATTAGCAGGGGCCCCCAGCAACCGCAGGGTTCGCTGGTGCCTAAAACCGGCTATGCCTCATTGTTAAATATGTACAGCTGACTGATGCTGTGTCAGCAAATTAAATGTATCTCAGTTTCTTAACAGAACAATAAAAATAAAATTGAAAGAAAAAATAAATCATTTGACTTTGAGACCCTAGCTGGCAAAGTAGTGTGGTTCTAGTCAGCAGGTACTCCTGTTGAAGGCAGCCCATTTGTGTTCCCACCTAAAATCTGGTGAAAGTAGGCCAAGCCGATTAAACAGTGGTGTGTGTGAGCCTGTAGTAACCAAATGCAGCTCTTCACATACAATAGAAGATTGTGATTGTGCGTAGTGCTGTTGATTTGGCTTCTCTGTGGATTTGGCTTGCTTTGAGAGCTGTCAGAAGGGTTTGCTTAAGAAGTAGTGTCTTCGACGGCCCAGTGGTGCAGAGGGCTGAGGCACTGTGCCTTACCTCGCACCACACCAGCGACCCGTGTTCAGGAACAGGTGCAGGTCACCGGATGTTGGCAGGGAAGAGATGGATTGAGCATCTGATGGACTGCTCTCCATCTCCAGAGGGGGGGGCACGTCATGGTCAGCACACGTCTGACCCCTGGCGGAGGCTGGGGGCTCGACTCTGCGCTGCCACAAACAAGGGATACGGATGCTCGGTAGATGCCTGGCGGGGACGTGCATGGATGCGTGCGGGTGCCTACCACTGGTGTCATTGTATGCCGAACATCCGCAGGGAGCAAACAGAGGCAGAAAAAGACCCTGGTGGCTGGTCATGGTAGCTTGATGGCCATCCCCCAGTGCTTCGACGTTGGAGGTAACACCCTGAGCTGGATCCTGTCTGGTGGGTGAGTAGGGGGCTCCCCACAACCCCACCATGAGGGCTAAGCCATGGGAGGTGCAGAGGTGAGGACCTGAAGAAGCGAAGCACAGGGATGGCAGCCAGATGAATAGCCAACCAGGACCAGGGAAGGAGAGAAAAGAGATAGCAAAAAAAAAAAAGTAGTAGTGTCTTGATGCCAGTATTGAGGCTGCTTCTGTTTCAGTAGAGCAACTCAGGTGTTGAATTTGAGTGCCCGACTGTTCTCACAATGTTTTGTATACCAAAGCTGAGGATCCAGTCAGAAACCTAGATACTTGAAATGTGGTATGTTTTCAGTGGGGGTTCTGATGGAAGTTGAAATTTGCAGACTATACAGTATGTCTGAGTGGTAATGTTTACATGAGAAACACATGCCCTTGGTTTTAGAGTGAGGAAAAAACCTTATCGATCATCTACTGCTGAGCACTGTTGAATCCTGTTTGGAGGGTGTATTGGAGATCATTGATGGTTTTGGCTTTTGTGTAGATTGCTGCATCATTAGCTTATAGACGCATATTAGAGCTTTGTATTTGAGCAGATATGGGAAAGGTAATTTATAAACAGGCTGAATAGAAATGGGTGCCGGATTGGGCCTTGTACTCCTAGATTGAGCGACAAGGCTTGGATGTTGCACCATTAGCTTTAACCACCTGTGACCTGCCAGAGAAGTAGCTAGAAAACCATGCTAGTTTACCCTTAGCCCTAGTAGCTGCTGTTTGTGCAGTAAGATGCTGTGGTCCACAGCGCCAAAGGTCTTTGATACGTCGATAAATTTGGTGCGCGTTATATGATACGATTTAAGTGCCATTGCAGTGTCATAACTTTTAGCAGAGCTGTGCTGGTGGAATGTCGGGGCTTGAAGGCTGATTGTTCCTCTGTTAGTAGGTTGCTGTCCAAAATGTGGATCAAGAATTGGCTATGCACCAGTTTCTCTTGCAGTTTGTTCAGAACTGACAATACTGATATAGGGGGAAGGAAAGGGAAAGGGATCATTGTTTAACCAGGAGTAGCACACTAAGCCAAAGCTTGTTTCCAGATGTGACCTGGGAGCACAAGGAAGTTAAGTGACTTGCTTAGGATCACACAGTATGCACCTAGGTGGCTGTGGGATTCAAACCCAGGTCTCCAGATCTGCAGCTCAGAGCCTTAACCCACTGCTCTATACTGCTATCAGGCAATGGTTGTTGGGGGCAGCTGGAAGACCAGCTTTAAGGAGAGGTGTCATTCTAGCCTGTTTCCAGATCTGCAGTATCTGACCGGCGTAGAGAGTGAGGTTAAGTAGTGCATTTTGTGGTTGTGCCACTGAGTTAGCTGCAGGCTTCAACAGTGCAGAGTCCATTCCATCTGAGCCAGAACTCTCAGTGGTGTCTAGATTATGGAGCAGCTGTAGAACCTTATTAATGGTGCTGTCACAGAAGGGGACTGGAGGAGGTACTGTGGGATGTTGCAGTTTAGGCAGTGGTGGATGTTCCAAGACTCGATCTTCTCCATGGAGTCCCACTTTTTGGTGATAGCACCGGAATCAGCTGTACTCCATGAGGCCAGAACTTTTGGGGTTGATGGTGTCAGTGTGTAGCACCAGTGCACAGTGTTGTCCATATGCCTGCAATGCATACGCTGTGCAGGCCCTGACAACCTTAGTACCTTTTTTTGCCACCAACTTGAAGCACAGCACTTTGCTTACTGGGAACCAGAAAGCCATTTTGCATACCTCTAGTGTTGTAGTCCAGGTCACTGTATGTCTATCATTGTATTTTTCTGTCAGTTTTGCTAGTTTAAATCATCAAATTTTTCTTACAGCCCTTCCTCATTCGCCAGCATTCAAGAACCATTACGGCAGGTAGGGTGTCTGAAAAAGCTAGTAGCTCCAACAACGAGGTTATGTTTGACCACCATTTCTTTGTAGGCAAGTATTCTGGTACCATGAAGTCTCACTGCTGAGAGAAATGGCAGTCCTCTCATAGTTGCAAAAAGAAATGTTTCTAGGGGCATGGATATGTTGTTCTATCCACACATTCCAGCAGTGTCCTTTCCCCTTTAAATGGTGCTGGAAAGTCTTCAAGCCGGCTCCTCCCACCCACCCAGGTGGTATAACCCTCAGCACCACCCCGACACCAGATCTTCCTTTCCGCTGAAGAAGCAAACGAAGGAAAAAAATGCTATGGTTCTCAAAAGAGGTGGCAGGGAAGGTTAAGGAGAAAAGGATAGCATTCAGGAAATATAAGGAAACACAGAAGGAGCAGGACAGAGAATGTTATCAGTTAAAGCAGAAAGAGGCAGGGAAGGCAGTCAGAATAGCAAAAGCCCAAACCAAGGAAAGAATAGCCAACTCTGTTAAGAAGGGGGATAAGACCTTTTATAGGTACATTAGGGAGTGAAGAAAGACAAAAGGAGGGATACTGAGGCTTAATAAAGGAGAGGGAATGTGGGCAGAGGGTGACAGTGAAAAAGCAGGGATACTGAACAAATATTTCTGCCCAGTATTCACAAAGGAAGAGGAGGGGGAGGTACCTAAACCAAACAAGAGAAACACTCCGAAGACGGGGGTCAATACCAGTCCATTTACAGAAGAAAGGGTTATTAAAGAACTAATAAAACTGAAGGTGGACAGAGCAATGGGGCCTGATGGGATTCACCCAAGAATTCTAAAATAACTAAGGGTAGAACTAGTGACACCACTGGCTACTCTCTTTAACAAATCATGGGAGCATGGGGTGGTGCCTGAGGACTGGAGGAGGGCGGATGTGATTCCGCTTCACAAAAGTGGGAGTAGGACACTATAGACCAGTTAGTTTGACCTTAGTGGTAGGGAAAATGATGGAATCACTTCTGAAAGAAAGAATTATTGAGTACCTAGAGGCCAGTGGGGCACAGGACCCAAGGCAGCAGGGATTCACGATGGGAAGGTCATGCCAGACGAATCTAATAGATTTATTTGACTGGGTGACCAAAGTAGTGGACCAGGGAGGGGCTGTGGACATGGTCTACCTAGATTTTAGCAAGGCATTTGATACAGTTACACACAAAAAATTAATACACAGGTTAAACAGCCTTAGAGTGGGTCCCAATAAGGTAGCCTGGATAAAAAATTGGCTAGATGACAGGACGCAAAGGGTAGTAGTAAACGGAGTCCACAGTGAAGAAAAGAGGGTTACTAGCGGGGTACCGCAGGGTTCAGTACTGGGACCTGTCCTTTTTAATGTCTTTATAAGTGACATTGCAGAGGAACTGGAAGGAAAGGTATGTCTCTTTGCAGACGACACAAAGATCTGCAACAGGGTTGATACACAAGATTGAGCGGTATCAAGATGGAGTGGTAAGGATGAGACGGGACTTGGCAAGGTTGGAGGAATGGTCAACTGTATGGCAGCTCAGATTCAATGCAAAGAAGTGTAAGGTAATGCACCTGGGAAACAAAAACCCAGGGGAACAGTACACAATGGGGGATGAGATACTGACAACAGTAAAAATGGAAAGGGACTTAGGGGTAATTATATCAGATGACCTAAAAGTGGGCAAGCAATGTGAGAAGGCAGTAAGGAAGGCTGGGGGGATACTGGGATGCATACGGAGAGGCATCAGTAGTAGAAAACAGAAAGTTTTTATTCCTCTGTACAGACGGTTGGTGAGACCCCATCTGGAGTACTTTGTGCAGTTCTGGAGACCCCATCTCCGCAAAGACATAGACAGAGTGGAGACTGTCCAGAGGAGGGCAACCAAAATCATGCAGGGTCTGCACCAGAAGACATACAAAGAAAGACTAAAGGAGATTAATATGTATACCCTTGAGGAAAGAAGGGAGAGAGGTGACATGATAGAAACTTTCGAGTACCTCAAGGGAATCAACAAAGTCCAAGAGGGTAGCATCTTTCAGAAAAAGAGATGTGCAAGAACAAGGGGGCACAATTTGAAGATAGAGGGGGGATGGCTCAGAGGTAATGTGAGGAAGTATTTTTTCACAGAGAGGGTTGTGGATGCATGGAACAGCCTCCCTGAAGAGGTCGTGGAGTCAAGAACAGTAGGGGAATTCAAGAATGCATGGGCCTGACATAAGGTAGTCCTAGTGGGGGATAGGAGGAAGGAAGTTGTTGGTTAACTAGGATCTGCAGCTTATCTGTTAGGTAGGAAAATGGGCAGACTAGGTGGGCCAAGCGGTCCTTATCTGCCTTCAAATTCTATGTTTCTAAGCAGGTTTCCTCCTTACCGCTCCCGTGTTGAGTAAGCCCTAGTGCTAAAATCTTCGGATTTACTTCCAAAACTTTAAACTCTTAAAGTGTTTCATCTTCACAGACTGTGACTTATAGCCTTAGAGGAGGAGGTGGCTAGGGCCGCTGCGCAGTTCTCTTTGGCCACGGCCTTTGTTCCGCTCAAGCTGGGCTCCACTTAGTCTGGCTCCTTCAAGGAGTTGTGCCAGTCTCTCCCTACCAAGAGACAGGGCCTTTCGGGTTCACACAGCTCCCGCAAGGAGGAGGCCAAGAAAGAAAAAGAGAAGACTTACTATCGACATTCTTTGGACCAGAAAAGTTCTCGTTCTCAGGAATCACAGGTTTTGGCCACTGGCTTCACAGAGACCCTGTCAGGCCACTTGGTTGAGACACTGGCCAACAGTGCAGCTGAGATATTTCTCAACCCTGTTGACCAGTCGTTATTAGGAGAGGCCGACAACTCCTTGTTCAGGACTCCGGTCCTGCTAGTGATGTATATTCTCATCAATGAGTTATACCCTTCAACTGATGTCTTTTGGCTGCCTCCTCTTTTACTGAGGGTACCAGGCCTTTTTCACACTCATTTTGGGGGCAAAAAAACCTCCAGTCGACGACGCCAAGGTATACAACTATGAGACTATTATCATACCCCTACTATTTGGAAAGACTTATTTTGTCAACATCAACTTCATATTTTGCTACAATCAACATATCAGATTCTTTGGTGACCATTACTCGAGACCCAGAACTGACTGGGATGGCGTCATACTATCGCCTGTGCCTTGCAGATAGCCTCACCAGTATCACAGAGGTATGCCTCAGGGCAGAAGGTAAAATGTTTTTCATGTTCATATAAACATATTTAATAAAGGTATCACTGTTGCCGGCCTTTACGGTCACTCCATCGGAATGCCTCTCAGCCTGTTGTGCGTCCCTCCTACAAACAGAGTCTACTACCACTACTCATATGCTGAGACACAATCGATATATCCTGATAATACTGCAGTAGAAGGAGGTCTGACTCCCCATATTCTGTACCATCATACTGGGAAGTGGTCATATTTCAACCCTTAAAGATATGGTTTAATGCCTTAACATCCTGGAAGAATCTATCCAGACAGTCCCTCCTTTCATACCAATGTTCAGAAAGGAAAGAAAGTGTAAAAAAAGCAAACAAAAAAAACCTGCTTCTGGTAGAGCCTCTGCAGTCAGTATTCTTGTACGCCGTCAGACATGGCTCCAACTCTCAGGGCTAGTAGCTGATATTCCACAAAAAGTGGCTACTGCCCCTTTTTTTCTGGCGACCATCTTTTGGCCTAGGGGCACAACAGATACTGGAAAACCTACAAGCCTCAGGCAGACAAGGGGTGCCCCTTCCTCTCATTAAAATACTCCGGACTATGCCCTGGTCTCCTCTTCTAGGCCTCGGCGACCTCTGTCTGGGACATTGATTCAAAACTATACTGAAGCAATTCCCAAGAGGCTTTATACATTTAACCACTCTTTGCAGTATCACTGTTACAGATCATTATGGTCATTTCATCAGGATAACTCTCGGCCTGTTGTACGCTGGGCTCTCGTGTCCACTTCCACGAACAGAGCCAGCTACTATTCACATGCTAAAAATGTATATATCTTGCTAATATTATAATATGGATCATAATATTCTTACCAAACTTTTTCTGCTTTATGCAGTCTTCACCTGGCCATAGACAAAGACCACAGAAACAATGATGAGTGTGTATATATACATATATATATATATATACACACACTCATCATATATACATATAATATATATATATATATATATATATATGAATATATATAATGTATTATAAACCTTATAAACTCTACAAGAGTTATCAATTTTGATCCCAACCACTTGGTCTACATAATCTGTGCATGTCACAAACCTTATGTCTTTTCTCAGATCAACACGTTTGGAATCTCAAAGATGAGATTACATGACTCATAATTTGCAATTATCCAAATCATTATTTAAACTCTGTTTGCCCGACAGCATAACTAAAGGGCCCACTATACTAACATTTCAGGTCTATACCTACAAAGGCGGCAGGCCCTGACATACTGGGGACCCCCTTACAAATGAGATTATTAATACATGATGGAATTGACTACATCACTCTGTTGCATTCCATTTTTTACCCTAAAACGGGTACAGTATTGATTACAGCAATACTGCTGACTCTAAGAGCCACTAGATTCCATTAGAAAATAGATCATAGCCCATGGCCTGTGCATTTAGTTCTGCTTTGCGCCAGTGACCCCGGTTCGGGAATGGCCCGAGTCACTGGAGGTGGCCGGGGAAGACTGAGTGTCCCAGGGACAGCGCTCCTTCTCCGGGGGGAGGGTAGGGGAATGGTCCAGCACCTGCTGGCTCCTAGTGGAGGCTGGGAGCATCACAGGATGCACGACCTAGTACCAACTGGGGGAGGAGCAGACGTCGGCATATGCCATGACGTCACTACGCTGCCCCCAACAGAAAGCCGGAAAAAGTTGCTTGCTGGCCCTCCAAGATGACAGCTCTCCATTTCAGGGGACCTCCAGTCCCTTCCCGGTGCCTCCTGTTCCCCAGCAGCATCCCCGGGCCCTAGAAGGACATGCTGGGGCTGTCCTTCCCCCGGTGCTTTCCCCCTCAGAGGAGAGGGACCCGCCCCGTGAAGGGATACACCAGGATATCCCGGGGGTCAGCTGTGATCTGGGGACAAGAGAGGAGGGCCGGGCAAGGACAGAAAGAGGTCAGGAGGAACTTTGCGGAGCCTGAAGGAGTGGAGGACCAGCGAGCATAGGGCAGAAAAACAGATAATGCAAAAAAAAAGAAAATAGATACATTGTTTCATTTCACAATATCATTGGTTTGCTACTTATGTAGCCTACTCATTCCAAAAATGGATACATTTCTCTAACATCTTGACAGACATGACAAAAAACTGTACTAACTTGCTACACTGTAGCAGTACAAAATAATAACATTGTATTACTTGGGTTCCTGTTACAAACTCAGAACCCAATAGGCTTTTACATATACTGTCTTTTCCAGTGCATGACACTGAGACATACCGATTACTCCATTATATGACTGAATTTCCTCTGATCTCAGATGCCATACCCTGATCGAGTTTGCATCTGCCTCACTCATCTGATATCCAGTAACAACCAGTCTGGCTTATCTTTCAGCCATAACTCTGTAACAAATACTATAATGGATTATTTACAGATAGAATACAAAAATTATCTTTATACACTGATATACTGCTTTCAGCATCTATCGGCCCTAAGACCACGCTGTATAGAAGGCAGAATGCCATATCTGGCCACCCCACTGCCACATAACTGCTTGGGAATCTCCCAGAAATAATGACTTACTGCAAGAGACCGTTCCATGGAAGATAGTTACGCAAAGATTTTTGTCGTAACAGTAGATCTCTAGGAATGTCTCTTGCAGAGTGATTCCCTCCTCCCCTGCCATTCTGTAACAGGAAAACAAATGTAAGTTGGAAGGCTTTGGTACCTCGGTTCCCCTCGATCCCTCGCTTTCACGAGCTGAAACCAGCGGGGAACGGAGACTACCAGGGATCACTCACAGCCCAGGAAATGAGGTTGTGTGGGTGGTCCCTGGTGTGGAGACTGCTAGAAGAAACTGGCATGCTAGAGCGCCACCTATCGGGAACTCCCAGAAGTAATGACTTACTGCAAGAGACATTCCTAGAAGATCTACTGTTACAACAAAAATCTTTGCATAACTAACTTTCTAGGAGCAGTATGTGTTGTTCATCCACACGAACCCACCCGACCTCCCCTGGCTTCAGCGCACAACTCTGGCGTCATGGGGCGGAGCCGAGGGTTATACCACCCGGGTAGGTGAGAGGAACCAGCTTGAAGACTTTCTGGCACCATTTAAAGGGGAAATGACACTGCCAGAACGTGTGGATGAACAACGTATACTGTTCCTAGATCTACTGTTACAGGTGAGTAACCTGTGTTTTCAGCCTCACCCACAGTCTGTATCGGGTTTCAGGGACCATTTGACCTCTAACCCATCCTACCACTTCAATACTTTGTACCTGTACAAGTGCAGTATAACCTCCCTTGGCCTTATCAGTGTCCTGTACAAGGGAGGTTATACTGCCCATGTACAGGTCACTGGTAAGGCTGCATCTAGAATATGGAGTTCAGTAGTGGTGCCTACACCTCAAAAAGGACATTAACCTGTTGGAGAAGATCCAGAGGTGGGCTACAAAGATGATAGTGAGTCAGCAGGGTCGGGCATATGAGGAAAGGTTGAGGACACTGAACGTGTACTCCCTGGAAGACAGGAGAGTGAAAGAGGGGACATGATTGGGGCCTTCAAGTACTTGAAAGGGATAAATAAGATTGATAAGGAGAGTCTCTTTAAGCTGAGTGGCAACCATAACACTAGAGGGCACAGTCTTAAGCTGGAAGGTGGGAGGTTTAGGAGAGAAGTCGGGAAGCATTTCTTTGCAGAGCAGGTGGTGGACACTTGGAATGCACTGCCGGAAGAGGTCATCTTGTTGAAGACTGTGGGCAGCTTTAAGAGAGGGTGGAATAGGCATGGGGGAAAGTAAGGATCATGAGTAGAGAGGATGATAGGAGTAGGGAGGGAGGGCAGGGACATTAGCTCAAGCTGTGGACCCTGCAGTATCAGCAGATTTGATAGACCAAATGGCCTTCTTCTGCTGGCTTCTTCGTATGTAACAGAAATAAAGGAAAATGATGACCCAAATATAGGTCTGGTTCTCACCACCCTACTCCAAGGCAGTCGTATTCAGCTGGTGCAAGCCTTGGTGTCCTTTTCTTTGTCAGCTTCGATCAGGAAGTATATTGCATCGTATGTCGTTTCACCTTTACAATTGACTCTTCTGTCTTCAGTACCCTATTCTCCCTTCTGGGGTCGTATTTGATGAGCAAGTTGGTTGATGGATAGCTATCATGGAGCTGTGGATCCTTAGTCCCCTTTTAGCTTGCTTGCAGGTCCATGTGCGATGCTGGGATTCCCTCAAGGTCAGTGCAGTCTCTGGTACCCGGCACCTCTGTCAGTGCTGCTAGTCATGTAGGTGCAGTCATCGGTGCAGGTGCCACTTTATGGTGCCAGTGTTGCTGTCGATGCATACTTCTCTTCTGGTACCTGGGCCAGCCAAGGTAGGAAAAACACCTTGGATCTCAAGATCCTCCCCCATGCAGGAGGATGACAAGGAGTTCAATCCAGACTCATTGATGTTGCATCTGAATATTTTAAAGCATATCCCCTAACTTCAGAGGAGGTTACATCTACTCAGATAGTCCAAGCTGCTCAGAAGGACCTCACTTTTCAGTCACTGCTGAAGAACATGCAAAAACTCTAAACTTGAAGACAGGGCTGTGGATGAAGCTAAGAAGATACAGGTGGAGTCAGGACTGTGGATGAAGCTATGAAGATACAGGTGGAGTATCTCAGTATACCTTCTATGCCAGTATCTCTAGTAGCACCTATCTTTCCTGCTCTGGAAACCCTCATTGAGGCAGCTCGGAGCAGACCCAGTTCCATTCTGGCAGTCCCCTGGCTTCCGGATAAAAAGTGTATGATACTCTGGACAACACCAGTCTACTGCTCTCAGCCTATAGCAGATGCTGTTGTTATCATGGCTAATAATAAATCATTTGCTGCGCAGTCTGCTGATAAGGAGTCTCATAAGACTGACATTATGGGAAAATGGGTGTTTGCTTCAGCTACTGTAGGCCTTAGGATAGCAGGCTATCAGTTCCATATTTCGAGGTGTGAATTCTCCTTATGGGAAAGGCTTAGAGATTGCATGGAACACCATGGGGGGGGCAATATGATAAAAGGGAGAGTAATAATTTGTTATGTGGATGCAAATTGGGGCAAGATAACCTGTTCCATTTGGTTATATTGTGCCCGCTTTATGAAAACCATAGGTGCCATCTATTGGGTAGTATTTTGGAACAGTTACAGTATCAACCTCGGCAATTGTTGTCTTATTTGCTGAAATCTTCTGAAAGTTTGTTCTGTTGTTTGTAATGGCTTTTAAATAACAAATAAAATAAATTGATTGATGGAAGGCCATCCGGAGTTGTCCTCAAAGCAGGACCTCTTGATGGTTATTACCAAAAGGTTTCAATCTGATAAGCAACAACAGAGGGAGGGTTTGGATATCTTCAATGGTGCAACATATGAAGCTACTATGAAGATTTGTATCAGGAGTCATTCTTGGCTATGAATGACTCCATTCTTCTCTGGCATAAGACCATGAGCATTCTATTTAACCAAACTTACCTCTTTAGTGAGCATGAAGAAGAAGTGCTTGAGTCTAGTGAAAAGAAAATGACCCTTAAGAATACGAAAAACATCCATGCTTCACCTCAGGGAGGTGGAGAACGTGGCGTCTTCTGCCCAAAGCAACTATTCTGTGGTCTGTCCCAGTTGTTATGAAGAGTTTAAATGCAGGGATCTGTTCTGTTATTTCCTTTACTGTCTCTTGTTTGTCTGGTTGCACAACCAGATTTTCTTGTGAAACCTAAGACTTGATCACCCCAACAGTCTCGCAAATTATTTGCCTCTCTCTGTCTCTCTACCATCACTTGCTGTTCTGTCTTTTCCTCCCTTGCATATCTGCTGGTATAAAAATAAATGTAAATCATTATGTGGAAATGTAACTGATATTGGGATCCCTTTGTTTAGAAATTATATAGTGTTACTGTTACAATGTATATAATTATAGTTTGATATGATTGCAAAGCAATTTGGAACTCAAGAGGTTAACCTGAAATGCCATTTTAAGCCTTTTGCAGAAGCTATGGAAAAGGCGCCTCAGTTCTAGGACATCATGTTCCTGCTTGCACCTGCCTGATACATACAAGAACATTTTAGAAAAAAACAGGATGCTTGTTACGAAGGGGGGTTGCAGAGACTTATTTAAAAACAAAGTTGCAGTTTCTTGAAGGACACACAGAGATTGAAGGAAAACTCGAATGGATCTTCACTGTTTATTCTGCCTTTGTAAATAGTTATTCTGAACAATTTTATTTTTTTATGTTACTGCTCGTACTAAGAAACACTTTTTGCGAATTTTACAACTGCTCCTGGTTTTCCTATGCTTCCTGACCTGTGCCTCGATGACAGTGGCATACCTCCCTTCTCTTTCTTGCAGTTTTCTGCTGATATAAATGATGGGATGCTCTTCACCATTGATTCGTTGAGTCACGACTGCCCCAGTGCCCGCCTCGGACACACCCGTGTGAACATCAAAAAGGCTGCGTGAAGTCCAGACTTTGCAATACTGGACTAGTGCACAGAATGGCTTTGATAGTCCTGGAAGCTTCATTGCAAGGGATAGATGACTGTACCTTATTGGGGCAATTCTTTTTTGTGAGATCTGTCAAGGAGCAGCCTATAGAGGAAAATGGGGGAATAATCCTGTGGTAATAACCCGCTAAACCAAGAAAAGACCTAACTTGTTTTTTGGTCATAAGTATGGGTCTGTTTGCCACTGCTGTTACCTTATCCATCTCAGGTTTCACATTTACATTACCTATTATGAACCCTAAGTACATGGTCTCAGCATTTTCCAGGGCACACTTGGCAGGGTTCACAGTTACTCCAAAGTCTCTAATAGACTTTGTAACATGGCATTGCATAGAGGTGTCAAATACAGCCACGCCATTTGCTGAAAGGGGTCAGGTGACAGTAGCCGAGCGGTGATTAAGCCACAGGCAATACCCGCTCATTTAGTACCACCTGTGGCCACCGCAGCAGCAGAGGGGACCAGCCCACTAGGTCACCACCTCTTCAGGCCAGCAGCGGCGATTGTGAGGCACAGTGAGGTGGTGACCGGCGAGCATACAGTGGATCATCAACCGGAACTCTTGTGTGTGTCTGTGCTGCATGTTGGCCTCCTACTCCACTCCCATTCCTGTGCCTCTGCATTGCCAGTTTATTCCCACCCAGCTAGTCACATCCCTGTTTCTCCAGTCCTCAGCAGCAGACTGTGTCACAGAGCGGCATCACTGCTGACTTGCTGTGAGGTTTCCCACCCGCACCACAGATCTCCTGTCTCCCCCCATGTGTCCTGCAGCACTGTAGAGAGACCAGGAGAGCACAAGTCACCAGTAGTACCCCTATCCAACTGCAAGTCCATGTATTCATGCTGTTTGGCAACCCCCCCCCCCCGGACAGTGCGAGTACAGTATGTCAGGTGAGTGGCAGGTGCACAGTGCCGTAGGGTCTCCAACAGCAACCGCCACACACGGTAACATGGGCTTTCGCCGCTGCAATGAGCCAATGTTAAAGCGCTTAATCACCTCACGCATCAGGCTCTGCCAGTGATTAATGCCGCTGGGTGGTTGACCCTCTGGCTTTGCCGTCGGGCACCAACCCCCCCAGCGGGCATTAATCCACCAGTAGAGCCCTCCTCTATCGGTGATTAATGCTTACGTAGTACATTCTTAAGGTGTCTGACATGCGAGTCCCAGTCAGGACTGAACATTACCACATCATCTAAGTAAGCCTCGTAATAGGCTTTATGTGGTTTTACCATCAGATCCATGAATCTTTGGAAGGTGGCTGGGGCCCCGTGCAACCCAAACGACATGTTCACAAGTTGGCATCGGCCTACTAGTATGCTAAAGGCAGTGATATCTTGGGACTCAGGAGAGAGGGGTATCTGCCAATATCCCTTCATCAGGTTAAGAGTATAGATGTACCGCGCACTCCCTAACCGGTCTGTGATGTTATCTGTTCTCTGCATGGGGTAACCGTTGAATAGTGAAGTGTCATTTATTTTCTGGAAGTCTAGGCAGAGGTGAATCCCACCCTCCTTTTTTGCCTGCTACTACCATGGGTGAGGACCAGGGGCTATTAAATGGCATAGTGATTCCCAGTTTTTCTAACTTCTTAATCTCCTGAATGACCTCTTCTCTGTCCTTAACCGGCAACCTATATGGTTTCTGATGTATGGGTCATTCCTGGGTGACATGAATTGTGTACGTGATCCCCTTAGCCCTTCCCGTACATTAGTGAAGGTCTCACTAAATTCTTCCAGTACTTTGCGGAGGTCTAGCTGCTGTTATGGGGTTACATTGGGGTTCACTGGAATGTCTTCAGTACTCCCCGACTTCTCCATCCGCTGGTAGGCAGTATGTAACTGTGAATCCCTACTGCCTGGATATATGTGACACACTGGGACCTGGGGCTCGTGCAATTTCTTTAAAAAACTGGCATGGTAAATTCTGTTAGGGGGTCTTCTAACTGGCATCTCTGTCTCATAGTTGACCTTCCCCGTCTGCCTCAGGATGGAGTAGGGGCCCTACCAGCACATCAGTAGCTTATTCTCAGTACTGGGCAGCAATAATAGAACCTTGTCCACACACTGAAATGATTTCTGACCTACCCCTTGGTCGTAGTATAGTTTCTGGTCTGCCTGTTTACTTTCCACATTTTTGTGCACCAGATCCAAATATTTCACCGGGCACTGCCTCAGGTTAGTCATATACTCAAGGACATTGCATCACCCTACTGTTTCTCCTGCCTCCTAATGCTCCTTGACAGTCTCTAAGGGGCCTCTTGGGTTCCATCCATACAGTAGGGTAAAGGGTAAAAAAACCTGTGGAAGCCTGTGGAATCTCCCTATATGCAAACAATAAGTAGAGGAGGTACCTATTCCAATCCCTTACTTCTTCACTGACAAATTTTCTAAGCATCCTTTTTAGTGTCTGAGTGAACCGTTGAGCCAGTCCGTCAGTTTGGGGATGGTAAGGGGAGGTGTGGATGGCCACAATGCCTAGCAACCTCTACAGTTCTTTTAATAGTTGTGCACTAAAGTTGCTTCCCCTGTCAGTTAAAATATCCTGGGGAATCCCCATCCAGCTAAAAACCTTAACCAGTTATTCTGCTAACCCTGGGGCAGTGACAGTCCTCATTGGTATGGCCTCTTGGTAGCGGGTTGCATAGTCACACAGGACTGATATAAACCTATTCCCCTCTGAACTCTTTTCTGAGTGGCCCACAATATCCATTGCTAGATGGTCAAAGGGTTGGGACACCAAGGGGATAGATTGATCGGGTACCTGATTCTTCTTCCCAATTTGAGCTACCAGCTAGCATTTAGGGCAACACTGGACATACTCTGCTACGTGGTCATAAATACTTGGCCAGTAAAACCGGGATAAAATCCATTGCAAGGTGCTATCCCTGCCAGCATGTCCGGCTAAGGGCATGTCATGGCCAGTTGAATGATCTGCTTCCTCTGTCTCTAAGGGACTATGAACTGGGCAAATACCTCTCCTGTTCTGGGGTTGCTGCATTCTCTCTATATACAGGATTCGCATATTTACCACATACTGAGGGGCACCTTGTTTCACTTTTTTCCCCCACCTGCAAAAAGGAGGACAACATGGAAGAATCAAGATTTTGTTCATGTTTGATAACAACTCCTTCCAACAGTCCCAGTTCTGCTTGGGCCCCAGCATGCTAGTCATGCCAGGCCTTTCTATTGTATCTTCTTTCTGTCTTAGTTTTACGATCTTTTCCAGGGGCATCAAATAAGGTGTCTTCAAAAGGAAAAAGTTCTGGTAGGTTCCCACTTTAAGCTTGTGCCCTGGTTGTAACTCCCACTAGAGGTGTTTGCTATCTGCAGTTTTGCATGAATGATGAAAAACCAGCGTGATCATGGCCAATAATTATGGGTACTGGTAAGTGTGGCATCAACCCCACCTCAACCTCGTGGGTCTGTCCCCGAACTGTCATTTCTAGTGGGGCTGTTCGGTAGCAGTGAGTGTCTCCATGAATGCATACAACTGCAGCACCCCTTCCTTGGTTTCTGGGTACCTCTACCAGGTCAGCACACACCAGAGTCTGGCAGCTGCCAGAGTCTATAAGTCCCAATACTTGTTGTGTACCCACTTCTACAGTTGCTATGAATGGTCCCCAACTGGCCAGTGCCAAATGTCCCATCTCCTTTTTAATGCTAGGGAAGTTCCGGATTAAATGTCCTTTTTTTTCTGACAACCATGACATATAATCTCAGAGAGGGGGATCTTCCCCTTCTTTTTGGCCCTCCAGGCATTCTGGCCAGTCTGCATGTTACTAGAAAAAGAAGGAGTTCTTAATGGCTGAGAGGAGGAGGAATTACTCCCTTGAGGGTGCTGCAATCTGGATGGTCTGGCCACCAGGAAGTCCTCAGCCAAGGCGATGGTTTTCTCTGCACCTTCTGGTTTGTGTTCTTTTACCCAGATTTGCACATCTTGGGGCAGGACCTTCACAAACTGCTTTGTCGCAGTCACCTCCAGTAGCTGGTGGACTGTCTTGTTGTCAGGTTGAAGCCACTCATAAAATAAATCCTTCAGTTGGGTGTAGACTTTTCTGGGAGGATCCAGTGATTGCATTTTTAGGTACCAGAACCTCTGACAGTATGTTTCGGTATTAATGTCATAATGCTTGAGGAGTTCCCTTTTCACATTCTCATAATCCATGGTGTGCTGCATGTCCATCCAACTATACATGATCTGTGCAAGACCAGTTAATTGTGGGGCTAACCGGACGAGTTGTTGCGTTCTGGACCACCCACATGTCTGGGCCACTCTTTTGAAAGTGGTTAGAGATGCCTCAGTGTCATCTGAGTCCAGCAATTTCAAAAGCTTAATGTCTTTGGGGCCACTCCCTCTATCTGTGGTCCCTGCCTGGATATTTTGCAACACCCACATGGTGTCTGCCCACTTGGCATCTTGTTTCCGTCGTTCCATATCCCTCTCCTTCTCCATTTGGACCTGCTTCACACAAAGCCAGTTTAGCAGGTCCTTGATGTCTTCGGGAGGGGGGCATCCTGTAGGTCAGGGCATTCTTCCTCCTCACCAAGTTGCTCATCCATGATCTCTGGTTTAGGCCATGCTTTCGGCAGTGCTCCAGAGTCCAACCCAGGGAACAGAATGGCCCCTGTCTTCTCTGCCATTGTCCTGGTCAGTACTCCAGCAGCTTCCTTTGCCAGGTGCCCTTGATGCATGGTCATGTCTGTGACGTAGACAGCCAGTTCTGAGTGCTGTATTGTATTTTTTTAATATAAAACGTATTAATGTCTCTGCTGAAAATTCAAATGCTCTAGGAATTACCTCTCTCATCCCCCCCAAAAAAAACTTTAGCTGACAGATGCAGGCCAAGAAAACTGCTGACAGCATTGTATTACACACTCAGTCTTTTTAGAGACAATGTGTTACTGGAAGACTTTTATTAAGGGTCCTGTTTCTCTGAGCTAATTACAGAGTTGTTAAGTTAATTTTGTTAAGAGAGAAATCATAAACTGGGTTTATGACGTTAAAATAAGGGAAGCTAGGATGTTACAAAGAGGTGTAAAGTTGTAAATCACCCTAGGAAGCCTGTGTGAAGAGGGTACAGCATGAGATCAAAAGAGGTGTCATTTAAACTTGAGTTATGCTAAGGTTGCAGAATTAATACATCCTGTATAGCTGTATAGTACAGATTAATAAAATTACATCCTGTGGTTGTATAAAAATATATTTTTGTTAGATATTTGACCAGAGGAGGAGCTGGATGACTTCATCCAAAAGGGGTTGGCCAATACTGCTTGAAAAGATTATTCTCTTTCACTATAGATAGGCATTTGTATCTGACACTGACTAAGGAAACATCTGAGCACTGAAAACAGGTGTTTAGAAAGCTAGACAAAATCTAAATATAGTTGTAGGAACTGCACTGTTTTAAACCTTGTTTTGTTTTAAAGATGTGTATGTCTTTTGATGTAAGAGTTCTGTGTTGTATGTTTGACATATTATTATATACTTTAGTAAAAACTCTAATTTTTAGAGCAAACCTAGTCTGTCTTTGAATTGCTTTCCTTTGCTAAGAAATATTTATGGTTCAGCAGACATAAGCTTGTATGGTGGTACCAAACTGGAAACAGAAGCATTTTAAATCTGAGGTCTTTATTAAGTTTTAAGGGTTCATCTCTGAATACCTGGTTAGGTGCCCATAGGCAAAGATATCTGGCCCCCCGAAGACAGATGTATCTGAGCCAGTGCATTGGGTATGCTAGCAAAAGGTTACAGTTTGAATCCCTCCAGAACTGAGACCAAAGGTTGATCCGAACTCACAAAAACAGACAAGAGGGTTGCCTTGTCTGTTACACTGTTCACAAGACTGCGCTCAGAGGTTGGCACTTTGGGAGTAGAGGGCCTGACCTGCTGAGTGAATCTGTGACAGATTGGTTGGCAGCGGTGACATAATTTTGGTATCACAAGCTTTTATTGTTCTGTCAGCTGAGACCGTAAGCTCTCTTGCAAAGAAAAAGAAAGAGTTTTATTTTAAAAAGAAAACAGAACTATATATCACTTGGTGTACAGTCAAGTTCCTACCTATTTTATTTTTTTTTTCTAAAGTGCAAAGTCAGAGTAGCAGTAGTTAGGAAAGATGGCATCCTACTATAGCAGGCACACTGTAGAACAGTTAAAACAGTTGTGCGAGGACAGAGGAGTCCTCTTTGAGGTGAAAGCCAGTAAGCAGAACCTCATATAGGCCCTAAGGGTAGCAGATACCCAGAGCAGGGAGTCACAGAATGTGACTGAAAGGGACCAGACCTTGAGTGTGGCAGAACTAGTGGCCAGTGAGGGGTCCCAAGCCGATGAGGCAGAGTGAAGGGCCACAGCAGCAGGGAAAGGTCACCAGTATCCTGAATCCAGAGGTACTCAAGCTGCAAATTGAGTTGCAGAGGATAGAACTGGAGGCAGAACGACAACAGAGAGAGGCGGACCGTGAGGAACGTGAGCACCAGCAAGAGGCAGAGGAGAAGAGAGAGCGAGAACATAGAGCTGCAGAGGAAAGGAGAGAGGAGCACCAGTGGCAACACGAACTGGAGAAGCTACAACTCCAACCAGCAGCACCAGGGCAGCTAAGTGGCTTGGGTTTAACTGGGACTGCAGGACTGGATTACAAATTGAACTCTAAATTAATAGCTGAGTTTAAGGACGGGGAGGATATAGATGCCTTTTTAAATTCTTTTGAAAAAGTTTGTATTCAGGCTAAAATTCCTAGAGAGTCCTGGAGCTTCCAGCTATCCCCGCTACTTACTGGAAAAGCTCACGATGCATTGGGTCACATGGACATTAAAGGCAGTGATGATTACAGCAAGTTAAAAGCTGACCTACTAAAAAAGTTTGAATTAACTGCTGAATCATACAGAGCTAAATTCCGTACGTTCAGGAGAAGCCCTGATATGAGCTATGAGGAGCTAGCCACGAAACAACGTCAGTTTTTAAAACGGTGAGAAGGAATTGAGGCAAACACTATTGATAAAATTGAAAATGTGATTTTATTAGAACAGTTTTATTGGGCTTACCCAGCAGAGTTAAAAACCTGGCTGGAGGACTGAGATCCCAAAATAGTGCAAGAGGCTGCTGAACTCTCGGACCGCTATGCCAAGAGCAGACCTGCTCTGAGAGCGAATGGGGCGAGTGTGGCAGTGCAGAAAGGGAAAAGCGCACCTTCAGGGCAGCTAAAAGCCTCACTGCCTCCACTGAAACCAGTTAGCCCCAGGTTTCAAAGAAAAGATTTCTCTGAAGTAAGAAATGCTTGTTGATTATGTAAAGAAACTGGACACATTGCCTGACAGTGTCCAAGAAGGGCAAGCAGTAATATGCAAAGTGGTACCAGAAATGAAGTGGGTTGTTTATGTGTCCCTGGAAGCATGCCAGGGAACACATGCACCCAGTAATAGTAAGTGGTGTACTGATGCAGGGGTTAAGGGACACAGGGGCATCCCTGACATTGGTGAAAGGGGATCTAGTACAGCCTGGTCAGCTTATCCCAAACAAATGTGTAACTGTACAAGGGTTTACTGGTCAAAGGAAAACAGTGCCACTCACTAGTGTTCTCCTGGACTGGGGTGATATAGGGGGAACTGTGCAACAGGTGGCTGTAGCTAAAACATTAGCAGTAGATGTGATCCTGGGTAACAATCTCCGGCCAAGGTATGTGCAGTTACCCGTAGCCAGGTGGCCAGGGAAAATAGTAGTTCTCTGAACCCCACAGAAACCAGTGTGGAAACCATGGAGAGGCTGGTTCCCCAGTCTGTGTCTCCAGGTGGGGGGACTGTTAAAAAGGGGGGAGAAATTTCCCTGGTAGCGAGTGACCACACAGCTACAGAAGGTTATTCTGAAGGGGGGGGTGACCAATTGCCAGAGGGTTATGATTGACAGTGATCCTGAGGGCCCTGACGCTAGTGCTAGGGACCCTAGTTTAGCGACTGAAGGGGACTTGTCCCGTGCCTTGGGACTGTGTGAGGGGTTTGCAGCTGCTCAGAGGAGTGACCCTAGTTTAGAGAAGCTGAGGGCTTGGGCAGACTCAGATGGTGCACAGGGAGTTGACAGCAGACATGATGTTTATTAGGAAAATGGACTTATGTATATTCAGGCAGTACAGACAGAGGGAGGGATGCTAGGCATGCAGCTTGTCGTTCCCCAGGGTATCGTGAGCAGTTGCTTAGAATTGCACATGATATTCCCTCATCTGGGAATCACATGAATGATGCAGCGGTTGGCCCAGAATTTCTACTGGCCTAATTTCACCCAGCAGGTGAAGAAGTACTGCAGGTCTGGTCACCGGTGCCAAGAAATTGGGAAGGCGGGCAAGAAAACCCAAGCCGCCCTGATCCCCTTGCCCATAGTGGAGGAGCCATTCCAGAGGGTGGGAATGGATATTGTGGGGCCTTTAAATACCTCCAGCTCCTCAGGGAAGAGATCTGTCCTCACTGTGGTGGATTATGCCACCCGATACCCAGAGGCAGTCGCCCTATCCTCTCTGAGGACAGACAAAGTGGCAGATGCCTTACTTGGGATTTTCTCCTGTGTTGGGTTTCCGCAGGAGGTAATCACCGATCGAGGGGGTTCCTTTATGTCAGACCTGATGAAGTGTTTATGAGAGAAGTGTGGGATGGTGCAGAGATGCACGACACTGTATCACCCACAAGCCAATGGGCTTGTGGAATGTTTCAGTGGTACCCTAATGTCAATGCTCCGGGCATTTGCTGAACAGCATGGGAGGGAGTGGGAGAAATACCTTCCCCACCTGTTGTTTGCATACAGGGAAGTGCCCCAAGAGTCGACATGATTTTCCCCCTTCAAACTCTTATATGGACGCCAGGTACGTGGGCCCCTAGACTTAATCCAGGAGGACTGGGAAGGCAAGCACGCCACCCAGGGAACTCCCATTGTGGATTATGTCCTTAGGTTTAGGGAATGGCTGAAGGAGCTTATTATGGGAACAGCCCAGAGCAATCTGGCAGCTGCCCAACAGAGACAAAAGGTGTGGTACGACCGCAGAGCCAGAGCTCGTTCGTACATGACGGGTCAGGAAGTCATGGTCCTTATTCCGGTCCAGAAAGACAAGCTGCAAGTTGAGTGGGCAGGACCAAACAAAGTGGTTAGGAAGGTAAATGACGTGAACTACATTGTGGAGTTACCTGACCGTAGACAGACTGAAAGGATGTACCATGTCAACATGATGAAGCCATATGCAAACAGGGCTGACACGGTGTTCGCAGCATGTAGTCATGGGGAGGGGACAGATGAAGAAGACCCCCTTCAGGACTTGCTGGAAGAGAGTAAGAGGGAGTCGTCTGTGGAGGCAGTAAAATTGTCTCCCCAGCTGACCCCGGACCAGATCCAGAAAGTGAGGGAGGTTTTAGCAGACTTTGCCCTCTTGTTTAGCACCAAGCCTGGACTAATCCCCTTAGCAACACACGATGTGGAGACAGGGACACAGACGCCCATACGGCGGACAGCATATCAGGTATCAGAGGCTGTCCTGCCTCCATTAGATGTGAGCACCGGTAGCTGCAAGACCCCCAGCCTCCGCTAAGGGTCCATCTCGTGCCAGACACTTCCTCACCCTCTACCCGGAGAAGGACAGCAGTCCATAGGATGCTCTATCCTTCTCCCCTCGGCCGACCCTCCGGCGACCCAGGTCCGTTCCCAAACCCAGGTCGCAGCAGTTGTGCTACTTCTGACACCAACTGTAACAATGTGGGATAACAGATGGACACCACCAGTAGAAATACATTTAACGCACTTTGTCCAATGTGATGTTTATTACTTCATAAACAATTCAAGCTAAATAAAAAATAAAGACTTGTACTTAAATCAAACGGAAAATAAAAGAACAAAATGGGCTTTTAAGGCCATGGCAAACTCTATACCAGTTTCCACACAAGGGTTGTAACAAGGGACTCCCCTCAGTCCTTCACCTACAATGGCCAGAAAGAACTGGCCCCATCTGTCTGAATGTTCAGGAGTCGGTCCTTATATACATGCCCACTTAATCAGGTGGTTTGAGTGACATCAGGTTTTTAAAACTCTTTTTTATTAGCTCTCTTTTAATTTATGTAATACTAGAGAGCTTTCTAGACAATACTGTATGACAACCACCAGTATGCTGGTGCAAAAAGAACTCATTGGGCTGACATGAAATCTGCACGTTTGTATTGTAAGAATCTCCCTCCTGAAATACTATAAAATAGGACACGAGGTGCCGCTGCTGCCCTGTAGGGACCAGCACTGCAGGGAGCTTCCCCTTGTAATTCTGGAGTCACCACTTGTTGGTAGTTCAGGGTCTCTGGAAAATGTTCGGCACTGGACTGGGAACACAACTAGTAAGTGTGGTACTTTATTTATTTCCAAAATCAGCCTATATCTGTTCTCAGGGTACATAAGAATTTGTTGCAACCTCTCAATCATACAGATAGTGATAGCGGCAGCTTTGTTGGTTTTTGGCCAGTGTTAAAATGTTTATAATTTGTCCACTTAACCATTTTTCTTTTCATGCAACAAAACAGGGGCGGTTACCCTTTATGTTAGTTTCTTTTTAAAGTAAGCCCCTAACTGATTGAAACCACACAAAACAAAACAAATGAGTTTAACTTTGGAGCTGGCAGCTGAAATGCAGAGCTGACAGCTGAACATTTAATTCTGACCCTTGTTCTTAGCATGGCTTTTAGCCAGAGAAAACAAGTTGAACTTCTTATTCCTGGTTTATTTTTACCAGAAGGGAGCATTACCATTGACAGCATACTCCAGGCATTCCTGATCTAGTTTTGGAGGGTCAGTGCCAGGCAGTTCGACTAGAATTCAGCCGAACAGCTGAACTTCGGACCGGACCGGGAACCTTTGTTGTTTGTGAGGGAGGGGGGGAGAGAGAGAGAGGCCTTTTCTTGCAGCAAAACTGCCTTTTCTACATCTTGCTGCCTCTATTCTCCACTCTGGACACACAATCATTCTATAGGGGGTATGAGCACCATCAGACGCGGCCATTTGGCACACAGCCGAAAAAAGGTTGCTTTGCCAGTGTTTCGGCATGCATTTATTACTTTCCTTTCCTTGCACACAGTAAAGTACCCGAGTCTTAATCAGAACTGCATATTGTTTCCTTCTTTCAGACCTGGAGATACACAAGGGAAATGGTACGAAAGAAAAGGGGGAGTGTGCCAGCTCCACATACATATTTCATTAATATTGTTTTATTTGTCCTGGCACAACAGGGGTACCACATAAATGAATAGGGAAAAAGGGCTGTCTGCTCTAAATGTGTGGCCATGCTATCCAGATCGCCACTTGCCTTTTAATTGTATCTTTACCATCTAGGTTTATATGTTTTTGTAACAGGCACCCATACACTCAGGTGCACCTGAAGTCTTTCTTACACAGAGATGATAGTAGTGTCAGTGGCTCAGTAGGTAGCACACTCACCTCTGAGGCTGGGAGATCAGAGGGCTGTGGGTTCAGTTCCCACATCTGGCACTTGGGTTAATATCCCTGTACTGACACTGTAGTGCAGCATGAGAGGGGTGCTGTACTTCTGAGGTGCTGTCTTTCAGATGAGACGTCAAAATGAGGTCCCATCTGCCTGGATTGGTGGTAACTGATATATAACAAAATGAGGCCAGGAAGGTGTCAGCAGAAGACATAAGGGGGGGCCTGGGAATGTTTTCTGGGGATTAGGTCAAGAGATAGGAGGAGCAAGGAGAGCAGGCGTGTAAACTGGTGCAGGGAGGGTGTCAACAGAAGATTGTAGAGGCTGGGTAGGTTGTTGGGGGACGGAGGTTGTCAGCAGATGGGAGGAGGGTTGGATGTGTGCTTTTTGGGGCAGGGAGGGGGTCATCAAATGGGATAGAGTGCTGAATTGGGGTTGCCATACTGGAAGGGGTTACCACTCCAAACTAAAGAGTAGAAAGTAGGGAAGATGGGGCTTGGATGCAGGAAGATAATACATTTGAGGTCACTCAGCTGGCCTGCCAGCGCAGCGGTAGTGCTACCACTTGCAACGCCGTCTACCTGGGTTCAGGAATGAGCCCAGGGAGGTGGAGGGCCTGCTGGGGAAGAAGACTTGAGTGTCTATAGGAGAGCTCGCCTTCGGGCAGGAGGAGGGTTCTGACTCGGTACTTGACTGGCCTCTGGCGGAAGCCAGAGGCACAACAAGTATAGAGCACCAGAAGAAGGGATTGGGTAAGGCAGATGTCGATGTTCATCACCTTGACATCAGGGCGCACACCTTTTCCTAGAACAGGGAAAATCAGCGCCAGAGTGCCAAGATGATGGAGCGCCAAAGTGAAGACTGGAGGTCTGACAAAACAGTGAAGTGTCTTGGGGCATCGGGCCCCACCTCATACCCACCTAGGGGGTATAGCCACGGCTCCATGGGGACCCACCGGAGATCAGGTAGGTCATTAAGCGGGGCTACCGCAAGTGCGTGTCTCCCAAAGGGGTGGTGCGCTGGCGCAGGAGGGAGTATAAACAGAAATTTTAAAAAATAAATAAATTTGAGGTCACTCATGACTGCTTTACACATATCTGGTGACTTGCAATTTACCTGAAAAATACGCATAACTCAAATCGCACCTGAGAGTTTCAGACAAACTGGAAACTTTTTTCTTCTACTATTGTTTATGCTCCTTCTTGGCCACAGGCTAGGACCTCCTTTGACTCATTCCAAACGTGTTTCATTTCTACCTGAGATCCTGTTGCAACTTACTCCCAGTCCCGACACCCACTGTTGACACACGCCTGTGCTGGTTCTCCAGCTTCCCCACTGGGGTGGGTACACCTTTAGCCACTTCAGCATTTCTTCCCTGCAGTCATCTGGCCACCTGGGGTGGAGGTGAAGATGTGTTTCAATCTGAGGAGCATTGCAGCTAGGGTCTGGTGCAAGAGAGAGCTGCTGGAGGAGCTTCATCCGCCTGGGCACTGTGCGTTGCTTTCCTGTTTTCTCCCCTCCACCAGGAGCACACATCGGGATTGGCTGGTGGCAAGGCCTGGGGCAGCCAACCCATGGGTGCTCTCCAGTGGTGCCACCTTCCATCTGCATATCCCCTGCATCACCACCTGTGGTCACCTAGGTGGCAGTAGAGCAGTGGGATACAAAACCCTCTCTCTGCAGAAGAGAACAACTCGTAGGGTACTTGATTCCCCCCCCCAGCTAGCCCTCCGACAGCCTAGGCTCGCTCCCGAACCCGGGTCGTCAGTGTCATAAATGGTAGCGCTACCACTGTGTTGGCAGGCTGGCTAACTGGAAACTTAACCCAGACTCCTCATTATACCAGCCCAGTGCTCTGACAGCAGAGCTGTCAGGCCAGATGATTCATTTTATTTAGCTTTTGTTTACCGGGTAGGTACACTAGACAAGTAGTATGCCTATTTTCAGGAACGACCTGGGAGAGCACAAACATGCAGAATACATACAAGGCAACTTGGAAGGAACAGCATATTACAGGAAATAATAACAAGTGTAGAAAAGAAGATGCACAATCAACAATTACACAACGTATTAAGAGTACATAGATTGACATTAGGGACGGCAGAATTCAACTAGATTCATTTCACTAAGGGGGCTTGGAACAGTCACACACCATTGATTGTTTTAGATGAGACCACAGGGAGGTGCAAATGATCCCATGGGAGGGGGCCAAGTGGACATGATCAGGAAGAGAGTTCCAGAGTCTGGGCGCATATGCAGCAAAGTCACGGTCCCCCATAAGAGTCCGGGTGGGGGGGACTTTGAGCAACCCAGCAGTCTGGGACCTAAGTTGGTAGGGCGTGGGGTCCATTTTTGGGAGGAGTTGCACCAGTCCCAGCGGAATGCCAGTAGTGAGCACTTTCTTGGAGAAACTTCCAACACCGAAATCCAAGTATTCAGCTGGGGGGACCCAGCAGAGTTTGTCATATAGCTCACAGCGATGGGTGAGTTTGGAGGCAGCTAGTGCAAACTGACAGATATTATTATATGCCGTGTTCCACCTGGCAAGATGAGGTTGGGGAGGATCGGGCAAATAAGTGAAATCCATAGCTGAGGGAGGAAGCACTCCTCTCACAGAGGTGCAGAATCTAGCCCCAGGGTTAGGGGTTGTATTTGGCCCTGTAGGCCAAGTCAAGCTTGCAATTTGTAGTTCTACAGATGTTGAGGATATGACTCCCCATGTCAAGTTGGGGGTCAAGAGTAACCCCAAGATATTTGATTGTGTTCACTGTTGGCAGCGAGGGGCCACCCTCACTAGTTATGTTGAGCAAAGCTGATGAGGCTTTGATCTTGGCCATGGAACCAAAGAGCATGGCTTGTGTTTTATTTAGGTTCAACACCAGTTTGTGGTTGGTAACCCAGGCCAAGACTCTGCTGAAGTCTTCGGACAGGCTCTGGTTTCGGGCTGCGGCATTTTGAGAATTGGCCACTAACACCAGGTCATCTGCATATAGGACGGCTTGGCAATGAGAGATCGCCAACGGCAGTTGGTTAATGAAGAGTGAGAACAGGAGAGAGCCTAGCACCGATCCCTGGGGGACTCCCATATTGTGAGCTGCCCAAGCCCATTTACTTTCTCATACTTCTTATCCTGTTGCAGTAGCTCATTGGATAGAGCTCCAGGATGGAATTGCCAGGGCTCATGAGACTTACTTAAAAACTAATTTTCACCTAGGCAGCCACTGTGTTCCAGGGTTAAGCAATGGATGGTTTTGACTTTTTATTTTTTTTGTTCCTCCCCAACCCCCCCAACCGGCCACTCCTTCAGGTTGCACATGCCCCACTACTGCCACCATTCCCCCCTCACCATCCGCTGCCCCACCTTGATTGTCCCCGGGTAACCGGGCTTAACTCTTTGTTGAGTGTGTCCACCCACTCTGGGAGAGAAGTGCCTGTAGGCACATTGACATATCTTGTGGGCCTGCGGGGTCAGCTCGGGGTGATCCCGGGCTATTGTGGCATCAGGGGACCCGGCGGCCATCATCCTGTCTGATCATGGGAGATATTCTGTTTTTCGGTCCCCAGCCCCCCAACCACAGTGGCCATAGCTAGTGTCCCTCCAGGCATGACGCACATGCGGCTTGTGTGCACCCATGCCTCATCACATTTCGATGCCGGGGTTCACTGCAGAGTGGTGCAGACTCACCCCCTAGGGAGGAGAGCATCCAGTGGATATCCTATACCCTCCCTGCCGGTCTTCGCTCCTGATGTCCCGAGCTCGGGGCACGAACCCGGGTCTCCAACATGCCATGCAATTGCTCAGCAACACGGAGCCTCCTGGTTTGGACTTTTAATGGAACTTTTGGAATGACAAGTGAGGAAACCAGCTGAAGCTCAGAGGTGGTAAATTCAGAGGGACCATAAGAAGGCACTTTTCTTCCCCAGGCGAGTGTGAACCTGTGGAAAAGTCTTCCAGTAGAGACATGGATGTGGAGATAGTACCGCCTTCGGCGGAGTAAGCCTGTACAAATTTTCTGCTTACCAAGAGAATAAGTTTGTACCAAGCATAACACATGCTGGTTTACAGGTAGTAAATTCCATTTTCAACTAGTGTTTTCCTCTCCAATCGTAAAATCACTGGCCTTATACTAGTGATGGTCCCTTCAGCAAAGTCAGCAGCAAATGTTGCAGTTACATAAGTCAGCAACAGACACTTTCAGCAGTTAAGGTTGCAGAAGTGAAAATATGCTAGGAAGCAGGCCCAGCAGTAATGGCAGCAACTGCAGTTCTCAGAGTCAGTCAGGCTCCCCCTCATCTCCTCCCAGTGACAACAGCCAGACCTGGTTGGGACAGTGAGTTGGCAGCAGCACCACGGACAGGTGCTGACCACCTGTATTAAAACCAATTTTTTTTCTTTGTGCTTGGTGGCGCTTGTAATACGGAACATGCTGCCACGAGGGAGGAGCTCTGATTTTGCCTAGTTGGGCAAGAAAAGCACACCAGCCACATGGCCCATCTCCTGAAGGGAAGGCTGAAATTTCCAGGACAGCCTAATAAGGGTAGTCAGTTGGATCAGCCCCATTCGGGAGTGGCGTATAGAAGCAGCCACCCAACGCCACCATGATGGCCTGGCAGCAGCACAAGCGATTGGTGTTTGGGAGCAAATGTCGCTCGATGTGTTGGAAGCAGGCCAGGCTGTAGAAGCCCGCCCTGGCCAGTGTGAGCTGGCTGGCAGTAGGTTTTGGTGCATTGGCAACCACAGCAGGTGGATGAGGGAGCTTACTCTTCCCATAGAGGTTAGCTGTGTGTGCGAACCCATTACAGCACTGCTTATGCCAGGGGAGGTGGGAGAATATAAGGGGCAAAAACCGGGGAGGAAAATCTCCCTGCTGTCAACATGATTGCTTATAGAGCTTGAACAAGGTGTAGCCCTGATAATGGGGTATATCCCCAGTTAGACAGCAGGGTAAGGTAGAAGAATCTAGATTAAAAAAATATTAGCCCATAAGGGAAAAGGGGCAGCACAAGTTCCATTGTTATTTATTCATTTTTGGCAGCCACTGTGGAAGCACATTAATATTAAATTATGCAACTACCCAGGCACAGGGCTTCACCGGCAATAGTGACAAGTGACTGAAATACTGACATTTCATGCATTGCCTGTATGCAGCCTAAGTAAAAACAGTATTTAAAGTGAAAGTGCTGCACCTGCTCCAGACTGCCCATTTAAAGGGATAGTGTTTTATTGAACTGCACAAAAAGTACAGTTTCGTACTTACTGTAACAGTAGATCTTCGAGAGGATCTCTTGCAGCAGGTACTACTTTTGGGAACCCACCAGAGGGCGCTCTTCCAGACGGTAGCTTTCACCAGCAGTGCATAGTGGGCGCCGCCCACTCATGATGTCATCACTCCTTGCAGGTATAAAGGAAGTGGGCGGCCCCCAGTATCCTCAGTTCCCCACAGTTTATCAGCTTACTGAGCATGACTCCGAGGGAGAACGAAGGAGGCTAGTGGTGCCCTCTCTGTGTACATAATACATAAAAGGTTGCTCTCTCCGAGAAGGAGGGTGGGTACACACCTGCTGCAAGAGATCCTCTCGAAGATCTACCGTTACGGTAAGAACGAAACTGTACTGTCTTCAAGGATATCTCTTGCAGCAGGTACTACTTTTGGGATGACTCCCAAGCAGTCCCGGTAAGGAAGGGAGGCAATTATGAGAGGAGCCCCTGCAGCATGGCGCAGCCAAAAGCAGCACGGCACCTGGAGGCAATATCTGTACTATAGTGTTTTGTAAAGGTATGTATAGTAGACCATGTAGCTGCATAACATATGTCCGAGATAGATAACCCCTTGGAAACAGACAGCTGAAGTGGAATGTGCATGTACAGTGGCGTGAAAAAGTATTTGCCCCCTTCCTGATTTTCTCTATTATTGCATATTTGTCACACTGGATGTTTTCAGGTCTTTAGACAAAATATAATATTAGATAAAGGGAACCTGAGTGGACAAATAACACTTTTTTTTTTTACTTATTTCATTTATTTAATGAAAAAAGTTAACCAACACCAACTGGCACTGTGTGAAAAAGTAATTGCCCCCTAGTTAAATCAACCCAATTAAAGGGATAATTAGAGTCAGCTGATTGAACACAGCCAGGCTTGATTACAGCCAGCCCTGCTCAATATAAACCTCACCTTATTTTGGCCCTTACCATGAGAGTCACATTGCCAGCACAAAGATTCAACAAGCACATTATGCCATGATCAAAGGAAGTTCCTGAAAAGATCAGAAAAACATTTTGTTGCCCTCTATCAGTCTGGAAAGGGTTACAAAGCTATTTCTAAGGCTCTGGGACTCCATCAACCACAGTGAGAGCCATAATCTCCAAATGGAGAACACTTGGAACAGTAGTGACCCTTCCCAGGAGTGGGCGGCCTGCCAAAATTACTCCAAGGGCGATGTAAAATCATCCAAGAAGTCTCAAAGGATCCTAAAACAACATCCAAAGAACTGCAGGCTTCTCTTGCCTCAGCTAAGGTCAGTGTTCATGACTCCACAATCAGAAAGAGACTGGGCAAAAATGGGCTTCATGTGAGAGTAGCAAGGCGGAAACCACTGCTAACCAAGAAGAACATAAATGCTTGTCTCTCATTTGCGAAGAAGCACCTGGATGATCCACAAGCCTTTTGGGAAAATGTTCTATGGACAGATGAGTCCAAAGTGGAACTTTTGGACAACATGGATCCCATAATGTCTCGCGTAAAGCAAACACAGCATTCCACAGTAAGAACACCATACCAACAGTCAAACATGGTGGTAGTGTGATGGTGTGGGGATGCTTTGCTGCCTAAGGACCTGGATGACTTGCCATAATTAAAGGAACCATGAATTCTGCTCTGTACCAGAAAATTCTTAAGGAGAATGTCCAGTCATCCTTCCGTCAGCTGAAGCTGAAGCGTAGTTGGGTCATGCAGCAAGACAATGATCCAAAACACAAAAGCAAGTCCACATCAGAATGGCTAAAAAGAAGTAAAATTAAAGTTTTAGAGTGGCCTAGTCAAAGTCCAGACTTAAACCCAACAGAGATGCTGTGGCAGGACCTGAAACGAGCAGTTCATGCTTGAAAACCTACCAAATGTTACTGAATTAAAGCAGTTCTACGAGGAAAGTGGGTTAAAATTCCTCCACAGCGATGTGAAAGACTGATATTGAATTATAGGAAGTGTTTGGTTGCAGTCATTGCAGCTAAATGTATGGAACCAGTTATTAAGTGTAAGGGGGCAATTACTTTTTCACACAGTGCCAATTGGTGTTGGTTAACTTTTTTTCATTAAATAAGTGAAATAAAAAAAAAAAACAAGTGTTATTTGTTCACTCAGGTTCCCTTTATCTAATATTACATTTTGTCTAAAGACCTGAAAACATCCAGTGTGACAAATATGCAATAATAGAGAAAATCAGGAAGGGGGCAAATACTTTTTCACGCCACTGTATAGTGCCTGGTAGTGGTTTGTGGGCTTTAGTATAACAGTACGTGATACAATGCGCCAACCAGTTTTGACAGTGTATGCTTGGTCATAGGTTGTCCCTCTTTGCTTGGAGCAAAAGCCACAATAATAATAATAGTAAACTTTATTTATATAGCGCTCTTCAACAATTTATCAGAGCGCTGCACAATAATAAAACAATGACAGCAATAAAATATTAAAATGCTATTCAATAATTCAATAAATCACACAAAGAACTGTTTTGATTTTCTCGTGGGCTCAGACCTTGCGAGATATGCAGTATTTTCAGGATATGATGTACATCCAAAGTGTGCAGTAATTGTTCCCCAGGATTGGTATGCTGGGAAAAAAAAAGACTGGCAGATGTATGGACTGGTTTAATGTGAAGTCTGACACCACTTTTGGTAGAAAGACTGGATTTGTGCGTAATGATATTCTGTCTTTGTGAAAGACTAAATAGGGTTTGGAGCACATGAGAGCCTGTAGCTTTGATATGCGGCAAGCGGATGTGATGTTTACCAGGTATAATGTTTTCCATGCTAGGTAGCATATGTCTGAAGACTCAGTCGGTTCCAATGGTTCTGCAGTGAGTTGTTCAGTCTCGAAGTTAAGGTCCCAAGGTATGATTGGCCTGCAGATGGGGGGCTTCATATGAAGGATCCCTTTTAAAAAAACATTCGGGATAGATCCATCTGGGTTATTGTTCGATGCCCTATGGGTTTGTGAAAAGTTAAAATGGCTGCTAGATGAATCTTGATAGAGGAATATCCCAATTTTTGAGTGGACAATTCAGTAAAGTATTCCAGTATGTCTGGAAGGGGGCATGAGAAGGGCTTTAGTGACTTTCAGGTTGCCCAATGGGCAAAGCGCTTCCATTTATCCTGATAACACTTTGTTGCGGAAGGTTTCCTTTTGGCAAGTAGAACTTGGGCCATGTTTTCGGAAGCCTGATGCCTGTTTATGAAGATGTTTTCAGGAGCCAGGCATGCAGGCATAGTGATCATAGACTGGGATGGAGTATGGCACCTTGCCATTGGGTCAGAAGGTCTGGTGTTAAGGGGAGGGGAATGGGTTCCTTGATCGCCAATTGTTGTGTTAATGGGAACCGGATCTGTCTGGGCCAGAATGGTACAATTAGTATCATTTTTGCCGGTTCCCTCTGCAATTTGAGGATGACCCTTTGGAGAAGTGGCATGGGGGGAAAGGTGTATAAACATCTCCCTGTCCATGGTAGGCAAAGAGCATCTATAGTATGTCCCCTTTTCTCCGATAAAATGGAACAAAATTGAGGTAACCTGTGGTTCTTCAGTAGAGCAAAGAAATCCACTTCCAGCATGCCCCATTGATGGAATACGATCAGTAGAAGGGATGCCTTGAGGGTCCATTCGTGGCCCTGTGTATGCTGGCTGAGGTGGTCTGCCAGGATATTCTGTGCACCTAGGACATGAACCGCTATGAGTGTCAGTTGTTGTTGAAGAGCAGTGTGCCAGACACAGGTCACCTCATGAACACAGAGATTGGGACCTGGTACCCCCTTGTTTGTTGATGTAGTAGACCACTGCCGTATTGTCTAACTGTATCAGCAGAGGGCCTGAGGTCAGGTATGGTTGGAAGGTCTCGAGTGAGAGTTTTACTGTCCTCATTTCTAGGGTGTTGATATGAAGTCTGGCTGTGGCTGTGTCCCATTTGCCTTAGGTTTGGTAATGTTGATCCAGATGGGCACCCCATCCTGTGGTTGATGCATCTGTGGTCACGGTTTGGAGTGGGAGTGGCATCTGAAAGGGTATGCCTTTGTCCAAGTTGGATTTGTCTGTCCACCATTTTAGAGCTGTGTGCAAAGCCAGGGTTACCATAATCTGGTCCTCTAGACCACCTGTGTGTTGGTGCCACTAGTGTTGGAGGGCCCATTGAATTGGTCTCATATGCAGCTGAGCATTGGGGACAGTAGAAATGGCTGCAGCCATGTGGCCTAATATTTTTAGGAGTTGCCTCGTCGTGATAGACGTGACCGAGCTGTACTAGGTGGCCAGGGATATTAGGGTCTGACTTCTTTTTTCTGGTAGGAAGGCCTTTCTTGCAGTTATATCCAGGACAGCTCTGATATAATGGAGTCGCTGTGAGGGATCTTCTTGAGATTTGGGCACATTTGCTGTTTTGCCCAGTTGTTCGAAGAGTTGCAACGTTGCTTGGAGTGACTGGATTAAGTCTAGTTCGGTCGATGCTTTTATTAGCCAGTCATCTAGGTAGGGGAATACAAAGTGGCCTTTCTGTCTTAGGGTGGCTGCCTCTACTGCCAGGCATTTCTTGAATACCCTGGGTGCTGATGAGAGGCCGAATGGCAGTGCCCTGAACTGGTGGTGTTCTCCCAGTAGTCTGAAATGCAGATATCTGTGGTGGGCCAGATGGATGAGGATATTTCTTTCATATCCAGGGTAGAGAGAGCCAATCCCCTTGATGTAAGAGGGGGAGGATGGTGGCTACAGTCACCATTCTGAAGTGTTTGTATTGGATGAATTTGTTGAGGCTTCATAAGTCCAGTACCGGACGTATATCTCCTGCCTTTTTGGAATTAGGAAAATGTGGTAATAGAAGCCTCAACATTGTTGTTTGGTGGGGACTGGTTGTATTGCCTTTTTCACTTTGAGTGATTGCAACTTCTCCAACAAGATGGGAATATGGTCTTGTTGGTAATTTACATGTGGCTGTGGGTGCGTTGGTGGAGAATTTGTGAGCTCTAAGGTGTGACCTGACCTTATAATTTGTAGCACCCACCCGTTGGTCATTATTTGTGTCCAGGCCTCTAGATGGCATGAAAAACAGCCTCCCACAGCCTCTGAGGCCGGCAGAAGAGGGCTGGGGAGGATCAGGAATTAGTCAGATGGACATAGTGGAGCCCCCCCAGCTGTGGGGGTGGAATGACCACCACATGAGGCAGAAAAGGCAGGTCTACTAGTCGATTGTGACTGTTGTCTACCTCTGTAAGACTGTGTGCCTGTTCCCCTTTGACGCCATGTGTGCCGGAACTGGTATGACTGTGAATATCGTTTCTGGCCTAAAGGTTGGGGAGTGTGGTACATACCATGTACCGATCTCAAAGTGTGGCCCGAAGCTTGCAGGTCATCTAAAATGGTTTGTGTGGTGGATCTGAATAGCTTATCCCAATTGAAGAGTGCATTCAGAATCTTCTGCTGAATGTCTGAGGTAAATCCCAAGACTCTGAGCCATGCATGACGTCTAAGATTTACGCCTAAGGCAGAGGATCTTGCTGATGTGTCTGCAGTATCATAGGCTGCTCTTAGCAAATGGCAAGATAGACTAGTTAGTACCTGTGTTAAAGATGTCCCACAATTGGTCCTTTTCCTCGGAGAGGCAGTTTATTCAGCACCTCAACCCCTGCTGTCCAGAGTGTTTTCTGGTATTTTATCATATGGCCCGTGTAATTTATGGCCCTTAAGTGTAGCCCCTTGGTACACTTTCTTTCCTATTAGGTCTAGACATCTGGACTCCTTATCAGGTGGTAAAGAGATGAGATGTTTTGGCCTGTCATGGGCCACATTGATCACTACAGAATCTGCCTGTGGTGCTACTGCAAAATATGAGTGATCTATAGGGGCCTGGTAAAGGCGGTCAGCCTTCCAGGGCACCGGAAGGACAGCTGCAGGTCTTTGCCAGGCAGTCAGTACTGCATCTTGATATGAAAAAATAAAAGGTGGGACCACTATGGCCGGGCCTTCTAGGAGGTCCAGGTAGTCCACCAGATTTTGCCATTGTTTGTCCGGCTCTAGTGTAGAAAAGCCCATTACCTTTTGGATTTGGGCCATAATTTCTAAAATGGTAGGATCATTAGGGGTGAAACCGGTGTCAGGCGGTCCTGGTCCTCCTCAAAAGAGGATATGGTAGAGTCAGTGGAGGGGGGTCTCAAGCCATCCCCTACATCATAGTCTTCCTCATATTCCTCTTCCTCATCCTGAATGAACTCCTCTTCCAGGGAGTGGCAAGAGGGGGAATGAGAAGAGTCTCTTGGTGGGATATAGGTGGCCTCCAGTCAAAAATACTTGGGCAGAGGAGATGGGGAAGAGGAAGGTGCAGGTCTAGCTGCCTTGGTGTGCTGCTGAGGCTGACAACCTTGCATGATCTGCAGTACAGTCTGTACCACTGTAGCCACGTCCATGGAAGGAGGAGTGGTTGTCTGCTGAGGAAGTGGAACAGAGGGCTGTGGCACTGTTGCCTGTGAGCTGAGGGGTATTATGGATGAAATGGTGCATGGCTGCGGGTGCAGCTGGGCCCCTGGCAGAGGCTGACCAGATGCCCTGGCTTCCATGTATGTACCCCTGTGTGTCACCATCTGAGTAGGAGGTGGAAGCTTTGGCAGGACTGTAAGGGAAAATCCCTGTTCCTTAATAACATAGCCCTGCTCCTATGGTGGGACAAATCAGGTAGCCAGGTGGCCAATGGCTACTTAAAAAAATTGGTTTTGCTACCAGATTTTGGAAGTTACCAGCCAACTGGCTACTTCGCCACATGGTGATTTTTTGAGCCCTTAAAAGGGATAGCTACTAAAAATATTAATTTGGCTACCAAAGTTTGAATGCTAGTGGCCAAACTGACCTCCAGCCCACAAACTGATTTGTCCCACCCTGCTCCGTCGACCATCTCATTGATGGAGACTGAAGGGCCAAATGTCTGAATGGTGAAATGAAGGCATCAACAGCATGGCAGAACAGTCCTTCCTCAAGGAATGTTGTGCCGTCGATGAGTGGCTCAGAGCTGCAGAGGTGACCAGTGAAGTCACTACAGCTAAGGCAGTGTCGAGCATCGGCAACGAGAGGACCGGAAGGGTCATTGTCAACGAAGTCTTAGTCCATTCAGTGTGAGGTTTTGAAACCACCATCGATGACGGCCCATAGGACTACGCCGTCGACAAGTGAGACCTTTTGCCATCTGAAGATGGAATTTTGTCTTTATGTTTATGTTTAGAGTCATGTCTTTGTGAGGTCTAGGAGGTGTGGGAAGAAGATGGAGAAGCATGGGGGCGAGACCCCTTCTCGAGTAGAGCAAGTTTTTGCTCCATGAGAAAGGATTCTATCTCCTGGAGTCATCATCGACAAGTTTCCTGGTTAGTCTCTGCAGATGGAGCAGTCGAGGACATTGTGGGCAGCCCTCAAGCACCTCACACAGACTGGATGATTATCGTAATGGTATATTTTTCTGCCACAAGGTCACCTTCTAAATAGAGATTCCGATTGAGACATTCAGAAATAAAAGTAAGTGCAATGGCAGGCTATTCGGGTGTTCTGTTGTCGTCGTCATGAATGTCGTCGAAGCACTGGAGCTGGAGAGCTAATGTGCTGCGATCTGATAGACAGTGGGAATAGAACTGAGGATACTGCAGGCCGCCTACTTCCTTTGTACTTGCAAGGAGTGATGACATCATGAGAGAAAGAGGCATCAGAGCTTCCGGTGACATCACTGTAATGTAAGCAGCTCCTAGTTTAAGCTCCGCGGTCTCCCTATACAATGTAACCTAATCCTTCCTACTAAATAACTCTTTTTCATTCCAAACCGGCACAAATCAAACCTATACAATGTCACAGAAGCAAAATAAAGATAAAAATGCAAAATCAGGACCTCTGGTGACCAAAATGAAACAATTGCGGCTGGGGACAGGTATGGAAGGCTTTGCAGCCTGCGCTCGGAGGCTCCGCTTGGCATCCAAATCATCCTCAGAGTCTCTGGAGGAAGATGAGCTGCAGCCGAGAAAAATAGGGCACACATTAAAAAAATCCTCACCTTTGTAGAGAAGATAGAGTCTTCAGTCACAGACCTAAGATATGACATTCAGCAACTAAACAAAAGTTTCAGACAATACAACCAAAGTCTCTCAAGTGGCGGAGGCTCAGGAATCCTCAGACCAGCTCCTTTTATATTTACTGTGGCAGGAGACGCAGTCGAGAGCGAGGATGGAGGACATTGAAAATCGGGCCAGATGCAATAATTGTAGAGTGCATTGTGTCCCAGAAGGTGCCGAAGAGGGTTTTCCCTCAGTCATAGATTTTGTCCAGCATCCCCTCTGAACTACACTATCATTGCCTTCAGACTTTCACTACAAGAAATGGCAGAGTTCATCGTTCGTTAGGCCCCCGAACAACAGCTCCAATGGCCTGACCTAGGTCATTAGTGGTGCGGATGGTATATTACCAAGCCAAGGACCAAATCTTACAGGACGCCTGGCAGGAAAAAGAGACAACGTTTCAGGGAAACCGTATCTTCTTTGATCATGATTTTTCACCTGCTTTACAAGCAGAAAGACCGAGAATAAGGAACATCATCAGGGACATAAAAGGCATCACGAGTAGGTGGCCCCCACTATGCACTGCTGGTGAAAGCTACCGTCTGGAAGAGCACCCTCTGGTGGGCTCTCAAAAGTAGTACCTGCTGCAAGAGATGCTCTCGATGAAGATCTCCCATTTCTTAAAAGAAAACAGTGGAAAAGGCAAGGCAAATGTTATTTCTGTGGCACCCATTCCTGGAGGCTCTGGGCACCTAACAATAAAACAACACAGACAGTAAAAATATAAAGCATTAAATAAATATAAAATACTAAAATTAATAATCAAGGCTTTATCATAAGTGTAAATAATTTCTCAGTCGGGCAGGAAAAATTATTCCAGACAGGCCAGTCAGAAGAGGAGGGCTTTTAGCCTCTGTTTGAACACCTCAGTTGAAGGGGCCTCCTGGACTGCAGGCGGTAGCTGGTTCCACAGGGTCAGCCCAGTGACACCGTAGGCACAGTCGCCCAATGTCTTGAGCTGAACCCTGGGAACTTCCAGGAGGCCTCTCAACGAGGAGTGGACAGAGGTTGCTGGTGTCAGGAGGTCCGACAGGTAGCCAGGGCCCAGTCCGTATAGGGCCTTAAAGGTGAACAAGTCCACCTTGAAAAGGACCCTCCACCTGATAGGCAGCCAGTGCAGTGCACGCAGGACTGGAGTCACTTGACTGGACCTGGACAGGCCCGTCAGAAACCGAGCCACTGCATTCTGCACCAGCTGCAGTCTGTGGAGGGTCCCTCCTGTGACCCCGAAGTAAAGGGCATTACAGTAGTCAAGCTTAGAGGTAACAAAGGCATGTACTAGTGTCGGCAGATCTTTGGGCGGAATGAGGGGCTTGATCCTGGCAATGTTCCTCAAGTGGTAAAAAACACTTTTTTTTAAACTTTATTAATTTATGCATTACATTATAGTACTGTATATCTTCATTTGTTTTTTTCATCAGTCTTAGTATAATCACATAATCTAGAGTCAGCTTTCAGGCCATTACATCAGGTCCAATCAATGATAAAAAACAACCATTATAGTTATATTAAACATAAATGGATTACTTTGCTTTAACTTTAGTGTCTGTGTTACCCTTTATGTATAATTTTATCTAATGGAACTCAATTCAGGCATGATCAGGGCACAAAGGCATTATCTTTCCTGGAAATGTAAAAGACGTAGGGCCTCCAGGTCAATTCAGATCTGGAATGCCGACCCAGATAATATGCTATAGTTCGCTCTATATAGCATATATCATTAACTGTTGCTTGCCATTGGGAAAGTGTTGGGGTAGTAGAGGTATGCCACATGCGTGTGATAGCCTTCTTGGCCGTAGCTATGTATACATACTCCTAGCCGGAAGTATTTTACCTTCTTGATCAATATACAATAATATTAACTGTAGGGACATAGCAAACTCAGAAGTAAGCAATTGAGACATTGCTACCTCAAAGTCATGCCAGAAAGTACCAACTTAACATAGCTCCATAATATATGTGTAAAATCAGCCTCTGGCTCCCCACATTCCCTCCAACACTGGCCGTATTGACTAGGTAAGTATTTTAGTAATTTAACCAGTGTATTAAAGTACCTGATCTGGCATTTCCAAAGAAATTCTTTCCAGTACAGGGCTTGAGAAATGCACATAGAGGGAGATATCGGCTCAAGCCATTTCTCATATAAGATATCCACATGCAAGTCTCTATTCCAGGCCTGAAGAACAGAACTGGTTGTTTCTGTCCAGAACATTCTAAAGGCCTTATATACTACACCAATTAAATGTGGATACATCAACCCGCTGTGTGCATCTATGATCAATTTCAACAATTGAGGAAGCGGATTCGGGGAGGGCATTCCAAAGAGGGCCTTTTTGCTGTAAAAATGCATGAACTTGCATGTAGTGGACATGGTCAAAACTGGGCAAATGATATGAAGTCTGTAATTCGGCCAAGGTGATTACCCCAGTAGTATCAAAAAACTGATAAAGATACGCAAGACCAATGCGATGCCATTTCTGAAATGCAAGAGCCATCTGGGCTGGTAGGAAGTCTGCTTCAGCTCTTAATTGTCTGATAAAGTAAAAGGGGAATTTCAATGTTGGGGCAGTTCTAATTTTATACCAAGCTCTGACTGTGTCCTCTGTACCAAAGGAGAATTCCCCAAAACTCGGAGGGGAGCTCAATGGTGCAAAAATCACTTTTTCTATATCAAATAGATCATTAAGGACAAACTCTATACATTTCCATATGGTGTCATATTGAGGATTGAGCCAGAGTAAAATCACTTCATTTATTACCGCCTTTTGATATTCTGCCAAATTAGGCAGTTTCAGTCCCCCCTTATCTATTGAAAGCATCAGTAAGGTCCAGTGAATCCTGGGTCACCACCCCACCCAGATGAATTGTGACAGCAATCTGTTCCATGAATTAAGATAATAAGCGGCTGGCGTCACTGGGAGCATCTGGAAAAGATAAATTAATTTTGGTAATATGGTCATTCGCACCGCTTCCACCTTAGAAAGTAAGGATAAGTGAAGATGAGCCCAATCTATTAAATCCCTCTCTATTGCATGAGTCAACTGCTCATAATTAATTAGTTCCAAGTGTATTAGATACTTAGCCAGATACACTCCCAAATATTTTATTTTAGTGCAAGCCCATCTGGATGGGAATATTTTTTTAAGTTCAAGAGAGGGGAGTAGTTAAGGATCAAAGTCTCGATTTTCTGTAAATTAATTACATGTCCCGAAAATATTGCATGTAAAAAACATTTTTGACAACAGAAGACACCTGATCTTCAAGTGTCAGTCTGCTCTCCAAGATCACACCAAGATCGTGCACCCTCTACGAGGCGACTAGTGGAGCCACAGCTTTTCCCAGCCGCTACAAAAACACCCGACTAGGGTTTTTGGACAGTAACAACATTTTTTAACATGAAAAATGTTATTTAATTTCCAAAATAAAGATAACAAACACAGCTCAAACAAAGCAGAGTATATGTAACATAACAACTGTGAAATGTACAAGAAAAGAAAAACAGGAATCCGGGCAGAGACTGTACTAATGTTTTGACAGTAATGTAGAATTGATGCACAGGAGAGGAATAAGAAGAATTAGAATTAACCTGCCAGATAAGTACCCAACCCCAAAAGGAAGCCACCGCCACAATTACTACCTAGCCATAAAATCAAGAGGCCATCAGCCAGTGCTAACTATGAGCATGACTTCCAACAAACAGACCTCACTCCGTACAAAAAAGGAAAGAGCGTCAACAAACGTATTTTGTTTGTAAGATAAAAGGCAGGCTTTTATTTAAACATGGCACAGGGTATAACCCCCAAGGTAAAAACGATCGTTTCATTCACTTGCGTGTGCTTTATCAAGGGATCTAGGTATAAACACCCTAAGAATATTGTAATAAAAGGCCACAGTGTTCTAGTCTCCGTCCACAAAGTGGCCTGTTATACTGAAAGAGACCAAGGCACCAATCCGGTTCTCTGTCAGGGGAAAAACTGTAAGTGTGGCTGACAGTGACCTGCTGCAGAGGCGGTAAAGTTCACCCTAATCCACATCGACCGTGCTAAGCTGAGAGGGACATGCATGAATACTCTGCAACAAATATTGAAGGGGAGTATAGGCCAGTCCCGACAAGCCATACAACCCACCTGTACTGCCCACCCAACTATATAATCCTTGGGAGGTGAGTTCTCTGGGAGGGGGGGTGACAGTAACATTTTGGTTTTTAATTGCCTCCAAGTGCTTTTTTAATTATTTAAACCGTGAACCATAACTTTAGATTTTTCTGTAGCAGCCACCATGTCAGGGCAGCCACGCGCTTCCCTCAGCTCACGTTATGCTAATATATCCTGCTGACCAATGACTTGAGGTTGGCAGGACATATTAGCATAAAGTGAGCGAGGGAAGCTCACAGCTGCTTCTGAGATGGTTGCTGCTGGCAATAGAAAACAGAATTTGTGGCTCGCTGTTTAAATCATTAAAAAGCACTTGCAGGTCATTTTAAAAAATTCCTTTCCTGTCCGAAAGCCCTATTCAGGTGTTTTTGTAGCGGTTTTCCTTTAAGCTGCATGCTTTAAAGCGACAGTACATTATTGATCTGCATACTCTCAGACTAATCTTAAATTTAACTGCATGTTAAAGCAGCAGGGTGTGATAGCTGTAAACTTTTGACCTATACTTTTTTATTACCCTTTAAATTGCTCCATCTCCTGTCTTATATGATGCCAACCCCCCCCCCCACACACACACACACATTTTGAGTTTTGTTGGGTTTTTTTTTTTTTTGTACTTTTTCTCTCCCGGAGCCCTCATCCAATACCATCTGATGTCCCCCTCCCGTGCCAACCCTGGGTATGAGACCGCCTCCCCTTCAGCTCCCATGACTTACCCCTCGCGGCAGGGGTGGGGAGACTCTCAACCCACCAGACCGGATCCAGTTCCAGGGAGGCGTCCTCCCGGGCAGCGCATTGGAGGGGGATAGTCGTCATCCTGCTGCCGAGGGCTCCTGTTTTTTCCATTTTCATCCTAGGGGGTGTAGAATGTCATGACACCAATGGAGAGAGCACGCACGCTCCCGCGTGTGCTCCTCCTGGCATCTGCTGCATCCCCACCCACCACTTCAGTGTCGGTGATCTGCCTCCCAGCCTCCGCTAGGGGGTGAACACATGTCAACTACTGGACCCCCCCCTCGGAGAAGGAGAGCAGTCCTAGGGACCCTCGATCCTTCTCTGCCCTTGCTTATCCCTGGTGGCCTGTGTCCATTCCGAACACAGGTCGCCGTGGCACCACGCCGACCTCATCACCACCGGCCGGCTTTTTTTTTTTACATTTGAAACAATAAAAGAGCACTCCTTTTTAATCTGGCTTGGTCCAGGTTTTCATTGGTATTCTCTGCTGTTTTTGTACACCCATTTTTTTAACATCACTTGTACTGTGACTAAAATGAACTAGCATACAGCAAACACTGCTCCCTGACCTTATGGGACAATCGGTTTACAAAAACAGCTGAGAATACTGATGAAAACCTGATCTGCACCATGTTAACAGGAGCGCTCCTTTTACTATTTCAAATGGTTCAAAAAGCACTGAAGCAGACTGAATATCGGGAAAGAAGGGTATCATACAAGACGGGAACTAAGAGGCGATCCAAAACAGAATAAAAAAAATAGGTCAGAGTTTTCACCCTAACATGCACTGCTGTTGTAGACTAGCCTGATCCAGAGACAGCATTGTCTGTTTGTATAATACAGGAGGAGGAGGAGGAAGGACGCAAGAGGAGGAGGAATATCGGGACAAGATAAAGGAAGGAAAGGAGATGGTTAGGAGGGCAAAGACACAAGTGCACTTGGTGAGGGTGTCAAAGGTGGGAAAAAAAATTATTTAGGTACAGCAGGGGAAAAGTGATGTGGGAGGAATTGTCAGACTAATAGAGGAGGGGAGGGTAGTAGAGGATGATGAGCAGAAGGCTAATGTTACTACAGTAAGCACGCAATCGCTCACGGATGTGCAGATGGCCAAGGTGGTGAGCAGAGGCTGTGCTGGTCACTGTCTCTGACACTGTGTAATGGTCACGGTTACCAGACAAGTGGGGGAGTGGGGATGAGGGTCCCGAGCAGGAAGGGTTAGGAGGGGGCCAGTAGCACTTTCATAGAGGGTCCACTAGACCACTGGGGATGGAAGCTGTGGTACAGTTCAGGTGATAAGAGGTGTGGCTCAGTAGACTATCACAGACTAAACTAGAATACAGGACGGGCGATGGGGTGGGGGACCACTAGACTACCAGGGACTGAAACTAGAATACAGGATGGGCGATGGGGTGGGGGACCACTAGACTACCAGGGACTGAAACTAGAATACAGGACGGGCAGTGGGGTGGGGGGGGACACTTGACTAGCAGGGACTGAAACTAGAATACAGGATGGGTGATGGGGTGGGGGGACCGCTTGACTAACAGGGACTGAAACTAGAATACAGGACAGGCGATGGGGTGGGGTGCCATTAGACTACCAGGGACTGAAACTAAGATACAGGATGGGCAGTCGGAGGGAGGATGCACACACGTGCTAATGAACCCAGAATGAGCAGGCAAAGGGTCCACAGCACATTACCTGCCCAATGGGCTGATTAGTTTGACAGGGCTCAATATAGCCCACAGGAGCCTTGGTGTTATCCCATTTGGGCCATGCTATCTCCATTTCGACTTCTGTGGGCCATTTCAAGTCAGGGCTTGTGTCGGCGCAGTGCATAGTCAATCTGCACCATGCTGACACTGACTCATGTTTGGTTAGCACTAGCTGTCTGAATATTACCCCTAAGACAGCGGTGCACTAATTTCTGTGCAGTGCTGCTATGTGCACAGCGCACACGGCCAGCTCTAGATAGAGGGTCCTATGGACAAATCTCTAGATAGGAAATAGACAGGGATCACAGAGCCATCTGATAGCATAGTGACTGTTCCCCATAGTGCAGTGTTCATTTCAGAGCGGGGGATTGGGACAGGCGCCACACAGTTTTCAATTTTGACCCACCTTTTCTTCTCCCTTGGAGATATGCAGCGCACTGTTATGACGGTTTTAAACTGCTGCTTTACAAATTTGGCCTCAATCGAACGATATGACCAGTAGTTATTTTTTTTACTTGATCTTTACTTTTTGTACCCATTGGTCAGTGTCCCACATGCTGTATATAAATAATCTAGAATGAACCCTGTAGCCAAGTGTAAAGGTGCTCTTTTCTTCAAAACTTTTAAATGTCCCATTTTTCCAGATATTTCACCCACTACGCAACACAGAAGGAAACAGGTTGTTGCTTGTAAAGAGGAACTGGCAGAGATGGCTATATGTCATCACCTTTTTCAGCTAAGTGTTTAGTTTACGTATGGAAATGATACAAGAATGCTTTCTGATCCCAATCAACTTAAAGCGAAAAAATCTGATCTGACTGAGAAACGGAAGGAAGAAATAGATGAATAATCTAATCTGAAAACCAAAATCTTGATGATGAAATGGCTCATTTGCCTGTGCTTGAGGACTGAAAATCAGTTTGAAATGAAAATAATTAATTTTGGCTTTTCCTCTCCTTTATAATGAACACTCAGAAGGTGAAAATCAATGTCTTAACTGTGTAAAGGGATTTTCCGAGGTACTGCTCAAATCCTTTCAAATTAGAAAATATATTTGGAACATGATATTCGGTAGGCTTGTGGTGCTTGCTTGCTTTCTTTGATTCAGTTAATCAACCATGTTATGTTTGGAGTGCTTGGTACATTTGAATTCGAATTATTTTGGACCGCTGCACTAGTGAACTTCATTTTTCCTTTTAATTTATCTCTGTAGGATATAGACTGCTTTCTCCTGTTTATGATTTTAAAGGGATGAAAATGTGTATGTCTTAAATATAAAGTAAAAAAAAAAGACCAGGGGTCCGTTGTGTTTGCCTCCTGCCATCAAAGCAGCTGCAGCAGGCAGTTTTATGAGAAAAAAATGTAGACGTTGTTTAACAGGAAGTGGTACCGGTATATGTTTATGGAGTTGTGCACAGCAGAGAGGGTAATAGCTTCTGGCGAATATTACTGAAAACCTGTGGTCAAGTGATCTGGCTGCTAGCTCCAGGCACACGTACTTATTCTGCTGTGACATTAAGGATGTTGAGATAACAGTGTTTTGTGATAACCATGATAATTTTAACTGATGATACTGGTATTGGGTATGTTTTCCTGTATTGCGATAGCCGTTTCTCACGATATACCATGATATATCATGATATGTGAAGAATTCTGTTTTTTTCAGTCCACTATCCCCATTCCCCAAACCCCTTGCCAAAATTTTATTTAGTTTTAGTTGACCAGGTAGGTGCACTACACAGAAAATGCCTATTTTCAGGCACGACCCAGAAGATTACAAAGGCATTTCAAAGTACAAATGTAATAGGGTCACAACAATTACAGATACGTGGGAAGACAGTAAAACAATTGATATGGTGGGATAAACAGAGTCCCAGAGAAGAGGCAGTGAGATGTTTTTTTTTAACTCTTTTTATCACCTCTGTTACTCCCCTGAACTCTCTCTGGTGCCCTAACTCGCCAGTCCATTCTACCGCCTACCATGGCCTCTGTTCCTTATATATATCACTGCCCCCCGCTTACCAGCCAGGCACTCCACCCAGCTCTGAGCCCCATGGGGTGGGACTGCCTAACCACTTCTGGCACTCCATCTATAATTTAGAGCACCCAGCTGGCTTGGCAAAGTAGCTGAAGGGGTGGAGACAGAGACCCGGTGTTAGGCATGCAACGGCCTGCCCTGTAGAGAGCCGTTGCCTATCAGAGGCGGAGGGGAGATTTTCTTTGTATAGGTACAGTCCCCTGTGGAGCACTGCTGGCAAGGCAACGGTATGCTGTTACTCCACCCCCTGGTAAATGCCGCACCTCTACGTTGGTGCCTCCGGCTGCCGCCAGAGGCCACTGTAGAAGCGGGAGCTCCCTGGATCCCTCCCTGGGAAGAGAGAACATTCCTCTGGACACTCAGTCTTTTCCCATCCCTGCTGACCCCCAACAACTCATGCTCGCTCCAGAACCCGGGTCGCCAGTGTGGCATCCAGCACCTCAACCCTCAGCACCACCAGGCTGGCGTGGGTGCATAACACGTTAAAAAAAAACACAATGAGAGAAACTGCAAAATTGTAAATACAACCAACAACAAATGTTCCATAGGATTATGACTCAAGAGCAAATAAATTAGGACCTTATAAGGTAGCCAAACTATGACAGATTCAGGTACAAGAGCATGTATCTGTGGAGCTTAGGAAGTTGTGCAGCTCTTTTTTGTGGGATTGACAAGCTTGAAGATGGTGAGGAAGGGAGATTCAAGCCCTCTGAGCAAAAGAGGCAAAAGCCTGCTCACCTATTTTGGAGGAGCACTTGGGAAGGGCCAGGAAAGATAGATCATTCGAGTATATGGTATAGGATTGGTCAGAGGGTGTTGGCATAGCAGCCAATCTGGGGGTTTTGAGCAACCTTATGATACTGTCTATTGCACAGCAAAGAGTATAGAGTCGCCGAGGGGGGATCTAGCCAACCAAGGCTGGAGTAAAGCTTGCAGTGGAGGGTCAGTCTAGGGGCCGATAAAGCAAATCTGCATACATTATTATAGGCGACGTTCCATCTAGTTAGGTTACTTGCACTGGCCTGAGAGAAAGAGGTGAGCCCAGAGGAGAGGCTTGGGAGTGGGACCCCCTGTGCAGTTGCGACCCTCGCCATGGGAGTCAAGGCATAATGCACCCTGTAGGCAAAACAAATGAAGGGCACAGACAGTCCCTTCCACAAAACCCAAACCATATGCCATTATATTGCAGTAATATGAATATGCAAAGTAGCCAGCAGAATTAGGCCTTCTGGCCTATCAAGTCTACTCGTTGTGCGGGGTTTTCAGCTCAGTTCAAGCTGATGTCCCCCATTTCATCCCCTTCCTTCTCAGTTCCCCTGATCTTATTCTTCCCCTATATTTATCTCAGCCCCTCTTGAAGCTACTTATCGTCCTTGTAGAGATCACCTCTTCTGGCAGTGCGTTCCACTTGGTCACCACCCTTTCTGTGGAGAAGTGCCTCTTAACCTCCCCCCTCCAGCTTAAGAATGTGCCCCTCATAGATTTGTTGCAACTTTCCCTTAATAGACTCTCCTTGTTTACCTTATTGAACCCCTTCAAGTACTTGAAGGTTTTAGTCATGTCTCCCCTCTTCCTTCTGTTCTCTAGGGAGTACATGTTCAAGGCCCCCAGTTTCTCCTTGTATGGTCTACCCTGCTGCCCTGCAGTCATCTTCATAGCCCTCCTCTGGACCTTCTCCATCAAGTTGATATCCTTTCTAAGGTGAGGGCTCCAGAACTGCACCACATACTCCAGATGCGGTCTCACCAGTGACTTGTACAAGGACAGAACCACCTCCTGTTGCCTACTGCTGAGCCCCCTGGCTGTGTAGCCCAACATCCTGTTTGCTCGTGCCACTGCCTTCTTGCAATGCGCAGATTGCTTTGAGTCGCTAGACATCATCACCCCAGATCTTTCTCCTCCATTGTGAGAGTTACCCTCCCAGGTAGTACCTTGTCTTGGGGTTTCAGGCTCCCTCATGCATGACTTTGCACTTCTTGGCATTGAAGCCTAGTTACCAGATGCCTGACCACCTTTCAGTCTTCTTAGGTCCTCCTTAAGGTCCTGTATCCCCTCTGTTGAGGCCACTCTCCCACAGAGCTTGGTGTCGTCTGCGAACAGACTCTTTTTGTCCTTGCTGCCATCCTCAATATCATCAATGAAAACGTTGAACAGCACCAGCACTAGCACCGGACCCATTGGGATGCCACTTGTGACCACCCTGTTACTAGACAACTCTCCGCTAATTATCACCTTTTGGGACCTGTTCTCTAGCCAGTTTTCCACCCATCTAACCAGTTTGTCTCCTACTCTGAGGTCCACCAATTTTCTGATCAGCCTCTTGTGTGGTACAGAGTCAAAGGCCTTGCTGAAATCCAGGTAGAGGATGTCCACTGCTTGTCCTCTGTCCTCTATCCACTGTTTTGGATACCCTGTCAAAGAAGTCAAACAGATTCATTTAACAAGACCTCCCTCCCATAAATCCATGCTGCCTTGCATTCTGGAGGCCATGTTCCTCTAGATGCTCTATCAATCTTTCTTTCAGTATAGTTTTCATAAGCTTGCACACTATAGAGGTAAGACTGACCAGTCTGTAGTTCCCTGGGACCACTCTTGTGGAGGGGAACCATATGTGCCATTGTCCAGTCCTGTGGTACCACGCCCAGTTCTAGTGAACAACTGAACAGATCCTCCAGTGGTTCCGCAAGCTCCCCTGCTAGTTCCTTCAACATCCTAGGGTACACTCCATTGGGCCCAGTGATTTGTCAGTCCTCCAAGCTAGTAGTCCTTTTTTCATTCTTTCCCCGTCTATTGTCCTATCTGTCCCCCTCCCCCCTTCTGGCCCCCTTGTCTCTTCTATCGGTATCAGTCCATCTTTCTCCCTCATGAAGACAGAGCAGAAGTATTTGTTACTAATTCTGCTTTCTCCCTGTTCTCCTGTACCCACTCGTCCCCTTGTCTTAGTCGGACGATATCATCTTTCTTATCTTCTTTTTAATTTTTATTTTGCTATTTTTGTGCCCGGCCCCCATGATCCCCCATTTGGAGATCAGCCCCACTGCCCGCCTGCTGTCCCCATGCCTGGGCTTTCCTCCCTGGGCAGGGCCACCAGAGCTTACCCTCCATGGACACTGTAGGCAAGCCTGGCTTGGTCAGGGCCTGGAGGCAGACCCCGGTGGGCGTCGGGACACAGTAGAGATGGTTGCAGAGTGGGGTCGTCATGCCCGAGGCTGGCTTTTGAAGGCTAGATCCCGGGGATGGGGACATGCAATGATGTCCATTGTCTGCCCTGCCCCCCCAGAGAGCAGCCAGCCACAGTGGTACCCCAGCCTCTGCTATGGGGTCCGTAGCGCCCGGACACTCTTCCCCCTCCCCCCAGAGAAGGAGGGCAGTCCCTAGGATGCTCAATCCTTCTCCCCCCTAGCCAGCCCTCCAACTCCCGGGCCCATTCCTGAACCCAGGTCATCGTCATCGCAACTGGAAATCCAACCACTGTGCCAGCAGGCCAGCCATCTTTCTTATCTCTTTTCTTGCTTATGTAATGGAAGAAAGCCTTCTCTCCCCTTTAAATACCTTCCAATAGTTGCAATTCTTTCTGCACCTTTGCTCTCTGAATTGCCCTTCCTGCCTTCCTCGCCTGTCCCAGGTATAGTTCTCTGTCCCCATCTTTCTTGGTCCTCTTGAACTTTCCGTAGGCCAGCCTCTTGTTCCTCACTGCCTAGGCTACCTCAGAGCTGAACCAGCTTAGTGCTTTGATTCTTGAGTTTTGCTCTTGTATCTAGCGCACTCCTCCATTGCAGCCCCTATTCCTTCCTTGATAATAGTCTATTTCTGGTCCACCTGCATTGTTGCAGTGATTTTTGGTAGATGCCTTTTTAGTACCTCGCCCATTTTCCCAAAGTCCACCCTCCTAAAGTCCAGGATTTTGGTCTTAGTGGCGATGCTTTCCTCGCCCATGTCCAGCCTGAACCACATTGAGCGATGATCACTACCACCAAGTGGTTCTCTGACTGTTACATCCTGTACTGTACATGCTCTCCATTTGTGAGCACTAGGTCCAGGATTGCCCTCTCTCAGGTGGGCTCAGTGACACATTGGGTCAGAAACCCATGCTGAATCGCTTCCAGTATTTTCTGACTCTTGGCACATGTCATTGCCGGTACACTGCAGTTCACCCTGGGCAGGTTGAAGTCCCCACTATTACCACTTCCCCCTTCTCTTTGGCTTTCAGAATTTGCAAACTCGGGTCCTTGTCCATTTCTTCTTCCTCATTGGGTGGTCTGTAAACCACCCCCAACCTCATCTTCCTCACCCTACTGGTCTGTAGTTGGACCAACATCGTATCCGCCCTCCCTTCTTCTGATTCCTCTCTTATGCTTGTTATGCCTTCCCTAATGAATACTGCCACACCTCCTCCTTTGCCTACTGCTCTGTCTCTGTCAGTTGTATGATTGATAATCATAATTTTTTCAAGGCTGTCATACTGTGAAAATGTTCATATTGTGACTCCGCATGTGACATAAGCTCCTCGTAATCCTTGCTTTCCCCAGTGAATTAAATGTAGAGATGAGACAATCAACTCAAAGGTTAGTGACTGATGGCCAGACCTGTTGTTCCCATACTTGGTTCTGAAATAACAGAAGCCAATTTCTTCATTGTAACATGAGAGTCCAACACATCCACCCCTTCTGCCACGTGGCAGTAACTATACCCAGTTTGAGAATGGACACACATCTATGCTCAGCAGTGACAATATTTAGGCTACTCATGCTTGGTTACCCTCAGAGGCATTCTACCTCTGGAATCTGTCTAGCACTGCTCTGAAAGCTGGAATAGTGGTCTGGCCCGGTGGCGCTGAGGGTTGAGGCACTGGACACCACACCTTGCGCCACACCGTGTCCCAGGTTCAGGAACAAGCCTGGGCCGCTGGGGGGTTGGTAGGGGGAGGAGAAGATCGAGCATCTGGAGGACTGCTCTCTTCTCCTGGGGTGGCTTCTGGGGGATTCCTCACTAAGCAGCAACACCTGGTGGAGGCTGGAGGCATTGCCCAGTAGCAAGGAACAAGTTGTTGGGGACTGGTGACGGCAGGCTGTCTGTGGAAGGTCCTGTGCTAATGCATTGCACGCTGTGCCAGGGAGCGGAACACAAGAAAACACCCTGTCTCCCGGTAGGTGAAGGAGGGTACAGGGGCCAGCCAGCCACGCCTAGTCCCGGGTCTCTCCGTTCACTCCTGTGTCTCTCCTCCCTGCCTGGCTGCTCTTCTAGTTTATAGAGCGCCAGGAGGAGCAAAGCGGTCCCACCTCAGGGGACTCAGAGCTGGGGGGGTTGAGGTGCTGGGTAGTGGCCGGGAGAGTCTGGTGTGGAGAGGAGAAGAATGGAGGACTTCAGATGGGTGAGAACATGGCACACAGCCAAGCGACCCTCTGGAGAGAGTCCGGGTAGGACAGTGACATAAAATAGGGTTGAAAAAAAAAAAAAAAAAGGAAAGCTGGAACAGTGCTAGTTTCCAGAAGCTCACTGGGAAGGCTATTCCACATGTAACTTCAAACTCTGTGGAATGATTCACCTTGATAAATTGATGTGCTAATCACATTTTGGCTTAGGTTACACATATTCGTCAAACAATAACAGATATCACATGGAATAGGTGTGTTTTTGTTCCAGATAAAACAAAGTCTAGATTCCTGTCCCCAGCTTTGTCCTCCCATTCCTTGGACCGCTCCTCCCATGAACTCTCAGCGTGACAACCTCTGCCCGGCAGGGTCCCCAGCTGGGGCTTCGAGACTGCTGGCAAATCTCATCTAGATTGTTTATTTATTTATTTATTTGTTTATTTATTTCAGACATTTTACCAGGAAAAATATAAATACGAACATACAAAACTTGCCAGCATAAACAGTCCTCATGGTCTGTCAAGTCTGCTCGTATACACAGCTAGCACCCTTATATTGCAACTGCTCCACTCCCCCAACCCATTCACCTCCTGGAACTGCTCAGTTTCATTTACCCAGCTCCCCCCCTTGCCCTGTCCCATGCCCTTTTGAAACTCCCCACCATCCTGCATGCCACCACCTCCTCTGGCAGAGTGTTCCATTTTGACACTACCCTCTCAGTGAAATAATGGCTTCTCATCTCCCTCCTGAACCTTTTTCCCTCCAGTCTTCACCCATGCCCCCTCATGTCCCTTCCCTTCCTCAGCTTAAACAGCCCCTCTGTGCCAGATTGGTTGATCCCCTGATCCCCCTCAAGTATTTGAAAGTTTCAGTCATGTCCCCCCATCCCTTCTCTCCTCCAGGGTGAACAAACTCAAGTGAGTCAGCCTTTCTTCATAAGTTCTGCCTTCCATCCCCTGTATCATTTTCGTCAACGTGTCAAGCAGCTTGATATCCTTCCTCAGGTATGGATACCAGTATTGCACGCAGTACTCCCACTGCAGCCTGACCAAGGACCTGTACAGGGCCAGGATCACCTCCTTGTGCCTGGACGAGAATCCCCTCCTGATGCACCCCAGCATCCTATTGGCCCTAGCCACAGCCCTCCTGCATTGAGCAGAGTTATTCATGCCCCACATTACTATGACTCCTAGGTCCTTCTTCTCTTCAGTGACCCCTAACCGCACCCCACCCAGTCAATATTCCCTCCTCTAGTTCCTCTCCCCGGAGTGTTTAACTTTGCACTTCTTTGCATTAAAACCCAGTTGCCACCTCACTGACCTCTCCTCAAGCCTGGTTAGGTCCACCCTGTAGCCTCTGCTACCCCTCTATGTCATCCTCTACAGCTCCCATCTTGGTGTCATCCACAAACAGACTGATCCTGCTCCCAACCCTGTGTGCTATATCCGATATGAAGCGTCCAAACAACACCGGCCTCAGCATAGAGCCCTGCGGCACACCACTGATCACTGGCTTGGGAGATGAGAGTTCTACCCCTACCACCACCTATTGCAGTCTATCCCCAAACCAATTCCTGATCCAGCCAGCCATCTTAGCCCCCACCCCTACATGTTCCAGCTTTGACCCCAGTCACCCATGAGGGACCGAGTCAAAAGCCTTGCTAAAATCAAAATATAGGACACCCACTGCATAGCCCTTGTGCAGTTCCCTTGTCACCCGGTCATAGCATTCTATTAGGTTGGACTGGCATGCTCTCCCTGAGACGAACCCATGCTGCTGCCCATCCTGGAGATCTTTGACCTCCAGGATGGTTACCAGTCTCTCCTTCAAGATTGATTCCATTAGTTTGCCCGCTATGGAAGTGAGACTGACAGGTCTGTAGTTGCCCAGCTTGTCCTTTGGGCCGCTCTTGTGGATAGGCACCACATGAGCCAAACTCCAGTTCTGTGGGATGCATCCCTTGTCCAGGGAGGTGTTTAATAGGTCAGTCAGCAGCCCAGCCAACACCTCCGCCATCTCTCTCAACACCCTAGAGTGAATGCCATCAGAATCTGGTGCCTTATCCGCCCTAAGTGCCTTCAGATCTTCCAATACCCTGCTTTCTTGAATCACTTCATCAGTCACCTCCTCTCCTCTCATCTCCACCTTTCCAGTCCATGGAGGTAGCAGACCTCCTACCTCCTTCATGAACACAGAGCAGAAGTATTCGATTGGTACCTCTGCCTGCCCAAGCTGATAACATCTTGTTTCCAGATGTGTCCTGTGAGGAAGATGTATGGAAGATTTTATTTTATTTTTTTATTTTAGTCTTTGGTAACCGGGTAAGGCCCACTAGGCACAAGTGCCTGGTTTCAGGGGCGACCTGGGAGCACTGGAATAGTACAAGAGAAGAAAAAAAAATAAACAGTAATTAACTGCACTCCAAAAATGTGTAGTCTTACACAAGAAATACGGTACATCAAAACGAGCATTTCTCTTAAACATTGCAAGGCATTACTACAACAAGGTACCTGTGGTAGATTCTGTGAATGGTTGAGTTTAGACAGGCTGATTTCCCCTTGCCTTACAAGCATACTATGGGGGAAGGGAGGACAATACGGTCAGGGTAGTATGGACAGGGCCAAGGAGATCCGAAAAGGTTGGAGTCTTGAGCAGTTGTAGGTGGGAGTAGAAAAGTCACAAAGAAGAGACTTAAGGGGAAAGAGAGGGAGCAGATAGATGGGAAGGGTGGACCAGAGTTTACGAAAGCAGTACAAGAAGGAAGCTTGACCAGCAGTAGATCTCCTAGCTGTAATAAAAAGGGAATGGGAAACACTGCTGTGGGAGAGCGTAGGAGGAAGAATGGGGAAGAGGATAGGTGGGAGGGGAAGGGGTCCAAACCAGAATTTGGGTATAAAGTAGGCACAGTGGGAAAGGCCCTTGGCATCAGACGAGTGGAGGGAAGAGGGTTGAGTGAGCAGTGATGGATACGAGGAGGACAGTCTGGCAAGGGAGGATTTGGGAGCTCCATTCTAAACAATGTCACTATAGTCAGAAATAGGGAGAATCCTCTTTAAAACAATCTCATGGCTGCCAGGAAGCAAGATAAGTGCCCCAAACTTGGAATGGAGGTTGTGGTGTAGTGGTATCACTGTGTACCAAGAAATCAAGAAGACTTTCTAGCCAGACCCCAAGACACTTAAAGGAGGATATATTCTAAATTGCAGCACCATCAATGGGGTGCAAGAATGGGAGGCAAGTGAGTCTGGTAAGCTTCTCTTGGGTGCCAAGTGTCATGGAAACTGTTTTTTTTTTTTGGCATTGAGGGAAGTTGGTTTGACTGAAACCAGCACTGAATACTGTAAAAATCCAACTGTAGCTGGGTAATATGTCATCGGAAGAGGAGACGGATGCAAAGAGCACCGTGTCATCAGCATGCACAGGAATTGGTGCAGAGGAACAGGCAGAGGGGAGGTCGCTAAGAATATTGAAAAGAGTTTCATACACAAGGGTGCAGTACGAACATATATGGAACTCAAACAAACAGAAGAGAAAGAAATAAGTGCTTTAGCTTCTGTATCTCTTCTGTATAATATAGAAAAGAGACTGGGGCCTAAGACAGACCCTTAAGGGATTCCTAAACAGATGGGGAGGGTGGTTAGGGAGCTTTTGGTACGGACAGCTTGAAACCTGCCCTCAAGGTAGGAGCGGAACCAGCTAACTGAAGAGGCAGAGAGGCCTGCTGCTCTAAGCTTGTCCAGAAGGAGGGAGGGGTGCGCCAGAGTGTCAGAAGCTTTAGCCAAATAGACAAGGATGGCAGAAGTGATCAGACCCTGGTCCATACCTGAGAGGATGGGTTCTGCAAGCCATAGGAGGGAGGAGAAATTGGAGTGGAGTTTCTTGAAACCAGACTGGAAAGGAATGAACAAGGAAGAGGAGTCAAAGAAGGAAGAGAACTGTGAGAGAACAAGGTGATCTTCAAGGATATCTCCCTTCATTGAGCTACATCATGAAACTGTAAGCTGTCTGCATCAGGACCACCCAGACATTTATTCTGGCTGTGGCTGCCTACGTCGACATGCCTCATTGATTTCTATATAACGTGGATATTCCCAGCATGTCACAATTGTTTCTCCTGTAGTCAATCACTCATCAGTCCACTGCTGCTGAAGAATGCCATCCAACGTTTGTAAGTATTCACTTATGCTGCTGCCTCTCTAAGTTTGTTAGTTTAAAACTTTCTTTTATGCCGCCGCTGAAAGTCAAGAAACCATTGCTCTATTATTGCTGCTGTGGCGACAAGTTAAGTTTTATATAGACGATGACTACAAACCGTGATATTAAATCATTTTGAGTTTGCCAGAGCTTTAACCAGGCAACCAGATGACAAAACAAAAAGGCTTTGAAAGTATATCTAAAGCTTCAAGAAATGGAGAAACAGGTTGCAGGGAAAGCGACTTCATGATCATCAGCTGCCTTTGTTTCTAGTTCACTGCTGGCATGTCGATCCCTGCAGTGAATGGCAGCCATTGCTGACTCGTCAAAAATGGGGTAAGTCCTCTAAGTTGGTGGAAACACCGCCAGTCTGAGAAGGAGAAATGGCACAAGGACAAGGCTGCTTCCCCTGACCCTTCCTATTCGCTTCTAAAGAGAGGTAAGCCGACTGGAAAAAATGGGTCCCTGGCTCTCCCCACGGGTCACCCCCCCCCCCCCCAACAGTCTGTCAGACACCAAGGTCTGGGTCTGGTGCCAGCTTTCTGCCCCCTCCGGGGGAATTTGCAGCCAGTACTACAATCGGGCTCAGTACTGTCAGGAGTTCATCTGTGGGGCCTGTCAACGCATGGATGTTGTACCAGACAATGTCTGAACTGTTTTAGCATCTGTTGCCGCTGCCTCCGTCGACACCCTCGACAGGTCTGTTGTCGACTTTACTGTTGACGTTCCAAATCTTGGACCTGCCTGTACGGCCTCCATCGACCCTCAGCTAATGACTGTTGACTTGGACAATGAACTGGAGTGTAATCCAGAGTATATGGAAGTCAAGGAGGAGGAGGCGGCCATAGATGATGATGAAGAATCTATAGATGTTGTGGGCTCAAGCTTCACTCTGTCCTCTTGCTTAGTGGAGTGTGTGAGAAATACTCCTTATTTCAAGTCTTTCTCAAACAGATAGATACAGGCTGAATTGGAGTTTCAAGCAGAGGAGGAAGAGTCCTCCAAAAAAATCAATATGAGTTCTTGGAGGTTTTGACCTCCCCTACAGTCACTGTTCCTCCTGCATTTGAGGATGCAACTTTGGTTGCTTGGCAGAGGCCAGCTCAGTTGTTTTTATAGGTGTGGGTTATGGTAAGCCCCCGAAAAAACAAGCTAAAAGGCAAGGGTCACCACAAAGGGCATTGGCCATAAAGCCAAGTTTCAGAGAAATACAAAATCATACATATTCCCATAATGCAAAGCATCATGGCCTGTATATGCAAAACACTGTGCATTTATAACTAATGCCCTTTGAGGGTAACTCTTGCCTTTGTGCTTGTGCACTGAAATTCTTTGCCTTTTAGCTTTGTTTGTTTTTTTTTTGGGTGAGGAGGGGCTCACCATGACCCAAACCTATAAGACCACCTTAGGGCAGCTGGTTCATTTGCCTGTGGTATCATACAAATGAGGCACACTGATGAGTCCTGGGTAAGATGAAACACTTGTCTGTGTCTTCTGTTTTCACCCTTTGCAGACTGTGTGAGAGGCCCTTTGCAACCATGCATTCCTGCTCAAAGCTGAACCAGCCGAAAATGTCATGGTGGTTTGCATATACAGCCCATGATGCTTTGCATTATGGGGGTATGTGTGATTTTCTATTTCTTTGAAACCATATGACGGTCACTGAGGGCATCCGAAAGGATACCTGCATCCACCATATGATGGGGATGAGATGAGAGGACCCAGCCCAAGAGAGAATGCTATTTGAAGATTTAATATTTAGGTGTGTGTGGTTAGAAATCAGTTGACACAATTGGAGGGATTTTTAAATTTTAGGAACATTTATTTGCAGAGGGTGAGAGCCAATTAATATTAAAGTCACCAAGGCACATTTTACTCTGGCCAACACTGGCAGTGGTTGGGGGGAGGCAGGTAAAGAAATGATGTGCTGTTTTTAAATTGTTAGGTACTTACTCACATTGCAGTCAGAGGATCCTGGGGGCAGGATCCTGAGGTTGGGGGTTGGCGGCAGCAGGAAGAGGGGACTGAGGATCACATGCCCTGCATGGACAAACCAAGTCCAAACAGGAAGTCCCAGGGAATTTATAAGAAGTTGCTGCGTCCCAGACTGTGCACATTTTACTGCAGACAGCTGTGGCAGCAGGGGGGGGGGGGCCAGGTAAGGGGAGTCTGGTCTACTTTTAAATTGCTGTGTACTTACTTGCAGTCAGAGGGTCCTGGGAGCAGGATTTGGAGGTCGGGGGGTCGTTGGCAGCAGGAAGAGGGGACTGAGGGTCATGCGCCTTGCACGGACCAACCTGGACTAAACAGAAAGTCCCAGTGGAATTTTTAAAGAAACTGCTGAGTCCCAGACAGCACACATTTTACTCTAGCCAGTGCGGGGAGAGCAGGTAAAGAGAAAGAGATTCTGGGCTACTTTTATGGGAGCAGAATCCAGAGGTTGGGGTTCAGTGGCAGCAGGAAGAGGAGACAGAGGGTCACATGCCTTGCATTGACCAAAAGAGCACTAAAGAGGAAATCACTGGAAACTATAAAAGGAACCAGTCCTAGCATGTCCCAGTGCATGAGTGGAACAGTGCAGGATTAGAACAGGATTGGTGTCTTAGGTACCAGCAGGCATCCGCAGGAGGAAGCTGGCAGCAGGGCCTCTGCTGGTTAGGTAAGGTAACTGATCACTTCTGTGTTACACTCACAGCAGAGAAAGGGTAAAGGTTAGAAGGTAGTCCCCTAGTGGGATTAGGAGGAAACCCCTATCTAGGGTAAAGTGAAATAAGGTTTCTAGTTGGGGGGGGGAGCTAAGGGAAAAGATCAAAGAGTAATAAAGAGGCAGAGGGAAGCAGGGAGGAATTTAAAGAAGGCGGCAAAAATGAGGAAGCACGAGTAAAAGGGAGAAGTCAGGAGACACCCTTTCTGGGGTAAGGTGACCTAGGAAAGACTGCTAGGAGTTTCAAGAGGGTGAACCAAACAGGGATAGGGTGCAGTAAGGAGCAGGAGGAAGAACATACAGCAAGAAATGAGAGTGGTGCAGCAGTGTTCAAGGACATATTCTGGAGACTGAGATGCTGCCCCATATGTACATACATCTGTTGAGTTGAGGGAGGAGATCACTACACTCCAACCTGAGCTGACCAAGAAACAAATGGTCATGTCTCTCACCGACGGACCACCAAGTCCACTGCCACTGCCCCAGAGTATACCTAGGGGTGGAGGGCCGGCTGGACAGTGGCGGGTTCCAGGAGAGTGGGGTGGTAGGGCAGGGGAAACATTCCTCCACCAGTGCCACTATGTAACTCCTTCACCATTCTGGTGGGAAGGGACTGCTGGGTGGCTGCACCCGTGTCAGTGGCAGAGGAGGATGTGGGGATCCCCCATAGAGGGGTACCCAAGGTGGGTGGTAGAGGACCCCATCAGAAGAAGCAGCAGCTTCCGGTGGGGGACTCCGTCATGAGAGGGATAGATTTAGGAACACGGAGGATGGTGGAGAGGGAGATAAGATGCCTGTCTGGTGCTACGGCTCAGAGGGATGGGCAAGCAGATCCTAAGGATTGCTAAAATGGCAGGATAGGGGAGGGAGCTGGATGTCATTGTCCACCTAAGTACCAATGACGTACTTAGGGTTGCAGCTGGGATTGTCTCGGTGGAGTTCAGAGAGCTGGGGAAGGGCCTAAAACAGGTAGCACGCACAGTGGCCTTCACTGAGATGCTACCTGTATATGGGCATATGGAGGTCCGGGAACTCCGCTTCAGCTCGTGGTTGAAGGATTGGTACAGAGAGGAGATGTTCAGCTACACTGGGGACTGGACCAACCTGGGAGGATGTGGGCCTGTATGGAGGGTGATGGTCAGCATCAGTCTAGGGCAGGAACTCCAGTCCTCAGTAGATGGTTTAAATGTTATTTCAGCAAACATTTAAACCAGCTGAGAGGGTTGACGGTAAGACAGAAGAAGGCATATACTGCCCCTCCCTCCCAAAATGAAGCAGGAGGGAATGAGAGGCTGAGGCAGGGCCAAAGGAAGGAGGGGAGGGGTTCTAGGCAGAGGGGGGCGATGTGGAAAGCCATGTGTGCAAATGTAAGAAGTCTTGGAAATCAAATTCCAGGGGCCAGACATTCAAAACTTAGCCCCAGGGCAAAATTAGCACTGCACTGTGTGCTAAGTTAGCCCGGAATCATTTGCACACTATATTCAAAGGAATAGCCCCGGGGCTAAAGCAGCTGAATATAGCGTGCAAATGAAGCTGTGCAAACTGGGCTGGGAATGCAGTGCAAAAATAGCCCGGCAAATAAGACCGCTCTGAATATAGCATCCGGGAAGTGCAAACCACAACAGCAGCCCAGTGCACATAGACATGGAGGAAGGTAAAGGTGAACTATGTGGCCAATGTGTGTGCTAGCAAAGAAGTGATTTACTAAAGCTGCAAACAACAGTGCAGGCCAAATACTGCAGAACTGTGTTATGGTTCAGATAGATTTGCGCAATGCAAATACGTTTGTGCAGGGCTAACACATTTGCCTGGTGCTTGGACGTTTGTCTGGGGCATACATTTGCTATATTCAAAAGTGACATGCAAAGCCTACTTAGGCAGTCCACGGGCAAACATCTATATTAGCATCTCATTATGGCTTGATTTGCATGTGGCTTGCCCAGTGCTATTGCAGGGTCCCACAGCTCCACCTGTAGGTCAGTCTGAAAGTACAGGAGCAGGCTGGGTCTGCTAACAGCTCCACCTGTAGGTCAGTCTGGAAGTACAGGGGCAGGCTGGGTCTGCTCACAGTTCCACCTGTAGGTCAGTCTGGAAGAGCATGGTGGTAGCTGCAGGCTACGTTTGCACACAGCTGCATAGACTATTGTGTCCCATGGGACTACACAGCACAGGCACAGGTGGTGGACTGCATGCAGTAGTCAAACTGTAGTTCCTGTTACAGTGCATAGCAGACACTACAGTAACAAAGCGGCTGGTAGTGTAAGGGACACAGCAGTGTCTACAGTGTGTAGGGCGGCAATGACTGCTGCACTCCACACAGTGACAGGCCCGTCTGGCAGGTGTGTTATGACAGTAGACATTACTGTCATGCTGTTGTGTGACTCACAGATGCTGCACAACTTGCATGGGATACTCATAGTGACATACAGTATCATGGCTGGCCATGTGTGCTGTGGTGTCTGTACAGATATGCGGTATGTGGCCCAGGGGGGGCACATACCATCAGGCAGGCACAGTGGTGTCTGGGTATTCCCTACACTGGACCATTTACACTGTGTGGATGGTCCCAGCCTTGTGGCAGCACCCAGTATGTGTTGCAGGCTGGCCACCTGTACATCCTCCCATGAACACCCTCCGTGTCCCCAGTGCTGCATATGTGTGCTGGATTGTGCTGGTGTACCCCAGTGGGGGGACTGGAGGTGTGTGCTTTATGGACACACTGCTGTGGTGTCCACTGGGCTCTGGGGTACTGGTGCTAGATGATGGCAACATCGGAGGTGCCCTATGTGAGCAGCATGTTTCTTCCATGTCTGGCTTCTTTCTATGTTTAATATTTCCTGGTTAGGGTCAATAAACCACCACTGGCAGACCCTCACAAACTCCATAATTCACACTTGTGAATTACAGAGTTCCATAAACCATGGTTCTGTGTCAGGCAAAGTCGCGCAAAGACGCACAAAGTTGTGCAACGTTGTGCAAACTCACTTTTGAGCAGCGCTAACCACCAGTAAATATAAAATGTAAAACATGGGTAAGTCGGGGAACTCGGATCTTATGCACACCCTTGGTGTTTGATGCCTAGAGATACACCTCTCGGGCTTTGCCCTCGGGGTTTATGGGGCATCACACACCTCAGATGTGCATAAAATCCTTATAATTACCGGTTTCCCTTTTTTCCCATAGGGAAACCATGGCGTAATTTGCCGTAATGAAGGAGTGTTCATTACGGCAAACATGCGCACGATTTCCCTCACTGTGCACATGCGCGCGCTGCACTTCCTCGCTTCGCGACACCATGCCTGCTCGGGGAACTGCTATGGGACACTTCAAACCGCCACCTCGACTAGGTGGTAAGTACAAAAAAAACACAAATCTGCCTCAGTCAGTGCTGTGAACAAAATAATAAAAAAAACTTAAAATCAAACGGCTGACTACGGTAACTACTTCACCCTCCGCAAACCTGGCTGCACAGCTAGATTTTATTTATACAATTGCTTGGGGCAAAAAGAAACCCAGCAATTATATAAAATAAAATATGAGTCCGATGTGAAACTCAAATTACACACATCAAGATGTCGACATAAACCCTCGAGCTTCTCGCCTCGGGTTTATGTAGCATCAAACCCTCGGTGTGTGTAAATTCTCGTTACACATCCAGACCCATACTTTATCCTATATGTTAACCACACTTCCCCATGCATTATTCTATATTTTATCAAATTGTTGTCCGGGTAAGCTCACTGAGCCAGGGCACATTGTCAGTAGCCACCCAGAGCCATTACTTGTGCAGCTGAGATGATAAAGAGTACGCTAAATACATACCATTAACAATAATACACAGTTCACAATGTGCAACATAGTGTCACATTGCACACCATTTCTGCTGCCGGTGCTGTTTCATCTCAGTTCCACCAATGACAGGATGGTTGGCTTTTAAGAAATATCACTGCATTGTATTCCACAGTTTGGCTGCCTGTGCATATGGAGTGGCCCAGGATGGCCGACCACCCACACTGCCTCCTCATTGGCTGCATACAGCCTTGTTCCCTGTTTCTGCTGTGTCCCCCCCCCCATCCTTGGTTTGCCCAGAGTTAAGACTACCGTTTCCTGAGCGGTAATTTGCACCATGCAGCGTGTTGCGTAAAGTTGCACAAACATACTTTGCATGACGCTGATGCACTGAATATAGCATAGCAACTGTATTCATGTACATGTCCCCTCTCTTTGCACATTGCATACATTATACCTTTGCCTGGCACTAATGCAGTTTGCCCATGCTATTTGGTCTTTTGAATATAGCTGACCTGTGCAAACCTGGCACAAACGGTTTGCGCCCAGTGCAAAGTTTTGAATATCTGGCCCTAGATATTGAGGCTGTTATGGTGGAGGCAGACTTGGACATAGTGGCACTCACCGAGTCACAGGAAACCATAACTCGGACATGACTGTACAAGGACGCATGCAGTTCAGGAACAATAGGGAGGGAGGAAAGTGGGGTGGGGTGGGGTGGGAGGTTGTGTTATATGTCAGGAAGATTTCAAGACAACAGAAATACAAGGGAGTAAGAAGAGGCTGGAGGTACCGGGGGTAACAGGGGGGGGGCAAGACCTATTTTTTTTTTAGGTATGTAAGTGAAAAAAGAAAGACAGTGGGAGAAATTGTGAGGCTGATGGGTGCAGAGGGAGACTGTGCAGAGGATGATCAGGAAAAGCAGATATCCTGAACAAATAGTTCTGTTGTATCTTCACAGTGGAAAGGGAAGGGGAAGGGCCACATACGGGTTACAGAACCACTGGAGGGAGGGAAGTAAACACAAGTCCATTCAAAGAGGAAGGAGTGCTAAAGGGCTTGCAAATCCGAGAGTGGACAAGGCTATGAAGCCAGATGGTGTACATCTAAGGACATTGAAGGAACTCAGGAAGGTAGTGGCTGCCCCTTTGACAGTCCTATTCAATAACTCACTGACTACAGGGGTGGTCCCAGAGGACTGGAGAAAGGCAAATATAGTCGCGTTTCATAAGAGTAGCAGCAGGGAAAAGGTTGGCAACTACAGGCCGGTCAGTCTGTCATCAGTAGAGGGGAAACTAATGGAGTCACTTCTAAAGGAAAGATTGGTAGGTTACCTTGCATCCGGCGGGTTACAGAACCCAAGGCAACGCAAATTCACAGGAGGGAGATCATGTCAGACAAACCTGATAGATTTCTTTGACTGGGTGACCAGAGAAATAGATCAGGGGGAGCGGTAGACTTGACCTATTTAGACTTCAGCAAGGCCTGAGACACCGTGCCACATAGGAGGCTCATAAACAGATTGCGAAGCTTGGTGATGGTAACCAAGGTGGTACACCGGGCAGGAAATTGGCTGATGGATAGGCGACAGAGGATGGTGGTAAATGGCCCTTACTCGGGGGGGGTGGATTGTAATCAGTGGGGTACTTCAGGGTTAAGTACTGGGACCAGTCCTCTTTAATGTCTTAATAAATTACATTGCAGGGGCTACCGCTTGCGATGCTGGTGATACCGTTTCATGAACAAGCCTGTGGCATCAGATGGCCGGCCGGGAGGTTGGATGAGTGTCCCAGGACAGCTCTCCACTTTTGGGGGTGGGGAGGGTTAATAGCACCTGGTGCTTGGGTGACATCCGTGGAGGCTGGGATTATACCAGGCTGGGACCACGCACCAGAGGGAAGGTAACGGCGACATCTGTGAGGTATGCGGAGTGCGATGCCCGTTGCAGTTGGTGCTGGTTGCACGCCCATGCCTTTGGGAACAGTGCAACAGGGAAAATCCTGTGCTGCTGTACACTGTGAAGTCCTTCGATCCTTCATTGAATGACGCCGCAGCCAACCCCGGGACCAAAACTAGTTGATCTCGGTCTCCCCTGCAGTGGCCCCGCCAGGAGAGGCAAGTCACGGGCCCTGGTTCTATGCGGTTGCTGGATTATGCTGGTGCAGGGCATGGAGGCACTGAATCGGGAATATCCCCACCACAAGCACAGTGAAAAAGAGAATTGGGGGGGGGGGATGACATTGTAGAAGAACCGGAAGGGAAGGTGTGCCTCTTTTCAGATGACATCAAGATCTGCAATAGGGTGGACACTGGAGGGGTGGAGAGAATGAATAGAGATGTGAAAAAGCTTGAGGAATGGTCAGGGTGTGGCAGCTTGGTTTCAGTGCAAAACAGTGCAGAATCATGCGTCTTGGGTGCAGAAACCCAAGGCAATCCGACAGAGCAGTAGGGAAAGCCAGTGAGATGCTGGGGTGCATAGATAGGGGTGTCACCAGCAGAAGGAGAGAGATAGTGTTGCCACCGTATCGGTCATTGTTGAGACCACACCTGGATTACTGTGTCCAGTACTGGAGACAACACCTCAGAAAAGACACAGAGAGGGTAGAGACCATCCAAAGAAGAGCATCAAAACTGGTGCAGGGGCTGTACCAAATGTCCTGTGATGAGAGACGGAGAGACTTTAACAAGTACATTCTGGAAGAGAAGAGGGCAGCATCATGTAGAGCTTTAAATACCTTACAGGGGTCACTAAGGTAAGAAAGGGAGCAATTTTCATAAAAGAAGGTGCACAAGAACTAGGGAACATGCAGTGAAACTAGAAGTGGGGAAGTTCAGGAGGGATGTGAGAAAGTATTTCTTCACTGAGAGGGTGGTGGATGTCTGGAACAGTGTTGCAGTGATGGCGAAAACAGTGGTGGACTTCAAACATGCATGATAAGATAGGTATAAAGAGAAACTGATGTCAGAGCTGTGGGGGAGGGGTGAGGGAAGGGGAAATAAGAGGCCTGAGACCAGGTAGGGTCTGCGATGGCAGAGGTAGGGAGAAGAGGGGCAGACTAGGTGGGCCAGGCAGTCTTTATCTGCTGGCGAATTCTCTGTTTCTAGGATGATCAACTCACCTTTGGAGAAATGGGAACAGAGAGAGGAAAGGAGCTCAGTAACCAAAGCATGGGATATATCAAGGTAATAGTCTGAAGAGAAGCAGTCCTGGAAAACATCTGATCAGAGATGATAAAAGCTGTAACGTGCATTGCATGTTATTGACTCTCCCACTGCTGCCTACTGCTGTAATGTGAGCTGCAGGGGATTCTGGGATTTCTAGTAAAAGAAGATGTCAGCCTACAAGCAAGTAGAAATCAGTCTGATATTATTTATTTCTGTATTTATTTATTCAGTTAGTTATTTCAAATGTTTTACCAGGAAAAACGTACTGAGCTGGTAATAGCTATTTCCAGATGTGTCCTAGGGGAAGGGGAAGAGAAGAAAAGATAACAGTTACAAAATACAGAATATAAAATATGTAGCATGGAATAAGTATGCCAACAATAAACAGGACAATTATGCCTAATAATAAATTGACAATAAGTAAGTTACCAAGCAATAAATTGTGGACCTGAACAAAAGAACAATTGGATATCAACTTGAAAAAATAAGAAACTAGGGGAATGACTGAACTGGGGAAGAAGGGAAGTGCTGAAGGACTGTGAATTAGTTAAATTACAGGTAAGAAGTAAACCCGGATCAGAAGTAACTGCAGGAGTGAGAACTCATGGAGGAGACAGAGAGCGTTAAGAGCAGGAAAGTAAGGAGCAGAGTGAATAGAAGGTGGATGGGAACCCCAAAGTTTAGGGAAATGAAATGAGAAGGCATCTTAGCCAACAGCTGATTTCATTAGAGGGAGAGAAAAAGAGTGAAAGCAACTATTGCAAAGAGAATAAGAGGACAAAGTGGGAAAGGAGAAAAGAGAGGCTAGATACAAGGCATGAGAGCCAAACCAAAATTTAGAGATTAAGGAGAAACAGTGGGTGAAGTGCCTGACGTCAAGAGAGGAAAAGGAGATGGAAGAATACAAGATACAGTGATGGGTATACATGGGTTTATCAAAAGTGACAGAAGAAGTGAAAGAGAGGGTCCAGTCTAGCTAAAGTAGACTTTGGAGCAGCACTATATGCAGGGGGCTGGATATTCAAACTGCGCTATTCTGTGGCGCAAGCCCTTGCGCTGCACAAAATAGTTGCGCATGGGTGTGGCCGAGGCGATATTCAACGGAGTTGCGCTATTGAGCAACTCCTTTGAATATCACCCCCTCGGCCACAGCCACTGTGCATGGCACAGTGGAACTTGCGCCACCGCAAGTGGTCAGAGTGGCGACTTAAGATGCGTGGCGCAAGTACCATTGCGCCATGCTCAAATTTCTGATATTCAAAAGGTGACATGCAATAGGGCCATAATTCATGCAAGGCGCGTGGGGTCCATTTGCATCTATTTATGGCGCCATTTGCATGCCATTAGCATGCAGGTGCACCGATCCTCGAGGACTTGCGCCTGGCGCCCTGCCAGGCAGCAGCCATCAGGGACTGACGTCCCCTGCAGCCTGATCGCGGGCAAAAGTTAAAATCCCCCACCCCCCCCCCAACTGGCCCAATAGCGGGCAAAAGTTTAACAGCCCCCCCACCCCTGACTGGCTCGACCATGGCAAAAGTTTAAACAGCCCCCACCCCCGACTGGCCCGATCACGGGCAAAAGTGAAAATAAACCCACCCCCACCAGCCCAATCACGGGCAGCAAGAGTCCAACCCCCCAAGAACATATCCTTGGTGGTCCAGTGGACCTCAAGCCCGCCTCATGGCAACAAAGAGTCCAACCCCCAAGAACATATCTGTGGTGGTCCAGTGGACCTCGCTCGATCGTGGATCTTTGCTGCCCGCAATCGGGCTGGTGGGGTGGGTTTTATTTTCACTTTTGCCCGCAATCGGGCCAGTCAGGGGTGGAGGGATGTTTAAACTTTTGCCGCGATCGGGCCAGTCGGGGTGGGGGATGTTTAACCTTTTGCCGATCGGGCCAGTCAGGGGTGGGGATGTTTAAACTTTTGCCGCGATCGGGCCAGTTGGGGTGGGGGATGTTTAACCTTTGCCGCGATCGGGCCAGTCGGGGGTGGGGGTTACTATATGCCCGCAATTGGGCTGCAGGGGGGCACAGGGAGTACGTTGATGGCCACCCACAGGTGGCAGCTGCTGTGTTGCACCCTGCAATGCGGCAGCTCACCTGTGGGTGGCCCTCGACTTACTCCTTTTTTTTTGGCTCAAAGTTGTGCAGGCACAGGTTGGGAGTTGCGCCTGCACAACTCTGCACAGCCCGCTGAATATCAGGCTGTGCAGTTTATGCATGGTTCCTCCCCCTCCGGTTCAGCATGCCTTCATTAGCATTGCGCTGTTGCTCAGCTTGACTTGGGGGGCCCAACTGCCTCCTGCTGAATATGGCAGAATGACGTAATTTCGAACTTGCGCAGGTGCAACCCTATTGCGTATGGTGCAACCCTTTTGAATATCCAGCCCAATGTCTCCATAGCCAAAACTGGGCAGAATCATCTTAGTGAGGATTTCTCTGTAAGCAGGAAGTGGAGTGCTTCTCTTATTTCTGTAAAGTGCCCCAGGCTTGGGGTGGAGCTTCTTGTGAACTGCATCCACATGAACAGAAAAATCTAGGTGGCGATCTAACCAAACCCTGAGGTACTTGAAGGAGGAGACCTCTTCAGTAATTGTACCATCAAAGGTATTAAAGGAAAGCGGCACAAAACAGTGTGGGCAATCACCAGGGCTGCAAAAATGCCTGTTTAAAACAACCTATATGGTTTAAACTAAATTCAGCTAACCTTTCTGCAGACATTTAGCTTTTTAATCTTGCTCCTTGAGGCACCATGTCAAAAGTGCCGCCGCACCGGAAGACGGAGTGTGCCCCTGGCATCCTGTCCTGTGCTAGAAGGCTCGTAAAGATGACGAGCGAGGCGCATCTACCCGGGAGGAAAATAAACATTGTAGCATGTAAAGGTATGTTAACTCAACCTCTACATCCAATTCCCGGTGCTACTGCACATGACCGAACTCAGAGCTGCAACTTTCATAATGATATAAAGTACATTACACGGCTCCGTTTTCACCGGGAATTGGATAGGATTGGAACCAGAAAATGGCTCCCAAATGTCTGCTCAACACAACATAGAAACATAGAAATTGTCGGCAGAGAAGGACCACCAGGCCCATCTAGTCTGCCCTAACCCTACACTAGTTTGTGGCCTTTGACTCTAATTGGTCAATGGGTTCTCCTCCCTTCCTCCTACCACCAGGGTTCTCCTATGCCTGTCCCAGGCATGCCTAAAACCCTGTACTGTGCTCGCTTCTACAACCTTCTGTGGCAGTTTGTTCCATGGGTCCACCACCCTCTCTGTGAAGAAAAATTTCCTCACATTTCCCCTTAACTTGCCTCCTTCTAGTTTCATGTCGTGCCCCCTTGTACGCATACAACTCTTGTATTGGAAGGTGTCACCCTCCAGCACCTTGTTTATACCCTTAAGGTATTTGAATGTTTCTATCATGTCCCCCCGATCCCTCCTATCCTCTAGTGAGTACATATTGAGATCCCTATGTCTCTCTTCATGTGTTTCATGTTGCAATCCTTGCACCGTTTTAGTCACTGTCCTCCATGAATGGGAATATACAGTAATGACAACATGCAGCATTGAATACCTTAAAGTAGGCCTTAGCAGAAATCCTCGAGCCATTTCTGAGTTTACTAATCGGTGAAATAGATGGATGGTTTGGATTGAGGAAGGACTTGGTTGGTCCAAAAGCTTAAGCACTGTTTTCTTTTGTTACATCCACTGTATGTTGGTCCAGTAAAAGGTATCAAACCATTTGTTTCTGGATCTGTTCTTACAAAAACCAATCCGGCAACTAACTAATTCTGTATGGTACCTATGAGAAAAAATGCTTCCTGGTTACTATATGGACAATAAAACCACACTTCCATATTACAGAAAATGGTCAGAAAATAACAAAGTAGTTACCCTCACAACAAGATTGTTAAGGGTAGTTGTAACATGGCATTAATACTAGTATGTAAATACTAAACATTGATTGGAGGAAAGAGGCAACGTGACCCAAACGTAGCCGTGCATTAATTCCCTAGATATGCACGGCTGTGTTTTAAAGCTACCAAACCAACTCGCAGTATCACAGAAAGTGGCTGGCGACTTCGGGACCACGCCTCAGCAAAACACGGAACCCGACGTATAGGTGGCACAGCTGTCACAATACTGTGGGAGGTAGGGAGCGCAGTGGTGCCTGTGTCCGACCTATACGTTCCGCTTGCAAACTACAGCTTTAGAGTCCTGAGGTACACAGCGAACGGAGGTGAGAACAGTGTTAGTGTGTGCGGCAGTACTGTTGTTGTGTTCACAGTCGGCAAAAGCGTCGTTAACGACCTCAGTAGTTCCACTAGTTGCATCACCGATCTGAGGAATCCCCACGTTGCACTTGCCATGTTACAAGTGTGTTAATCCCCTCGACAGGAGGCATTTCCCAGGGATAAATGCATGGTTGGGTGGCGGGACCCCCCCCCCCAACCATGCATTAATTCCTGGGAAATGCCTCCTGTCTCGGTGATTAATGATTACTAATCTTACTGACAGTTATACAGAAACAAGCTGTAGAATAGTAGTGCACTATAAATAAGCAGATGTGGATAAACAAACAGTGGCTCCTAGTAGCCGCAGAGGCCTAAGTTAATTGTTGATTTCATTTGGTGCAGAGAAGAAGGATTAATACATACTTAGAATAGATTCACAACAGTCTGGTTCTACAGATGTTTACAAGTGTCATGCTAGGGATGCAGCATTTCCTGCTGACTGCCACTCCACACTGCCCTTAAACTACAAGTTGCAGAAAAGATGACTGTTTGCAAATAAGCCTCAAAAAATAGGGAATGGTAGCTCCGCCCAGTTCCAGGTGCACGTCCCGATTGGAGGAATAGGAATTGGAGGAATACAGTCGATGGCTAATGTGTTGGGGTTTTTTTGTTCTATTACTGCCCCTTTACTACACACTGGCACCCGGGCCCCCTCATTGCCACTTAAATCATCATCTCTATTGGGCCCAACTTGATGCCTTGGAGAGCACCCTAAGCAGGGTTGAGGGTAAAGCCCCCCTCCCAATAGGATGGTTGTGGCCCCTAGTGGGAGAGCCAGGTCGAGATTGAAGGGGCTGGATATACCAGATCTGCTCATCTCTGGTTCCAGGACTAATTTTTCCATTTTTCTTCCCACCCCTAGTCCTGAAGTGGCGCTTGTGACAGTACCATGACACTTGCATGCTGACCATGTCAACACGTCGTCACCTCCACCCACTCTGTTCACGTCTTTGATCCTCCAGTTGCGGGTGGCAGTGTTGTGACAGAGGATACAGCCCTCCCTTCCCGGAGGAGGAGGAGGAGAGCATTGCCTGGGATGCTCTATCCTTCTTCCCCCACCCACCCGGCCAGCTGATCTCCAACAACTAGAGACTGCTCCCGATCTCAGGTTGCTAGATTTGCATAGGGCAGCTGTACTGCTTCGCTGATAGGCCAGTGGCAGTGTGTGGGTTTTTTCCCTGCTGTACCCTTCTGCCACCCAGGATTGCATGTGGCCTCTGGGGCTGCATCTACCCCATGGAGGAGACAAACTCCTTGTCTCACTACAGAGGTCATAGTGTTCGTGTGCACAGCACCAGACCTCTGGTCAAAACAGTGTAACTTACGGCATTCTGCAGCTGTCTTCCTTAGCTCTTTTATGAATCCAGGTTATATGCTTGGTACCGCTACGCATTCTGTGTTTGTTTATATTCAAAATTTTAACTGTCATAGCTACTCAACATTGATTGATTGATTCATTCATTCAATAATTCACTCATTATGTTTATTCAGAGAGAATCTGAGAGCCGTTGATCCAGGCTCATTTATAACGGCATCCAGAACAAGTGCAGGTGCAAAGTTTGCTGTAAAACAGCAAATATATACAGCATATGCATACAGAATATTTCAACAAATCTATGCATATGGGACACATCAATATTATTTATAAATACCGAGTGGTATATTTCTTGGTAGTGCAGTAGTACCACTTCCTCTCACTCCTCCAGCAGCCTTGGTTCGGGAACAGACTGGGTTTGTTGGGGACTGGCCGTGGAAGGAACGATGAGCATCCCACAGGACAGCTCTCTTTCAGAGAGGGGTGGATTTAGTCCTCCACTGTTCACTTGCCACCCAGCAGAGATGGTAGCACAGTGGGGGCTGATGAGGGGTAGGGATGCTGCCGGATGTCGCTACGTATCCGCACACTGTTGTGAACATGCACATGCTTCATTGCATGCTGTCAAGCCCCAGGGATGAAATGGTGGAAAAATAAGCCCGGATGGCAGGTTGATGACTGACCTCCTCCTGCAGGACCCGTGCTGATGACCAGGCCCCTGCCTCCCAGACCAGATGCTGGCCCTGTCCAGGAAGTTGTGCTTTCCAGGGACCCCATCATGAGGGAACAAAGGAGGTTGGTATAAGTACCTGGGGAATGTGGATGACAGGCCTGGAAAAGTTGGTCGGATGGGGCCAGACGGCAGTAAGCATATAAAGGGTTGAAAAAAATTCTGAGTGGTATTGGTAAAGTTGAGCTAGTACTGCTAAAATTGTATTTTACTGTAATAGTAATTCTGTTCCTGTGAATTGCTTGTTTAAAATGTTATCAATGGACAAAGGTAGGGAAAACAAAAAAAAAGGGTGCATTTCAGTCCAGTTTGGCTGAGGAAATTATGTAATTTTATGTGACTTGTGATTTGATTAACAATAAATATATTTATTTTCTTTAAAGTAATTTGTATTGTTTTTTGTTTGTTTGTTTTTTACTTAGCATGCCGCAAAGCTACATTGAAAATGAAACATATTCATCCTGATAGAATAAAAATGAACTGTAAAATCAAATTAAAAAATACAGTTCAGTGGAGTAGCACTGGGACTGTATCTAATAACTTCTTGTTCCAAAAACAGCTGTTCAGTTAACTCCCTTATTTCTGTTTTTTTGTTTCGTCGTTAAGCCATCTATTTGTCTGTGTTTTTACCCTCTTCCCCAACCCCATATTAGGTCTAGAATGTTCCTTTTTCTCCCTCAGTAATTAACTCCTCTGTTTTTGTTCATGCTGTGTTCCCAGGCCCTGATGCTGGAAAATTTGCAGAGACACTCCACACCTCATTCTGGACTGCAGCCCAACTCCCAGGTAAGTGACTTATCATGAGACTTCCCTGCACTTGGTCTGGTCTTGCAGTCTGCTGAAAGCCTAGTGGGTGAGGTTGAGAAGGATGGGAGTTACCACATCATAACAGAAGTGTATTAGGTGTATGAGAGGCAAGCTGTGGCCTGTTAAACCAGCCAGAGAACTGCTGGCCTTGAGAGTATTAAGCTGTTTCAGAAAGGGTTAAATCATTCATAGGTCCCACAGTAGGATTCTGTCTAGTGCCCCCAATATGTTTTTAGGCCAGGAAATGACAATTTGTTTCTGAGTGGTTGTAATTTAATGCACCAAGTAGCATTCTGCTATGCACGGTTACAAGCATTTTCCAACATAAATTCAGTTTTTTTGTTGTTTTTACTTTATTAACACCCAAAACAAGTCAGAAGCAGTGCATCACAATGTGCAGTCTCCCCTATTTCTTTGTTTATTGTTTTATACTGAATAGCCTGTGATCATAAATGCCCTTTTTCACTGGCGTCCAGTTACAATATAAAAACAAAACATATATGAAAACTATATAACATAAAAGCATTCATATCTTTAAACAGAATAATCTCAGCACTTTTCCTCTGACCCTCCACATCAGTGTTCTCTGTCCTCTTCTTAACTGCCTTCTGACTGACCCGTGTACACAGCACTTCCTTTTAGCCACACAGCATCTGCAGCATTTTCCTCTGATCTCTTCAGAAATGTCCTATGTTCTCGTATATTTACCACTTTCTGCAGTAATAGCTTAAAACAGTTAGACCAGCTCCTGCATCATCTCCATCTGCGGAATGGTGCCCTAGAACTTAGAATGTTCTAGGTAAGTGGTATTTTCGAGATGTCTCTTGGCTAATTAAGAGTGTCATCCTGAGACATCTTTGCATTCAAGAACTGCAAAGCTGAGCAGTTCTTCTTTTTTTTTTTTTTTTTTTTAACTTACCGGCTCCCACGGCTTTCAGAGGAGGCCTCGTACCTCCTCCTACTCCGTCCGCCAGAGCAATCCCCAAGGTGTCCCATCCCCTAGTTTCATCTTGCTCGTAGGGCCGTGTTTTTTGCATTTTTCCCAGATTTTTCTCCCTCAATCCCAGCCCCCTTAGGACGCCGGCGCTTAGGACAGACGTCCAGATAGGCGATGTGCGGGTGCATGTCATCCTTTCATGCACCGTAGGATGTCCCCCCCTGCCCGACTCCGGTATATCGAAGCCGCCAATCCATTCAAGGGCCAGTGCTTCCACCGGCACTCTCTGTGGGGGTGTCAGACACTGCTGCGTCCCTGGTAACCCACCCCTGAGGGAGGAGAGCATCCGCTGGGACGCTCGATCCTCCCTCCCGAACCCTGCCGACCCCAGGCAACAAAGCTGAGCAGTTCTTGAATGCAAAGATATTTCAAGATGAACTTCTTGAATAGCTAAGAAACATCTCGAAAATGCCTTTTAACCTTTAAAGGGAAACTCCTAAACAGCCAAAAAGTGCAGCAGCTGCTGAAGAAATGCTCGATTAGGTCTTTTAGCATTAAACTAAATTTTTCATTTACCTGCTGCATTGCGATTGTAATTCGAGTCGCGTTTCATCCATAATGGCTATAGAGCCATAGGTGCCATCTTGTGCTGAAGCAGCTTCGATCGCGAGTTATGCTTATGAGGGCTGTCAACTAATGGCTGAGTCGGTGGCCCTCGTTAGCATAACTTTGTGGCAGAAGCTTGGGGTATTAGATTTAGATGGCTACCCGTGGCTCAGCAGCCATTAAGGGTGGCGCGTGTCTTCTTTGCAATTAAATCGCAGTGCAGCAGGTAAATGAAAATTTAGTCTGATGCTAATAGTCGTAATTGGCCATTTCTGCAGCAGTTGCTGCACTTTCTGGCTGTGTAGGAGTTTCCCTTTAAGCATTTCTTTTCTTCTTTCTTCCAGGTTTTATTACTTGATGTTGGTTCCGAGGCATTACTGTGCTCAGATTTCTGTCAATCACGGCTCCTGAAGCTTCTTCTGCCGCCAGTGCACTCCCGTATGAAAGCACTGATGCAATCTTACCCCCCCCCCAAAAAAAAGAGCAGTAGTGACGCCAAGAAAAATTTACTTTTAACATTTATTATCATTTAACGTGGTTGATGTCCTTCGGTGACCCATGGGTAAGACGCAATGCATGTTGGTAAGTCGCATCTCTCGCAGGAATGCAATTTACCGAAAAGTTGTGTACACTTGCTTCCTGTTATTGCCCATACTTGTGTAACCCGGGCGCCACCTCCCAATGGGCTACTATGCCTGCCTGCTGCCCAGAATGTAGGTTGAGGGACCTGGGTTCTGGTTTTGATGGATAAGAGGCTCAGTACCAACAATAGAACTATTTGTGTGGTGCCTCCACCCAGAGTGACTTTTAAATGGCTTTAACGATAAGCTAGCACAACCCTCTGGGATGTTGTACCTACCCACAGCCCCCACCAGTGGTCCCACACATGGATTGATATAGAACACTTGACTTGGCATTCAGTGTTACAGTTACTAGTGAGGGCTAATAATATGCTCACGGTAACTACACTTACCAACAGGGTCTGGATTGCTGAGAACGCACCCTGTGCACCTGTAAAGAATGATTTTCAGCAATAATGCATCTTCTAATTGTCCACAATAACCCGGCACTTAATAATGATATGCTCATGGACCAGTGTACCATTCAACAATAAACTGATTTATATGGGGAGTTGAACAAAGAGAGGGGATAAAATCAAAGTTAGCTTTAGATAAATTCTTTTGTGTCAGAAGAACATTCAGATACCACATTTAACCCCCTGGACAGTCCAATTACTGTTATCTGGGTACTCAGGATGTAATAAGTTGCAGGCCTGAAGCGCTGCAGCTAGTTGGCCGACATTGCAGCTGGTTGGGGCCCTTAAACTGAGGTTGAATATTTTTTATTGAGTATATCATACCACAGTTGCAATTACACACATCTGAAACTTCAGACACAGGTTACAGTAAATCATTGGTTATTGTACATTACATTGTGCATTCACGCATTCGTGTTCATAGATAGTCCGTCCGTATTGATCTATACCTGGGGGGTGTTATTTTGTTCCATAATGATGGACATATCATACCTATACAGTATGCCTGGCACACCAGTTAATCAGTCAGCACCACTCCTAAGGTGGTAGTCAGGCGGAGAGGTCATGGGGGCTTCAGGAGGTCCTTTGCCCATTCTCGGGCTTTCCTGTGGTTGATATTTACCATGAATCGAGTATAGGGGCCCCAAATTAACTGGTATGTCTGGCTTGATTACAATGAAAAGTATACGAGCTTTGCATTCATAGCCAGGGCTTCTACGGCTTGATACCATTCTCTAAATGAGGGGATCTCAGGGATTCTCCATCTGGTAAGGATAAGCCTCTTGGCTTCCACTGAAGCTTGGAGTAGCCATTGTCTGTGTGGGCCGGCCACTTTTAGTTCTGTCAGGGGGATGCCTAAAAGTAGCAGCTGAGGGGAGTTTGGAAGGTTTATTTGCAGGTTGTGTACACATGCTCCGATTATCTGTTGCCAGAAGAGGCAGAGTGGGGGACACTCCCACATGATATGCATGGCAGTATAGCCTAGAGGTTAGAGCAACGAGGTGTGAATGAGCTTGGTACATCCAGCAGACGAGACCTGGGTTTGATTCTCACAGCTTCCACTTGCATACTGTGCGACTCTGAGCAAGTCACTTAACCGCCCCAGTGCTCCCAGGTCGCCCCTGAAAACGGGCACTTGTGCCTAGTGGGCCTTACCCAGTTACCAAAGACTAAAATAAATAAAAATATGCATCAGATTAGCCCCTGGAGAATTACACCACCAGCATTTATAATTGGATAAAACTCCCATTTTATATAGGATGGTTGGTGTTCGACACCAGACATGGGGGACTTTCTTTTGAATAAGCAGGCTTCTTTGATCCCTGCAGGTTCTAGTGGCCAGCACCCATGCAGATACCCATTCCCCCTTGGTTATGTGGGTGTTCAGCATAGCTTGCCATCTGTCTTTCACTGGTTGGGAGGGATCCGGGGCCTTGTCTTTAATCAAACCTTGAATGCGGCCAGGTCGGCCTCTGAGTTTGTTGAGCCATTCCTCCAATGATAATATTCAGGTAGGCCCCTTAGGATACTTTTTGCAGGTTTTACATGCACATTTTTCTTAATCCAACTTAAATACACACTTCTAAATTGCATAAATTTCCAAAAATCCTTATTGGGTAACTCATATTCTGCTGCAGGGCCTGGAAGCTCCTGAAAGTATGGCCATCAGGTTCGACTAAATCTGCCATCCAGATGATCCCTTTTGACTCCCACAGCCCCCAGGTGATAGATTTACCCTCTATCAAAATCTGTGGATTATTTCAGATGGGGGTTAGGTGTCCAGCCCTTAAACATCACTGGGCTCTTAGCCCCACTTGCAGCCAGGCCTTATGGGCTCCATGAATCATCCAGTATTGTCGGTATTGTGCGGGGAGTGTTCTGTCCAAGTAGCCGGCCAGGTGCGATTCTTCCATTAATGCCTTTTCTACTGCCACCCACTGCAGCTGATCCGGACCCCCCTTTCTGAATGTCTTACAAGTCATGGCTGTGAGGCATGTGTAGTGATATTGCTGGAAGTAGGGGAGGTTCCATCCCTCTTTTTCTTTGGGAGCCCTTAGTTTCGCCCAGCTAAATCTAGGTCTTGCCTGTCCCCATAGAAAGATTTGTAATATTTTATTTAGCTTCTGGAACCAAGACTCTGCTATTAGTACTGGAAGATGTGCTAGGATATATGTTATTCTCTGAGCTAGCATCATCTTGAGTGCCTCAATTTTACCTGCCAGCGATAGGTTCAGGGCTTCCCATCTATTTGTTTCAGCCTTCATCTTCGCTAAGATGGGATTCATATTATCTGGAATTATCTTGTTCAGGTTTGTAGGGATTAGAATTCCTAAGTATTTGGTTTTAGCCTGTACACAAGCTAGGCCCACAGTGTGAAAACCTTTTGAGGCATCTGGATTCTGTTCAGGGGCATTATTTCTGACTTGCTTAGCTTTATTTTTAGCCCAGAGAGGCCCACAAACGTTTGCAGCACCTTCAAGACTTGGGGAAGGTCAGAGCCCGCATCTTTGTTCAGGATGAGACAGTAGTCTGCATATAATTTGGTACAGTATGTATGTTGTCCTACTTCAATACCCTATTGAAGGGTACGACCGAAAAGTCATTACTAGAGGTTCCGTGGCCAGTACAAACAAGAAAGGTGACAATAGGCAACCTTGTCTTGTCCCACTGTGGAGTCGGAACGGATGGGACAGTACATTATTGGTTAGGAGCCAGGCTGTGGGCGCCTGATAGAGCATTTTTATCCAGGAGCAAAATTGCTGTCCAAAGTTATAATGTTCTAATATGGCATGACGGTAGTCCCATTTGACAGAGTCGAAAGCTTTTTCTGAATCTATTGTAATGGCTGCTGCTGAGGTAGGAAGGTGACCTGCCTTCTGAATCAAAGTAATTAGTGCTCTAAGATGGTCAAGAGCTGGCCCTGCCTTTCACAAATCCTACTTGGGCTGATTGAATTATATGGGGGAGAAGCAGTTCCATTCAGGCAGCCAGCATTTTTGCCAGTATTTTGACGTCTGCATTTATCAGGGAGATGGACCTAAAGATGCTTGGTTTGGTATGGTCTTTCCCTTTCTTTGGGAGGACTGTAATTATTGCCTTCTGGAGAGTGGGGGGAGGTAGTGCTGGGTCCTTGTATCTTCAAACATGCCAAGCATAGGGCCTGCTACCTGTTCTAGAGATTTTTGGTATATATCAGCCTTAAAGCCATCACTGCTCGGGGATTTGTAGGGGCCATACTCAGAATAGCCTTCTTTATTTCCACCAATGTAAAGGGGGCTTCTAGGTTGTCTTTCTGGACATTAGACAGCTTTATAAGGGGAGCAATGCAGTAAACTTATCAGATGCGTTTTTGTCCCATGAACTGTGGGAATAGTTTCTTATAGAAGGAAACCATAATCTTACATTTGTCCTGTGGAGCGGAGTGTAGTTCCCCTCAGAGTCCGAAAGTTGTGTAATGTGCCTTTTTGCCTGTTGTTTCTTTAATTGAAATGCAAGCAGTTTGCTATTTTTCTCACCCCACGCCCAATATTTAAACTTGGTTCTTTGGATTTGCAATTCTGCTGCCCTGGTGGCTAGTACATTGAGTTTCATCCTCAAGTTGGTAATGTCAAATATTAAGTTTGGATTTTGTAACTGCCCTGGATCTTTTTTATAAATTGCCTTCTTACCCCTGTGTTGCCTTTCAGCCTCTCTCGGTCTTAGTTTCCTGCAGTGGGCTGCGTAGCCGATTATCCTTCCTCTTAATGTAGCCTTAAAGGCTTCCCAGATAGTCGCAGGTGATGCTGACCCTCTCGGTTGTCTGTAAAATAAAAGCAAACCTTCTGTTTGAGCCATTTTTGAACCCCTTCTTCCTGTAACTGTAGCAGGTCTAAACGGCACTGTACTGACTTTGTAGGGGGAGGATCTATTGGGATCGTTAGTGTTATCGGTGCGTGGTCAGATATACAGATCGGGGCAATGGAGTTATCTGGAAACATCAAGTAATTCTTGGTGAAGTCAGCCAAAAGTCTAATCTGCTTGCCATTGCTCTTGGCACTGAGAAATAGGTATAGTCCCTTTCTGTAGGATGAGATGCCCTCCAGATATCTGTGAGTTGGTGCAGGGCCATAAGGTCTCTCAGTGCTTCTAAGGAATGGATATGTGGTTTGGTCCTGGCATTGGATCTATCTAGAAAATGATCTAGAGTTAAATTGAAATCTCCCCCTACTACTACCACTGGATTATCAAAGGACACGTCCAGGATGTTCTGGGAAATTTGGTTTATAAAGGTTGGGTTATCCTCATTGGGGCATATACATTTACCAAAATCATTGGGCCCCTAGAGGTGACTAAATTTATCATTACCCACCTGCCCTCTGAGTCTCGTTTTATACCCACCCTATCCCACTTTAAGTTTTTGTGGCCGAGTATAGAAACACCTCTTTTGGCTGACTTTGCCACACTATGTACCTCCCATCCCACCCATTCCCTCTTAAGTTTCAAGGCTCCCCTCTCCATCAGTTTAGTTTCTTGCAAAAAGGCAATTTGGGTCTTTAATTTTTTCAGTTGCGAGAGGACTTTCTTCCTCTTAACCAGTGAGTTAATGCCCCTCACATTCCATCAGGTGGCCGGAACTGAATTACTGTGACCCATATTTGGGTACATTATTTAATACTCCTAAGGATGAGGGTGCACTCACCACTGAAAAATACCCTTTCTCTTGTTCTTCCCTCTCCCTTGGTGTATTAACTGTCTCTTTTTCCCACTTGGATAGTGAGATCCCTACCCCACTTCCCCACCCTTTGTGCCTGTGTGCCTTACTATAATTTACTGTGTTTGATACTCTTTTCTTATATTCCATCCATATGTTAACTATTACTAGCAGGGGGCCCTTTTGTAGTCTTCGATAACAGTAAAGCTCTGTAAAGTCCCTGAATGGCTTCAGCTTGCCTTTTGAAACTTCAAAAAGTAAGCTATACCGACTTCTGAATCTCTCACTGATCATGAGAGTCTATTTCTGTTGTGTGTGTGTGAGGGGGATACTGGGTTCAAACAATACTTGATACATGGATGGGGAGGGATTGGAGATCAGACTGGAGATTTATTTGGTCCCAGGCATGGGATCCGTCAGAGTAGGTAGGGTAGGGGTTGGTCACATCTCCCCCCCTTCCCTTCCCCTTCCCAGTGTTATCTCGCTCCCCCACCCCTCTTTTTTACTGTTGGCTCTTTCCTGCCTTTTAGTCTTGGGATTTACTAGGATAGCTATTCAGCCACCAGAAAAACAGGAGAAAAGGCACTTTGCTACAATATGGAGGGGCACACAAGAAATGGTGAGCCTAGAGAACCTCAATCTGGACCACTTATGGACCGGATCCCTTTTTGGGCTCTGAGTTCTTTTTGGGGTTACTCCTATTCTTGGGTGACTCTAGTACCCACCCGAGAGCTAGGGAGACCCCTGATCCCATCCCGTTCTTGTTAGTGACTTAGGATGAGAGTTTGCGGAGGTGGTTGATTTACACTGCCTCACTTTTGGAAGTTTACAGATATATAGTTGATCATTTTTTCTGTATAGTTAAAGATGTTTGGTATTTTTTCCTGTACATAGTTTATTACAAACTGGTTTATCACTATTGGTTATTAAGTGAGAACAATTTTTATTTAACTAAATTACAAAGACGCAGGAGACGGGTCATATGGTTTAGAACTGATACTTTATTAAAGTGGGAACACATGGATCGGAGGAGCTGCTGGTTGTTACAGGACAGACCTCCGTTTGGTGTGATTCCACATGGTCCACAGAGCTGCATGATGTGGGTGGGTGGGCATTGCTGTGGGCCTGCTGGAGGGGCTTGTTCTATTCTGGGGGAATGGTCTGGATGCTACTGGCCTTGCCCAACCTACAAAATAAAAGAAAAGGGAAAACCTTACTACTAGAAAACATCAGAGCCATGAGCTGTATTAAAGTTAAACTATGATGACACACCCAGTTACAATATATTCTCAAAATATAAACGGGCCCCATAGTCCTGTCAAACATGCCTGCCTGATGCAACAAATTAATAGGCAGAAGGCAGATGTTTTCTTTTTACAAGAGACCCATCTTCCTGACTTAGAACATCAAAAGCTTGCTTGGGGTGGTAGATACACGGTTTATGCCTCCTCACATCCTAGTGGGTGGAAAAGATGGGTAGCTGTCTTGATATGCTCCACCACTCAGATGGAGGTAAAGAAAGTATGCCAGGATGGACAGGGGCGATATGTGATAGTCCAGGGTAAGTTGTACTCCAGAGAGGTGACTGTAGTAAATGTTTCCCTCCCGCTCCACACAAAATTACCGGTCCTTAGACACATACGAACATACGAAGAAGCCAGCAGAAGAAGGCCATTTGGTCTATCAAGTCTGCTCGTATTGCAGGGTCCACAGCTTGAGCTAATGTCCCTGCCCTCCCTCCCCACTCCTCCCATCCTCCCTACCCATGATTCTTGTCTTCCCCTATGCCTATCCCAGTCTCTCTTAAAGCTGCCCACTGTCTTCCACGAGATCACCTCTTCCGGCAGCGCATTCCAAGTGTCCACCACCCTTTCTGTGAAGAAGTGCTTCCTGACATCCCTCCTAAACCTCCCATCCTCCAGCTTAAGACTGTGCCCCCTCTTGATATGGTTGCCACTCAGCTTAAAGAGACTTTCCTTATCTACATTATTTATCCCTTTCAAGTACTTGAATGTCCCAATCATGTCCCTTTTCTCTCTCCTGTCTTCCACGGAGTACTTGTTCAGTGCCCTCAACCTCTCCTCGTATGCCTTGCCCTGCTGACAGGCTATCATCTTTGTAGCCCTCCTCTGTACCTTCTCCAGCAGGTTAATGTCCTTTTTGAGATGTGGGCTCCAGTACTGAACTCCATACTCTAGATGCGGCCTTACTAGTGACCTGTACAAGGGCAGTATAACCTCCTCTCTCCTACTATTGATCCCCCTAGATATGCACCCAGCATCTTGTTTGCCTTTGCTGCTGCTTTCTTGCACTGCGTAGAGTGCTTCAGGTCACTAGTAATCATCACTCCCAGGTCCCTCTCTTCCTCTGATGCAGCAACTCGGACTCCACCCAGGTAATACACTGTCTTTGGAGTCTTGGCTCCAATATGTATAACTTTGCATTTCCTGGCATTAAAGCCAAGCTGCCGGATCCTGGACCACCTCCCCAGCTTTTCCAGCTCTTACTGTAGGTCCCATATCCTTTCAGCTGTGTCGACTCTCCCACAGAGCTTGGTGTCATCTGCGAATAGGCATATTTTGCCTTTAATGCCATCCCCAATGTCATTGATAAAGACATTGAATAACACTGGCCCCAGCACGGAGCCCTGTGGGACCCCACTGGTTACATCTCTGGCGCCAGATAACTCTCTCCCCACCACCACCCTCTGGGTTCTGTCCCTCAGCCAGTTTTCCACCCATCTGGCCATCTTCTCCCCAACTCCAAGATCCACCAACTTCCTGGTCAACCTTTTGTGGGGCACAGAGTCAAAGGCCTTACTGAAATCAAGATAGAGGATGTCTGCTGCTTTGCCCCTGTCTACTGTTTTAGTGACACAGTCAAAGAAGTCAATCAGATTTGTTTGACACGATCTCCCCCCCATGAACCCATGCTGCCTCTCATCCTGGAGACCATGCTCCTTTAGATATGCCACCAACCTTTCCTTTAGTATGGTCTCCATGAGCTTTCCCACAATGGAGGTCAGACTGACTGGTCTGTAATTCTCTGGATCATCCTTGGGGCCACGTTTGTGAAGGGGCACTACATATGCTGTTCTCCAGTCCTGTGGTACCACGCCTGACTCTAGTGAACTATTAAATAGGTCTGCTAGTGGCCCTGCCAGCTCCTCAGCCAGTTCCTTTAGTACCCTTGGAGGTACTCTGTCCGGGCCTGGTGATTTGTCCACTTTCAATGCCAGCAGACCCTCCCTCACTCTATCCTCCTCTATCACTATGTCTGTGTTTCCCTCCCCCTGTTCCTCTTTTCCCTCCTGAAGGCACTGGTCCATCCTTCTCCATGGTGAAGACAGAACAGAAGTATTCATTTAGTATCTCTGCTTTTCCTCCATTATCCTCCACCCACTCCACCCCTTTCTTAAGCCTAACAATCCCTTCCTTCTTGTCCCTTTTCTCACTTATATAGTGAATTAAGGCGTCTCCCCTTTTAATTCCTTCCAGCAATTTGCAGCTCCTTCTGTGCCTTTGCTCTTGAACTTTTCTTCACCCTCACTAGCCAACCTAGGTAATTTTCCTATCCACGCCTCTCTTGGTCTTCTTCCTGAATTTTCTATAGGCCAACCTCTTTTCCATTACTGCCTTGGCAACCCCAGAAGTGAACCATCTGGGCGCTTTGGCCCTTGTGTTCTTCCCCCTGAGCCTAACACACTCATCTGTGTTACACACACTTCATAACTGAAATAGTAGAACACCTCCAAGGCCAATTAATAATGGGGGGGGAGACCTCAATATTATAATGCATCCCAATTTAGACTCTTCTAACCCAGCGCTTTACCACCAATCTAGTGTGGCCAAGTTTCTCAAGGCTCAACTAGAACATCTAGGCCTTACAGATATTTGGCAGAAACTATTCCCATCCTCTTCTGGATACACATACCAATCTGGAAGGTTTCATACTTATTCAAAATTGGATTATTTTATCACGATGTGAACATTTTACGTCTGTGAATGACATAATAATCCAGCCGAAAATGCTATCAGACCATCATCCCCTTCTCCTACAGCTTGATCTAGGTAAGCAGGCAGTATAGCGCAGTGGTCTAAGGCTCTAAGCTGCAAATCTGGTGACATCCAGCAGTCCAGACCTGGGTTTGAATCCCATAGCTTCCACTTGCATACTGTGTGACCCTAAGCAAGTCACTTAACCTCCTTGTGCTCCCAGGTCGCTCCAGTAAAAAAGCTTTCAGCTTAGTGTGCTATACCTGGTTAAACAACTAAAAATAAAAAAAAAAAAACATTCTTTGGAGATTGAACCCCTTTATACTTAAAGATAAACACTTCGTAGAAAAGATGAAAGATAGGCTAACACAGTTTTTCAGGGAAAACGCTTCCCCAGATGTATCAGGGACCATCCAATGGGATGCCATAAAGGCAGCTATTAGAGGGGAAATTGTTTCCTACACTTCACATAGAAAAAAGAAAGTGAGTACCTTGAATTAACAAGTTTCCTGCAAAATTACCATTTACTTTATAGGGAAGGGGACAGGGAGCTTCAAATAAAAATACGGGATGCTAAGGCAGCAGTTCAGAAACTGCTGGACACCAAGATTCAGCAGTCCTTAATTTATCTAAAACTAGCAGAATACTGGGGACACGAGGCTGGCATGTAAATTGAGAGCCCATAAAAACGACTACCATACTTAAAATTAGGAACCCAAATGGGCCTGACTTCTTACAGGGAGGAGGAAATGTGGCAGATATTTGCTAACTATTACCAGAGCCTGTACAAAGCAGAAGATCAGGCCATCTCTGCACAGAGGAAAAGTTGCTTAACACAGCTGAAACTCCCAACTCTGTCGGAAACACATATTCAGAAACTGGTTGCCCCTATTAGAACAGAGGAGATCACTACAGCTCTTAAAAATCAAACCATTAACCGGAGCCCGGGCCCTGATGGCTTCACTAGCGAATGGTATAAGCTGTTTCAAGCTGAACTAATTCCTAAAATGCATTATTTATTCAGGGAAATAGCAGGGGGTGCTCTCCCTCCGCCATCCTGAGACTGGGCCATGATTACAGCTATACCCAAACCAGAAAAAAATAAAATTGAACCATCGTCCTATCGCCCTATCTCTCTATTAAATAATGATTATAAAATCTATATGGCCATTTGGGCAGCAAGATTGGAACATATTCTACCTAATATAGTACACCCCGATCAGGCGGGCTTTATCAAAAAACAAAACACGACTGATGACATAAGAAAAACTCTAATATTAATAGAATATATCCATACAAGACAGATCCCAGCAGCCTTTCTCTGCTTAGATGCTGAGAAAGCATTTAATAGGGTGTCCTGGGCTTTCCTCTGGGACACACTGCAGGCACTTTGGTTCCCAGAGTCTTTCATTAAATGGCTTAGGCTTATTTATGCCACACCTAAAGCTTATGCCGAAATTAATGGTGGCATTTCCTTCCCTTTTCCACTGTATCAGGGTCCGCGTCAGGGCTGTCCACCCTCCCTGCTTCTTTTTGCCATCTATATAGAGCCCCTAGCAGTTGCCCTGAGATAGGCTTCCGACCTGGAAGGCATTCCCTTTCATCAGAAGGAGTATAGACTTAGCTTGTTTGCTGATGATCTTCTGTCCTTTTTGTCCCCAACCCAATCAGTACCTGCAGCTTGGAAAATTCTATTCCAATTTGAGAAAATAGCATGGTTAAAGTTAAATGTAAATACAACTACGGTGCTTTTATACAACTACTTCCCTCCTACTTCTCTAAAACAAGTCATACCCTTAAAATGGAGATCTACCAAAATAAAATACGTTGGAATACATGTCCCTTTGGACTTGGGGGTTATGGAAATTCTAAACTATGAACCAATATCAAGGGCCATTCAAAGGGACTTGGAGCAGTGGGGGAAGCTAACCCTAACATTCTTTCAGAGAATAGAAACAATCCGTATGAATGTCCTCCCCCGTCTGCTGTATTTGTTCCAAAATGTTCCTTTCTTTCCATCTGCATACTTCTTCAGGTCCTGGGATAATATGATTTCTGGATTTATCTGGGGACAGGGTCGCCCCAGAATAAGGATGAGCCTTTTAAAATTATCCCTAAAACAAGGTGTAACAAACTTATCGGACTTGAAGCTGTATGCAGAAGCTGCATTTAGGTGCCTCCACTTGCTGTGGCTATCCCAGGATTATGAAGCTCAGTGGAAGACCCTGGAGTTCCACCTGAACGATTTACATGATATGAAAAATATATTGTTTTCCTCCCCAGGAAAAACATTGCCTCTTAGGGGCTTCTCTGTCATAATGGCACAGGTGTTAAAAATTTGGTTGAGGATCAGAAGGTCAAGGGTCTTTCTACCAACATATGAATATTGTAAAATCATCTCGGAAGAGGAACTTTTCCTCCTATCTAAATATGACCTGACCTTTGCTAGATGGCAACATTTAGGCCTCGAGCACACATTCCAATTTTGGGGGCTATCGGGTATTTGACCTTTGCGGAGCTGACCCTCAAATACAACATCCCGAGTTCTGACCTGTTCAGGTATCTGCAGGTCAGAAACTATATTCTTAGAATAGAGTGATCCAAGCCAAAATTATGTGCCCCCCACACACACACACACTTAAACTATACGAGATCATATACAGGGTAGTCACTGGGACCATTTAATAGGCTCCTTGTACAAAATTTTAAGGGACCTCACATTCGAGTCTACTGATTCGGTCCTGCAGAGCTGGAACAGGGACCTTGGTTTAGGGGTTTCCAAGGAAGAGTGGACAGACACAGTGTTAGCTGTGGGACAAATTACCTCCTCCAGTACATGGAGGGTATTCTCATGGATGTGTCGGTATAGATACTTTCGACTACCTGCAAGGCTAGTTAAATATATGCCAGCTAGTTATGGAAACTGTTGGAGGGGTTATGGGTGCCCCCTAGCTGACCGTGGTCATATTATGTGGGAATGCACTATCCTTATGCCTTTTTGGATAAATCTACAAAAAGACATCTCAGAATGTATTGGGGCATCTGTCGAACTTACTGTAGAAATGTTTTTATTAGAAATATACCCGGACCATTCCCCTCCTTGGACTAAAACATTGCTCCCAGTCTACCTACTGATGGCTAAGAAAGCCATCACAAGACAATGGATGATGCCCACAGCTCCTACAGTACAAGACTGGAGAGGAATAATAGTCAACATTTACAAAATGGAGAGCCTGATGGCTAAGATGAATGACAAAGAGCAGCAATTGCTGGTCAAATGGCAAATGGAGGTGGTCTTGGACTTTAGCCCTTGAGAGTATGAAACATATGGATGGGGGGAAGGGGACAGCTAGCTAAAGAAGTCTGCACTGTGCACTTTACTGTATTTACCATGGAAATCAACTGTGGACTGTATACGTTGATACTATGCCATGCTGTCTTGTCTTAACTGCATCTGTACATTTCAGAAAATAAAAAAGAAATAAAAAAAAAGTAAGCTGTACCTTATAGCTCTTAACATAAGTTTAACCACAACAATAACAAAAATGCACTAGACATATAAAATATCATTTTTATCAGGAGGGTCCCAGTGTCGGTCAGGCGTCCTTCTGTTTGGTTGCCGATAAACCTGTGAGCCCTCTGGGGGGGATGTGTCTGGGCATTTACAGTATTATCTTGTTTCCAGTGAGACTGCAGGTATCTGCTTGTCCTAATCATTTGGCACATACTTCATCCTGGTCTTCAGAGCTTCTAGGGTACCCTCGGGAGTTCTGCTTCCTCGCATTGCGTACAGCCAGGGGAAAATAAGCATTATAGGTCCCCACCTCTTCAACCCACCTTCTCAGGGTCCCAGATATGTGCCCTGTCACCTACATGAAGGGGTATCTGTATGTAACCCCTTGCAGATGGCGGTTCCTAACGTGCCTTATGCCTGCTTGATGATCGGCATGAAGCCGCCTAAATGGGGACCTGGTGAGCGCTCTTTTAGGGCCTCCGTATTCTGTCCCTTTAAGGGCTGCCTGTTGCAGTCAGAGTTAGTTGAAATGGGAGGGGTTTGAGTGTTGCTATGCTCGACCTTCCGGTTGCAGAATATTCTGCCCATTTCTGCCATCGCTAATTTGCGGAGGGAGCTTCATAGAAGATGTGCTTGTCTGCTGACTATCTATTAGGGTAGTAATGATATTGCAGTTGTTCTAACCTGTTTTGTTGCAGCAAGGACTGTTTGATTGCCTCCTCCATTTTGCCCCAGAACTGCTGAAGTGGGCCAATCAGTACCTCGGGACCCTGCAGAGTTGACTGACCAATGGAGGAGCTGTTTGTAATTGAGAAAGGTATTATGGGCTGTGGCGCTTTTTCTGCACCACTGAGAACCGGAGGAAGTGACTGGCATGTGCAGCCAGCCAATGACAGTGGGTAGCGCCCGAACTGAGAGGAGAGCCCTTGCTGTTGGGGGTTAGATGCATTGTGGCTGGTGAGGAGTGAGGAGCTTCTGTGCTTCTAGGCTGGAAGTGTTCGCTGGAAGCGCTTGAAGGCCTAAGGGCCGCTTTTTCTCTGCAAGCGAAGTTCGCTTTAAATCCGCCAGCGGGCGGTCAGAGGAGGCTGTGCCCTGTACAGCTACCCACCAGGCTCAACCTGCAAGAGGACTGGAGGGAATTGCTGACTCGCGCTCGGTCTGAAGGAAAAGTGGAAGCTGCCGTTGCAGTATCTCAGTGGCTGTTAGTTTGTGGGAGCCTTGGAAGCAGCTGCCTGGTGTGGTACCCCTCTGTTGCTGTTGGCCATATAAATGTGTGAGGAGGCTCGTGGAGGTCAAGTTCAATCCTGCTGCCATTAAAGGACTTTACCTTGTTTAGAGTTTGCCATATAAATGTGAGAGGAGGCTCGTGGAGCTCAAGAGTAGCCCTGCTGACGTTGAAGGACCCTATCTTGTCTGGAGGTTGTGAGTACTAATTCAGGGTAGCTCCCTGTTGAATTGCAACATTGGATCCAAATGGAATTACTGTACTGCTGACTGTGTGAAAGGACCCCTACCAGCTGCCACGGTTTGGACTAGCCACTAGGGCTTGGGTACCCAGGGACAGTAACTTGTAGGGTTAGGCCTGTGCACAGAGCCCTAGGTACATAGCCATAGTGTAAGCCAATTAACCTGATTTTTCCCCCTCCCCCTTGTTATCTACCCTTCTAATAAATCATATTGCTGTGTTATAACTACACCCTGGCTGGTTTGTACACTTCGGATGAGCTGCTGCACGGTGACTGTGATATAACTGTACCTTACTTTACAGGGGGTCTCTGGAGTGAGCCGAAATATATCAGCCATGGGGTAAGTGTACTGGTGAAAAGAATTGTTAGCACGCAGTGTGAGACACTAGTGGGACAAAAGGGGGGTTGCAGTAGCCCAGAGGGCTGTAACCGAGGTAGTCTTACTTGTACTAACCCCGACCTCTGGGTGGAGGCACCCGTCCACGGATCTGGGCCCCTCACCCTGCCTCAGTGGGGGACAGACAGGGGTAGTAGCCCTAAGGGTAGCGCCCCCTAGGGGTTACATGTACATGGAGGAGGGGGCCCAAGGTAAATAGGTTTGCCCCTCCCTTTCCCATGTACATTGCCAGAAGCTATCATATTACCCCTTACTAACAACCACAGACCTGTTTGTAGGGGTTGGGTGGCATTTAATGTGAGATCAGATGGTACAGCCCATAATTCCTCTCACTTCTAATTGTTAAATGCCAGCCCTTTTTCCCTTAAGGGAAAGTGACTTGTCCTCTGGATGGTTAAGTAATTATAGAAGATGCCGGAGCAGATCCTTCCCCTACTGCTTCCCATGGCAGGACTAGAAGAATGTTTAACAGTCGCTAGGCTAGGAGGTATCTTCTTTGAAAAGTGAGGGCTTGTCAATCCAAGGGAGCAGCCACTTCCTGGAGAGATTCCTAGCAATGCTCTGGGATAGCCAAACTGTGCCACCTTATCCTCGTTAAACCACATAACAGCAATAACATTTAAACCTATAATTGTTTCTGAAAAAAAACAGAGCCAACAGGGCTTGTTACCGCTGAAGCTCCTATAAATGGCAGTTCTATAATTTTACAGAACTCAGCTCACTCAACTAAATGCACATGGTCTGTGCCACGTGGGAAGATCTGCCAGTTCCTTGGTGAAGTTATCCCTGAGTGTCGGTAAAATGTGTTGGCTTTCACTCGTTGTCCCCATACTGATGTCATTTATCGAAAGGGGCACTCATCAAAAGTCTCGCCTCCTCACCCTGCTCTGTCCTGCTGCCGAGCCCCCTCCTCTACTGCTAATAGATCCCGGAGCTTGTTCCCCTTATCCTTGGTCTCCGCGGCCCGGTCCCGGCAGCATGGAGCCCATTCACTCAAGGTCTCCATCGTCGATGGTGTTTTGTTAGTCTGCTTTCCATCTGAGATGGGGAGATGCAGCGGTCCAGGAGTCATCTCCCTCAGTGGTGAATAGCAGTGTGAGACCTTTATTGGTGTGTCTTGTAGGGAGACACTGCTGGTTTCGGAGAGTTGATGTCGGCTTTCCTGGCTCCAGGATCTCAGGCTGTGCTGTGGTAGTTTTTGGGTGCTTTGATGCTTATTCCTTCTCCGCTGCCTGCCACGTTGCACCTGCTGCCAATCCTCAGTGTCCAGTTTCTCTGTCTGCTGCAGATTTTGCAGTTTGGATTTCCATCAGGGCTGCAGGTTGGGTCTGCCAGCTTTCTCCGCAAGGCAGTGCTGGTCTCTGCGTCTGCACCCCACTTTCCTCTCATATTTGTTCAATGAACTGTCTGACCTCCACTGGGTTGTTGAACATGAAAGTGTCATTTTTGTACTGAATTCTTAGGAGAGGGGGGTATCGGAGGGAGGCAGTGATATTCATACAATATAGTTCTTGCTTCACTTCTGAGTATGCTGTATGCTTTCAGGATAATTCTTGGGAGTAGTCCTGAAACAATTGTATTTTATGGCCTTGCCAAAGCAGATCGTGCCTCTCCCTTGCAGTCCTAAGGTACAGGTCCTTTACCGGTAGTCATGAAAATGGCACAGAATGGGCCTGAAGTCACCTCTCCTGGGCTTTGAGGCTAACGATCTGTGTGCCTGGTCCATTTTAGGGGCAGGCAGGTTCTTTAAGTGTAGATTTGCTGGGAGCATATTTTGAAGAAAGAGAATTGTGTCCCTGCTCTCCGCCCCCTCCGGAACACCTATTATCTGGAGGTTGTTCATGCGGGACCTGTTCTCTAAATTGTCGACTTTCTGTAGGAGATATTGGACCTGCTTGTGTTGCTCCTGTAAATGCCCATCGTGATTGTGCAGTATTTCATTTTGTTCTTTGACTGCCTTTTCGGTGTCCATGACTTGGCTCGTGAGAGACTGCATTTCAACAATGGTTTTGGTCGTCATTTCTTTTAACTGTGCTCCTTCTGTTAGCACATTACTTAGCATTGCAGAAATTTTATCCAACTTTGATTCCATCGTGTTTCCTTCTAGTTGAGCCATTTCCCCCTCGGATGACTGAAGGGAGTTTGACAGGAGCCGCAGCTGGCTTTGTAAATTTCAGCTGTCGGATCGTGGCTTTGGGCCCTGTGTAAGATTTCGAGGTAAGAGCAAAGCAGTGTTTTTCAATAATCTAAGTTCCTTTTCAGGTAGAAGGCTAAAGCTAGTCTTGTTTTGTTGCCCGTCTGTGGCTGCTTAGAATTCACTATTCTTATTTCTAATTTTCCCGTCTGGTCGTTGGATGGGTTAATTAGGATGCCCAAGGGTCTCTCGTGGTAGAAATTAAGCTGTCTCCATTTTGCCAGGCAAGCTACACCCCCAGTTCGGGCCCTTAAATAAATAAATTTTTATTGATTCTTTTACCCTTGGCTGTAACAGTGTAAACAGAGACTTTTGCACACCCAGGTAATTGTAATCCTCACGCCTGGTGGCCTGCAAAGCAGCCTAAACACCAATGTGAACTTAGAAAGCAAATCAGATGGCAAAACACTTTTAATCTTGTGTTGCAGGTGCAAACCTTGTTGTTACTTACAGAACCAAGAACTTGGGATCCGGGATTGTGGCCAGGCTGTTTCCCCTTGAAACTGGATTCGGCACTCTGGTTCTTGTCTGCAGGCTGCAGATTTTGGTCCTTTTTGTGGCGGGGACCAGGGCTAACACGACTCACACCCGCTTCACGGCGTCTCCCCCAAGGGTGGCAGCAACCCACGATGAACGTCATCGCAGAAGCTGACTCCGCAATCTGGTCTTCTAGCAGCTTTCAGTTCAAAGCAGCAGCAGTCTTTTAGAAAAGTTGTTTGGCATCACAGGTTCAAATTGTGACACAGTCTTAGTTGAACCACACAGCTTACGCACTTGCAGTCTGCAGTCTCTGGAGTATAGGCTGGCAGAATTCAGATTCTGATCTCCCCCTTTGGCACATGGGCTGGAGACAGTTCCAGTGGCCCCAGGATTCAGTTTCAGGCAACAGTCTTTAAGGCAAACAGATCTCTCACCAAGATACAGCTCGACGATCTTCAGCTACACTGACACACTTCAGCAAAAGTCTCAGCTCAGCAAATGTATCACCTTTTCTCTCCGTTTTGGAGACTGGAATAATTATCTGCAGGTTTGGCAGTCCAAAACAATCCATGCAGGATTTAAGGCTGAGGAGAGGTAAAATAGGCCTCTCCCCGAACTCTCTGAGCTGAGTGCAGAGCCTCCTCTCAGACTGGAAACTCAAGCCGGACTGACTGTTCAGAGTCTCTTTTGACTGACTGAAAATGGAATCCAGTAATCTGGTTGGCTGCCTAGGCGTCCTGATTGGTTAAAATTGGTGCAAGCATACAGTTCACAGTTTCTCACTACAGCCATAGTACAAGGACCCATTAGGACTCCTTGAGTTCCGATTGGTTCACCAGCAGCGTCAAAGTATCAACATGGCTGCTGGATGAGTAAAATGTAAACAGTCCCAACATTTAGAGTTCATTTTTAACATAAGAATTTAGCTTTAGCAACAAATGTCTACAGCACTCAGTAGAGCTTCATTTGTACTAGTAAGTGACTGTACAGTGGAACTTATGGGAGTACTGCCTGGCCAGTCGCAAGCTTTGTTTCACTTGGACACAGCACAGGCTGTACACCACACACAGGGTTGAACCTCTTAAAGGTGTAGCACAATGGCATTCATTCACACATTTGCACAGAGGCTAGGAATGCAGCAATACTTTACATTTGGATTTGCTATTTACAGCACTGGACTTCGCCAGGTTCAAGAGGCAGAACACATGCTAGATCTTTGCCAGGGAAGGGGCAGCGCAGTGCCCAGGGAGACGACCCAAGGTAAGCCCACCATTTTCTTTTTGTGGGGGGTTACACTTATAAAAATGCCAAATGAACGGTGGCTCAGCAGTCCTTCCCTTATTTACAGTGTGTTTAGGTAAGGGGAAGTTATTCATTGTTGTGTTCTTTTGTAATACATGCTGTCTGCGCTTATGATATTTTAAAATGAACAGTTGGACTTCCGGTGATGTCAGTGACTGATGTAGACGCACGGGTGCTAAACTTTCTCTCTAACCCCTCGACTTACCATCATTAAAATAGCTATCTCCTGCGAGGCAAAAATCCTTCTTAAGCCGAACTCATCTTCTACGATCATGGCGACCAGAAATAGACCCAAATCAGGGTCGGGTGGTGAGCTTAAATAACAGAAATTGAACCTGCCAGCCAGACCTGTGGTGCATAATGAGGACGCCTCTAAATCAGTGGAGCCAGCCTGGGAGAGCGATTCAGAGGAGGAAGGGGAGGATTTCACGATCACCTCCCGCCAGCTGTGCTGTGAGCTACACCGGCTTAGCAATTCTCTGGACTCCATTAAGCTGATATTAAAGAAAACAGATTCAATATCTCCAAACAAGGCAAGCAACTGGAGGAACTATCTGAACAACACACGACTTACTCAGAAACGGCTGACCTGCATAATGGTGGGATCCTCCAGCTCCACGATCGAACACAGCTTCACATGGGAAAAAAGGAAGATTTGGAAAATCGTTCCCAAAGGATTAACTTAAGGATCCACAGCCTTCCGGAGAATACTGAACTGGGCAATATGCCTGATTTCATTGAGAGCCTCATTCGAGAGCTGCTAGACATCAGTCAAGACATCCCTCTGAACGTTATCTGTGCCCATAGAGCCCTGTCTGCACCCCCAAAGATCCTAAAGCGCAACCGCGCTCGGTCATCGTGGTTTTCCTGGACTTCAGAACAAAAGAAATGGTACTTAAAAAGGCATGGGCCAAGAAAGATGTTATTCTTGGGGACACTAAGCTATTCTTTTAACCTGACTACACCCCATGATGATGGCTCGAAGGAAGATGTGGTTCCCCATAGTGAAGGCCCTCAGAGGGAAGGGCCTGAAAGCAAGGGTCAATTTTCCAGCCCGACTTAGAGTAACATCCGATGCTGGTACTAAGCTCTTCGACTCAGTCAGTGAGGTGAAAAAATACCTTTTATTTCCCTAGAACTGCAAGCGGATGAACTGGTTCCCCCCACGCTGCTTAAAAGATTGAGAATGGCAATGGCAAATGGTAGGCGCTGGTGGGAGTCTCAAGAAGCAACTCCCTGAATAAAGCAGGCAGTTTTACTTTGTGGGCCACTTAGTGGAAAAAAGCTCAGAAACCCTCAGGCTGAAGAACAAGAGAACCTTCCGGCTAATTTTTCGCCGGGCAGCTTGGAACTGATATGAACTGGCAAGGACCATCCTAGGCAGTGAGCCTTAGCTTACAACATTAGCGGGACTTGATTGTACATTCGTATATCATTTTTCTAGGGAACAGCGGGTCATTGAGGTTCCCCTTCCCCGCTATCCTCCTGATGGTGACTGTTATGCCTTGATCAGAGGGACTCCTTTGGAGAAATCGAGGATAGCTTACCATGGGGAGAGGGTACTCTTCGAGAGCTGCCATGTAAAACAAGAAAATCTTTCATGCTGGTTAATTTACCTCAAGGTCCAGCGGGGAATATGGGAAAGGGGGGCACGAGGTGATGGCGGAGCAGCCAGATCCGAGCCATCCACCCTCATTCAGCAGATCGGTGAGTTTGGGGGGGGAGTCTACATTGGACAGGTAGTCTCCATGAATGCAGATAGTGCTGGATGTACTCCAACACTCATAGCCAGGTGCCAAATATTTCCCAGAATTTCTCACCAGACTTCGCCAAATGGTGGACGGTGGGCAACTCGTGGCACCTTGGAAGAGAAAGCTGAGCTCTAGTGAGCAATGGTCTCATCCCCCAGTTGGGGAACAGTTCAAAAATATGATTTTTCTTGCTGTTGTTACTCAGGTTAATATACTGTGGTTTTTGATTTTAAAGGTTTTCTCTGCTATGCACCCATTCCTACCCAGTGTCCTGACAGAGGCCCTTAGCTTCCATATTCGAATTGTGACTGCACTGCTGCAATGGAGGGGCTAAATATTGTAACTTATAATGTCGGGGAGATCAATCACCTGATTAAACAAGCCAGGATCCTACGGGATTTGGGGAGGCTTAACACCCAGATTGTACTCTTACAAGAGACTCACCTCACAGAGGTAAATCACAGGAAACTGTGTCATAGGTGGGTGGGGTCAATCTACTCCTCCTCCTATTTAGCTCACCCACATAGGAGAGGGACCGCAATTCTGGTTCATAAATTCTGCCCCCTCCAAGTGCAGAGTGTACTCACAGACCCAGCAGGAAGATTTGTTAAAGTGACAGAGCTCTTCGGGGAGATTCCTTGCACTATTGTCAGCCTGTATGCTCCGAATGAGGACAGGGAGGCAGCCCTCTTTTTCCAGAAACAAATGCCAGGGTGGATAGAGGCAGAAGGTAGACTTTGCATTCTAGGGGGAGACTTTAACACAACTTTATCTACCACCCTAGATAGGCGGGGGGGGGGACTGATTCCTCCTTTCCAAAGAGAGCCAGTTCCATTCTAAACAGATCTTTCCAGAACTGGGGTTTGGTGGATATGTGGAGATGGAAAAACGGCCAAAGGAGAGATTACTCCCACTACTGCAACAGACACGATTGCTATACAAGAATAGACATGGTTTTGATGTCGGAGTGGGCTTATTCTGTAGATAAGTGCACCATATTTCCTCACTCCATTTCAGACCATGCGCCCGTTCGGGCATCACTTATGTTATTTCACTCCACCAGAAACTCCCACTGGCACCAAAATGTAGGCCTCCTCAACGGTACAGAATTTAAAACTTACATTGAAAACGCTATTGATGACTACCTAACCAATAACCCGGCAGGAATGTCAACCGCAGCTATCAGATGGGACACCTTAAAGGCGGTTCTAAGGGGGGCTATTATAAACTTTGTGGCCTGTGAAAAACAAAGGAGGAATAGGGAAATTAGAAAGATAGAGGGTTCCATTGCTGACCTTGAGTTCCAACACAAAATTTCTGTAAATTCAGACACCAGACAACAGCTTAAAGCTACTAGGGAGAAACTTGCCAAAATGCTGACTTCTTTACAAGAGGGGGCTTACTGGGGCATACGCCACAGCTATTATGAAGGGGGAAATAGGGTGGGGAAGCTGCTGGCCAGCACTGTCCGCACACAGCAGGGGAGCAGACTAGTACTGACGGTAACCAATCCCAGTTTCTTGAGAGAGAGATATGTTTCTCCTTTCACAGAGCAAAGGAGAAATTCCACTGGCCTAACTCTGAATTCTTACGGTATATGCACGTGACACATTATATAAATTCTGGGGATAATGTCCTGGGGCTATCTTGCCCATACTCCAGTTGGGAAAACTTTCTATGTGGTACAGTTACAGTGGCAGGCCACACCAGACACATCTCCAGCAGTTATCAAATGCTTTTACAGCAGGGTGGAGCTCAATTAGGGAAAATCAGGAAAACTTGGGAAAAGGAGGCAAATATCACTATTTCAGAGTCTGACTGGAACCATAGACTGAAATGGGGCTGAAGAGCCACGTCATTCCAGTATGGAGAGAATTTTATTGGAAGATACTGTCACGTTTCTTCCATACCCCTGCTTGTGACTAAGCACTATAAAACTTCCAGAGATGATAGATGCTGGAGACAATGTGGCGGGATAGGTAATCACTGGCGTATCTTTTGGAGCTGCCCAGTACTTACTCCTTACTGGCTGGAGACACAGAAAGCAGTCTGTAACATCACAAAAATGCCGATCCCTCTGGGGAGGAGTGGGTGTTGGGCCTACCTACTATAACACACCAAGCCGCAGAGACCAGGAAAATGTTATTGACGATGGCAGTGGTGGCCCTGGAGTGTGTTACTGGGAGATGGCTGGCACCCGACCCTCCAAAACTGGGAGACTAGGTACATAGGGTGAAAGAAGTGATCTCAATGGAATCGATTACTGCAAAACTTCGATTAAGTTGGGGCAAACACGTAGAGCGATGGAGGAGTTGGGAGGAGTGGCTGATCAGCGGGGTACGTAGAGAGTAATGCTACAGCTTGGAACTTGTTCGGAGGGGGGTCTGCTCTGGACTTGGGATTGGGGTTCAGGCAGGGTACATCATAACTGTGGGTTGAGGGCACATAGATGGGGGAGGGGAGGCACAGCACAACCGGGGGCCATGTCGGTGAGGCCTGAACTCGGGGACCCTATAGGATGGGTCCTCAGCCTTTGTTAAGAGTTTCCCAGTTTGGGCTTTATTAGGGCAAACTCAGTGTGCATGGGGATGTCCATTTGTATCGATTCTTCCTGGGACATAAAGAGAGAAAGTATCTAATGAAAGCCGTGCTGCATAGCCACAGTGCTTAAAGTGCTGCGTTCATGTATAATACTGGTGGCACTGTCTGGTCAGCATGCACTGAAGTCTGGAAAGTTACTGATTGGTTGAGCAAATGTCATTACCTCTCACTGAACAGATCAGTTCCAAGACTCTATGCATTACTGAAGCATTGTCATGGTTGCAATAAGACGTCCTAATAAAGCTGAGTTTAAAAAAAAAAAAACTGTTGGCGTTCTCACACAGGAAAAACAGAATTCAGAATCCTGCTTGGTGCTGATGTTGCAGCACATGAAGACCTCTTGACTGTATAAGAGGTTGTCACATGCAGATACCTCTTACATTCATTTGAATGGAGTAAAAAAAAAAATACATAGATACAGATACATAGAATCTGTTGGCAGAAAAGGACCGCCTAGACCATCTAGTCTGCTTTATAATGCTTTATAATTTTTTTGCAAAATCTTTTTATTCAACTTTTCATAACCATACATAAGACAAAAGATAAAACAGGAATACAAGACATACACAAAGTAAAAACCATAAAACAATTCATCACACCCATATACATGGGTCCAGTTAATCACTTTTAAATTAAAGTAACCACGACTTAAAAAATAGATTGAGATACAACACTTGCTAAGATGCTAAACTAAACTCAGATTATTGCACAGCAGTTTATTCACCTACCAGGGCCTGTGGTCTACGCTAGGATGTAACAACCAAGCTGGAACATGAGTGACAATCACTCCCCAGCATTATCTACCCCGGGCTTTGAAATAGGCCTTTCCTTAAATAACGGGCTTCCGTCGGGGACAAAGAAACCAAGAAAGGGTCCCATACAAGGAGAAATTTCTCTCCTTTATCCACAATAATATAAAACAGGCGTCTGAATAGCTAGATTGTGCCACTGCTGCACTGTGCATGTAGCCCCTGATACCCAGGTGTTTAATATACAGTGTTGCGCCAGCAACAGTAATACTCAAGTCCACCGCAGTAGGAGCCACCAGTCTTCCGCCCCCATTTCCGATGAAGAGAGATGTTGCCCCGGACAGTGCTCCTACTATTTGACAGCTAAATGTTAAAGTTTTAACTTATTCATTATAGTTTAAAGTTTATTTTATTTAATTATGAGTATTTTTCTCTTTCATATCTGTGTTCAGTAATTTTTGTTAAAAACTGCTATTTTCATGCTCCCCCCACCCCTATTCCCCAGAACTGAGATGATGATCTCGTCTTACTCTGTTCACTAGGACAGTTCCAGAGTATAGGGAAAAAATAATTTAGCAAATACTCTATTTCCCTTTTCTGGGATTCCAGTTAAAAAATGTTGTTCTTTTTACTCGTTTTTCAGCCTTATCATTTGAGGTCTTCTCTGGGAATTGTCACTGGCTCACAACAATTATGGTAGACATTTAAAGCACCCGGTTTCACCATTGAAGTGAAATTAACAACTTGGCTCACAAGGATTATGGTCAACATTTAAACCAGCTCTCAAGGTCTAAGGTTGGATAGTGTACAGTAGTGCCCTTCCTTGTCTGCTCTTCTGAGTCGGGAATCTGGGCTCACTGGTTTTAAAAAGTGTACACAGTGTGGAACCAGGTTGCCTAAGGCAGATGGGCATAGCTTGGGCACTGCTCGTGACTGGAAAAACTTTGAGCAGTGTACAGTGTTTTTTTACTAAAATGCAAAATAAAAGACACACAAAAAAGGCTTTTTCTGTCAGCTTGTGCCTCTCTGTCCAACTTCAAAGAGTGTTCCCCTGTAAAGGTAGTGAAGCCTTTGGCTAAAATATCAGCCGAATCTGCATCTCCTAAGTATATAGCATGTAAGACAAAATTCCCAAAGATGCATCCAAGGGATGCAAAATCCGCATCTGATGTTCATTCAGACAAGGATTAAAAGGACGAAAAATGACATGCTGATATTCCAGTGTTGTCAGCCAGTCTCATACATTGTTCACTCGGTCTGAGCTTAAATCACCCACCACTGAAAGAATATCTTGGTTGAGAACGCATGTCAGGCACGAGTGCAGTCCCGAAGTGGAATTTTATATCATGTCCACTGTAAAAAGATGTTGCCCCTGTAAATTCAGTAATACTGAACCATTCCTGATGCTTAAGAACCAAAACCGAGCACTGAGAGTATCGCAATTTCCACTTTCAAACCCGAGCTGAAACCGCCGTGCATACGCAGGGACAGCATGCTCTTTCACGTGTGTGGGATCTTTGCGCATGTACGGGATTTCGGTTCAAGTTTGAAAGTGTAAATTGTGATACTCTCAGTGCACGGTTTTGGTTCTTAAGCACCAAGAATGGTTCAGTATTGCTGAATTTACTGGGGGCAGCATCTTTTTACAGTGGGCATGGTATAAAATTCCAGTTTGGGACTGCGCTCATGACCAACATACATCCTCAACCAGGATATGCTTCTGGTGGCGGGTGATTTAAGCTCGGACTGAGCAAACAACAAATTTTACTAAAAATCAGCAAAACAGGTACAGATGCTTATTTTCTAGATCTTGGGGGGCATTGTAGAGTATATATTTCATGGGCGTGTGCCAAAGGGCACACTGCTCAGATGTGATGAAAAATGGAGAGGCGAAGCTGACAGTGCCCCTTTAATCAAGGGCTAAACACTGTCAAAATTAATTACAATAATTGTACAATACTTATCCGGCAGCAGGAGGAAGGACACTCTTTTAGAACTGCTCTTTTTAAGACCGTAACATCAACTGGAGGAACCACATGCTCTTTTAAACGGAAGAACTGGAAAGTCTTCTGGTGCAGTTACAAGTAACACATTAACAGAATTTGAGCTGTAATGCTAAATTTAAGTCTTTTTTTTAGATGTTTGACTTATGGCTTCGCTGATATATGACACAAGCAACACTGGCTGGCAGTATAGCCTAGAGGTTTGAAGAACGAGGTGTGAACAAGCTTGATACATCCAGCAGACCAGACCTGAGTTTGATTCTCACAACCTCCACTTGCATACTGTGTGACTCTGAGTAAGTCACTTAACCGCCCAGTGCTCCCAGGTCACCCCTGAAAACAGGTACTTGTGCCTAGTGGGCCTTATGGTTACCAAAGACTAAAATAAAATAAAAACACAATAGGTGATCAGGTGTTCGAGACTTCATTTTATTGATGTTCTGTCATATACAGGATTAGAACTCAGAGACGCGGAACAGTATGGAATTGAGAATGCAGACAGATGAGATGATCCACCTGTAAAACAAAATGAGATGTATCAATCTAAATTACATTAGTTTGATTTGAACTATTGTCATTAACAATATCATTGCTTGTATTAACAATTATACCTTGTATAATGTCCTATGTAAGCAAAAATAATAAAACTAAGTTAAAAAAAAACTAAGTCTTTTTTAGCAGACTATTCAATGCAGGTACACATTTCTTGTCTCGTTGAATGCGTGAGCAGTTGGAGACATGTGAATGCAGAGGAGAAGCAAACTGCTGCACTGTCTCGAGTGGGGGGAAGGAGACATCTGATCAGAGGAATAAATGCAAGTTGGTAAGATGTTTTGATAGTGGAACATGATACGATTGCTAGAAAGATGGTGTTTCTTACCATATCCTAATGTTTAAATGACTATTCTAAATGTTGATGCATTTGAGTAAAATCAACCGGTTACCTGGTTATTTCGGAACTCCATAATAATCGGGTAACCGGATGATATCACTGAAGCCAGTTATGGTTTTTCACAGACATGGTCTGTAGGTTGATAAGCACTGCAACCAGTAATTATATGTACCTTCAGGGATGCTGGCTTTAGGCCAAGTGATTTTAAAGGGTACCTAAATAGGGCCGTTTTTAAAAACATGTTTTCTGAAGTAACATTACATGATTTTGCAGCCGTGAGTGGTGAGAAGCATATCCTACCTTGAACATTAGTCCTGAATGCATCGTTAGTGACATGGAGCAATGAAAAAATATTGCCATGCAATTGAAATCGTGGCATCCTGCTTCCTGAAGCGCGATGCCGATTCTGAGCATGCGCGCGCCTCGTGCCACAATGATGACGTCATCTGTGTTAAATTCACTGAGCGGGAACATGGTTTCCCATATTTAGCATGTCTGCATATATTACTACGAAGTGCAGCAAAGACTACAACTCAACACAAATAATGCTGCTAACCTCGAGGTGTTACCTACTTTCTATGTGTGTTTTATGTATGGGGAAAAAAAAGTCAAACAGTATTTTTATTTTGCATTTGATTGGTCCATGTCTGAACATACCATTGTAGCAATAAACGAAGAATGAATATATTTTCTCAATTATCACTGCAATCAAATTGATTCAGTCCTGCATAAAAAGCACTGTATCGCCAGACACACATTCATGCTGCATGGCGGTGATAGTGTCATTGTATGTCTCGTGCCTAGTCTCAATTTTGTGTCCCTAAGTGCATTTGCTTCTGAATACACACTGTGAGTACATTCTGCGGTTCTGTTCTGCTTCTTGTATGACAGATGCTGCTGCTGTTTGTGGGAGTGGCCATGCCTCACATAACTTAATTTCACAGGGACATAATGTTTCACTGCTTAGTATTGATTTGTAATCATTTTAAAATAATTCAATAAACATGACATAAAATGATTATGTGTGTGCTTACATTTTTTCTTCTTGCACTACAGTGTATTTCTTATGTATATGCATCAGTACTAAACATATGGTCATTTTGGAGAGAAAACTGTATATTCCAATTGAGAGTGGTCAGATACAGTAGTGACAGAGACAGACTCCTGACTTTCCATTACCTCTGACTGGATCACTTCACAAAACAGTATTAAGTATTTTCATTCATTTATTCTGAAGCTGTTCAATATATATTTTATCCTGCATAACCCACGGCTGAGAAATGGCATTTATAAAGAACATAACTAAACACATTTAAAATGAATTTTACACATGGGTCCATTGTATAATCACAATAAGGCACTCCAGGGTGTGAGTTTTTGGGTGGTTTACCCACTTCTTGTGTGGTTAAGTCACTCGGCTGCGCCTCGTGACCGAGCCACACCAGCCGTGGTAAATCCACCAGTATACCAACACCATGTCAGGGTATATACTGCTTTAATAAGGCACTCCAGGGTGTGATATATCATGGGATATCATCACGCCTTGGGGTGGTTGGGCAAAAGATCACAGGCTGATTGCGCCCAACCACCCTACAAGTGACGCTATCCCATGTCATACAATGAATCCATGTGTAAAATACATATAGACCACACTTGCAGTCATGTGTAGAAAGGGATCAAACATTACGGACATCAGGGATAACTATACAGTGACGGATCTATGAAAATAACAATGGAGCGGAGGACAAGGTGGGGGGAGCAGTTTGGCACCAGGAAGGGGCAGGAAAAAAAATGGTTCGCACAGTTGAGGGGGGGAGATTAAGGATGGAGGGTGGTGAAAACAGGGTGTGGAGGACAGTCAGGGCAGGGAGAATGATAACACGGACACCACTGTGGGGGGAGCAGGAAGTAGGTGGTCAGAGTCGGCAGTGGATAGAGAAAGGAAGGAGTCTTGGCAATCCATGGGTATGGCATGTACTGGAAGGATGGGGGGTGGAATTGGAAGAGGAGGTGGGGTATCACTGTATGTCAGAGAAGGGATTAAATGTATGAGGTACGAGGGTGAGGAAGAGAGGACAGAGGCACTCTGGGTGTATCTTCTGGAATCCAAGTGTATAAAACTGAGGATGTAAAACAATCTGGAGACATAGTCGGAGAGGTGTGAGCTGCAATTAAATTTGAAAAAGTGCAAGGTTATCCAATTTCAGATATAGTATGTTGTAGTACCTCAATCACATAGTGCATATCCTAACACAGATAACATTATTTAGAGCCTCATAAAGACGTATATAACATGATATACATTCGTTAGGGGTAAAATAATTGCTAAACTGCCTCATGCATCAAACCTCGCAGCACACTGAGCTGCTGCTCGTCACAGTCCAGACCAGTGGTACTCGGTCGTTTCTGGCTTGGGAGCCACGAGTTAAAAGCATTTGATAAAGAGCTGCAACAGTCATACACGTCATGTGTGTAATATGAAATATGACACAAGCACGTCAAAAGTATAAATTAAAACCCATTTTATTTCACTTTCTTGCATTTACTTAAATTAACTTTTAATAACACTTTATTTTACAAAAACTGATTTAATATAATGGCAGTCATATATATAGCACTCCTTCTTTGAAACAAGTGTTGAGAAGAGAGAACAGAGCGGGGGATATATCTCAAGTGAATAACTAAGGCGCAGAACTGAAGTATTTTTCAGAACAATAGGTGCACAATAACATGGGGTCCTGCTATGAAGTTGTAGGGGGTAGATTCAGCAGAGATTCAGTAAATATGTGAGGAAGTACTTTTCACATAAAGACTTGTGTTTTCCTGGACCACTTTACCAGCAGATAGGGTGGGGGTGAAAACAGTGGAGGGGTTCAAGAATGCAGAAGGTGATCTTACTGTAAATGAAGGTAAGGAGGAAGAGCTGGACAGCATAGCTTGCACTGTTACTATCGCTCACACTGCTGCAATGAACGACTCAACTTAGCAATGCTATGAAAATCAAAGCAAAATTGCAGTACTCAGTTTGTGTTTTCAGAAGTCTGTGAGTTAAAAGGCAGTTAGAATAGCATCAGCAGATAGAAGCTGTTGTTTGCTGTACCTTACCCACACTATTCCTGAGTTTCGAGGTTATCTGCCGTTATGAAATGGGTATAAAAACTGAGGCAATCTGATTGGGCAATACCTGCATGATAATGTGTCTTACGCACAGGAAGAAGGACCAGCAGTGCCCTGTGAGCACTGATTCTAGTAAAGATGCCACTTAGAACGTTGGCAAACTGAAAATCAGCCATCTTCTTTTCACCAACTGCTAGTGACATGCCAGGCTGTATTTTCAGTATACCAACAAAAAAATGCAATAAATACATCTGACCTTCTGTTCACATTGCCTCAGTCTGTGAAATCCGTGGATGTAGCATGAAAGTAAAAGCTGCAATCTCTCTCACAGCCCACCCGCTCGGTAATGTATTAAAAAAAAAAAAAAAAAAAAAAACAGAACAGCTGCGCTCTCTCTCCACCAGCCCAGCCACTCGTGCTTTAAGATCCATCTCTGAATTTTAATAAAAAAGCAAACAAACAGCCACAATGTCTCTCTTAGCCTGCCCGCTCCTTCATGTATTTAAAAAAAAAAAAAAAAAGGAACAACCGTAATCTCTCTACCTGCCCACCCGCTCGCTCTGTCTCTATTTCTCTACCAGCCTACCGCTCGCTCTTGAAGATTAAACTTTTAATTATATATAAAAAAAAAAAACTACAACAACCGCATGTTGCTCTTTTTTTTTTCTCTTACTTGTCTCCGCACAACATGTGGGGGGGGGGCTGCGAGGTGAATACTGCCATGAATACCAGACCTAAAGTACAGAAGCCTTTCTAGGACAAAATTCCTTCAGTGCAAAAAAAAAAAAAAAAAACACAGGACACTTAGGCGGAGGAACTATTTTATTAAAAATGAAGACCAACATTAAACTTTTTCACTTTTAAATACTATACATTTTATCCATCACATACATCTGTATTTTTGATAGCCATTTCATAAGCGGAATAAGCCACTCCAGGGTGTGTGTTAGACGCTTTAACACACGGCTAGAAAGCTGGACGCACTCGGCCAGTGGCCTCGTGCCTCACTACGTCTCCTAGCCGTGTGTTAAAGTGTCTAACTCACACCCTGTCATGGCTTATTGCTTACATATCAGGCAGCAGCCGATTTCGGCAACAGAATGTCCTTCAAGATAAATAAGCATCACCCCCCTCAGAAAGCAGCCTAAAAGTTACAGGTAACTACTGGGGTCTCGGGGCTTCTGTTGCACAAACCTGAATTCAACCTACTGATTTTGCCCGGTGATTACTGTGACCACTGCCGAGATGCCATTTGCGGTGACAGAGTCAGCTTATTGTTAGGACAGAAAGCTTGAGTGAACTCATTACAGGGCAGGTCACTGAGGCACATCAGACACATTTCTTTTCTTTGGCAGTATTTAGGACCTAAGCCAAGAGCTTTTGTTTATAAGACATGATAATTGCTGTTGCTTGAAGCACTGAATGGGTGATGTTTCCTGTGGCATCTAAAGATCTGCAAACACATTAAAATAATAGGTAGTGCTAACAAACCGCAACCAAACCTGTACCTATACCGTGAATTAGTTTGTAAGATGCTGCATGTAGGACCGACTGAAGATTTTGTCTCTGAGGCTTTAAAATCTCTCCATTTCCACACCACCTTTCAAAATTAGCGCTTCATGAACGATCAATCTAAGTGGTAGCATCGGCCTGGTGACTCCATTTACATCATCACGCACTGGTGAACCCGACGCAGGGAGACGCTCATCTGCACGCAGGGGTCAAAACAGAAGCCACATTTCAAAGAAAAATAAACCGTGTCTATGGAAAAATAACGTGGAATGGGTACTTTTAAAAATGATGCGACGCAGACCGGCACGCATATTTTTCAACGAGGACAGCACCGATCACTCAGCATGCTCGTTCTACACGGCAATACCAGGTAACGATGCAGCACTATGGATATTTCTAACCTATTTACGTACCCTTTAAGTGCATTAAATAGTCCTGTGTTAGCAGATATCTGCCTGTAAGCATTTCCCCTGCATATTTGTGCACCAATGTGAAAATCTTTTCCACTTAACTGTGCATGTCTTCCTACAAGAAGGCTTTCTGGCTGCTTAAAGGGCTTCTAGTACCTGTGGTGACAGGTTTAGCTCTAAGAATTCTATGGTTTCAGGTACCAGCCTTTCAAGTGAAGAGATACCAGATTTGGGTATATCACCTGACCCTTGCAATTGTGTTAACAGGTCCCTGCACATGGGCAGAGGATAGTTTTTCCTGGACATCTGCAGAAGAAGAGATTACCAAGGCTTTCTTGGTCAACCAGGTGTTATCAGAATCACTGTTGCTCCGTCTGACCTTGCTTTTGGAAGTAAGCTCTGTAATAAAGGGAAAGGAGGAAAATCCTATAGAAACGCTTCCCCAGTGGAAAGTCAGGGCATCCTTTGGCTTCGTATCCTGAGATGGGGCTCTGATGCAAAACAGTGGCAGCTTCTTTTTCTGTCATGAGGCTAATAAATCCATTTCTGGTAATACCTAATATCTGAATACTGTTTAGACTACTGACTGATTCAGTGACCATTCGTGGGACACAGTCCCCATTCTGCTGAGTGAATCTTCCGGGACACTGTCCTTTCCTGCTACATGGACTGCAGATATCTGTGTTTGAAGATCAGAAGTCAGCTGCCAAAATGTTAGTGCTTCCTTGCACGGTTTTGATGACCTGGCTTCTCCCTGTTTGTGTAATGCATTATTGTGGTGCTGTCTGTCCTGATCTGCAGGACTTGATTCCTTAGGAGTTTCTGGAAATGTCTGACAGACAGGAACACGGGTCTGGTTTCTAACGTGTATGTATTCTTATGTTTCTGATCTTTTCCAACTACCTTGTACTGTCAGATCAGAGATGTGACTCCGCCCCCCAATCCTTGGAGGGAGGCATCTGTTGTCAGCACTACTGTGTGGGACTTTTGTTGAAATCATGTTCCCTTTCTCTGATGGGCTACATTTTCCCACCATTGTAGTGACTGCACCACTTTCTTCTTTACTGGGATCATGGTGGTCATAGGCTGTCTCAGCTGAGATTAGTACTTCTTAGGTACCAATGTGTGTCCCTCACGTACTGTCTTGCCCATAGAACTACTGATGTAGTTGCTGACATGTAAGATAGAAGTCTGAGAAATTCCTGCGCAGATCTTTCTGCTCCTATAGGAAAACTGTCTGCATATGGGACTAGTCTCTGAACCCTTTCCTAGGGCAAGAATGCTTTGGCCTGTACTGTGTCCAGTTCTATACCTATAAATGTTACGGTTTTGTACTGGCTCTAGTGATGACATTTCCAGGTTTAGTAGGAGGCCCAGATTGTGCATTATAGATCAATAGACAGACACATAGACAGATAGAAACTTTATTTATATAGGACTCCTTCCCGGAGGCTTGGAGCGCTTTACAACATTTAAAAACAATCTGTGCACAATACACAACTTCAGAACATAATGCAGAGATCAATATAAAATTCTGTCATTCACTAAGATAATACAACAATAAAACAGCAGTCAGTTCATTTTTTGATCTTCACCTTCATTTCAAATCATATATCTCAAACGCCTGATTGAATAAAAGCATTTTCAATCCTTTTTTGAAGGTTTCCACTGAGGGTGCCTCCCTTACATGTCTTGGCAAGGAGTTCTACAGGGTCGGTGCAGCAACTGAGAACGCATGGTCCCCAGAATGCCACCACCTGTCCCTGGGAACCACAAGGAGGCAACCCTTGGAGGAATGGAGAACCTGAGATGGGCAATGAGGAACCAGGAGGTCTTGCAGGTAGGCTGGTGCCCCCCCCCCCCCGTGCAAGGCTTTATAGGTCAGTAATCCGACCTTGAAGGCAATCCTCCACCTTACTGGCAGAGCAGTGCAGTTCACGGAGAGCAGGCATAATATGGTCAGATCTCAAAGCACCAGTCAACAGCCTAGCCGCCACGTTCTGCACCAGCTACAGACGGCAGAGACTGCCTCCAGATAGCCCCAGGTACAGGGCGTTGCAGTATGTACATTATGTTTTGAAGTGATGCTTCTGTCTCCTGTTTTGTCTTTCTACACACTAACCAACTAAGTATGGCCACAGCTTTTCTTAAGGCTGCTGCCACTATGGTAATGCACTTTGTGAACACTCTTGGGGCAGATGTGAGGCCAAAGGGCATTGCCCTGTACTGGAACTGCTACACTCCTACAGTGACTCTCAGGTATTTTCTGTGAGATCACTGTCTGCAGGGTTACCATTCTGAATTTTTCTTTCTTTATGTGCCTATTGAGACACCTGAGGTCGAGTACAGGCCGCCACTCCCCTGATTTTTTCCCTTGTTAGAAAGTACCTAGAGAAGAATCCCTTCCTCTTTTCATTTGCTGGTACTTAGAAACATAGACAATGACAGCAGAAAGAGACTACTGGTCCATCCAGTCTTCCCATGAACCCTAACAAACCTGGGACCTATAGTCTATACAGGGTTCTAACCCACACTGTCCACTCCCATGCTCCCCACCCTACCACTTTCACCGCGAGCAACCACTAAGCCCTTCATGCTGCCCCAGCCATGTCTGAAACCATTGACAGATCTGGCGCTCACCCCATCAGCTGGCAGATTGTTCCATGGCTCCACCACCCTTTCTGTAAAATAAAACTTTCTCAGTTCCCTCTTGAATCCCCCCCATCAGTTTCCACTTGTGCCCCCACGTTCTTGATCCGCTACTTATGCTAAATAGTTCCTCGCAGTTTACCTTGTTCCTTCCTTTCAGGAACTCAAAGGTCTCCATCATATCTCCCCTCTATCATCTGGCCTCCAGTGAGTACATATTCAGTGCCTTGAGCCGATCCTCGTAAGATCTGCTCTGCTGGCTCTGAATCATTTTGGTCTGTCTATGCTGCTGCACTGTCTCCAGCCTGTCCTTATCTTCCCTTAGGTGAGGACTCCAGAACTGAGCACAGTACTCCAGGTGGGATCTCACTACTTATCTACAGAGAGGTAATAATTCCTCTTTCCTTCTGCTGTCAGTACCCTTTCCAATACACCCCATCATCCTATTTGCCTTACTTTAGACCTTGTTACACTGGTTTGATTGTTTTAGGGAGTCCCTAATGATCACCCCTAGGTCTTTTTTTCTCAGAGGTTATGCACAAAGCTGCCATCACAGAGACAACAAGCCTTTGTGTGAAGCAAATAAAACAAAACTGAGGACAAAAAACACTATGGTTCTCAAAAGAGGTGGCGGAGAAAGTTAGGGAGAAAAAGATAGCATTCAAGAAGTATAAGGAAACACAGAAGGAACAGGACAAAGAATTGTATCAGTTAAAGCATAAGGAAGCAGGGAAGGCAATCAGAATAGCAAAGGCCCAAACCGAGGAAAAGATAGCCAGCTCAGTTAAGAAAGGGGAGAAAACCTTTTATGGGTATGTTGGGGAGCGAAGAAAGGCCAAGGGAAGGATAATGAGGCTTAATAAAGGGGAAGGGTTGGGCAGAGGGTGACAATGAAAAAGCAGGGATACTGAAAGAATACTTCTGCTCAGTATTCGCAAAAGAAGAGGAAGGGAAGGGTACCTACTGTAAACCAAAAAATAGATGCATTCTGGGTAGGGGTATCGATACCAGTCCATTCATGGAAGAAAGGGTCCTGAAAGAGCTCCTAAAACAGAAGGTGGACAAAGCAATGGGACCTGACAGGATTCACCCCAGAATTCTAAAAGAACTAAGGGGAGAACTAGTGGCACCATTGACTACCTTTTTTAACAAATCATGGGAGGGTGGTGTGATACCTGAGAACTGGAGGAGGGTGGATGTGATTCCCCTTCACAAAAGTGGGAGCAAGGCAGAGGCAGGAAACTATAGACCTGTTAGTTTGACCTCAGTGGTAGGGAAAATGATGGAATCACTTCTAAAAGAAAGAACTGGTGAGTACCTAGAGGCCATTAGGGCACTGGACACAAGGCAGCATGGATTCGCAGCGAGAAGGTCATGTCATATGGCTCTAATAGATTTCTTTGACTGGGTGACCAAAGTAATAGAACAGGGAGGGGCTGTGGACATGGAATACCTAGTCTTTAGCAAGGCATTTGATACAGTCCCACACGGAAGATTAATAAACAAGTTAGCCAGCCTGGGAGTGGGTCCCAGGGTGGTAGCTTGGGTAAAAACTGGCCGGACAACAGGACACAAAGGGTAACAGTAAATGGAGTCCACTCTGAAGAAAGGATGGTTACTAGTGGGGTACTGCAGGGTACAGTACTGGGACCGGTTCTCTTTAATGTCTTTCTAGGTGACATTGTGGAGGGACCGGAATGAAAAGCATGCCTCTTTGCAGATGACACAAAGATCTGCAACAGAGTTGATATGCAAGGGGGGTGTGGAAAGGATGAGAAAGGACTTGGCAAGGTTGGAGAAATGGTCAAAAGTATGGCAGCTTAGATTCAGTGCAAAGTAATCCACCTGGAAAACAAAAGCCCAGGGGAAGAGTACACAATGGGGGGGGGGTACTAACAACAACCAAAATTGAAAGGGACCTGGGGGTAGTCATATCAGATGACCTAAAGGTAGGCAGGCAATGTGAGAAGGCAGTAAGGAGAGCTGGGGGATACTAGGATGCATAGGGAGAGGCATCACCAGCAGAAAACAGGAAGTTGTTATCCCTCTGTACAGACAGTTGGTGAGACCCCATCTGGAGTACTGCATGCAGTTCTGGAGACCCCATCTCCACAAGGACATAGGATGGATGTAGTCCAGAAGAGGGCAACTAAAATGATGCAGAGTCTGCACCAGAAACCATATGAAGAGAAACTAAAAGAGCTTAATATGTGTACCCTCGAGGAAAGGTGGGGGGGACATGATAGAAATTTTCAAGTACGTCAAGGAAATCGACAAAGTCCAGGAGGGTAGCATCTTTCAGAAAAAGAGATGTGCGAGAACAAGGGGGCACACTTTGAAGATAGAGGGGAACGGCTCAGGGGCAACGTGAGGAAGTATTGTTTCACAGAGAGGGTGGTGGATGCATGGAACGGCCTTCCTGAGGAGGTTGTGGGGTCAAAAACAGTGGGGGAATTCAAGAATGCATGGGACAGACACAAGGCAGTTCTAGCAGGGGGTAAGAGGAAGTAGGCTGTTAGTTAACTAAGATCTGCAGTTTATCCAATAGGTAGGGAAATGGGCAGACTAGGTGGGCCTAGCGGACCTTATCTGCCGTCAAAGTCTATGTTTCTATGTTACAGCTTTAACCCTCCATCCAGTACTCTGTCCTGGGGTTCTTGTTCCCTATGTGCATCACCTTGCACTTTTTCACATTGAAGTTCAGCTGCCAAACCTGTGACTAATTCTCTAGCTTGTACAAGTCTCTGCATCTCCCTAACCCCCTTCTCACTGTCTGCCGTGACACAGAGCTCAGTGTCGTCTGCAAAGAGACGCATCTTGCCCTGGATTCCTTCTCCCATGTCGCTAATGAACATGTTAAGATATTATCACTTTTATATCATTATTGCATGAGTGTTCTCTCTAAACATGTGATTACATTAATGAATATGTGAATTTGTTGGGTTTTTATGTTTGCCATGCGCACACACCCAAGCGAACGTATTGCAGTAGTACTGCTTTTTGTTGGGTGTGACACTGTTTCGCCCAGTGCAGAGCAGTGTTTTTAGGGAAGCAGTCCATGCCACACCCAATCATTAGGCAGGCTGATCATGACAGAGTTTTTGACTTGCTACGGAAACTTCAGGTATATCAAAAGAAAGAGCCGACCCAATCATAGGTCAGCTCTTTCCTTTTGATGTACGCCTACCCAGCAAGGCAAGCTGATCCACCTTGGTCAGGCCTGAATGTCTGCCAGCTGTAAAGGAAATCATTCATCGATGTCTTTTAGTGGCAGCCCCTGACTGTCTCCCCGTGATCTGGCCCTCCCCAGCCCCCACAACAAACATAACGCCTGACACTGGGGGTGCCTAACCCCAGTGCTGCTAGCTCAGGCAAAACCCCTTGCAGTGTACTGTGCCGCCTCCCAAAGCGTGGTCACATCTTCTTTCTTCTATTTATTTACTCTCCCCACCTCCGACTGTCCTCAGCAACATCCCCCCATATACATAACCTTGATACTGGGGTGCCTAATCCCTCAGTGTTGCCAGCTTGTAGCGGCCCTCCTTGCAGTAATTGTGCCGCCTCCCAAAGCGTGGTCACATCTTCTTTATTTATTTATTTACCCTCCCCACCTCCATGACTGCCCTCAGCAACATCCCCCCACATACACACATTGACACTGGGGGTGCCCAATCCCCAGTGTTGCCAGCTTGTAAGTGAACCCCCTTGGTGCAGTACTGTGCCGCTCCCAAAGCGTGGTCACGTCTTCTTTTCTTTTATTTATTTATTTATTTACTCTCCCCCACCTCCATGACTGCCCTCAGCAACATCCCCCCCCCACATACACAACACTGACACTGGGGGTTGCCCAATCCCCCAGTGTTGCCACCCCTGTAAGTGAACCCCTCACGGTCCAGTACTGTGCTGCTCCCAATGCATGGTCATATCTTTGTTTGTTTTTTTGGTGCCCAATCCCCCAGTGTCGCGAAGGCAAGAATAAAACACATCCATCTACCTTTTTTTTTTTTTTAAACCCTGTGAAAAGAAAACCATTCATTGATGTCTTTTACAGCCATTACTGTACTCCCACCGACCCTACCACTCAGCACCCCCCACCCCAAGCTCTTACCTATCCACCGGAGTCCAATGCCGTCATCTTCTGTGGACCACAGACACATTTTCACACTTCAAAGCCGGACCACGAACTGAAGAAACAGGTATGTGTTTCAGTGTATTTCGATGGGGTTTTGATCTTCATGGCATAACTTGGCCATTTGTGCATATTTTTTCCCAAAATTTTCAACATGCCTCTTTTTTGGGACCCCACCTCATGAACAGTGTCAGTGACATTAGGCAGATCTGTCACATAAGGTGATTTCACTGTCCCTGTGTGAAATAACTTCTTGGGCAGGTGTTGAAAATGTTCTCTGCCCTTGTTCATGAGGTGGGGTCATAAGAAAGCTATGTTGAACATTTGGTGTAAAAACAACAAAGTTATGAGCCTATGTTGAATTTTGCAAATGCAGGCTCGTAACTTCGGTAATTTTCAATATTTTTACCCCAGATTTACAACACAGACATTTCTTTACAGCACCTCATGAATGGCACAGCTGTCATTTTTCAAATCCTGCCCAAAATGTGTTTCTGCGTCCTGAAAGATGATTTTGCGGTCTCTGCGTGAAATCGCCTTTCAGACAGGAGTTGAACATTTTCTCTGCACTTGTTCATGAGGTGGGGTTATAAAGAAAACAATGTTGACAGTTTGGGGCAAAAATATTAAAATATAACAAATTTATGAGTCTACATTCAAATTTACAAACGCAGTCTCATAACTTTGATAATACATAGCCCACACAGTGTACCACAATGCATCCTATACCCCAGGACCCCAGGACGTCTATACCAGTGGCGAACATCCAGCATTGACAAATGCTTGTTAAGCATGTGGTTGGTGACCAAGCACTGCCCCCTGAGGAAGCCTTTTGGGTAGGGGGCTACCTAGGGGTGTTTGGCCATGGTGTCTTTACTCACATATTTAAAATGAAATATTAAGCTATTTTTCAGTAGCGTTGCCGTTTGTGTGCCATATGTTCACTGTTATTTTAAATCTGTTGAAAACTTATGGTAGCACCTTTAGGAGAGGTTGGCATGCACATTGGTTTTGTTTTGTCCTTTCCCTTTACAGAGCATAGTGTCATCTGCAAAGAGACATATCTTGCCCTGGATTTCTTCTCTCATGTCGCTAATGAACATACTGAAAAGGACTGGACCCAGGATGATCCCCATGGCACCCCGCTGGTGACCACCCTTCTCTTCCGATTTGACTCCATTAACCACAACCTTCTGCTGTCTCCCTTCCAACCAGTTTCTCACCCATCTGTGTCTTTTGCTGTACCCAGATCCTTTAGCTTCTTCAGCATTCTTCTGTGAGGCACCAAGTCAAAAGTCTTGTTGAACTCAAAGTAGAGTAAATCCACAGCATGGCCCTACCCACTACCCTCATTACCCAGTCAAAGAATACTATTAGGTTGGTCTGACAAGACCTTCCTGCCATGAACCCATGCTGTTTACTATCTTGAAGTCCACTGCTTTCCAGGTGGTTTACAAGGTCCTCTTTGAGTAATGTTTCCATCAGTTTACTCACAAAAGAGGTAAGACTGATTGGTTTATAGTTACCCGAGTGCTCCTTGTGCCCCCCATGGGAATTCTTACTTCCTCTGTTGCATTTTTTTTTTTTCAGTTCTTTTTCTCACCTTCCCAACCGGAACTCTCTCTGGCTGCTTCACCTGCCATGACCGCTCTCCCGCCCGCTGTGTTCCCCATCATCTTCAAGGACGTTACGACCCCCTGAGGCACGGGAGGGGCGACGGCCCCTGGAGAGGTTGAAGGGGCAGTGGCGGGGAACCAGCGTTGGGCATGTGGTGGCAGTGGCACTGGAGGATCCGTCGCCTATCCGGCGGGAGGGGTATTTTTTCCCCCTTAGTCTCTGTGCTCCGCCCTCCCTCCCCTGCGTGGTGCACATCCCGATTGGCGCACGGCAACCCTGCCGACGTCGGGCCATGGAGATCGCACGCTGTCTAGTGCACGGCAGCACCCCCGGTCTCCACCAGGGGCCGCTGGTGCATCGGACACCCCAGAGCCCTCCCCCTGGGATAGGAGAGCTGCCCAGTGGGCGCTCAATCCGATCCCGCCCCTGCCAGCACCCGAGCTCACTCCCGAACCCGGGTCGCCAGCGTGGCATGAGGTGTTACGTCCAGCACCTCAACCCTCAGCGCCACGAGGCCGGCTTCTCTCTATTGCATTTTGAGACAGCAGCTTTTGAATGCCCACCTGGAGCCGCTACTGTTCTTCTGATTTTGCTCTGTAGATTTTCAGTTTCCTTTCCTTTGGCTATCTTAGAAAGACTAAAGAGAGACCCTTCTCCATCACACTCAGCACCCACTGGTCTGATGTTACAGACTGCCAGTGTTGGAGGTGGTAAGAAAGGTGTTCCCCCTACACACACACACACACACACACACACACACACACACACATGTTCCTGGGGATTGGCGACCTTTAGCTCACCAGGAATTACATTTAGGCTGAGAAGGGTTAGTGGTAGGGACTTGCCTCTTACATCTATAGCCTCTTGCTCTGTTGGAGTCGCTTTGAGTCTGGTATGGCTGGGGCAATACTGCATCTGGTAGAAGTCCTTTTTCATACCTTCCCTTCCATAGGGCCTGTTGAAAACCTTGATTTTCCTTTCCTTTTGGTTTTTAAAAGTTGTCTTATTTTTGTCAGCTTTATCCACGTGATTCTCTGTCTGGTCCCCAAAGAGTGATAGTCCCTCAGATGGGAAATCAACAGCTTTGTTTTGTAAGTCAAATGAAAATCCAGTGGTTCTTAACCGGGCATACTTCCTGGTGGCCACTGCATTTGCTAAACCTTTGTGACAGTGTCACTCTTAACCTGCCTTCCCTTTTTAGGGTTAGTATAAGACAGTTTAAGGTGGGGGTTATATAGGGTTAGGGTTAGTATAAGACAGTTTAAGGCAGGGGTTATATAGGGTTAGGGTTAGTATAAGACAGTTTAAGGTAGGGGTTATATAGGGTTACGGTTAGTATAAGACAGTTTAAGGCAGGGGTTATATAGGGTTAGGGTTAGTAATAAAGTTTAAGGCAGGGGTTATATAGGGTTAGGGCTAGTATAAGACAGTTTAAGGCAGGGGTTATATAGGGTTACGGTTAGTATAAGACAGTTTAAGGCAGAGGTTATATAGGGTAAGGGTTAGTATAAGACAGTTTAAGGCAGGGGTTATATAGGGTAAGGGTTAGTATAAGACAGTTTGAGGCAGGGGTTATATAGGGTTAGGGTTAGTATAAGACAGTTTGAGGCATGGGTTATACAGGGTTAGGGTTAGTATAAGACAGTTTAAGGCATGGGTTATACAAGGTTAGGGTTAGTATAAGACAGTTTAAGGCAGGGTTTATATAGGGTTAGGGTTAGTATAAGACAGTTTAAGGCAGGGGTTATATAGGGTTAGGGTTAGTATAAGACAGTTTAAGGTAGGGGTTATATAGGGTTAGGGTTAGGGTTAGTATAAGACAGTTTAAGGTAGGGGTTATATAGGGTTAGGGTTAGTATAAGACAGTTTAAGGTAGGGGTTATATAGGGTTAGTATAAGACAGTTTAGGGTAGGGGTTATATAACCACTCCAACTTGTGCTTTATATGGAATTTTTCCTCTTTCTACTTGAGTGTTGTTACTTTTTACTTAAAATCAAACATGTTTAAACATTTTGATATTTCACAGTTTTATTAAGATTGAACAGGTACATTTTTTGCTATTGTCATTTTCTTTAAATTAGATCTCAGCTTCAGCTGACCTCTTCAGCGAACAATCCATTAGGGAAAGGCTGTTAGCATGAGACCAGCACAGCATTTTTATTCACAAAAAAATATACCTAAGTTTCAGGGCACCGTTCCACAGGTGGAGATGATGCAAGAATTGTATTAGCTGGTCTAATTATTTAGAAAAAAGGAAGACGCTACCTTAATTTTCCTTCATTCCACCTCCCTCAGTACTTTCATCCACTATACTGGCGCAACACTGACCCCTCACAGTTACCTCTGATCATCCTGTCCGACTGAGAATGTTTTCCTTTGACACAAAAACAGTTCTTGCTGATCAGTATAATCTCTCACATTTCTGCCTGCCTGCTAGCCTGTTGTTTTCACTAGAAATACAGAAGGCTGCTTTCTTTCCAGTGAGGAGCGCCTAGGGACATACCACAAGATAGGGACATTAAGAATAAAAGAAATGTGTTTAACACTTGCTTATAATAAAACCATTCATTGCAATAAGTAGCTCTCCAAAATATACATACAACATACAGGTCTTTCTTAATTTTAATTCATGGTATATGGTTAGGGCTTATTGTGTATGGAAAACGATGGTTTTCCAAATCCTGTTGTAGGACAGTTCAAAGGTCAAAAAAGTTGTTTGTACTATCCTTCTGTCACATCGATAGTACAACAACTTTTGGCCCTTGAGCTCCTACCTGATTGGTGGAAACAGTCTGTGATTAAAAAAATACATTCTAAAATGGCGGATTCACTTAGCGAGCGGTCGGACGAGCAAACAGTTTGGACATGGACTGCCATAATCGGCTCTGTGTGTCCAAACTCTCAATTTTCATTATTTTTTTATAATCTCTGGCACAGTTACAACGAAAGCAGAGTGGAACTGCAGCGATTAATACCGCTATATTCGGGGACGTGACCGGAACAGAGTGTACTGCAGTGAGGAGGACCGGTATCCTGGGGGACGGGACTTGAGCGAGGACCAGTGCAGGAGTGTCAACACAAGGTATGAACCTTGTGTCCATTTTGGGGGAACCATATACTTTAAAAAACAGTGGATGGTTGACTATCCACAACTAAGTCTGTGTTTCCATCTCGGGAGTTGATGATGCCATTGAGACCTCTCGAGCTTCGCTCTCTGGGTCTCTATGACATCATCAACTCCCTTGATGGAAACACAGCCTTGTTGTGGATAGTCATCCATCCACTATTCTATATGTGCTATATGAAAAAATAAATACATTTTCCGTAATACCCATGTCCCACCCCTGCTGTGCTCTGTTGTGGTACCTGCTGTCATGAGTGCACTGTAGAGCACACTGCATCTAACACAACTGCCCAGCAACAAGTTAGTCCAGCATTGGAGAAAGCCGAGAAAAAGTCAAATAAGTGCCGCTCTTTATGTGCCATTGGTCACTGTTAATGGGACCAAGGAGTGTTCATGCACAAGCATTGTGGGAACAAGGTAAATGCTTCAGTACGTTTACAGTTCGGCTTGGTAATCTAGAGGAGCTGCGTAGCATGGCATGATAGGCAGTCAGCCGCTACTGAACGTGCATGACCTACGTTAGCCTGCCTTTGGGAATAAAGGTTTAGGATAATGATGATGGGTGTAAAAAACATAAAATTGGGTGTCAAATATACAGGTATGCTCCATATCTGTTCCCCTGATTCCTGTCCCTGATTGTGATCTAAATTGACCCTACGCACCTTATCTTCTGTTTGCTCTGTTGACTATGTACCTAATTCACAAAATGTGTCTTGCCCCCCGTCTTGTTGACTCCTTGTACCTCACCACAAATGTATAATTGTTGCTCACCTGCTGTGCTGTATTGATGTACCTGTTATACTCTCCCGGGTCGTTCCTGAAAATAGGCATATAACTTGTCTAGTGTACCTACCCGGTAAACAAAAGCTAAATAAATAAATAAATCTCTAAGTTGAGATGTCATCCTTTTGAACCACAGGACAGTTGCGATGCAAAGTTTTTGTGTTGGAAAACAATTTTCTTAGTGGCTGTTACCTTAGCCAGGAGAGTGAGCTTCGGGCTCTATGCATTGCACCACAGTGTTTGATTTTTTTTTTTTCACAAGGATAATCTAATCCTTAGAACTTAGCCACGTTTCTTGTCTAAGGTTGTCACAGAATTCCATTTTACTTCCTGTTTTCCTTTATTTAGTTGTTTAACCAGGTATAGCACACTAAGCTGAAAGCTTTTTTACAGGAGCGACCTGGGAGCACAAGGAGGTTAAGTGACTTGCTCAGGGTCACACAGTATGTAAGTGGAAGCTGTGGGATTCAAACCCAGGTCTGGTCTGCTGGATGTCACCAGATTTGCAGCTCAGAGCCTTAGACCACTGCACTATACTGCCTTTGGCTTCATGCTAAAAGAGAAGAAACTACCCATCACCATTTGGGTATCGAACCATCATAGGGATAGCTCAACAGAACAGAACCCACCATGAGCTCAGTTAAAGTACTGTCACCTATGGAGGTGCCTCTCCCAGGCCTCCCTGTGGCTTAAATGACTGAACCCGATATTCAACAGATTAGTGTGGCACTAACCGAGTTAGCGTAACGCCACACTGACCCAGTAGCGCTAACAATACCACTGCGTCTGTGCAAATGAGGGATCCCTCATACATAATGGCACAGCGGAATATTCAAAAGGTTTTGGTGGGGCAAAACAGCCCCCAGTGCAGCACTGTTTACCATCACCAAAACCCAGCTGTAACACAGCGCTACGCCCATGCCTCCAAAGGCGGGGCAGCTGTATTGCAGCCATCTGCCCATGTCTAGTGGACTCCCCTCCCCAATTGCGCCTGTCATATGTTTATTTCTGAATTCCCTGGTGTCTAGTGGACCCCTTTCCCCAATCGACCTGGTTCCTATTAATATGAATGTTCCCTGGTGTCTAGTGGACCTCGTCCCCCTAATCACCACAGTCCCTACTATTATCAGCATTCCCTGGGGAGGTAGCACTTCCCCCAAACACTGAGTGCCACTAACCCCTACACACCCCTCTGAGTCACACACCCCCACCTGCTGAGGATCACCTGCACTGCAACCCCCTCAACCCGCTAACCTGAACTGCACAGAGCGTGATTGCAAGTAATGTAGAAGCTGTTTGTACATTACTCACAATTGTGCCTCTATGCCAGTCAGATGGCAACCATCTGATGGGGTGAGGAAAGGGCTGTGCCAGTTGCCATTGTTGTCTGCATAACTGGTTACTGGGGTTGTTGAGGTACAGGCGGGGGTCCTCAGCATGTGAGGGGTTGTACCTGGACACGGGGGTGTCGATGGCATCATTGTGGGGTGGGGTGCTAGCTCACCAGGAAAGGTTGATAATAGTAGGAACCAGGTCATCCAGGGGGAGGGGGGCCACTAGACACCAGGAAATTCAGAATAAACATGACAGAGGTGATGTGGCAGTGGGGAGTCCACTAGACTACCAGGGACTCTCTTCAGCTTCTGCCCTGGCATGGGCGCTATAGGGCGGGTGCGCACTTGCAAATGAGCCCATAAAGATCGCGCAAATGGCCAATTAGCACTGTGAATGCCTAGTGGACTGATTTGTGGCCCACAGAACCCCTGGCGTTATCCCTATTAGGACCTATCTGCTGTGGGCCATATGCAATATCAGTGCCACCCATTTTCACTGAGCGCTTTGCTGGCATGACCCAATATTCAGTCAGTTAGTGTGCCCCAGTAATGCACGCTAACTGGCCGTATATAATTCAGAGCTAGCATATGTTATTTTTGATGCTACACCGTGCTATCAGATGGTTCTGAATATGAGGTCCTATATTTCTGTATAGTTTCTGTAGTAATCATTGTCATATGCTTGCCTTGTGCTCTGTCCCAAAGGGACTGTGCACTCATTCCACCATGGGTTTGGCTACAGCTTGAGTTGTGCCTTGCCCCAGGAAGCAGTAGCTGTAGTTTTCATGCCTCTTTGGGGAAACTACCAGTCTCCTTTATATTAACAGAGCCATACTGTATACATTTCTGGGGGTAGGTTGCCATTCTGCCTTTATTTGGAGGTTAGTTTCAGGTATTTTTGCACCGTAAAACTATATTGGGCGAGTTTATTTCAACCCGAGGAGCGTGACCCAATTGCTTGACTTCCGGGTCACGAGCTGTGTTTACTCTCTCCTCTGTGAGTGGGTGAGCATGAGCAGGCGAGCACGTGTTGACGCGCGCAGAGACACGTGTGCATCTGTGCACGTGTCCATCGTGTATGGCGTGCCTGATGGGGTTGACAAAAGATACGGACATACCGTCGGCCACACATGCCTCTTAATTGAGAAAGTGCTGTTGCCTGAGGTATAGTGCTCTGTGTTTCCTCATAGTCTCCTTATATTAGCAGTCCAAACTTGTTTGTGCTGATAGATTCACTACGTAGGTTTCGGTGTTCTAACAGTACAGATAGGCATATCACACTATGGCTGACTCTATCATGACCATGGAGGGGGATGTTGGAATCAAGTGTTTAACATGCAAGATGTGCATTATTGTATCTAATCCCTTTCCCAAACAACCATATGCATGTGCAAAATATAAGGAGGTCATTGAGCTACACTTTGAGCTGCAAATCTGGAGACCTGGGTTTGAATTCCACAGTCCTCACTTGCATTACTATATGATCCTGAGCAAGTCACTTAACTTTCTTGTGCTCTCAGATCGTACCTGGACTCAAGCTTCAGCTTAGTGTACCTCTCCTGGTTAAAATATTTATCAACTATATGTGTTTCCCATGATGTGATGTCATTTCCTGTGTCTATGATTTAGAAAATGGATGCCTGCAGCTATAAAGGGAGGGGCAACTGATTGGGTTATAATTCTGGCCCAAAACGTGTTACAGGTTCAGTCAGTAGCTTATGTAAAGCAGATTTCCATTGGTAACAATACTGGTTAATTTAATCCTAGATGGATGTTTCCCTTTAAGTAATAGCTTTGACCTCCTGTGTGATTCCTCAGTAACTTGCTCTCCCAACCCAGTGGATATGATCACTTCCTCTGAAACAAGTCAACCTTGTATAGTAGGCACTACCTTGGGACAAGATTCTGTTGCTACCCCTGTCATTTCTGACAATAGTTCCACTGTCCCCTTAATAATACAGTCTGCATCCACCTTACTGGCCCCTGTGTTGCCTTCGACACCTGTTGGTTCTGGCATGGATATTAGCCCCCCCACTAGATAATCGACAGCTGTTTATTCTTGGGGATTCTATGATCAGACATCTCGACAGGGCTACATGTAATGATGATGAGTACAATTGGGCGTGCACTTTCTATAGGGGAAAAATATCTGATATTACTTGTATGGCTAGTGATAGCTTACATAATTCTGATATGAACCCACAAGTGATCGTACATGCCGGTACAAATAACATCTATGGCAACTCAGCTCGTTCCATCAAGGAGGAGTGAGTAGCTCTGACTAATATGCTGGTCTATCTCGATTATGACATTCACTTGTCTGAAATTCTGCCACATCCTGAAGCATCTGAATCTATTAATAATAAAATTAAGCACATTAATGAATGGCTTCGTAAATGGTGTAGTCACCAAGATATTAAATGCATTACACAGTGGGAGCTTGAAGGGAAAGCTGAGTTATTTTGTGGAGATGGTCTTCATCTGAGCAGAAGGGGAAACTCCCTCTTGGGTATAAAATTCTCTAAAGTAATAAATCATAATTTAAACTAGTATCTCGGGGGGAGTGGACAGCTGCTGCCGCCACTCTGAACACTAACCTTGGCAAGCCATCCCAGTCCAACCCCTCTCATTTACATTTTTTAAGTCTTAATGCCAGACGTCTAAATAATAAACGGGATGAACTAAAAACAAGAATGGCATTGGCAGGTACTAACATAGCCTCCGTAACAGAAACATGGTGAGGCACCAAATCAGCCTGGGACCACCATATACAGGGCTATAAAATCTTTACGTATAAACATGAAGGTAAAAAGGGGGGTGGTGTGGCACTTTTCATAAGTGATTATTTAGACAGTCTGGACATTACAGCCCAAATTAAAAAACATGCTCTCCCAACGGAGACGGTTTGGGTTAAGATAACTCCAGTCAGTTCCTTGCCACTGATTCTGGGAACCTGTTATAGGCTCCAAACTCCACGTCTGAATATATGGAGGCCATTATTCATGATATAGGAACTGCCTGTGAACTAGGCAACATTATGGTAATGGGGATTTTAATCTTAATGATACTGACTGGCGTAATAACCTTGTCAAACCCGAAAATAGCAAAAAAAACTCCTGTGCACAGTTCCGTTTGAAACAAAGTGTCTCCTTTCCTACGAGAGGCTGTAATATACTAGACCTAGTGCTACATGATGACACCCTCGGGGTCCAAGACTTGCATGTAGAAGCTCCGCTTGGTAATAGCTGTCACAAACCCACTCAGCAGGTCAGCCCTCTACTCCCAAAGTGCCAACCTCCGAGCGCAGTCTTGTGAACAGTTTACAGAAACTGGGTAACCCTCCTGTCTGTTTTGTGGGTTCAAATCAACCTTTGGTCTCAAGTCTTGGAGGGATTCAAACTGTGAACCTCTTGCTAGCGTACCCAATGCACAGGCTCAGATAATTCTGTCTTCGGGGGGGGCAGATATCTTTGCCTATGGGCACCTAACCAGGTGTACAGAAATGAACCCTTAAAAACTGTAATAAAAGACCTCAGATTAAAAACGCTTACCTTTTTCCAGTTTGGTATCACCATTCAAGCATATGTTCAGTGTCTGCTTTTACCATATATACTCTACTTGTAAAAGGAAAGAAATCAAAGACAGACCAAGTAGGCTCTAAAAATAGAGTTTTACTAAAACAGAAACAAAATATGTAAAACATAAAATACCGAACCAATATCACAAGAACCATACAAATCTTTTAAAAGAACAAGATTTAAACAGTGCAATTCCTACTACAGTGCTTAGATTTGTCTCTCTCTCTCTAAATACCTGCTTAAAGTGCTCATAGATGTTTCTCTGTTAGAGTCTAGATAGAAGTGTCTCTCTGAAGTAAAACAGAATATTCCTTAAAGAAAACTGTGTTTGCCAACCCCTTTGTGTGAGGTCACCTAGCTCCTCCTCTGTCAGAATATATAAAAAAATATATCTATACAAAAACAGGATGTCTTTTCAAAGTATTAAATTCTGTAATCCTCAGCACAACTCATTTTCTGTTTTCAAATGACATTGCTTTGATCTGTGAGCAGTATCCCCTCTCACACAGACACCAAAGCATTTATGATTTCAGTGTACTAAACCTGGTTTCCCCCTCAAAATGTCATAAAAGGGATACTGATTTCCCTCTTAGCAGTCAAAGCTATAATTAACTTAGAAAAGTCTGTAATTAGCTTCTGGCCTTCCATGTAACACCTTGTATCTGAAACCTGTGTGTGTGTGTGTGTGATCTCACATGCTGTTTCAGCATTTCTAAAGAGAGACAGTCCATAACCCATTTTTATATTACAAAAAATGATACAGTGATCAGAACCAGCTAAGTGTCACAATAGCGACCATAATACCATCACTTTTAAATTACAGTGTAAGTGTCCAGTTGACTCTGAAACAGCCAAGATCCTCATGTATGATAGAGCTAATTTAATGGAGGTGGAACACACTTTGGGTCTAATTGACTGGAATAAAAAACATGCAGATCTCCCTATACAAGAATATTGGGACCTATTGTATAACACTTTATTGCATAATTAAAGATAGGTTCATGCCCTGTAAGGAAAAATATACTAAAGGGAAACTTAATTCAAAATGGCTTGATAAGTCCATTAAAAGACTTATTAAGCTAAAAAACAATAAATATGTAAAATATCTAAAATCAAAAATGCCCGAAAGCTGGACATTTTATCTTAAGGCTCAAACAAACTGTAAAACCGCCATTAAAAAGGCAAAGAGAAAATGGGACTTTAAACTAGCAAAGAATGCTAATAAATCCAACAGTAAACATTTTTTCTCTTACATAAATTCATTACAAAAACCTAAATGTAAGGTTGGACCTATCAAAGTAAACAATATAGTTATTCAAAACCCTAAAGATATGGCCAGTATAAACAACTCTGTAAAATTTATACAGGTACCATGTCACCTCGGACTGGTCCTGTACATTTTAGGGCACCCCCTATTACCTTTGCGAGTAAAGATATTGCTGATAAATTACTTTTACAGAAAGGCAAAACTTGTATGGGACCGGATAATATCTCTGGACATTTTTTATATCTACTGACTGACTGCTTAGTGTTTCCCCTAAAACTCTTATTTGAGTCATGTCTGTTAAAGGGCTTTGTACCAATTGAGTGGAAAATAGCAAATGTCATTCCCATTCATAAAAAAGGTGTTAAATCAGACTGGGAAAACTAATCGACCTATAAGCCTCACACCACCATTATGTAAAATATTTGAAAGTTTGGTTAAAGACATTCTAGCTCCCATTTTGAGTAAATCTGGTGTTGAACAGCATGGGTTTGTTAAAAGTTGAAGCTGCTTGACTAACTTGATGAGTTTTTATGAAAATATCAGTCAGTTAGCGGACACCAAGATATTGTGTGACATTGTTTTTATAGATTTCAGCAAAGCGTTTGACGTTATGCCACACTGGGCCTTAAACATCATTAGAAAATCTAAATATTAATAATTATATAATTACGTGGATTTATAATTGGCTTACTAATCACACACACAGTGTGTTATTATTAATGGTCAACTATCTAAAGTTGGCTATATCACAAGAGGTGCACCTCAGGGATCAGTGCTCGGCCTATGTTGGTTTCAGGCCTTCTTTTCTGATCTCGCTACTACTTGTCTTTCCACATCCACTAAGTATGCGGATGATATTAAAATTGGAGGACCTTGTGCTAATGATGATGATTCTGACACTATTCAACGTGATCTGGATAAAATCTCTGCCTGGGTTATTGCTTGGGGCATGAAGCTCAATAATAACAAATGTAAGGTAATGCACCTTGGCCCTAGGAATCCTATGAGAACATATGTCGTAAGAAGTTACCCCCTTGTGTCTACCACAAATGGAAAAGATCTAGGGGTAACAATCTCTTACAATATGGAGTATGCACATCATATAAATGAGTCAGTTAACAAAACTAATAAAGTTGTCTGGGCCATCAGATGCAACATCTGTACCAGGGAATCGAAGGTAATGATGCCTCTGTTCAGGGCCTATGCCAGACCACATCTGGAGTATGTGTCCCAGCTCTGGTGCCCTTACAAGAAGTCCCATATCAATCAGTTAGAAAAAGTACAGCAAAAATTTACCAAACACATCAAAGGAATGTACAAAGTACCATATAAGGATAGATTAATTAACCTCAGTTTATTATCATTAGAGACTCGCCGGTTACGTGAGGACTTACTGTTTCTTTATGATATTATTCAGGACCCAGCCTTAATGTCAGATCTTGGATTACAATTCAAGGACAATACACATGATACCAGAGGTCACCCACTTCAGTTAGTTGGAAAGAACTTTAACTACATGAGAAGAACATTTTTCTTCACCCTACGGGTAATCAATCCCTGGAATAAATTGCCACTCAACATTATTATCAGCAAAAACAGAATGGAATTTAAAGCAAGATTGGATGTGTTTTTACTATCTGATATATCGTTATCATATTATGACTTCTGACTAGTATGAGGGCAGCCATGGGCCTCTGGCTCTCTTGCTCTCTCTGAACCTTAGTATGAACATATGTGGCAGCCTCTAGGTCCATTCCCTTCGCTGAACTCTGCAAAGCAGCTACATGGGTATCCACCCACACTTTCTCTTACCACTACATTGCTGATCTCCAGTCCCATAAAGACACAGATTTGTGGTTCTGCTGTATTGAAGAGCTTGTTCCTCAAATAGCTCCAGTACTTTCCTTCTTGCAATGTGTTTGGCTGTGTAAGAATCCTCTTTAGAAGAAATGTTTTTTCACCTATAGCAGCATTTCTTCCAGAGTTATTCATCTGTAGCCACACATTGCTAATCAACCCATCCTCCCCTGTCTGGCCTATTTGGGTATGGAGTACTTTATTGTACTATTTTAGACATCCTGCAGTGTTGGAAAACTGGCTGAGGGGAAGAACGTAAATGGTACTGGTTAACTGGGAGTTTTCAGAAATAAATTAAGTAACAAGCAGACTAACACAGTGGTCAGTGCTGAGCTAGGTCCTTTTCAAAGTGTTCATTTGTGACATAGGGGATGGCATCAAGGGCAAGATATACCTTTTCACAGGTGACCCAAAGATCTGCACAAGGGTGGGCACAGAGGAACGGATAAGGAAACTCAGGGAGGATCTCGGCAGGTTGAAGAGCTTAAGCTAAAATGTGTAAGGTGATGTACATTGGGAAAGGGAATCCAAGAATGCAGTACGAAATTGGGGATGGGGTTGCTAGAAAGCACTATGGAGGAAAAGGACCTACAGGTCACATCCATATCGGAGAGCCTTAAAAAAAAAAAAAAGCACATTTTAACAGAGCCGTTCATAAGTCAAACATGATGCTTGGATGCATATTGAGGGGGATAAGTAGTAGAAACGAAGAGGTTCTTTTCCCATTGTACATGTCACTGGTACGACCACACCTGGAATACTGTGCAAGGTACGGAAGTCCACATCTGAGGAGATAGTGCAGCACAGTGTAGGCAGTAGAGTGCAGGGCAACCAATATCGTCCAGGGACTAGGGGGTCAAGACTTATGAGAGGAGGCTGCAGGACCCTCGAGAAAAGGAGGGAAAGGGGTGACATGAGCACAACATAGAAGTTCAGTATGTGCACGGCATAAATAGGGTGAATGTCAAGGAACTTTTCTTCTTCAGCTCAAATAGAGGGGCAAGGAAACTCACCTTAACTTGTTGGGGGGCGGATTACAGAGGGATGATGGCAAGCACTTTTTCACAGAAAGAGCAGTGGACAAATGGAACACGTTGCTGGAGGCAGTGGTTTGTCATATCAGTGAGACAACTTCAGGCAGGGCTGGGACAGCTATATGTAGTTAGAGAAAGGGTGGCAGAAATAAAGGGGCAGGTGGCCACTAGGGCCAGTGCAGACTAGTTATGTAGGATGGGCAGACTAGACGGGCCTTTTGTTGCTTCACCATCTACATATTTATGCTTCTTATTCCTGTGAAAAAGATCTGATGGTCAGAGGGAACTGTATGAAAGGAGGCATGCACATGTTTGCGGTTTAAATCCGATTGGATGATATTGGATGCAATCTGTGTGGCTATAGATGAATACCTCTAAAGAAACTGTTACAGGTGAGTAACCTCACTTCCTTCCTTGGGACCAATAGATGATTTAAGCAATAATTCTTTGATTACATCTCATGAAGAAGGGTCACACACAGTTTCAACCTCCTTTCATTTGTTGTTACTGCTTTTTCTTGCATTTTCTTATCTGTATTGACCTCATGCTCCAAAATGTCATTTATTTATTTAACAGATTTTAGGATTACAACCTTTGAGTCAGGGACTGATTTACAAAGGCTCCACATCAGTAAAAACAAATGTAACCAATAGGTGGTGCTATCCCAAGGGCTACTTACCCTGCTTGCTTGGCTAGTAGCAGGTTAAAGGGCCTGAGTTCTGAAACGGGTGCCTCCACCCAGAGATCAAGCTTGGTAGTGGTCAAGCTAACCTGGGTACAACCCCCCGGGACACTGTAACCCAACTCTTTCCTCTCTAGTGACCTGAACACTGTACAATAATCACTTTCACAATACCCCTGGTACACCACACAAGTACCCACACTGTTTGCACTTACCACCAGGGCTGGTTGCTCTGGCTCGACCCTGGGAACCCCCTGTAAAACAAGGTCATACACAGCAAATAGCAACAGTACAGTACTTTGAGCACAAATTGGAACCACAGTCAGATTACATGCAGAAAAATTTAGATCTGATTTATTTAGGGGACTTGAACAAGGGAAGGGCAAAATCAGGTTAATTCGTTTAAAGGTTATATCACTCAAGCAGTTATGCATGCACTTTGAGTCCCCGCACACAGTCCACCTCTGGGTACCCAGGTGGAGAAGAGATGGGCTAGTCAAGACCGATGCCTGGGATTGCAGCTGGTTGGGGCCCTGTGATGGAAAACACAACATGCACAGTACACAATATTTGTAATCCGGAGCCAGAGGGCTCAGTTCGAAAAGGAAATGAAACAACAAGACAATCAGTTGACACACTCAGATTAAGCTGTTGTTGCAGGGAACTACCCTGGTATTTACTCATGATACCCAAGACTGGACACAGGCTGGACGAAAATCAAGACTGCAGGTGGTTAATCTGGAATGCCAGGAGAAGCATGGCCCACATGAGTTGCAGAGGCGTTGTTCCTGTTCAAGCGTGGAGCAGGGGGGGTGATCCCCAGGCAGGTCACTCGTCGATGGCTTCTCTGTGCAGTGGGTAGTCTGGCTGGGCCAGTCTGGCAAGGCCCAGACCGCATGGAGACAAATTTGGATGCAGTCCGTTTTGGGCTGGATACAACTTCCAGCAAGCAGAACACAGTTCACACAGTGGGGGACTAACTCACAACCCACTAGCAGCTCATAGCACATTTACATGTAAGGGAATTCTACTGTACCAGGCAAAGTGCTCCCCGGTCACAATTGTAAAGTCTTTGCACACACCAGGAGCTTAGGAGTAGCTGGAACTCCTGACAGGTCGGTCGCATTCAGCAAAATCTTCGGTCTTCTTCAGGTTGAGCCTGGCCCACTTCAGTAGCTTACTTTAGTCACACAAACTTGGATCTAGTCCAAAATAATTCTCTTCTCTCCCTCTCAGGAGCAGCACACAGACATGCAGGCCAAAAACTTAGCCTTTTCAGAGTTCTCCCATGCGAATCCACTCTGGATTGCTGCTCAGAAACACTTTAGCTCCTTCTTGCTCAGCTTCCAGCTTAGTTCTAACTGAAAACTGCAAGCAGCCTGGGACTTCCCCAAGATCCAAAAGATTTGGTTGGCTGATTTGGTTGTCAGTCAAAGCAAAAGCTCCCCCTTCAGTTGCAAAAAAGGTGCAAAAAAGCTCCAAACTAAAGTTCCCACAGACTTTGAATTCAGACAGCTCCTGTAGTCCGGTTACATTTTAGGACCCACCAGTACTGTTTGGTCCAGTTTGCAGTCCAGGACCAAGATAGTGGAGACAAACAAAACAGTCCTTGCTACAGAGAAAGCAGGTTAGACAAACTACATTATCATTATCACTCTAAATGATTTTCAGTAAATAGTTAACATCTTTCAACAGAGCTCCCTCTCAGATTACTTAAGCTGCAATTAGGCAGCTCTTAAAGAGACAGTACACAGAGGCTATGCAGGCTCTGGTAATCATTTTAAACTGCTAAAAATGCAGGACACCAGCCTGGCAGTGAGCATTTAGGCAAGCTCCAGAAAGACTTTTTGGGAACCCCCATTTGTAGGGGGGTTACAAAAATACAAACACTTAATACATATAGACATAGAATGACAGCTAAAGGTTACAGTTTTTTCAGTTATACAGTATTGCAGAATCAAGATCAGCTATACATTGCACTGAACATGTTACCGAGAGCTGTATGTTACAGTTTTCAAGAGAACAATAAGTTTGCTGATAGAGGGAGGGAGTAACAGGTTTGATATTTACAGTGAAGTAGAAAATTAGATATCTCATGAGTGCAGCCCCTAGCCCTATCGGTAGGAGCTCAGTGGCAGGATGGTCCTGTAAGATGATAGATAGATGACCTGGCACTAACTGGTACATTAGTAGTGCTGTGAAGTGAAAATGTGCTCTTTGAGGGCTGACTTGAAAGGTCCTAATTTGGAGATGGAGGAGACGTCGGAGGGGAGTTCGTTGTACCAGACTGGGGCCCTGTGTGGGAATGACCTTTGGGCTAAAGAAGTTCTAACCCTCGGGATGGACCACACCTGTCAGTTGGCAGTGCGGGTGTTCACCGAGGTGTGGGAGAATAGGAGAGAGGTAGAAACCCTCAAGGGGATAAGCCCCAGGTGTATTTTCTTTGTGAGGAGGCATGTTTGATAAAATAGCCTTTCATCCAGAGTAAGGAGATTTGTCAGGGCATATAGGGTACAAGTATAGGTACGCTTGTCTGCCCTGAAGAGGAGTCTGCACACTTTGTTTATGGCCAGGTGGATTTTGTTGAGGGCTGTGTGGTCAGCAGCCGAGTAGATAGTGAGCCCATAATCAACTAGGGAGAGGATTGAGGAGGTGACAGCCAGATTAAGGGCTTCCGGAGGTAGGCAATCCTTGCACTAATACAATAGGCCTAAAAGGACATTTATGGCTGATGAGAGTGTCAATGTGTGAATGGAAGGAGAGGCTGGAATCAAATGTAAGGCCCAGGTATTTATATGTATGGACCTGTTCTAGAGGAAGGAGAGAGTGGGAGAGGATTGTTAGCTGCACATTCTTGGCCTTATTCTGTCAGTGGGTAAAGAGCTTGGTCTTTGTCTTTTTTACATTGACCACAAGTCTTTGATCTGTGAACCAGTTTTCAGTCTGATTAAATGCGTGTTGGAGGGAAGACCAATACTGTGGGATCTGGGTGCAAGGCAAAAAGAACCGTGTCATCCGCATAGAGTAGTAGGTTGCCGGAGCAGGAACTGGGCAAGGTGTTTAGGCAGAAGCTGAATAATAGAGGGCTGAGGATGGAGCCCTGGGGATCCCCAGAGCGGACTGGCAGGGTGGTTGAGAGGGTGTTGTTTATTTTGACACATTGTGATCTGGCTGTAAGGTAACTGGTAAACCAGGAGATGGGTCCTTGGGACAGACCTATGTAGCAGAGTGTGTTAAAGAGTAAGGGGTGGGAGATTGTATTAAAGGCCTTTGACAGGTCAATGACGACAGCTCCAGCTAGGTGTTTTCTATCCAGGGCAGAGTGAATAAAATTAGAGAACTCAGTGAGAGTCATAGTTGTACTGTGCCCAGATCTGAAGTCATGCTGCTTCCACAAAAAGTAGGTTATGAGCAAGCAGGTACTCAGTAAGTTGGGTGGCTATAATTTTTTCGAGAGCTTTCGAGAGTGGTGGGAGAATGGATATGGGATGGTAGTTATTGGGGGAGGTGCTGTCACCACTAGTCAGTATTGGGGTGACTGTGGCAGTCTTCCAGGCTGCCACAAACTGCCCCAGACTTAGGGAGTGGTTAATGACGTTAGTCAGTGGGGAGAAGACTGTATCTAGTACTAGATGTAGGATTCTCATATCAAAAGAATCTTTGCAATAGGAAGAGCCACTGGGTGCTTTCATGAGATAAAGCCTTGCCTCATTCGTAGAGTTCACCCTGAGATAGAAGGGGGGATGCTGGGTGTTAGGGGGCGGGGTTGCAAGATTGTGGTCGAAGAAGTTATTTGGGAGTACTGCACTAAGGTCAGAGAATGATGAGTTGAGGCAGTTGGTAATGGCCAGCGGGTCGGTGGGAGGGACATTGTTGACAGTTAGTGGGGGGGGGGCCGGGATTTGTCATTGAGTTCCTTGACATTGTCCTAGAACAACCGAGCATTCCCCCAGGAGGAGGCAAGAGTCATTTTGTAGTAGCCCGATTTGGCCTGTGTAATGGCCCAAGTGCATCTGTTACAAGCCGCTTTATAGGCTTGCCTGTCCACCTACATGCTGGATGCAACTGCTTTATGCCAAAGATCATCTCTGTGCTTTAGCTGTTGGAGCAGTGCAGGCGTGACCCAGGGGGCATTACGTTTCTTGGATTGCACTTTTGCTAGTGGGGCATAGATGTCACATGCTTTATTAAAAGAACAAGTGAAATAATCAAGGGTTTCATCTATAGTAGGGGCCCGGGAGATGGGGGACCAATCCCATTGAGTTAAGTGTTTTCTTAGTTTTGTGAGGCCTCTGGGTCGGAGACGACACCGGGCAATATAGTTTGGTTTGGGTTTCTGCTGAAGACATGACCAGGAAAAGAGGATAGGTGAGTGATCACTTAGGGAGTCCAAAAGGACCACCAGGTCAGAGATTATGTGGGGGGTTGGTGAGGAGAAGGTTGATCAGGGGTGCTAGAGCCATTAGTGGGGTTCACCCTGGTAGGTTGGTTGACCAGCTGGGTCAGGTCCAGCTCAGCAGAGGTGTCCTTGGCATGGGAAGCCGAACTGGCAAGCCAGTTCACATTAAAGTCTCCAATTATGATGTGTTCCGTTTCGGGGGAGGGGGGAGCCTGAGATGTAGTTAGCAAGGGATTGTATAGCAGGAGCTTGGTTTCTTTGGGGGACATATGTGACAATAAGAGTTACAGGGGCTCTGGAGGAATCTGGAGTAAGTTTTAATGATAAGGTTTGGGCACCATGGTCTAGTGGAGGTGTTGGAAGGGCATGGCATATCATGTAGTCATGGATGTACACAGTACACCCCCCACCTCATTTGCCCACTCTGTCGGCTCTGTGAAGAGTGAAGCCAGGGATGGTGAACAAGGAGTCAGGTGTATTTTTGGAGAGCCAGGTTTCTGTGAGGACTAGCACAACTGACTGCTGTTGCAGTATCCAGCAGTGGAGAACTGCTGTCTTTTTGAGTAAGCTGCAGATAATCATTGCCGCTATTCTAAGCCCGCGGTGTGAGAGACTAGGGCTAGGTGAGACGGGACCCAGATTAGGATGAACATTTCCTGAAATTAGTAGGAGTATGGCAAAGACTCTGAGGAGAGCAAAAGATCGTTGCCTTATTGTCAAGGATAGCTGCTGCCTAGTTATAGTGCGGGTAGCACATGGGATGGCCAGGGTGATAATGGTTGGAAGGGATCGGAATGTGATCCAGCATGGAGGTTGATGGTGGCGCGTGACTGCACGGAGATATGTGGGGGGGGATGGGGGATGCATGACAAGCAGTGGCAGCGTGGGTGGCAGTCGGTGATGGCTCATGAGGGTGGGAGGTATGGGAAGAAGGCTCTTGAGGGGAGGGCTGAGGAGTCCAAGAAGTAGGATAGTAAGAGCGATTAGTAGGAGCCTGGGTGGTCCATGTGACAATGGGTGCCCAGCAAGTGGCGATAAGGGGGCAGTGGCCCAGTGTCGGTATAAGGGGGGTACTCTGATACCCATAATTGTGGTGGTCCCTGTGGCACAGTGGTAGGGTGATGGACTATGGGTTTGTTAGGGTGTAGTAATTTGCTTAAGGTAAGAAGGACCCAGGATGAGAAGTGTTATGGGGAGAGCAGTGGGAAGAGGTTTGCAACCTCCAAGAGTCATTGCCCTCTAGTGGCTTTGCAGTATAATTTGCCAATGGAAAAGTAGACACAAAAAGGAAAAAGCTAGAAAAATTAACAGTCCTGTTCCACTAAACAGTTGGTACTGGTAAACTCAGCATTAGCAGTTCTTGTATTAAAAAGAGACAGCTCAGGAAGGGTAGAGTCAAGAGCCAATAAGAGAAGGAGTAATAGTGTTATGCCTAATCAGAGCTCAGGAGCAGTAGTAGTGCAGCCAAATGGCCTGAAAAGCAAAAAGCGCCAAGTCCAATCCCGTTGGTCACTGTGGGCTGCTCTTCAAAATGTGTCCCTGGTTGTAGGCCAAGAGGCAGGCGGGTCAGTGCAGAACAATCGAAGGGTTCAGAGCAGCTCCTGCGGGTCGCAGGAGCAGGCAGTCACCCGTACCAGGCAGGCTGCCTGGTTGTAGGCCAAGAGGCAGGCGGGTCAGCGCAGAACAGCCGCTGGGTTCAGAGCAGCTCCCGCGGCTTGCAGGAGGAGGCAGTCACCTGTACAAGGCAGGATGCCTGGTTGTAGGCCGAGAGGCAGGCGGGTCAGCGCAGAACAGCCGCTGTGTTCAGAGCAGCTCCTGCGGCTTGCAGGCGGAGGCAGTCACCCGTACCAGGCAGGATGCCTGGTTGTAGGCCGAGAGGCAGGCGGGTCAGCGTAGAACAGCCGCTGGGTTCAGAGCAGCTCATGGATTACTCCTTGCTGAATATGCTCCACATGTTTAGTCAGGGTTTGTGCCAAATCCCAATTATTCTCAAATTTATCTTAGCTTTATATAGCTTTAATAAATCATCCAAGTCTCCTGCAACCTCTCTTAGTCAGAAAATATTGATTGCGCTTACTCGCTTTGCTGTTCCAACTTTGATCAACCCAATTGAGGTTATCATTGATATTATTTCTAATAATGTTACACATCTCATTTTGTACTGTTCCTCCTGTAATTATTACCCCATCACAAGCATTCCTCTTCAAAATCTGATTTCTTTAGATTCTTCAGGTTTGTCTGCACTCCTTTTTTCTTTCCAGGCATACATTTTTTTCAGGTAATCCTGCATCTTCGACTGATAGTCTGCATCAGATTTCTGAAACACTGTTGAGTCATCCACATATTTTATCATACTATATAAAAATAAATAAAATACTACCTTCCCGTCTATCTGCAGCTCATTGTTAGCACCCAAAAAGGATATGCCCTAGTCGTGTCCCCCGAGGGACCCTTCCCCTCCCACATTCTGAAAATGAATCTTTGAATTCTTTGAGACTTATCAATTAGAAGTTCCTTGCCCTGTCTGATTTGGGGGGAGGGGAAGGGTGTCAGAGTCTCTCATATCGCACACATTGGTGAAAACTAAAAACCTCCCTCCCACCTCTGCCTTCCTTCTCTCACGCTTGACAAATATGTATACATTTCACAATTACATGTGCAGTGTAGCTCCCTGCATGGAAACTAAACTGATTTTGAGCAATGATTTATTGATATCGTCATTAGACATCTTGAGCTAAATCTGTCATATACTTTCCCTATTATTAATTACATTGGCCTTAGATCTTTACTTATTCATGTTGGGGTACGCTTCATTTAGGAAGAGGAATTACATTTTCCATCATACTTCTTAGCTGCCCCGCATCATGAGGGACATCCCTCATTTCGTCCCTTAGAATTTCTCTGTCTGGTTAAGGTGCTGCACACAGAGACACGGTGTAATCTCAGACTTCAGAGGAGACATTCATAACACTCTGTAATGCCAAATGAAAATGTAGCTTTGCACAAATAAAAACACCAGTTTCCACTGGCCCGTTGGTGCAGCGGCACTGCTGCCACTTGTGGCGCTGATGATCCAGGTTCAGTAGTGAACTCTGCGGCATCAGAAGGTCGGACAGGGAGAGGAGGATCAGCTGCTGCTGGACTGCTCTTGTGCTCTGGGGAAGGTGGGTTACAGGACCCAGCAACATTCCACCACCTACCGATGGCTGGGGTAGGTGCCCTGGGGACTGATGCTGGTGCAGAGATTGGCTGAAGGACAGACGTCTGCACGCTGAGCACAGAAGCCCACCTAATGTGCAGTGACACCATTGCACGTCTGCAGAGCCAGGGGACTCCGCAGGCAAAAATCCTCTTGGCTCTTGCACTGTGATGCCCTGGCCTCCTTCCCTCAGACCCGAATGACACCCAAAGCATCTCTTCAAGGACAAAAGGTAGATGTTGGTCTCTCCCCCTTCCCCCTGGGAAGAACTCTGCTGTAGTGGGCAAGCCACTGGCCTACCCATGCGGGCAGTGACTAGGAAGATGCCAGGTGTGGGAAGGAGTGGCTCAGAGGGCAGCTATGGGGTAGATTCCAGCCGCATCCAAGGAGCATAAACAGAACTGGAAAAAAAGATCACCATTTTCCACAGTATATTTATTTATTTATGACTTTGGTAACCAGGTAGGTGCACTGATCCCAGGAACCGTTTTCAGGCATGACCTGGGCATGTAACGTGGTGCAGAGGACAAAATCAGAACAACAACACGTAGCAGAAGAGCAAGTAATACAGCGTAAAAGGTTACAATAGAACGTTTGAAAACACATGAAGTGGCAGCAGTTAGAGGACACAAATAACAGGAGCAGTGCAAAATAAGTCTCAGTGTGTTCTGGATAAGGAAGTACGAGGACCTACCAGGCTAAGAAGAGCAGTGCTGGGTGGAAAAGAGAGCTGTCAAGAACCTGCAGGTTCATTTGAGGTACACCAGAGGCTAAAAGTGACCGGTCGGTAGGTGTGGGGGGGTGAGCCAGAGAGAGGTGGGTGGACAACAGTTGAACAGAAAAGGATGGGGGGGTGCCAGTCAGGAAAGCAGTGGCAGGTGGACGCCAACAGGAGCCAGTCTTTGAGGCAAGTCTTGAATTGGCTGTGGGTGTTGATGGTGCGTAGTTTGGCAGGTAGTTTATTCCATAATGTGGGGGCTGCCACAGGCAGGGTTCTAGTGCCCATATTTGTGGACACCCTGAGGATTTTCGGGGGGGATACTGGTGGAGCTTAGGCAGCAGTGCGAGGTTTGGATGGTGAGGAGGGGTGCGAGAGGGGATTCCTGGCCAATACAGATGGCAGAGTCAATCAAGCAGTACAGGGCGAGATCAAAGCAGCCTTGTAGCAGGAGCCACCCTAGTGAATTGTAGAGTACACGGTGGTGAGTGGAGAAGGGGGCCAACAGGGTGAACCAACGGGCACTGTTGTAGGCTGTGGAGAGTTTGGCCATAGTGGTTGCAGAGGTCCTGGAGTAGATAGGAAAGCAGTAGTCCAGGATAGGTAGCAGGTTTCCCTGAATGATGGCGAGACAGGCCTCAGGGGGGAGGTGTTGCCGGAATCTGTAGGCAGTACCTAGTTTTTGGTGAAATCTTAGAACCAGGGAGCTTATGTGCTCTGCAAAGCAGAGGGAGGGGTCAAGCACAACTCCTAGATATTTGAAGTGCTTGACCTCATCCAGGCCATGGCCATCGGGGTTGTGATGATTAGGGGGGAGTTAGATATGCATTTAGTTAAGAAGGGCTTAGATCCGAACAACACTGATTTTGTTTTTTTGGCATTGACCAGAAGGAGGCTGTCAGAAAACCAGTTGCAGCCAGGATATAGTTTTGTGAGAGGGCTGCAGAGATGAGGGCAGGAGACTTTCTGTTGGATAAGAGCACGAGGTCATTGGCATATAGGAGTGAGTGACAGCTGAGACTCTGCTGGAAGGGAGTTAACAAATAAGGAGAAAAGGAGGGAGCCCAGGATGGAGCCCTGGGGGACCCCTGTAGAAATAGGTAGGGTGGGGGCACGGGCCAAGCCAATGTACACAAACTGTGAGCGCCCTGTGAGGTAGCTTTTGAACCAGGCAGTGACCTCCGGAGAGCAGCCAAGGTGATGCAATTTGGAGAGGAGAAGGACATGCTTGACCAAATCAAAAGCTTTGGAGAGGTCAACGAAGACTGCGCCAGTGGCGTTTCCATGGTCCATGTTTGTGAGGATTTGGTCAGTCAGGAGTGCAAGGGCAGTTGTTGTGGAATGGTTCTTGCAAAAGCCATGTTGTTGGCTACATAGGAGGTTATGTTTGCCTATGTAGTCAGGAGTTGGTGGTGGACGGCTTTTTCAAGTAGATTGCTTAGGTGAGGAAAGATGGAGATAGGGCAATAGTTGTCCATGGATTGGGGGTCCCCGACTTTATAGATGAAGATGATCTTTGCAGTTTTCCATGTATCTGGCATGGAGGAGATGGTCAGGGCGAGGTTGAAAATGAATGTAAGAGGGGTGATGATGGCAAGGGAGATAAGCCTAAAGAAGACAGGGGATAGTCCATGCACTCCAGGGGAGCTGTGGTTAGAGAGGCTCTTGAGGAGTTTAGCTGTGTCGGCGTGCGAGAGTATTTTGAAGAAAAAGGGGGAAGATGGAGGCTAGGAGGTGAGCCCGGCGGGTGATGTCATAGGGGTGTGTAGGGGGACAGGGTTTTTTGCATGCCATTAGGGAGTTTGCTCAGGTACATAGTAGGTCTGAGAATTTTTCGTTAAAGGCCTTGGCCACTTCTTGGGGGTTGGTAGTGAGGCCAGCAGTGGTGTTTAACTGCAAGACGGACTTTCTGCAGGGGGGGGTTTAGTAGTGAGCCAACAGATGCCCAGAAATTTTTAGGGTCCCCGAGGTTTGTTTGTTGGAGATTACGAAAATGCGTCTGTTTTAGAGCTTTGGCCAGGTATTTACAAAGGTTCCTCCAACACTTGTAGTCATCCCATAGAGTCAGAGATGGGGATGCTTTATAGGGTGACCAGGCACGATCCCTGTCTTTAATTAGGGTAAGGAGGTCTTTTGTGACTTTATCTCTGATGATATGTTAAATTATCAGGGTCAGTGTCCCACATTTTAAGTGTCTTCCATGTATCTGGGTCATAACCCACCATTGATGCATTAAATTGTTCACACGCGTAGGGTGTTCAGATGTCTTCCCCCTCATTCCGTACCCCAGTGTGTGATTCAGTTGGGGCCTAGTGATTTAGTCCACTCACACTTTGTAATTCCTTCACCACTCTTTTACTGCCAATACAGCTTTATCTGTTACATCAAAATCACATTTCTCCATTGCTTTCAGTAGAATTAATAAGTGAAAGTCTTCTAGTAGTTCCCTATGTTCCCTATCTCTTAGTTTTGTAACTGATCAGGTTAAATTTCTCTGCATTAAGTTCTTGACCCAACCTCCTGCCACCTTTTTATTTCCTGTGGAATTTATACAGCTGCTGCCACCAGCTCTTTGGACCATTAGACTGAAGCCCCTCAATTTTTCTCCCCAAAATAAAACATTTTTCATAATTTGAACTGTTTCCCCTATTCATTCTGTTGTGAATTTTTCCTTTTTAAACTCTGTTTATGGCTCTAAGGCCAGTTGGAGACATACCTCATATCATTCTCCTGACCCTTCACCCTGCACCCACTCCATCAATCCCCCAGCCGCCTAGGTGGGATACCCATGACTCCCTCTTGGCAGGGCTCCTGAGGTGGAGGAGGCATCGAGATTAACCTTGTGTCCCATGTGAGACTTATTTCGGCGTCTGTTCGGCATGAGTGATGGAGTGTGTCAGGACTTCATTCTGCACTGACTTGAGGTCCTTGGTCACTGACCCCTCAGGACTTGGACATGCAGTGGCATCAAAAGCACATCACGCATACTCCTGTATGTGACTGTGCCAATATCCACAGAGTCCCAGAACTGCGTGCACATGAGATGTCAGGCACACCGATTCATAGCCACTGCCAGGAGTCAGATTGTTACTGAGCACCTCAGCTCACCCACCCCAGATGAGGAGAGCAGTCCATTGAATGATCATCCTCCTTCTCCCCAGCCGACCATTTGCTCTGGGCTAATTTCCAAACCTGGAAGTCATGCTGTTGCAGTAGCACTACAGCTGTGCCAGCGGGCCAGCTCTTATGAACTTTCTTGACCGCCTGTTTGGTCATATGGACCCCTATACTCTCCTTTAGTGCCTTATTTACTTCCTCCCTTATTTGCATTCATCTAGGTTTATCCCTGAAATTAATTCCAAGATTAGTTTCCAAAGTTTTAAAACATTAAATATTTTATGCATCATTACCTCTTAATGCCTTTAATTACCCTACCTGAGGGTGTCAGACCCATAGTACAATTTACCCAATTTAGGCAGTATTATGAATGTTTCAAAAAACTGGTACATATTTGTTAGTATCTTAACCAAATGTACATTTCCTCTACTTGCCTCAGGTTATATACCCCTTCAGTTTTCCAACTGGGGTACTATTAGTATCCCTCGTCACTGTCCTCCCGCAGCTTGATTGTTCTGACTTTATCCTGACCATCACTACAAGCAAATTCCTTATAAACTGTTGCTTGCTGTTTTTTGGCCGGTTATAACTTGTGCCAGCTAGTAGGGGGTTAAACATTGTGTAATCTCTGTCAAGCTGAATTCACCCAAATACCTTCAGTTCCCTCTTCCTCCACTTGCTTAAAATGGAACTACACTGAAAATTTACAAAACCGCATGTTGCATAGAGTGTTTTGATTTGTAGGTGTAGACATAATATGTCCTTCCCTGTGTTTGCTATTGGGAGTTTTTTTCTAAATTAGTCCGTTAGTTTTATGTCCCTTGGGGATCTCCATGTCTGCATTTTTTGTTGCTCTTCTTTCTTCTACAGTGCCTCCTGTCCTATGTGACAGTAATGTGTTTATGACCATTGATTCAGCAAGTGCGTGTTTACTGTCAAATTTATAGCAGTACAGCTGTGATTTTAAGTGCGTTTCTTCATACACTAAGCACTGCTAAAGGCTACATTCAAGATGGCAAACACCTGAAGGATAATTGAGGGGGGCTAGACTGTAAGGAAACAGCTCAAGTCTACACTAATTATATAGCATTAGTGACCTGGGTGATGTATTTACTTTTTTATGGCTGTGTGTAGTTTGATGAAATGAAAAGCTTTAAATACAAAACCTTCATTCCTGCTGGTTAGACCTAGACACATACCTAGAAAACAAAAAGATTGGATTAGAAACAGTTACTTATTTGAGGTCAGAATATCAGGCTCCTAACAGCAGCATCCACTTAATCAGCAGTTACAAATGCATCACTGTCACATGGGACAGGAGGCATTGTAGGAAAAAGAAGAGCAATGAAAACTTCAAGCATGGAGATCTAAGCTGGCTGGTTGGCACAGCAGCAGTGCTGTCAGTTGTGATGATGACAATCTGGGTTCAGGGGCAAACTCAAGGTCATTGGAGGGCTGGTGGGTGGAGGGGGGAGGATGAGAGTTTGAGGGTCAGCTCTCCTACCCTGGGGTGGGAGGGATCCAGCACCTTTCAACAATCCGACCCCTAGTGATGGCTGGGAGTCAGTGTGTTTGGGACCTGTGCTTCAGCTGGAATTAGTGGAGAGGTCGGCATCTTTACGTTGGGAGCAGGAGCACTCACGACATGAGCTGATGGCCACTTCCTTCTGCTCCACCAGTGTAGGGCTCCACAAGCAAGAAAAACTCTCCATGAGCGAGCACTGTCAAGTCATGGGCCATCTTGACTCTCACTCGAATGACACTTGGCTGGCTTATCAGGGGATCCAGGTTGATTTTGGTCCTTCCCTCAGCTCCCGGGGGAGCCCCGTGATGAGAGGTAAGTCATGGGCCTCCCTGTGTCGGCAGCTGGGGGAATTCTGAGTGGAGGAGGATGTGAGGTCACTGGGACAGATATGGGGTAAATCCCCGCAGCTCACAGAGCGAATAAACAGAGTTGGGGGGTTGGACATAGAGATCCACAGGGACCATAAAACTAGCACTCAAATTTAGAAAAAAATTCCTAGTGGCAAACAAAGGGAAGGACATACTAGGACTACCAATACAAGCCAAAACACTGCACAACATATGTTTTGGCAAATTGTGACTGTAATTCTCCTTTAAACCTAGAATGTGGGCTATCAGAAATATTTACTGTATGTACTTGCTTGCCTTCATTCTTATGTATTTGGTGTTTTTTATTTTTACTGTAAAATTACATCAGTAATGTATGTTATATTTGTTACCTGTTATTAGTTACTGTTTGCGGCCTGGGTCACTCCTGACAACGGGCCTTCGAGTTCAAGAAACTTACCCAGCAATCAAATGCAGTAAATGAAAAAAGATCAGATCTTATAACCATATATGTCAAACTTGAGGTGGCATTCCATGACATGCTTTTTACATATCTTATGTTTATTTTTTGCAGATTGGGGAGGAGATGAGCCAGAACAGCCTCATCAAACAGTATCTGGAGAAGCAGCAGGAGTTACTGCAACAGCGGCTGGAAAGAGAAACGAAGGAGGCAGCAGAGGCAGAAGGTAACCATTTCCTGTGCCCTTTCTTTGAACTCCCTTTATGCAGCCGGCCCTTTATACTGGGGTCTGTTGGAGCGATTTGCCTCCATTGGGCACTGCCTCCCTTTTATCAAGGTCTGTTTGGGACACCAACCCACAATGGGCATTGTCTTGGTCTTCTGGGAGTATTTGGGGTGTTCATCCTGTTGTACACTGCATATATATATTGGGGTCTGTTGGGCAGCTCCACCCACATGGTACATTACTGCATTTTATCAGGATCAGTTTGGGAGACACCCTCAAGGGACACTCACTGTTTTAAGGTCTCTTTGAAAGACTTGTTCACATAGAACACTGCCCTGTTTTGTCAGAGATTTTTGAAAGACTTGCTCACATAGAACACTGCTCCATTGTATCAGGGCTAGTTTAGAAGACTTATCACATAGGATACTGTCTCATTTTATTAGGGTCTGTTTGGAAGACCTGCTTACATGGGACGCTGCCTCATTTTATCGTAGCCTGTTTAGTAAACTGACCCACATATGACACTGCCTCATTTTATCATGGCCCATTTGGGAGGTCCACCAACATGGGACATTACCTCATTTTATCAAGGCCTGGTTTGGAGACTTGCTCACATGAGACATTACCGCATTTTATCAGAACCTGTTTGGGTGACCCTTCCACATGGGACACTCTCTCATTTAGTCAGTGCTTATTTGATAGACCACCCACAAGGGAAATTCCCAGTTTATTAAGGGCATGTCTGGGAAATCCATACACATGGGACATTACCCCCATTTTATCAGGGTCTATTTGGGAGATCCACCCATGTGGACATTGTCCCATTTTAGCAGGGCCAGTTTGGAACACTTGTCTTCATGGGAAACTGTCCCACTTTAGCAGGATCTGTTTCGGACACCTGCCCACATGGGACACTGTCCCCTTTTTTGCAAGATTTGTTTGAGGTGCTTGTCCATGAGTGACACTTTTTTTTGCAGGGTCTGTTTGGGATACTTGCACACATAGCATGCAGACCCTATATTCTGGATCTCGGTGTGAAACCTGCTTTATGGGACAGTAGTGTCCCATTTTAGCAGGGTCTGTTTGGACACTTACACTTATGGGACACTGTCCCATGTTATTTGGTTCTGTTTGTGAGACTTGTCCACATGGGACACTGTTTCATTTAGCAGGGTCTGTTTTGTAGACTTTCCCACATTGGGCACAGTCCCATTTTAAAAGGGCACGTTTGGGACACTTGCTCACATGGGGCACTGTCCCATTTTGGCAGGATCTGTTTGGGACACTTGCCCACATGGGACACTGTCCCACTTTAGCAGGATCTGTTTGAGATACTTGCCCATATAGGGGACACAATCCCATTTTAGTAAGGTCTGTTTTTGGGGACTTCTATTTTAGCAGCCTTGATTTTGGACACTTTCCTACATGGGGCACTGCCCACTATTTTAGCACGGCCTGTTTGGGACACCTGCCCACATGGGACACTCTTCCTTGTTATCTGGGTCTATTTGGGAGACTTGTCTACATGGGACCTTGCCCCATTTTAGCAGGGTCTGTTTGGGACACTTGTTCACATTGCACACTGTACCATAGCAGTGTCTGTTTGGGGGCGTGCCTGCAAGGGATGGTTATTTCCCATTTGTTTCTGTTTTTAAGTTACTTTCCCATGTGGGATATTCCTTTGACATTAGGGTTTGTTTGGAGACTCACTCATGTGGGATAGTTCCTTTTCATATGTTGGTCTTTTTGAGTCATTTTACCAGTGTTGGGCACTGTCCTGTTATATAGAATGATAAATGTAATTAACTATTCATGAGGCCAAACATACTCTGATTGGCTGTTCAGCTGGACATTAGTTCCTTAGAAATACACAGTATAGCTCAGAGCGGCAGGAGTTTTAGCAAACTTTCTTTTAAAAAAAAAGAAAAACATGCTGATCCCCCCCCCCACCTTACTAACATGGTTAGACCTAAAAATCACAATGATACCCTTATAACCAGGCATTTCCGTGACCTTAACAGCCTTGCTGGAGTTAATTGAGCTTGGCTGCACCTTGCTCATCAATGACCCCCAGCCAGGCGTAAATCCCTAGGAAATGCCCTGTCGTTCGGGCATTATTGCTTAAGTATATTATGGGAAAAGGGGTGCTCAACCACGTCAGACACTGGTCTGTTATCTCAGGGCATTATTGCTTTGGAATGCGTAGAGGAATTTACTTTTCTAAATACTGTAGGATATGGCTAGCCTTTGTTTAGTTTCATAAACTGATGAGCCTCTTTGCCACGCTAAGATTAACTGCACTACTGAGGGCCACTCGCTTTGACTTGCAGACCATCTACATTGCCACTACCTGGATTCCCACAGCCTGATCCAGATGGTGCTCAGTGGTTCGTACTCCAGTCAGCCCTTTTTACTTGGCCACATTAGATTCCCATTCATTGGTCCAGAGTGGTGGGCTACCACTCTGTATTTGCTATCACCACTTTTTTTATTTTTGATCACCACCTTCTGTCTCCCCCCCCCCCCATTGTAAATTTATTACTTGTTCCAAATTGTCACTGGGCTAGTCATTACCACTCAGTAAATCGTGTCATCCTACTAGGGACATTTATTTATTTTATGTTGACCGGGTAAGTGCAGTAGACAAATCCTGCCTATTTTCAGGCACGACCCGGGGGAGGGGGATACAGATGAATGCCAACTGACCTTGAACCAGATTAAGCTGTTGGTGGTATTTTTAGTGAATGAGGGAAATTTGGCCAGTACACAGGGGGAAATTTCCTACTCTTTTCGATAAGTGCCATGGGATCTTTAACATCCACCTGAACTACCACCAGAACAGGCAGATGGGACCTTGGTTTAACATCTCATCCGAAAGACGGCACCTCAGAAGTGCAGCACTCCTCTCATGCTGCACTACAGTGTCAGTACTGGGATATTAACCCAAGTGCCAGATATGGGAACTGAACCCACAGCCCTCTGATCTCCCGGCCTCAGAGGCAAGTGTGCTACCTACTGAGCCACTGACACTATTGAGACACACACCCACCCCAAGACTGCTTCAACATTCCGTCAGTCGCTAGCTCTAGATAACCACTTGTTCTGTGTTGGTTGAGGAACAAGCAGCTAAGCCATTAGGTTCTTCTACTTGAGTTGTGCTTTGCAGCTTTTACTGGTTTTCTTTTTTTTTTTTAATAATTTTTTATAAATTTTTTCAGCATGGTGTCAGGACAGTAATAGAAGAAAACTGGTATAAGCACTAAAAAGTTCATAAATTACTTTTATTGTTTTTTTCCCTACTGTTGTAACTCTTCGCAGGGAATCCTGTTTGTTGGCAGCAAGGAGTATTCTAAATTTAAAGCATGATTGTCTATATTCAATTAGTTAGCTCCTGCTATTTTAACCTCTGACCCAGTGTGTGGGCATTCTGCCTGCTCGAAAATATTAAGGGTATCAAGTAAGTACAAAAATGTTGCTGTTAGTGGTCTGACAACTAGCTTATTGTCTGACGTAAGTTTACAAATGTTTTTCTCTCAGGGCAGTTTCCCTCACTTTGGGTTTGTGTAATCATTTTGCCCTCAACGTTCTTTGCTACCTTTTCTCTCACATGGTGTATGGGCCTTTTTGAGTTTTTTTCAGGTCTGTTTAACTTTTCAGAGGCAGAAGTAATTTTGTGGCAGTTGTTCTTTTTCATCCATCATTGCTGAAACGGATGCATTTGTGTAGATTTCCCGCCAGTTGTGTTATTTTTGGTGTCTTAAATAGTCCAAGTCATATTTTTTCTGAATTTTCCATTTTCATTCAGTACGTGAGCTTAAATCCTGAATTTGCTTAATTTTTCTACAGCAAACTTCTTTTGCATCATTTTTTCCATTATTTCAGAGTAAGCCCCATAATTGCAGACATTTTTCTGCAGGCATGAACATCTGACACAAGTGCATAGATATGTACCGTACCACAAGCCACAATTTGCACAAAATTGTGACACAAAACGCAACTACGTTGATCTGAGAGTGAAAGAGAGTTAATTATTTTCTTGCAATAAAAAATGCAAAAGCTGCTGTAAGAGTTTGAGACTGTCTCCATGTAGTCTGTTTTGCCCATTCTGCACTAGCAAGACTAATGCCAGTTTTTCAGCTCCTGGTTCCCAGGTAGTTGGTGGGCTGGGAGAAGTTACAGCTGGTTTTAATTTGGGCATCAGAAGGAAAAAGTTACTCGGACCTCTGCTCAGCTACGTCAATGAAATCTTTTACAAAGAAGACCCTTTGTCTGTGATTCAGAAGAGGCTTCCAACTAACACACCTGAATCACAATTTCTCTCTCCCCCCTGGAGGGGAGTGGTTGGCACATACACATCCAAATGTATAGCACATCAGTCACAGAACACGGGTGGGAAAGATGCTCTTCCTGACGTGCAGTCTACCCCAGAGAAGCTTCTTAACCAGACAATCTAGAATGATCCCAAGCCAATACTAATCATACTTGCCCTCAGAATCTGCCTGAGCCTGTGTATTCCAAGTCTGATGAAGAAGAAGGTGACTGGTCAGAGGAGTTCTTGTTTTCCTCAGTACCATTTTTGTTGGGATTTCTGTGATAGGCGGGAGTCCTTATCTACCGCCGTCACAAAGAGCGGCGAGAAATCGCTTCTGCTGTCAAACGTATACCACAACTTAGAGAGACCGTAGCAAACAAGGGGAAAAGATCCCTGACTGGCAGTGCAAAGACATTGACCCTGCAGGCTATGCGCCACTGCTCATTACACCCACCCACCCATCCATGGTGGTCTGAAGAGGATGGGGTAAGTCCTGGGATGGCAGGTAATGGGGCTGTAGGTTGGCACTGGAAGGGGGCTGGCAAGGTAGAGATGGATAAACAAAATGTGGGAAAAAAAGAAAGATAAGAAAAGACAGTGTCCGGCACAGTAGCACAGCAGTAGTACTGCCACACCAGCGGCCCATGTTCAGGAGCAGAGTTTAGTCAGTGTGGAGGGGGGAGAGGATCAAGTGTCCAACAGACCGCCCTTCTCTCCTGGGGAGGGTGGCCCACCATGCTGCAGTAGACTGCCACCAAGTGGCAGCTGGGTGACAGTACAAAAGTGTGCGACGTGAAGGGAGGGCCATGGTTAGATGCAGCACATGCGTGTCCACATGGCACGTGCCGACGTCTATACCGCGGCAGAGTGGAGTTGGGAGAAAACAGAAAAAGTACTGTGGGGACTTTATAAAGCCCTGCTTGCCTGTCCCTGACTGACACCACTGCCCATGACATGAGGCTCCATTTCTGGATGAGGTCTTGTGGGGGGGGGCTAGCCACAGAGGGAAAGGCTGGGGGAATTTATGGAGCTTGGAGGTCCTGGGGAGTTGGTCGCTGGTTGGGGATGGCAGGAACAGGACTAAAGCTGGCAGGAACAGGACTAAAGCTGCCAACACCAGCTGCAGACATGCTTTAATACTGGAGTCCTTTACTAACAACTCATTTTCTCCAGTGTAAAGGTTGCATCTTCCAGTCTTTATGAACAGGTAACTTCACATTTGCTGGAGCTAGGCAGGAGAGGCAAAATTGTGACATCCCACATGAAGCCCTCAGGTCACCAAGGTAGTTTCACATTTCTTCTCCTGCCTTGCAGAGAGAGTAGGCCTAGGCTAGGACTTGCATAGTTTTACATAGTTGTTTTTTCCTCTAACTCCCCCCCCCCCAAATCTTTGTTTCCTGGGCCATGCCCTCTTTACTTGTATGATAAATAAGGTGTGTGTTGGTGGCACCTGCACAATGATGCATCCCAGTTGTTGACCTGTTACTACTGTGCTAGAAGACAGCATAGGACACAGTACGGCGGACTCTCATGGCACATTGAAGTTAACAGGAAGCATGTGTTTTAACTGCCTACAATGCCTAGTACTGCCCGACGTGGGTCCCATGTGTTGGAACCGTAGTAAGGAAATTGCCTATTTCTCTCCCAGGCCACGAACAGTGGCAGCAGTAACAGTGGTTGAGTGCATGGAGTGCTGAGAGAACAGAGCAAATGGTGATGATGATGGCAAAAAAGACAACAATCCCTTCAAAACTGTGAGTATGCAGGGCAGGGCCCCCTGGCCTGCGCAGTTTGCCATTCCTGTTAGAAAATCCTCCCAGAATCAGGTCTGCCAGGAGTTTGGCAGAGCAGTCAACCACTTCTGCTGTAAAAAGACAAAGAACGTCAGTACAAAAGCACTGAGGCAAGGGTTACCCAGAAAGGGCATTAGCAACAAAGCCAGGTTTCAAGAAAATACAAACTCACTCATACCTGACCATGCAGAGATGTATATGCAAATCATCATGAAAGAATTTTAGACCAGTTCTGCTTTAAGCAGGAGCGCATGGTGCCAAATGGCCTCTCACACACACACACACTTAAAAAGGCTGAAAATAGAAGACAGAAGGCAATCAGATAGCTGTCCTCTTTAAAACCTGTGACTTTTAGTAGATGGGGTTTTCAGAGCTGGCTCTGGATTTTTTTGTTTTGCTCTGCAACCTGCGCCATTTTTGTGTGCCACTTTGATTTGTTGCAAGTACTGTCTTATGACAATATACGACAGGGTTTCACAGCCCATTTCTCAAAAGCTTTGTGAAATGCAAATTCTGTGTCTGAGGGTCCCTCAGTTAATATCATCAATAAATTATGCTTCATCTTTCTGTTCAGACAGTTCCTCAGACGAGTCTTAATGATGTTTTGCTTGCTGAATCCACGTTCGCAATCCACAGTTGACACTGGCATTGCCATGAAAATAGATGCAAGAATAAGTAAACGGGTAACCCCTTCCCCTTCTGTGATGATAAATACACTCAAAAAGTAATGTGCAAAACAGTGAAATGAAATGCTGATGCAAGATTAGAACAAGCTACAAGTGCCGTGTATTGGGAGCCGAAAAAAGTCAGGACATGCACAAATACCCTGGCACTTCAAATCACTAAGATTCTTCCTCGGGGGTAACAGGTAACCAGTCTGACTTATAAATGGGGATGGGTTACGGATGTCCCTCATTTCATTAACAATAATGCTGAAAATTATTAATTCTGAAATACCCCAATACCATTCAACCAGATACTATAACGTGCTCAAAAAATAATAAAAAATTGAAAATCAAAACACAAATACGTGACCCCCCAGTCACAAAAATAAGTAAATTCACGTGAGTTACAATTATGCTTAGAAAAGCAAAGTCGGGATTGACTGACTCTTACAGTAACACAGTCACCAAATCAATCAACAGTAAGCAATGTGGTCAGTTTAAATAATTATATGAAATAACAGTATTAGTATACAGACAGAGTCACACTTCTCAGAAGGCAACAGTCCCAAATGCAAGACCTAGAGGAGGAAAAAGGAGACAAATGCCAGTAAGAACACATTCAAATAAATCTCCTACCACAGTTACAGGTTTAAATATTTGTCACACTATCCATATCCTGATCAAAGGAAGGGATAATATCGCAATCATCTTTCAGGCCATTTGGGATATATGCCCCTAATTTAAAAATTTGTTATGATAAATGTGCACACATCCGTGACAGTTTTCAACCGATGTTTTTTTCTTTTCCATCAGTGTTTTGAAGTGGCTGTACTCCTGACTGCATGTTTCTTCAAAACTTGACTGAACTGATGCGATAAACTCCGTTCTGATAAAGTGCTGGCAAAGATGCCTGGAAATTGAAGATGATGAAGAGGAAGAAGAAGCTGCAGTATCATCATCAGATGAAAAAGAATCATGAGAATTGTGACATGATGAAGAGGAATGATCATCTATCAAGATGAACGTTGTCCTGAAAAGCTCATTAAGACCTCTCAGAACGTTTGAACTGTCTTTGTCAGTGAATCTTTTATTGATGGACTGGATAAGTTTCCAAACGAATGATCGACAAACTGAATTGGCTTCTGTTCTTTGTTTGCCACTGTCTTTCAGTATATTACCAGAAAACTCAAACTCAGAACCATCTTCATGTGATGTGCAGTCTCTAAACTTGGTAATGGACACAGCGGGTCCCTGCTTCGAGTGGTGGCCATAATATCATGCATTTTGCCAAAATGGAAGTCTTTTCGCTGGAAAGCCCTGTTCATAAAACCAAGCTGGTGGAGAACATCAGAAAGAAAATGAGAAACATACAGAAATTTATATGTGGAAACTGATTTTAGCAAGCCATCGCTTTTTGCACTTTTCAAGGCAGCAAGCATGCTGAACAGACTAGAATAATTCTCCAGTAATTGCATCAGCTGCTCATTTAAATGATAGCCATCTTGCGTGGAAAACCTCACTACATTTCCACTATTTCTCATTTAGAACATTCTGAATCCCTTCCAAGGCATTAGAGTTTTTGGTGAATTTTCAAAAAACTTGCAAATGTTGTTAAGCAACTCATGGTATTTCACGTGATAAGGAATGCTATCAGCGGCCTCACCGTGACTAGTGACATGCTGTGTGAAATGCAGCGACATGTCAGGATGCCTGGATATATGTCTTTTGCCAAGTGACCACTCCAGATTTAACCTCAGTCATGGTTGCAGCCCCATCTGTGGCAATAGCACACACCTTGTTGAGGTCTATGTGGTACTTCTCTTTCAAAACATCTAAAAGTTGATTTCACAGTAACATCTGCAGTAGCACCAGGAGGTTGCATCAGAGACAAAAAATGTGTTTCCAACAGCCCAGAATCCACCTGTACAAATCACACATACTTAAAATTTTGCCCCACTGCAATGTCAATTGAGTTAGATAGCAATATGCTAAAACAGAGACTGCGTTTCAGTTTTGTAATGCTATTGCCCTCAATCACAGAATCAACCAACAGCTTAATCTGGTTCAAAGTCAGTTGGCGTTCATCTGTATCCCCCTTCCCCAGGTCGTGCCTGAAAATAGGCAGGATTTGTCTAGTGCACTTACCCGGTCAACAAAAACTAAATAAATAAATTGCTGATTGGAAATCTCTAGTTGAAGTGTGGTAACTGTAGACAGTGTGTGAGTTTTGAGGTCTTCATCTCCATGAGAAATGATTTATCTCTGGGGCTACTCTGTACTTGGGAGATTTAGTTTTGCAGCAAAGTACACATTTTTATGTTGTCTTGCACGCATAGCGCAGACAACATATTGTGGTTGCTTCAGTGGAGAAGCCGGTTTCGGAGGTGCTGTCCTGCTGCAGTCAATGGTGCCACTGCTTTTTGTGGCCAGGCTCTGTGGCACCAATGGCATAGCATGCTGTCTATCACAGCAGTTGAGAAATGTGCCACCACCTTGAAAGAAATTAGCCGCTGCAATCAGGGAGTGCCACAGGGTGGTCCCTGATTGCAGCAGCCAATTACTGCTTGCCTCATCTGGTGTCCCCGTCAAGCAACATAGCGGCGGCTTCCTCGTCAGCTTCTCATAGTCCCTACAGAAGCCGAGGGATAGCCGCCGCCTTACACAGTCCCTCTGAAAGCCAACGGGGGTGCCCAATCCCACTGTCGGCATGCCCCCTCCTAAGTTAATTTGCCAACGGGGGTGCCCAATCCCTGTCGGCATAATGTAGCCCCCCATTTCTTGTGTGCCGATGGAGTGCCCAATCCTCCTAGGCTCATGTGACCCCCCAATTCTGTATGGCCGGTGAGGGTGCCCAATCCCCGTCCGCTACAGCCCCCAAAAAAACACTCAGGTGGTATGCTGGGAGCCCACCCCAGTGTGCCAGATGTCCCTGTAAAGAGAAAAACGTCCCACAATGTATTTTTTAACCAGTAAACAGAAAACGGTCCTTCGCTGAGTCCGGTGGCCCCTCCCCAGCCCGCGCCCACCCTCTGTGCACCCTGCCTCTCACACCCTCCCCTCACCCCATACTTTCCTCCGGAGCCCAGCGAGGATCTTGATGGACTAGGAACCGTCTGCACTCTTCAAAGCCGACTGCAAACTGAAGAAATGACGGTAAGCTGTATAATGGCATAGATGCGTTTTTTTCAACTTATGTGGATATCTCGGTAATTTTTTTGACTTTTGCCACCAAATTTTCAACATTGGGTTTTGGGACCCCTCCCCATGAATTCAGTCACTGTCATGGCGTTATTTGGTCCCGAAAGGTGATTTTGCGGTCACTGCACGGAATCACCTTTTGGGACCAAGTAATGAAATGACAGTGACGCTGTTCATGAGGTGGCCTCCCAAAAAGCCTATGTGCAAATCTGGTGAAAAATTCCCAAAAAAATGACTGTGTTACGAGCATGCATTACTCAGTTTCCACGCGCACTCATAACTTTGCCAATTTGTAATATTTTTACTCCAGATTTTCAACATTGGCATTTTTTCACACCTCCTTATGAACAGTGCAGCTGTCATTTCTCATGTCTTGGCCGAAATGTGTTTTCGCACTACCGGTGCAGAATAGCGCAGTCGTTGTAGGAAATCAGTGTTCGGGACAGATTATGAAAATCACAGTAATGCTGTTCATGAGCAGAGGTCCTAAAATGCCTATGTTGAAAATTTGGTGACAAAAGTCCATAAAATGACTATGTTACAACTGTGCGTTGCGCAGTTTCCACGCGCACGCGTAACTTCGACAATTTGTAATAGTTTCACTCAACATTTTTAACACTGTCAATTTTGTACACATCCTTATGAACAGTACAGCTGTCATTTTCAGATCCTGCCCGAAATGTGTTTTCGCAAAAGTGGCGCACTGTGGCTCAGTCGCTGAGGGAAATCAACAATCAGGACAGATACATAGATACATAGACAGTGTCGGCAGATAAGAGCCTATGGCCCACCCAGTCTGCCCATTTAAGTTTGTAAGTTCAGTTTATGTTTTCCAGGAAGTCTGTTGCCCCTTACCCCTGACCTCCAGAATTCCTTTATGTCTATCCCATGCATTCTTAAATCCCGTGATTGTTTCAGCCCCCACCACTTCCTCTGGCAGGGTGTTCCTTGTCCACCACCCGTTCTGTGAAGAAATTCTTCCTCACGTTTCCTCTGAATCGTCCTCCCTCCAACTTCATCCCATGCCCTCTAGTCCTGGAACATCTTTTTCGCTTAAAATGGTGCATTCCTGCACCCTGTTCCTCCCTGTAAGATACTTGTATGTCTCTATTATATCCCCTCTCCTCCTCTCCTCCAGGGAGTACATGTTCAGTGCCTTCAACCTGTCCTCATAGGACTTGTGATGCAATCCATGCACCATCTTTGTTGCCCTCCTCTGAACCTTCTCTACCCTGTCTATGTCCTTCACGTAGGTAAGGTCTCCAGAACTGCACAGTGTACTCCAGGTGCGGCCTCACTAGTGTCTTGTATAGTGAATTATGACCTCCCTTTTCCTGCTGGTGATGTCCCTGCCTATGCATCCCAGCATCCTATTTGCTTTACCTGCTGCCTTGTCACACTGTTTCCCTGCCTTGAGGTCATCAGGATGATAACCCCAAGATCCCTTTCCTGCTTGGTGCATGCTATATCCTCACCCCCAACTGATATATTGCGCCAGGTTTTTGTGCCCATATGCATTATCTTGCACTTCTTTGCATTGAATTTCAACTGCCAAACCCCTGACCATTCTTCAGGTTTCTGCAGGTCCCTTCTCATTCTGTCTACACCCTCTGGTGTGTCTACTCTGTTACAGAGCTTTGTGTCATCAGCTAACAGTGAAATTCTGCCTTCTAGGTCCTGTGCAATGTCACTGATGAAGATATTGAATAGTACCGGTCCCAGCACTGATCCCTGTGGTACCCCACTGGTCACTCTTCCCTCTGTGGGTGACAGCCATTTACCACCACCCTCTGTGTCCTGCTGCCCAGCCAGCTACCTACCCACCGCACTACTGTCCTGCCCACACCCATATTCCCCAGTTTGTGCAGTAGTCTCTATGTGGCACAGTGTCAAAGGCCTTGCTGAAGTCCAGATAGGCCATGTCCACTGTCCTCCCTGATCCACCTCCCTAGTCACCCAGTCAAAATTCAATGAGGTTGGTCTGACTGACCTTCCCTGGTGAAACCATGCTGCCTTGGGTCCTGTAGTCCATTGACAACCAGATGTTCCACCAATCTCTCCTTCAGTAGTGCTTCCATGATCTTCCCCACTACCGAGGTGAGGCTGACTGGTCTGTAGTTCCCGCTTCCTCTTTGTTCCCACTTTTGTATAAGGGGACTACATCTGCTATCCTCCAGTCTTTGGGCACCTCCCCTGTTTCTAGTGATCGGCTAAACAGGATAGCAAGAGGTTCAGCCACCACCTCTCTTAGTTCTTTAAGGACCCTGGGGTGCACCCCATCTGGCCCCATTGCTTTATCAACTCTTATTACTTCCAGTTCCTTCAGGACCCTTTCTCGTAAAGGACTTGTGTCCATTTCTGCAACATTCTCACCCTTGTACTCCATTCAGACCCATTACCCTCCTCTTCCTCAGTAAAGACTGAGCAGAAATACCTGTTCAATATGTCAGCTTTACTGTTGTCATCCTCCACACAGCCCCCATCCTCCCCCTTCAGTCTCACTATCCCTCCCTTTGCCTTTCTTTTTTCACTTATGTACCTGTAAAAGGTTTTGTCCCCTCTACCCACTGATTTTGCAATGTGTTCTTCTGTCTGAGCTTTGGCTTCCCTTACTGACCTCCCTGCCTCCCTTTGCTTCTCCTGGTACTTCTCCCTATCCCCTTCTGCCTGTGTCTTTTTGTATTGCCTGAATGCAATCTTTTTGGCTTTCACTTTCTTTGCTACCTCTTTGGAAAACCATAATGGTCTCCTCTTCCTTTTCCTCTTGCTAACCTGCTTAATACATAATTCTGTTGCTCTTGTAATCCGCATTTTAAATACTTCCCACTGTTCCTCAACCCCTGATTCCTGCCCTATTCCCCTTAATGCCTCTTTCAAGTATCTCCCCATTTCCCAAAGTCTGCCCCTAAAATCCAGGATCGTGTTTTGTGTGGTTTGGTTCTGCTCTTTCTGTGATTTCAAACCACAATGACTGGTGGTCACTGTTTCCCAGGTGCTCCCCCACTGTTACCCCCATCACACTGTCCCTGTTTGTGAGCACAAGGTCCAGTATTGCCTTCTGACGAGTTGGTTCCATGACCAGTTGCTTGAGGAAGGCACCCTGAAGGGAGTCCAGGATAAATCTGCTCCTAGTTGATGCTGCTGCTGGGATGCTCCAGTCCACGTCTGGAATATTGAAGTCTCCAACCAGTACTACCTCACCCTTGTCTGCCATCCTTTGGATGGCTAGCATCAGCTCCCTATCTGTTTCTTCCTCCTGGGCTGGTGGTCTATAGACCACACCTGTGCGGATGGCTGGCCCCATTTTCCTTTCCAGCTTAACCCACAGTATCTCTCCCCCATTTTGTTCCTCCTGGATCTGTGGGGCCCTCACTGTTTTGGAGACGGATACAGGAACTACAAAAACGGAGGTCCATGAGGCTAGAAAGGAATCAGAATCAGCATTGGGAACCACAGTGACTTTAGTAAAGGAGAACGCGCATTTGTGGTCCTGGCTAGAGACTTTAGAAAATCTAGCTGGAGCAGCCAACCTTCGGATTATTGGGATGCCGGAAGGAGCGGAGGGGGATCACCTTATTCTTTTTATTAAAGAATGGCTCAAACAAAATCTTGGTCAGCTTTTACAGGACAGCATCTGGACTATTCTATCTATGGCTAGACAAAAACGTACACTCTTATAAGATGGACAGAGTCTGTCTTTTCCCAGTCCTAAGCCATGCAATCCACCAGAAAAAGAAGCGTTTTGACGATGTTCGGGCAATGCTCCATGAAGCCGGTATCATGCACAACATGCAGTTTCCAGCCAGACTCCGGTGGGTACATGAACAGAGAGTCTTCATTTTCTCAGATGTTTCGGAGGCCCTAAAATGGGCTCAAAAACATGCCCAGCCTTCCAGACACGAGACGAGAATCCTCTGAATCTACATCAGAGAGCGAGGATGGAGCAGAGACATAGTGAGAGACTCTGGTTGATTTTAGTAATAACAGTAACCTGCGTTTAGCTCCCTATTTGTTTGGACATGTTTCTCTTTTTCTCGTTCTGGTTTAGGAACAACTGTAATTATTGGTTGCTTAATGGAGATAGTTGGAGACCCTAAGGGATAAGATGGGGGTATTTTGTTAATAATCTCCTATCTGCAGTAGATTTCTTGCAGAGCTAGTTTATTTTATTGCTGACTGCAATGTTAAGATCAGTAATGTAGATATGGAACCATGTTGTATATGTGGATTTTCCGCTCAGTTTCTAAACAAGATCCTATTCATATAGTACCTTTTGGTACCTATCTAAAGGTTTAGCATGCAATTTTATATCTTTCTTTAGTAGGAAGAGGAACTTGGGAATTATTTTAATAGGAATATGTTCTTCAGCATGCAGCTCATGGGCTTAAATGCACAACTTATTTTGGAATTTTAAAAGTCTGGCTGTATTGTTTTTTATCTGGGTTCCCCCAATGCTGTATCTTATGGATGTCAGTCGAATTACTTAATTGCTTGTATTAAGAGGGGTGGCGCCCTCATGTGGTCATTACATATATCCTTATGTACTGCGTCAGGAAAAAAATGTGTTTACTATGAAACTAATAAATGCAAAGTTAAGAAAAAGAAAATGAAGTGAGTGGGGTCCTGCCTGTTTGTCTTCAGGCCTGTGCTTTTGCACCTTATTCAGGTCGGCACATTATTGCACTCTTGTGCCTAATAAGTTGGATTTGAATTGATGCTACTTGAGCCTTGGGTTTGCCTTTGTGTTGGGTGGTGCAGGAATCTTTTCGTGTGGTGGATTTCCCTCTGAGATCTGCCATCAGCGGCCCCGATGGTTGAGGTTGCGGTGCTGATCCTGAAGTCCTGGGTCGAGCAGCCTGCGTCAGTACCAACTTTCCCACTCTTAACACTCAGGCAAGTGGCGCCAACGCTATTCCTCCTCTTCTACTTCCTCGGACGAGGAGAGGCTCCACTGCAAGATATGTTGGTGCTATGAAGAGCTCATGTGGCACCAGCTAATGTTCTCCAGGGTGAAGCCAATCCCGGCCTCTATCTCAGTCATCCCTCGGCTCTCGCCACAGGGGCCCCAGCCTCCTGCGGCTTCTTCACCAGTTTGTGTTGGCGGTGCCGCTGAAACAGCCGAAGTTTGGCCCTCCTCCTAAGGATTCTCGTATGGCATCGGGGCTTCCTCATCAGCTGTCTGTCACTGTCACTCCCAACAAGCCCCTTAGGGTAAGCAGGGACTCTGGCAGCCGGTCTTTATTCAGCAAACCCTCGAAGTCTGAGGGTTCCTCTCTGCACTCCCATCCTGTGGGAGTCAGTGGAGGATTTGTCAGAGCATGGCCCCACCTCTTTCATGGGCCTTCTCTGCCTTATCTCAGAATACACCGGGTTGTTGATGGAACCTGTCCAAAAATGGGCTAGGTACACGCTCACTGAGATTCCCAACTGGGGTGACTCCCTAGGGGAAGTCTTCCCAGTCACAGAGGCCATTCTTGGCCCTGCTCTGGAGCTTTGGCATCAATCAGCCTCTTGTCCTGCGCTGTCAGCCCAGATGGCCCACAAATATTTGGCCCCTATCTGTTCCCTTTCGGGTTTCGCAGAGCACCTCTTGGCTGAGAGTCCAGTGGCCAACACTGTTCCGGCACACTGGGAATGTCGGGGACGTAGATAAACCTTCTGACAAGGAATCTAAGAAGTTTGGATTACATGGCCAAAAAGGTCTGTGCTGCCTCCTCTCTCCATCTTCAGCAGGTGGGTTCGGCCCTTTTAATGGCCCATTTCACCCATGCCCTTCTGGGCATGCTTAATGAGTAGCTTCCCCATCTCTCAGCCGACTTGCAGACTACAGTCAAGCAGGTCGGGATCAGGGCCGAGCTGTGGCTAAGCAGCAGCTCCAGACAGCCATGGATATCAGCGACTCTTGCGCTCATTCCATGGCAGCCACAGTTGCCATGCACCGCAGGGTGTGACTGAGGATCTTGACCTTCACAGCGGATACCCAGCACAAGTTGTCGGATGTCTCCTTCTTGGGCACTGACTGTTCGGGCCAGGGGTCGAATGGCACCTCATTTATATAGACAAGTCCAGTACCACCTTGAACTCAGTGACCTCTGCCCAGCGGGATCACAAAGGCTCTAAATCTCAGAAGAAGAAAAAGAAGCCCTTTCAGCCCCTCTCTGCCCCTGCAGTCAAAATGCCCAAGCCCCCAGCTGGGCAGCAGGCTTAGTCTTGGTGTCCCCGGCCGAAGTTCGTTCTGTCAGTCATCTGGAAGCCAGGAGGTCGAGGTCCCAGTGGCCCCTCAGCTGGCCCTTCTTCTGCCTCCAAGCCTGCTTAGTGATGGGGTGGGGGGTGCCTCCCCCATTCCCGTTCTGACTCCACTGGGTCCTTCCATGGGTGGGGCCGGCTCCACCACTTCCTTTCCACCTGGTCTGCTGTCAACATGGACAGGTGAGTTCTCAAAGTGGTAGATCAGGGTCTGCCTCTGGAGTTTGAGGCTTACCCACCTGGTTGAGCTTATGCCCCACAGGAGGACATAGTGTCTGACGACATACTGTCAGCCCTTTGGGACGACATTGCCCAGCTCCTGCGCAAGGAGGTTGTGGCTTCTGTCTTGGACTCTCTAGTATACCCAGGGTTTGTCTCCAGGTACTTTCTGGTGCCAAAACGGACTGGGGGCTAGTGTCCCATCTTAGATCTGCATGACCTGAACAAGTTTCTTCGGCCACACATCTTCAGGATGGTCACTCTGTCTCAGATCATACCATATCTCGAGCAAAACATGTGGTTCTGCTGTCTGGATCTTCAGGATGCATTCTTCCACATCCCACTCCATCTCTCCCAACTCCGGTTCCTCCAGTTCTGTGTGGAGGGGATCCTCTATGAGTTCCAGGCCATTCCATTCGGCCTGTTCTCAGCTCCCAGGGTCTTCACCAAATGCACTGCAGTGGTGGCTGCTCACCTGAGGCACCGGGGGTCCGGGTTTACCCCTACCTGGACAGCTGGCTGATTGTGGGTCCCTTCATGGAGGAGGTGGAGCAGTCCAGGGACCTGGTCCTCTAGACCTGCATCTCCCTTGGCCTCCTGGTCAATGAGGTCAAGTTGGAACTCGTGCCCATGCAGGTGATTCATTTCATCAGGGCGGAGCTCGACTCTTGCAGAGCCAGGACACGGCTTCTGGCAGACAGGGCAGATGCTGTCTCCTCCTTTGCCCAGTCATTTTGGGTTGGGCAATTGGGCCCTGCTCCGGACTTCCTGCACCATTTGGGATACATGGTGGCATGTGCCAGCATGGTCCATTGAACACAGTGGAGAATGCCCTCTCTGCATTGGGAACTTGCCCACCAGTTGTCTTAGTGCAAGGGCCACTTTGACCAGCCGGTCACTGTGACCCAGCTGATGTGGGACGCCCTCCAGTGGTGGTTAGCCCCGGAACATCTGCAGGAAGGAATCCCATTTGTCTGTCCAGAGCCGATGGTCATCGTGATGACTGATGCCTCACTGATGGGCTGGGGTGCCCACTTGGGGGACCACAGAATCCACAGGCTCTGGACCCCCAAGGAGTCGCAATAACAACCTGCTGGAGCTCTGGGTGGTTCAGCTGGTGCTGTCAGCCTTTGCTCTGTACATTCAGGGTCAGGTCGTTCAGGTCCAGACGGACAACACTACAACCATGTACTACCTCAACAAACAGGGCAGGACACATTCCCTTCCTCTGTACAGGGAAGTTGTCTGCATCCGACCCCTTGCACTCAGTTTGGATGCTGATCTCCTGGCCATCCATGTGGCTGGCATATCCAACCAGCTGGCGGATGCCCTCAGCCGGGAGGGCGAGGCGTCCCACAAGTGGTTCCTCCATCCAAAGGTAGTACACAGTCTGTTCTCCCAGTGGTGCACCCCCTCTGGTGGTTCTGTTTGCCTTCAGAGAGAATACAAAGCTGAGGCTGTACTGTGCCCGCCCCCCCCCCAAGCAGGGAATACTTCAGGGGGATACCTTCTCCAGGCCCTGGACCCCCGGCCTTCTCGATATCTTCCCTCCACTTCCCTTGATCCACAAAGTGTTGCTCAAGGCCAGAAGGGACAAGGCACAGATGATCCTGGTGGCTCCGCACTAGCTGTGCCAGTTTTTGGTACCCCAATCTCCTCAGCCTCAACAGCAGGCTCCCAAGGCGTCTTCCTCTACACCCCAACCTGCTTTCTTACAATCAGGGAAGGTACTCCACCTGGACCTTCAATCCCTGCACCTGACAGCCTGGTTCCTGAGCAGCTAGAGTTCCGGGCTTTGACTTTCTAAAACAATGTTCTCGCCGTGGTCAAAGCATCTTGGAAGGAGTCAACCTGAAAATGTTATGTCTTCAAATGGAAGATGTTCTGCATTTGGTGCCAGGGCAAGGGGCTGGACCCCTAATCTTGCAAGGTGGCTAACATTCTCGACTACCTTTGGTCCCTCTCTAAGTTGGGCCTTCAGTCCATGACCTTTAAGGTGCACCTGACAGCGATCTCTGCTTACTGGGCGCGGGCTAGTACACAGTTGGCAGTGCAGGAGAAGGGGGTCTGGTGCTTTTTAAGGGCCTTGACCACATTCCTCCTCTGATGCGTGAACCACCACCCACCTTGGGACTTGTTGCTGGTGTGGATAAAGCTCATAGGCAAGCCATTTGAACCAGTGCACAGGTGTGAAATGTCTCACTTGTCATGGAGGACCTCCTTCCTAGCAGCTATCACATCAACCAAAAGGATAAGTGAGTTCTAGGTGCTCTCAGTGGAGTCTCCTTATCTGGTCTTCCAAAGGGACAAGGTCATCCTTCACCCCAACCCGAAGTTCCTCCTGAAGGTTGTGTTGGATTTCCACCGTAACCAGGTGATAAATCTCCCGGTGTACTTCACCAGCCACACTTCGAAGGCTGAGCACAGGCTCCACACTTTGGACCTGTGGTGGGTGCCAGCCTATTATAAGGAGTGCACGGCTGGAGTTTGGGGAGAGGTTTGCCAGCTGTTTGTCACCTGTGCTGAAGCCGCACCTGGCAGACTGGCAGCTAAGTGAACGATTGGCAGGTGGATTGTGTCCTGCATGGACTTTTTATTTATTTATTTGTAAAATCAGTTTACAACCTTTGAGCCAGAGGCTCGATTCCAAAGGTACTTTGTCACATTAAAGACATACATAGTGTTTTTGGTTACATAGCATAGGTTTGCAAAACAATAGGCGTTCAACAGAGGCGCCACATCACAATGAGGTCAGACAAATACATTTAGGTTACAGGGTACATGTAATTGAGAACAGGTGTTACAAAATTGGTATCAAAATTGAGCAATCTAGTAGGTAAACACTGAAACAGCTGGCACTGGCCAGGTTAGACATAGGCACGGTATGCCGGGAAGTGGTGGTGGGGATGGCTAGGTGGAGAGCCGCCCGGAGGGCATTGTCATGAGAAGTAGAGGTGGAGGCTACTTTCAGAGACAGGAACAGTTACGAGTGTTGATGATTTCGTTTCGAAGGGTGGTTCTGAACTTGGAGATGGTGGTGGCATTGGTGATGGGGGCAGGGAGAGAGTTAAACCAGGATGGTGCTCTATAGCAGAAGGACCTCTGGCCATGGCTGGTTCTTGATCTGGGGACCATTAGAGTGGTCTTGTTGGATGACCGTGTTGCAATAGTGGGAGGGCTCTGGGGGATGGATGCCGTTACCCTGGGGGGGAGAGCCCGAGTAGGTTTTTTTTTGTGAGGAGACAGGTTTGGTATCGGAGCCGTTCATCCAGGGTAAGAAGTTTAGCCTCGACATACAGCTGACAGGTGTGTGTGAGCCTGGGGGCACCAGTAATCAATCTGCAGGCTTTATTAAGGGTTAAGTGAATTTTTTTGAGTGCAGTGGTGTCGGCAGCACCATAGACTGGTAGACCATAGTCTACAAGGGACAAAACGGATGACGTAACAGCTAGCCGGAGTGCATTTGGGGGAAGGCAGGTTCTATGGCAGAAGAGGATGCCAAGCCATGTGTTAGTGGCGGATGTTAGGGCATCAATGTGGTTGTGAAATGTGAGGGCTGAGTCGAAGGTAACCCCAAGGTATTTGTAAGAGCAGACTTGTTCCAGTGGGTGATTGGTACTAGGAAGGATATAGAGTGGGTGGTTGCTAGCTTTGTTTTGGGGGTGGGAAAAGAGCATAACTTTGGTCTTTTTAAGATTGATGACGAGTCTGCGCTCCTTAAACCAGGCTTCAGCGATGTTGAAAGACTGCTGTAGGGTGTCTTGGAGGGAGATGGGATTGCGGTGGGTGGCAAAAAGGACAGCGTCATCTGCATACAGGAGAATTTAGCCAGGGCATGCACTGGGCAGGGTGTTCAGATAGAGTGAGAAGAGAAGGAGGCCCAGGATGGAGCCTTGGGGGACCCCAGAGTGAATGGGACGGGTATCAGAAGTGTCCCATTGATTTTTCACATTGTGATCGGCGGCAAGATAGCTTGCACCATGCTAGGGGGCCAGCCGAGAGACCAGTGTGGCAGAGGGCATTCAGCAGAAGTGGATGGGAGACAGTGTCGAAAGCCTTTGAGAGGTCGATGAACACTGCACCAGCTAGGGAGCTGGTATCCAAGGAGGAGTGCAGGAAGTTGGAGAATTCAATTAGGGCAGTGCTGGTACTGTGACCAGCACGGAAGCCATGTTGCTCTGGGCATAAGATGTTATGCTTAGCCAGATAATCAGTGATTTGAATGGCCACCACTTTCTCCAGGGCTTTAGAGGGGGGGGGGAGGATGGAGATTGGCCGGTAGTTGTTGGCCGACGACCTGTCGCCCCCTTTATGAATTGGTGTGATTATGGCTGTTTTCCAAGCTGTGGGAAATTGTCCCAGGCAGAGTGATTGGTTAATTAGGCTGGTGAGTGGGGCAAGGACTTCATCTAGCACCAGCCTGAGGATACTGGGGTCCAGTGAGTCACTGCCGGGACTGTTGCTATTCAAAGCTTTGATAAGGATGGGTCTGGCTTCACGGGTGGAAATCTTGCGCAGGTGGAAGCTGGGGTGCTGGAGGACAGGGGGAGGTTGGCTGGGGGGAGGGTCAAAGAAATTACTAGGGAGGACTGAGCTAAGGTCAGTGAATGCGGTGTTGAGCCAGTAAGCTATGGTGGCAGGCTCGGTGGTGGTAGCGCCATTTCTAGTGAGCTGGGATGGGGCAGGGGAGCGAGCTTTTCCATTAAGTTGTTTAATATTATCCCAGAAAGTCTGGGCCGAGCCCCAGGAGGAGGTAAGGGTGGCCTGGTAATGGTCGGCCTTGGCTTTCCGGATGGCCCAAGAGCACTTATTCCGGGCTGCATTGTAAGCCTGCCTATCAGACAGACGACCTGTTTCAGTGGCAAGGTGCCAGAGGTTATCCCGATTTCTCAGTAATTGTGGAAGGGCAGGGCTAACCCAGGGTGCATTCTGCTTTTTGGACCGGATTTTGGTGAAAGGTGCAAAGAGATCACAGGCCATGTTGAAGGTGTGAGTGAAGAAGGCGAGGGCAGTGTCAATGTCGGTTGCACGACGAATGGGGGACCAGTTTATCTGGGTGAGGAATACTTTAAGTTTTTTCAGCCCACCAGGGCGGAGGCGCCTGCGGTGGGTGGTCTGGGCTTTGGGTTTGGGATTGGGGACTGCCCAATGAAATAGGATAGGGGAGTGGTCACTTAGGGAATCTGGTAGGACCTGGATGTTTTGGATTTTATGGGGGCGGTTAGTTATAACAACATCTAGAAGGGTGCTGGTACCTCTCTTAGGGTTTATTCTCTTGGGCTGGGTGACGAGTTGCGTCAGGTCTTGGGCGGCAAATGAGTCTCTGATTGCGGATGAGGAGGTGCTGAGCCACATTCCCATTAAGGTCCCCAACTAGGATTTGTTCTGCCTTATGGTGGAGGGTGGCCAGGTAGTCGGTTAAATATCCAGAGCAGGTGCTGGTTCTTTGGGGAACGTAGGCTGTGGTGAGATAGAGAGGGCTCCTAGAGGTCGGGGGTGAGTTTGAGGTAAGAGCCTGGGCCCCATTTACAAGGGCAGGGGTGGGGAGTGCATGTCCAGGTATTGTGTCCCTAGTGTAGATTTGCCTGCTCCCCTCGTTTGCCTACTCGGTCCTCCCGGTATAAGGTATAGCCTGGGAGGGAAACAAATGAGTCAGGGGTGGATTTGGACAGCCAGGTTTCAACCAGGGCTATGATGTCTGGTTGATGAGTCAAGGCCCAGCACTGTAGGGTGTCAAATTTCTTCAGCAGGCTGCTTATGTTCATGGAGGCTACTTGAAGACCAGTGGGCAGGGTGGGTGGGTGAGGGGCAGGGCCTGGGTTGGGATGTGTTCCCTGTCAGGAGTAGAAGGAGGAGAACAGCTCTGGTCAGAGGGTGACAGATGGAGAGTTTACGCTGGGAGGCGTGGGATGAGGAAGGGGTTTTGTAGCACAGGGGTGGGTGGGGCAGCACAGGCAGAAAGGCTTGCGTGATCAGAGGCGCAAGGAGCTGGGAGGAGGAAAGGTAATTGTCTGGATGGGGGTGAGGTGGCGAGGAGCATATGGGGTGTGGAGGAGGAGGGAGGGGGAGGAGCAGTGGTAAAGGAGGAGGGGAGGACAGGAGGGTAGGTAGGAACACTGGAGTAGTGAGGCCGAGGGTTAATAGGGACAATAGGGTTGGTGGAAGGCAAAGGAAGGAGGAGGAGAAGAGAGAGGCTGGTGAGCAGGGGGTGCACATGCATAGTTGGTAAGGGCCGGGGAGCTGAGGTGAAGAAAGAATGGGGAACTAGGATGATAGAGGGGAGATAGTAGTGAGAGGTCACCTCTAAGCGTAGTTCCTGCTTTGGTATAGTGGCAGAGCTGGTGCCTGAGGTGCACAGGGTACTAGGTTCAAGCCTTGCCCAGAGTAGCAGGAAGGAGCCCAGTGAGTGGCTGTAGTAGCAGGGAGTTGAGTTCAGGGTCTGCAGAAACAATCAGATAACACTTTAGCAGTGTCTGAGGGTTAGAGAGTTTTTTAGAGTTTTGAAATCGTGCAGAAATAATAGAAAGGTGTGCTAGCTGAGTGGTGGAACTGCTGACTTTGACAGTGAGGGTGCAGGGTTCAAAGGCAGCAAGACTAAAGTGTTAAACTTATATTTTGTTAGGTGGGGGGGTAAGAGACTAAAAGGCAAAGAAAGTAGGAATAAAATAGGTAGACAATGTGGTTAAGACGTAGAGTTGCTGACTCTGACTGCAAGGGTACTGGGTTTGAGCACAGCTTAGGGACAGTGTAGAAAGTTTTTTTAATTCAGATAAGAAGGGAGGAAAGGTTAAGAGTTTGAAAGTAGAGGAAGATGTTGGCCTGGTTCATTGGCTTAGAGGTTAGTCAGTAGACTTTGGAAAAAAGAGTACTAGGTTTGATGCTGCCAGGTGCTTAATGGTAGGCTGATGGGAGGAGTGAGGAAAGTAGGTGGCAGAAAGGATTCAAAGGGAACTGCAGTGACCTCTAGGTTGGTGGGTAGGGAGCCTCCCGTAGAGCTAAGGGCTCATTCCACCCATCACACCGCTGCCTCAGTGGCTGCTTCCTGGGATGCCCCATCCAGGAAATCTGCAGGGCCTCTACATGTAAGTCAGCACACACCTTCATCTCCCACTACCACATCAACCTTGAGTCATGCTGGGATCCTGGTTTTGGGACCTCATCTCTGTTCCTTAAGTAGGGAGTGTGTGCCTTGCCTTCTCCCAGGAGAAGTGCTAGGAGTCTTCCAGAAGTGTGGCTAGAATATCATATTCACGTCCCTAGGAAAACAGGTTACTTACCTGTAACAGTAGTTCTAGGAGTGGTATATGGTGTACATCCACACTGACCCACCTGACCTCCCCTCACAAATGACACACCAGTTTTGCTTACAGCAGGCAAGATCTGACATCATGGGGTGGCGCTAGGGGAGTAACCACCCAGGTGGGTGAGAGGTGCCAGCTTGAAGTTGTTGCAGCAGGGTTTAGAGGGGAAAGGAACACTGCCAGAAGTGTGGATGTACATCATATACCACTCCTAGAACTACAGTTACAGGTGAGTAACCTGTTTTTTTTATGCCTCTTCAGTGTTTTGTCCTCCTTCCCTGGGTCAGACCCCACCACCTCTCCCCCACCTTCATGTCTGCCACTTATCTCCTCTCCCCTTTCAACTCCACAAGCTTATCCCCCCCCCCCCCAGTGGTTAGGTCTGGTCATGCCAGATCAAACCTCCTGCCACCTCATGAATGTGGAGGCTGGAATTCCTGGGGTGGAGAGCACAGCAGACAGCGGCAGGGCTTAGGGTTGGGGCGCGAGTGCACCCAGGATCATCCTACTTGAGACAGGGTGTTTCCTTGTTCTTGGTCCCCATTCCTAGGATGCTGGCATGCAAGGAGCTGAATGCTCGTGCATGCAGAGTAAAGGCGGACTTCTGTCCCCCCTTCCTGCTGTACTGCTGTTGCACTGGCTCCCGTGGTCACCCGGGTGGCAGTGTTGTGGTGGCAGCAGGTACCCTCCCCCCGCAGGAAGGGAGTGTCCACTGGAACGCTTGATCTTCCTCCTCCTCACTGGCCACTGACAAGTTGAGCTCCTCCCTGAATGTGGGTGCCCAGTGTCACGAGCGGTAGCTCTGTCACTGCGCCTGGGGGACAGCCGCCACATAGCTAGTTTTAAAGATGAGGGAGGTCGGAAGCAAGAAAGAAAGTTATGTACAGAAAGAGAACAGGGAATACCAATATAAACTGAGAATGCTACAGTGCATCCCAGTCACTAACTCTGCATAGGAGTAGAATAAGAAGAATTAGCATTTAAATAGCACTGTTCATACACATTGTATCCCAAAATGCTTTACAAGCAATGAGAGACTGGTAGCAAAGTGACTGTAACGTTTAGTGGCAACCATTTTGGACATCAACACCCAGCCAGAGCCTTAAACAGTTTCCTGAACCAGTTTTATGGGAAGGGGGATGTTGACCAAGGCAGCAGTTTGGGGGTCCTTATCTGTTGTGAAAAGTGCCTTTTTTATCACTTCCACCTGGACAGCCACCAAGACACCCACCAGAGATAGGCAGAAGGAACCTCAGTTTAACGTGTTACCTGAAGAACGGCACACCCCAACAGCACATTATTCCCCTAGCACTGTGCTCGGGTGCCAGCATGTTTGATATGAGCCCAAGTCCAGATGTGGGACTAGAACCCATGCAGATGTGCTACCAACTGAGCCATTCCGGTTTCCAGTGTCTAGCCATTTGTGTGTGTGTGTGTGTGTGTGTGTGTGTGTGTGTGTATTTTTTTTGGGGGGTGGGATCCTATTCGGTTCAGTACTGCAAAGAATATGTGACTTATATTTTTTCCATTGCTCCTAGTACAACGCAGAATGGTGTTCCACGTGTTAATTAAGCAATAAGGCATGACAGTGGGTGCATTGTGGTGAGGCGACTGCCCACTTCGGGTAGGTTGAAGCATGAGGCAAAGCAGAGTGCTTCCACCACCTGAGAAAGGCTGTTAGCCCACCATAATACACCCCGTGAAGTGCCTTAATGCAATTATGAAATGGGTCTTTTTTAGTAAACTGAATGTATTTTTAAACACATTTTGTTGCGCTACTTTCAGCCAGGCTGTTGTGTCAAGGTAACAGCCCAGCTGAAAATACCACTTGACCAATCAGGTGCCAGCATTCTTTCTACTCATTTGATAACTAGCAGCAGTGGTAGTATTGTGATCTATTTAGAATGACTAAACCCAGCAGAACCGCCATTCTTATTTCACTTTCTTTACAATAGTGTTTGTCATTTTGTGCTATATATGTCTTATTGTACGCATCATTATGTTTGATTATTTAAATTGGTTACCACTGGAGGGGCAGTTTTCACTGTGAGCTATTACTTTTTTATGAAATGTTAATAACGGTCAGGCTCCAAATAGTAAGAGAGAATTATTTACAGCTGCTGAAAACAATGCTTTAACTAGGCTTTTTTAATTTACTTGCATTCTATATCCCAAGGTTGTGAACCTCTGAAGCACAGAGAACTGTTTTTTCTAGGGACGTGGATACGATGTTCTGTCCACACTAACTGGCAGTGTCCTTTCCCTTTAAGATAATGCTGGAAAGTTTTCAAGCTGGCTCCTCCCACCCACCCGAGTAATAACTCCCTCGACTCCCCCACATGACTCCAGATCTTCCGTTCCACTGGAAGAAGCAGGTTCCCTCCTTACCACTCCCATGTTGAGCAGGCCCTCACGCTTAAATCTCCGGTTTTACTTCCAATACGTTAAAACTTTCTCGAGTTTCATTTCAACTTGATCTTCGATCGCGACCGTCATGGATGATAAGTCCATTCCCGGGTTCTGCCGGTGCCCTTGCGGGCAAAAGGTGTGCAGGACTGATCCGCACTCCATGTGCGTTTACTGCCTGGGGCACGATCACGACCATTAGGTTTGCGACTTTTGTCATTCTTTTCTCCCAAGCGTCTTGGAGGACCATCTCACCCGACTTAAAGTTGGTCATCTGGCACATAGGAACCCACCGGTCAAATCTGTGGATGCCCCGTTGAGTGGTCTCTGTGGCTGCGGGGTCCACTGAACAGCTTGCGACGTTTAAGGCCCATGCCGCAGCTCACTCCTCCTCGGCTTCTGCTTTTGTGCAGCTCCAGCTGGGCTCAACTTTTATGGGGTCCTTCAAGGAATTGTCTCGATCCCTGCTAACCTTGGTCAGGGACCCTCTGGACACAAATCTAAATCTAAAAAAAAGAGTCCTAGAAAGAAAAAGACAGGACTCACTGTCTTTCGTGGGATCGGAAGCACTCTCAGTCAAGAGCCTCTGATTCCCACGCTTCTCTGGATTTGACTTTGGTCGAATCCTCAGCCCAGGCTGCTGGCTCCTCGGTGACCCCGTTGGGCCAGTTGGCCAACACGGGTGCTCCCACTTTCTGCACAATGGGAAGCGGCGCCGCCGCTACTCTTCATCCTTGTCCTCCTCAGGTGAGGAGAGGCTTTGGCACAAATTGTGTCGACAAAATGAGGATTTGATGTGGCAACAGTTGGTGCTTACCAGCATCAAGCCAACCCCGGCTTCTATGCTGGCAATCACCTGGCTGTCACTCGAAAGGCCGACATCATCTCCCTCAATTTATCAACCAAAACGGTCCTGGCTCGGCCAGCCCTGGTGTCTCCGCCAATAGTGGTGGAACTGCTGCCTAAACAGCCATTGTCCAGAGCTCTGACTAAAGTGTCTGTGCCATCTAAGGGGCTTCCCCATCTGCTGTTGGTCACTGTCACCCCTGATTGTCCACAGAGGGTCAGTGGGGACTCAGGTGGTCAACCATTCTTTAATGACTCCTTGGAGTCTGAGGGATCCTCCCTGCACTCCCATCTGGTCGATGTGGAGTCCATAGGGGATCTCTCAATGGACAAAGGTCCATCTTCCTTCATGGGCCTTCTCCGCCTGATCTGTGAGTCAACGGGTATGAAAATGGAGCTCATCCAGAAGTGGACTTGTTACCCGTTGACTGAGATCCTCGACTGGGGAGACACTCCTATGGAGGCTTTCCTGGTGGCAGAAGCCATTCTTGACCCTGCTCTGGAGCTTTGGCAGTGCCCCGCTTTATGCCCTGCGCCTTCAGCTCTGATGGCCTGCAAATACGCAGTACCCACCCGCTCCCTTTCAGGTTTCCCAGAGCACCCCTCGGCCGAGGGATTGGTGGCAGACTCTGTGTTTAGGTGCTCCAGCAACATCAGGGATGTTAACAAGCCACCTGATGAGTCCAAGAAGTTGGACCATGTGGGTGAGAAATTCTACGCTGTCTCCTTGCTTGGTCTCTTCCAGGCGAGCTCAGCTCTCCTCATGGCCCAGTTCTCTCATGCCCTGCTGGGCAGCCTGGATGAGGTGCTTTCTCATCTGCCAGCAGACCTTCAGACCATGGTCAAACAGGTCTGGGACCAGGGCCAGGCTGTAGCCAAACAACAGCTCCAGACAGCCATGGATACTGGGAACACCTGTGCCCGCTCCGTGGTGGCCTCAGTGGCCATGCGCCACAGGGCTTGGCTGAGGATCTCGACCTTCATGGCACACACTTAACACAAGCTGGCAGATGTCCCTTTCCTGGGCACTGACCTGTTCGGGCCTGGGGTCAAGAATCACCTCACCCATATTGAGAAGTCCAATGCCACCTTGGACTCCATGACATCTGCCCAGAAGTCCCTAAGGGCTCCAAGCAGCAGCAGAAGAGGTAGCCCTTTTTTCCACCTCCACTCCTGTGGTCAAACCCACCCAACACCACGCTGGCAATCAGGCTGAGTTCTGGCAACCTCAGCCTAAGTCGGTGGCCTTGGCCGTCTGCAGACCTGGAGGGAGAGGCTCTGGTGACACCTCAGTCAGGCCCTCCTCCTTCTCTGAGCCTGCCCAGTGACGGGGTGAGGGGTGCCTCCCTCATGCCCGTCACACGTCCCCTGGGTCCTCCCATGGGGCTCCGGCTCCGCCACTTCCTTTCTATCTGGTCAGCTATCACCACGAACAGGTGGGTTCTAAAAGTGGTGGGTCAGGGTCTGCCTCTGGAATTTGAGCAGTACCCTCCTTGCCGAACACACGCCCTATGGGAGGGCTTGGTTTCCAAAGACATTCTGTCAGCTCTCAGAGATAACGTAGCCCAGCTCCTCCACAGGGAGGTCATGACTTCTGTTGCGGATCCTCCAGAACACCCAGGGTTTGTCTCCAGGTACTTCCTGGTGCCAAAGCGGATGGGGGGGCTGGCACCCCATTCTAGATCTGCACGATCTGAACAAGTTCCTCAGGTCGTGCACCTTCAGGATGGTAACGCTGTCTCAGATCATACCATCTGTAGGGCGAAACGTGTGGTTTTGCTCCCTGGATCTTCAGGACGCGTTCTTCCACATCCTGATCCATCCATCTCGTCGAAGCTTCCTCCACTTTTGAGCAGAAGGAGCCCTCTATGAGTTCCAGGCCATGCCATTCAGCCTCTCCTCGGCCCCCAGGGTCTTCACCAAATGCATTGCAGTGGTGGCAGCTTATCTGAGGTGCTGAGGGGTTCGGATTTACCCCTGCCTGGTCAACTAGCTGATCACAGGTCCCTCCAGGCAGGAGGTGGAGTGATCCAGGGACCTGGCCCTCCAGACCTGTATCTCCCTTGGCCTCATGGTCAATGAGACCAAGTCAGAACTTGTGTCCTCGCAGATGAGCAGCTTCATCAGGGCGGAGCTCAACTCTTGCAGACCCAGAGCCCGGCTCCTGGCGGACAGGGCAGTGGCTCTCTCCTCCTGTGCCCAATCATTTCGGGTTGGGCAATTGCACCCTGCTTGGGACTTCCTGCGCTTGCTGGGCTACATGGTGGCCTGCACCAGCATGGTCCATTGGGCCCTCTGGAGAATGTGCTTTCTGCAGTAAAAGCTCACCAGCCAGTGGTCTCAATGCAAGGGTCACTTCAACCAACTGGGCACTGTGACCCAGCAGATGTGTGACGCCATTCAGTAGTGGTTAGTCCCAGCACATCTGCAGGAAGGGTTCCTGTTTGTCCATCCAGAGCCAACAGTCATCCTGACTACCAGTGCCTCTCTCATGGGCTGCCATGCCCACCTGAGGGCACACAGAGTCCATGGGCTCTGGATCCCCCAGGAGTCCCAGTGCCACATCAACCTGCTGGAGCTCTGGGCAGTTCTGCTAGCACTGACTGCATTCACTCTGCACATTCAGGGTCAGGTGGTCCAAGTCCAGATGGATAATACCGCTACCATGTACTACCTCAACAAACAGGGCAGGAGGCACTTCCTGACCTTGGGCAGGGAAGCTCTTCGTATCTGGACCCTCATGCGCAGCCTGGAGGTGGATCTCCTAGCCACTCATGTGGCAGGAACCTCCAATCAGCTGGTGGACACCTCAGCTGTGTGGGCGAGGTGTCTCATGAGTGGTCTCTCCACCCAGAGGTAGTTCACAGTCTTTTCTCCCAGTGGGGCACCCCTCAGGTGGACCTGTTCGCCTCCTCAGCCTCAGCAGCAGGCTCCTGAGATGTCTTCCCCTACACCTGGACCTGCTTTCTATCAGTCAGGATAAGTTACTCCAACCGGACCTTCAATCCCTGCACCTGACAGCCTGGTTCCTGAGTAGCTAGAGTTCCAGGCTTTGGGTCTCACTGTAGCTGTCTTCACCATTGTGGAAGCATCTCGGAAGGAGTCAACTAGGAAGTGCTATGCCTTCAAATGAAAGAGAGTCTCCATTTAGTATTAGGGCAAGGGGTTGGACCCTTTGTCCTGTCCAGTGGCTAGCATTCTTGATTATCTTTGGTCCCTCTCTGTCAGTCCTTTGGTCGATGACCCTTATGATGCACCTGGCAGCCATCTCTGCTTACCGGGCGTGGTCCAGTCTGCAGTCAGTGGTGCAGGAAAAGGCGATCTGCTGCTTCTTCAAGGGCCTTGACCACATTTCCCCTCCGATGCGTGAACCACCACCACCGTGGGACTTGTTGCTGATTTTGGCAGAGCTCATGGGCAAGCCATTTGAACTGATGCATGGATGTGATATCTCTCAGCTGTCATGGAAGACCGCCTTCTTGGTGGCTATCACGTCAGCCAGAAGGATCAGTGAGCTCCAGGCACTTTCAGTGGAGTCTCCATACGTGGTCTTCCACTGTGCCCCAACCCGAAGTTCCTCCTGAAGGTTGTGTCACAGTTTCATCTTAATCAGGTGATTAATCTCCCAGTGTACTTCACCAATCACACCTTAGAGGCCGAGCACAAGCTCCATACTCTGGACCTGAGGTGAGCACTCGCTTATTACAAAGAGTGCACGGCTGGAGTTTGGGGGGAGGTTCGCCAGCTGTTTGTCACCTATGCTGAAGCTGCACCTGGCAGACCTGCAGCCAAGCAAATGATTAGCAGGTGGATCACATCCTGCAATGATCGCTGCTATAGGTTGGCGGGTAGGGAGCCTCCTGGAGGGCTAAGGGCTCATTCCACCTGCCATACCGCTGCATCGGTTGCTTCTTCCAAGGACGTCCCTATCCAGGAGATCTGCAGGGCTGCTACCTGGAGGTTAGCAAACACCTTCATTTCCCATTACCACATTGACTGAGAGTCAAGCTGTGATGCTGGTTTTGGGGCCTCAGTTCTCCAATCTCTGTTTCCTAAATAGGGGTGTGCGCCTTGCCTCCCTCCTCCTGGAGAACTGCTAGGAGTCTGCCAGTTAGTGTGGATAGAATATCATACCCACATCCCTAGAAAAACAGATTACCCACCTGTAACAGTAGTTCTAGGAGTGGTATATGATGTTCATCCACACGGACCCATCCGACCTCCCCTGGCTTTGGCGCACAAAACTGCTTCCAGCGGGCAAGATCTGGCATGATAGGGAAGAGGAAGTTACCACACGGTTGGGTGGGAGGGGCCAGCTTAAAGACTTTCCGGCATCATCTTAAAGGGAAAGGACTCTGCCTGTTAGTGTGGATGAACATCATATACCACTCCTAGAACTACTGATACGGGTGAGTAACCTGTTTTTTCAGACTTGGAAAACTTCATATGCTTTATCTTCTCCAGTGGTAAAATGTACTACCATCCAAACTTAGAAAATGCCATTAAAATACTTGTCACAGTCTTCATCAATCTGTACATGTTTTACAGAAAGGTCTTGCTATATTGTTGTCGTGTCTTCTCTTGGTCGCACTAAAAACGGGCAGTTATCTTCTTACTGGGTCAGACTGGTTGACAAATAAAAGACTTCCTGCTGGTCCCTTTTGTGTTGCAGAAGGCTCTGCTGAGTCAGAAGGTGAGGTGAACCACCCTGAGCATCCTCCTAACCTTCAGCTGCTCTCCAGGACTCCCCGAAACACAGCCAAGAGAGGCATACAAGGTAGGCTTTACAGGAGACCGTGCCTGAGGTAAAAGAGTAGCATAGTCGCTGTTTGGCCAGCATTTTTTGGGCACAGACAGGATTATCCCAGCACTCTACTGGAACACTCTGTTATGAAATAACAGTAGCTGGCAAAAACATAAATATGTTAAGAATTTATTGTAGCCAAAAACAGACAAGCCAACAGTGAACTTCTGTTGTTTTTGAATGAAGCCAAGCGTGTTTGTACCTGAGAGATAGTTTGCAGCTGGCAGTCCGAAATCTGAGTACCAAGGTTTAAAGCCACTGGAGCACACCTGATTCTTGCCTTTTGGCCAGCATTGTTTACCTGTGCAGTCGTACAGTTGTTTACACAAGGTGAAGCGTCAGATGCTACATGTGTTTTTTCCACTTCTACCCAAATCATGTTTTGTATCACAGCAATTATTTCCAGCTGCTAAAAATGATGCTTTAACGAGGCCTTTTTAATCCATTTGCATTCTATATCCCAAGATTGTGAACTTCTCCAGCACGGAGAACTGTTTTGTTTCATGGTCCGAAAACTATGTTTCATGGTCTGAAAACTATATGCTTTACCATCTCCAGAGTTAAAATGTACTACCGTTCAGTTAAAATGCTTGTTAGTCTTTATAATTTTGTACATGTTTTGCAGAAAGGTCATGCTGTATTGTCATTGTGTCCTCCCCTGATCACCCTTGGAAATGGGCAGTTATCTTCTCATTGGGTCAATCAGGTTGACAAATAACTTACACTTTCTGCTGGCCCCTCTTGTGTTGCAGAAAGCGCTGCTGAGCCGGAAAGTGAGGTGAACCACCCTGAGCAGCCTCCTAACCTTCAGCCGCTCTCCAGGACTCCCCGAAACACAGCCAAGAGAGGCACACAGGGTAGGTGTTACAGGGGGTGGGACCTGAAGTAAAGGAGTAGCATTGTCGCAGTTCGTCCAACATTTGTCTACCAGTGTAGTCTGGACACAAACCTGAAAACTGAGCATTTGGCCATCGGAGTAGCTGCCAGATTTTCTAACTTGGTATTGCACAGCACAAACTGACGCTGTATTCCTCAGTTTAGACAAAATTGTTTATGTACTCTGCAGTTGCTTCACCCAGAAGTAGCTGTACAGTTGATTTACACAAGGTGAAATATCAAACGCTTCATGTATTTTTCAACTTCTGCCCATGTCAAGTTTTGTATTACAGAAATTGCTCCAGAAACATTTGTGAATGAAGTTTCTGCTGCTTTTGTCTTTTCAATAGCTTGCTTCAATCGGGGGGAGGGGGTGGCCCTGGGGGATTGGAGGGTGGCGGACATGATTCCCCTTCATAAAGTGAGGGGGGGACAAGGAACAAGTAGGCAACTACAGGCCTATCAATCTCACCTCTGTTGTCAGAAAGCTGATGGAGTATGTTATCTTAGCAGACCTTGGGGACTACCTGGAGTGTAATGGTCTCCAGGGTAGTAAACAGCATGGTTTTGTGGCAGGGAGGTCATGCCAGACAAACTTAATAGTCTTTTTTGATTCGGTTACAAAGTAACTGGATAAAGGTCATGCCATGGATCTGTTGTATTTTGACTTCGGCAAGGCTTTTAACTCTGTGCTCACAGACCTCTGCTGAAGAAGCTGGGGGTCCTTGGGGTGGCTAGGGATATATAGTCAGATGGGTGGAAAACTGGCTAAAAGGGAAATGGCAGTAGATACTGGTAAATGGTGTTGAATCGGAAGAAAGGGAGGTCACAAGTGGGGTACCGCAGAGGTCTGTCCTGTGTCCGGTCCTTTTCAATATGTTTAACATTGGTGTCAGTGGCTCAGCAGGTTGCACACTCGCCTCTGAGGTCAGAAGATCGAAAGGCTGTGGGTTCAAACCCCACACCAAGAACTTGGGTTAAATCCCAGTACTGACACTGCAGTGCAGCATGAGGGGGTGCTGCACTCCTGAGGTGCCGTCTTTTGGATGAGACGTTAAGCCGAGGTCCCATCTTCCTGTTCTGGTGGTTGTTCAAGTGGATGTTAAAGATCACATGGCACTTCTTGAAAACAGTAGGGGAATTTCCCCAGTGTCCTGGTAAGATTTCCCCCATTCACTAAAAGAAATACCACCAACAGCTTAAAATCTGGTTCATTTTCAGTTGGTTAACATCTATATCCCCTTCCCCAGGGGCGCCCCTGAAAAAGGGACTTCTAGTCTCAATTGGCCTACCTGGTCAACAAAATTAAAAAAAATAAAATAAAAACATGTTCATCAGTGACATTGGAGAAGGGATCTGGGGTAGGTTAGGTCTCTTCACAGACACAAAGCTCTGCGGAATAGTGGATAGCACTGAAGCAATTAGAGAACTTCAAGAGGACCTGCAGAGCCTAGAGAGATGGTCAAGGGCCTGTCAGTTGAATTTCAATGCCAAAAAGTGCCAGGCAATGTTCCTAGGGAAAAGGAATCCCAGGACAGAATACTGTATGGTTGGGATAAATCAAAACCCAGTACTATAGCAGAGGACTGTGACCTCGGAGTCATTATTAGTGACACCCTCCAGCAGGCTAGCCAATGTGACGAGGCTTGTAGTGAGGGAAATGGGATGCTGGGATGTAAAGGGAAGGGTATTAACAGTAGAAGGAAGGAGGTAATACTCCCCTACTATAGATCCCTGGTGAGACCATATCTGAAATACTGTGTCCAGTTTTGGAGCCCTTACCTTAGAAAAGACAAGGATAGGTGGAGGCGGTGCAGTGCAGGGTAACGAAGATGATTCAGGGCCAGCAAGGAAAGTCCTTTGAGGAACGACTTAGGGCACTGAATATGTATTCGTTGGAGGCTAGAAGGGAGAGGGGGAGATGTGATAGAGACATACAAGTTCCTGAAAGGAATAAACAAGGTGGACTCGGGGGAACTGTTTAATAGGAACAGCTCAACGACACGGGGGCACGACTGGAAACGAACAAGGGGAAGATTCAGGAGGGATGTGAGAAAGCATTACTTTATGGAAAGGGTGGTGGAACTGCCTGCCGGCCGAGGTGGTGGCAACAGAAACTGTGGGTGGTTTCAAATGTGCTTGGAATAGAATGAAAGGGATAGTCATCACTAGTAGGGACAAGGATGATGAAGGAGTAGGGTAACCATTGGGGAGGGGTACAACCCCAGATCGCCAGGTCATGGGGTTCTATAGAGACCCATGGGCAGACTGGATGGACCACTGTTTTTTTTTTCTGCCGTCACTGTTTACGTTTCTCTGTCTGTGTTTCTGGGCCAGAATTGCAGTCCCTGCTCCAAATTCTAGGAACAGTTGCTTAGGATTTTTGTTTGCTTGATTTGATGTCTTGCAGAATGTCATATTTTGCTGTGAATATTCTTATAGAACAAAAAAAAATGAGTACATATCTGGGGACATGTAGCTTCAAGGCTTGTTCCTGGGTACAGCTGTCTTTCGGCATCAGATCTGAGGGCCTTGCTTTTTGGTTGTTGAGAACCCTGGTCGACTTTGGTGACATTATAATGCCTGCAAGTACAGTAGTGCACAGCAGTGGGGTGGTTACATACAGTTGCAGTGCTTGGACTTGACCAAGTATAACAGTACCTAGGTGTGAAACTAGGCTCTGCCAGTGATAGGATAGGGTTACAAAGTTCTGATTTTGGTGAAAACCTGCTGTTCACCACTTTAAATTACCTATGCCGATGTCCCTGCTATGACTGTATTTCTTAGGACTTTGAAGAAAAAACAGGAAGAAAAGAACAGAAACATTTTGTTCAGATTTTGAGAGACTAGAGGCATGGCCCTTGTTCACAGTTTTTTGGGAGCACTGCCAATGTAGCTTGAAACCATTGAGGACTCTGCCACTGCTGCCACCTGCTGAGCACTCCCTGGTGCTGCAACCTTATATTTCCAAACCATGGCACTCTAGATTTGAACTTGCAGCTGTCTGTGTTCCGACCCAGGATTCTACCACCAAACAGAAGGAGCAGCTCCCCTAATGGAGCTAGTAGGCGCTCCCTATATACTTCAGCTTTGTTGCTCATTTCCAAGCCCTTTTATAAATTGGGAAGGGAAAATCTTGCTTCCTGACTGATGGAGAAGGTTCCAAAGCCATGCAGTTTAGGAATAGGAACTGCACTGCTAAACTTCCAGTGGACCCATTGTATAAATTCAGTAAGACACATCAGGGTTTGAAATTACAAACCTAGATAGTGACGGCAGAAAAAGGCCAAAAGTCCATCTAGTCTGCACAGAGTTCCCTATCTGCCCCAGGACCTATTGTTCATATGGGATTTTATCCTTCCCAGTCCACCCCCCTGCTCCCCTCCCTACTGCTACCAACCTGAGCAACCAATAAACCCTTCATTCTGTCCCTGCCATGCCTGAAACCATTTATGGTCTTAGGCACCCAACACCTCCGCTGGCAGACTGTTCCACAGCTCTGCCACCTTTTCTGTAAAATAGAACTTTCTCACATCCCTTTTAAACCATCTCCCCACCAGTTTCCACATTTAACCTGGGGTTCTTGCTTCTGTACTCCTGCTAAATAATTCCCCACAGTTCACCTTGTTTATTCCCTTCGGGGACTTAAAGGTCTCTATTATATCCCCCCTTTCTTGCCTGGTCTCCAGTGAGTACCTGTTTAGTGCTGTGAGACAAACTTCATAAGATCTGCCCTGCTGGCCCTGAATCATCTCGGACACCTTGCGTTCCACCATCTCTAGTCTGACCCTGTCCTACCTTGGGTGAGGACTCCAGAACTGAGCACAGTACTCCAGGTGTGGCCTCACCTGTGACCAATACAGAGGTAGTAGTCCCTTCTCTTTCCTGCTGTCAAGACCCCTATGAGAAACAGCAGCATACTGTTCTTCATACTGTAGGTCTTGTTACACTGGCTTGAGTGTTGGAGGGAGTCCCTAATTATGACTCTCATCCAATACGCTGTCCTGTTTTTTTTTCCACTAGGTGCATAACCCTGCATTTTCTGGCATTGAATTTCAACTGCCAAACCTTAGACCACCTCTCTAGTCTTTGCAAATCCCTCTGCATCTCCCTGATGCCTTCGTCACCATTTTCCGTACTGCAGAACTTTGTGTCATCTGTGAAGAGACACAGATTGCCCCAGGTGCCCTTTCCAGTGTCGCTGATTAACTTATTGAAGAGGACAGGACCAGGACAGACTCCTGTGGTACTCCACTCATGACTGCCTTCTCTTCTGATTTGACTTCAGTTACCACCGCCCTCTGCTGTCTCTCCTTCAGCCAGTTTCCTACCCATCTAACAATGTTACTGACTGGGCCCAGGTCCTCCAGCTTCTTCATCAGCTTCTGTGTGGCACTGAGACAAAAGCCTTTCTGAAATCGAAGCAGAGCAAATCCACAGCATGGCCCTTATCTACTAACTTCATTACCCAGTCAAAGAAAACTATCAGATTTGTCTGATAAAAGCTCCAAACCTCCATGCCACAAATCCATGTTTACTATGCTGTAGACCCTTGCTCTCTGGATAGTCCACAAGGTCCTCTTTGGTCAGTGACTCCATCAGTTTACCCTGTACAGAGATAAGGCTGACAGGTCCGTAAATAGTTTGGGTTACTGTTCCTGAACTGCACTTCCAGGTGGTTAAAAGCACTCTGCACAAGCGCCTTGTGCCTCACAACCCACCTGGGTGTGCAGTTCAGGATTAGTAACCCAAACCCTGTCATGTTTTTTTGCCTACATATTACATGGTCTCGTCAGTACTATGGCTCACACAGGGCCTGGAAGCCCCATGAGTGAAAGAGCAGACTGAGAGAAATGATCTTGGTTTGCTGCTACAGAGTCCAGTCATCTGCAACAGTGGTGTACAGTGTTGCAAAAAATAAAACTTCAACTAGCAGCTTGGCAGCAGTGCACCACACAGCCATGCTGGCAACCTGAGTTCGGGGAGATCTCTGGTCTCTGGCACGCCAGGTTGGTGGAGGGTGAGCATATCATATAGGTGAGGGGTCCACATTCCAGGGCCAGAGCATTTTGCTGTCCAGTACCCCCTCCAGCTGATTATTGAGTGGACTTTGTGAAGCCTGGGAGAAGACTTTACAGCCTGCCCCTTTATGTCTAATGTCATGTACTCTGTGATGTACATGGTGGGAGGCATACAACTTTAAAAATGGTAGCACAGCTGTAAGGAATTCAAATTGAAACCACAGCAAAATCAAAATTGCATTCCTCCTTGACATCTGGTATGCAAAACAGGATAGCAGATGATTCTGAGCCCTAGCTGTTTATGCACGACCATGTGCTTCTCCTTCGCCATCTGGCTGGGGACTCATGGATGTGTGAGGGTGCAGATGTTTCTGGTTACTGAGCAGTAGCAGGTGTGTTTGGCTCCTGTGTGCCTGCATGTGTGTTTTTAGCTAATTCGCAGTTGATGTGTATATTTTTGGCTGGTATGAATGCCAGATGTGTCTCGTGCAGTGTGTGTGTGTGTGTGTGTGTTTTGTCTGGTATGCATGTATGTTTTTGACTGGTGGGCATGTGTATAGGTTTTTTGCCATTTTCACATGCAGTAATCCAACGAGGACTGGGGTTATTCCTGTCACAGCAGTTGAAAGCAGAAAAATGACAGATGTTTTTCTCACAATCAAATAGAATTGCAAGAGGGTGGTCTAGAGCAAAATACATATTCAGCTGGACAGTCAGGTCCAAGTTTAGGGGAAGAACTTGTTCCATGTTGTGTTACACTGTAATCTGGCACTCTTTTCTCAAATCAGAGGGCTAGGTCTTCCACTCCACTGCTTCCTCCACTCTCTTATAACAGGCAGAGCACAACAGTCCTGTTGCTGTCAGGGGTGACTGTGCCCTGCATTCAGAACCCTGTCTTCCGAATTTTTTTTTTAAACCAGGTATAGCACACTAAGCTGAAAGCTTTTTTACAGGCGCGACCTGGGAGCACAAGGAGGTCAAGTGACTTGCTCAGGGTCACACAGTATGCAAGTGGAAGCTGTGGGGTTCAAACCCAGGTCTGGTCTGCTGGATGTCACCAGATTTGCAGCTCAGAGCCTTAGACCACTGCGCTATACTGCCTCCGATTCCATATTGGTTATTACACATTGAGGTGAATCCTGTAGCCATCAAAGAAACTTGGGCCACAGAGAATAATGACTGGGGGTTGTCAGTCCCAGGTTGCACAGTGTTTAGATAGGACAGAGGGAAAGGCAAAAGGTGGGGGTGTAGCCCTATATGTCACGGAGGGTATAGAAGCTGCGGAGGATGTACACATCAGGGCAAGCAAAAGGGAAACAGAGTTGCTGTGAGTTCACCTCACAGTGCCGTCAGGCAAGAAGATATGGGTAGGGGTGATCTATAGACCACCAGAACAAGGGAAGAGAGAGAGAGAGAGATGGAGCTTGGGAAAAAAGCTGGCAAGGGGAGTGAAGGAGGGAGAAGTGGTGATTGGTGAGCTGAACCTGCTGGATATCGACTGGGACATTCTAGCAGCCAGAAGCACCGGAAGTCCGGCCCTGTTTGATACATTGCAGGACTGTTTGCCGGTGCAGCTAGTTAAAGAGTTGGTAACATGTTTAGGAGAACTTTAACAAAACCTAATATTTAGACAGAGTCCAGCTTGTATTTCCCATTAGTGCTGTATTCTTCCTCCCCATTATTTATTACTGAGGTTATCTGTATGAAAACAGGATCTTTGCTCCTGAAGAGTTTGTCTATTTCTGCTGCTTTCTCCCTACCTGAAGTCACAGAGCACTGCTTGTGATATCACAGTTCTTCCCATGGCAACAGATTGTGATGTCACAACAGAGGATTATGACTTGAAGTAGGGGGTAAGCTACAGAGGCAGATGGACTCTAAAGAAACTGTAAGGGATAAAGATCATATATTCATGCAACTTTCCTTAGTAATAAATAATGGGGAGGAAAAATATATAAAATATAAATGGAATTAGGTCAGAACTGTGCCTAATTAGTACGCTTTTTAAAGTTTTCTTTGAGGCGTTAGTAACTCTTTAAGGAACCCGCTAGACAGGTGGCCATTCTCGATTTGGTGCTCACCAACTTAGAAATGTGAGTGGAGTGAGGCTAGGGGAGCCACTTGGGTCCAGCGACCATGGCTTCATTTTGTTCAGCCTGGCCCTCGGAACTTGAATGCTCCTATCAAAAATTGAAGTCCTGGATTTCAAAAGAGTGGACTTTAACCAGAAGAAGAAGATAGTCTGATAGCTGGCCCAGTGGTGCTGAGGGTTGAGGTGTTAGGCACCACACCTCGCTTCATGCTGGTGACCTGGGTTCAGGAACGGACTTGGGTTGGCAGGGGAGGAGAGGATTAGAGCATCCAGAGGACTGCTCTCCTCTCCTGGGGAGAGTTGGGGTGTGTGCCCGCCACTCTTGCGACCACAGTGCAGACTGGGGGAGCAGCAGTTGGGGGGTCTGGTAACAGGGGTTGGGCTGCAGCAGACATCCTGCGGGTGAGTGTGGTAGCATGCTCACCGCACGTCAGAAGTCATTGCATGTCTGCATCCCAGGGGATTACAAATTGGTAATCCCCTCATGATGTGCAGGGTGACGCCTACGACAGGCGACCTCCCCCCAGCTAAACAGAATCAATCAGGGTGCGGATGCCAAGGGTGATGCGGTCTCTCTTCCTGGTCTTTCCCCCACCATGGGGGGGCCCTCCATGGGGGGTAAGCCACGGTCCTCCCCGACTGCATCCATGGCGGAGGCTCGCTGGTGTGGTAGTTGAGCACCTGCACACAAGGCTGATCAGGGGGTTAGTAACCCCCTGCTGTACTGAGGAGCAAAAACAGTCATCAGCAATATCTCTGCTTCATATTGAAGGGTCAGCACTGTCAGTTTCGTGTGCTGCCCTTTGGGTAATCCTATTCACCAAGTGCATTCACTGTGATGGTTGGGCCTTACACCGGGAAGCCCGGTACATAGTACCTTACCTGGATAATTTATTCCTCAAAACTTCTTCCACGGACACATAGTACGGAAGCTGACTAGGAAGTGCAGTGCACACCAGTGCCGGGCAGGATGCAGGTCCGGGGCTGCTAACCCCACAGTTACCATACTTCAACCACAGATGACCCGCATTCCAGGATACTCCAGAAATAAAGTCAGACTGAAACTCCTGAAAATATTTTATTGCACCAATCCAAGTGACAAATATTCATGACATATGTCACCATATTGTATTTAAGGACATTGTTCTCTCCAGGTTGCTGCCCCCGAGGAAGCTTAAATAGAGCGAAGCACCAGGGCACGTGGGTAACAGTCGTAGGCTGGCTGGTCATCTGCTGAGTATGTCATGAATTTTTTTTTTAATAATATATTTTTTTATTGGCAATATCAATTGAGGCAGATCACAACTTACATATGTATCAACTTTGTAATCAATAAGGTTACAGAGATCAATAACTTAAATTCTGTGATATATGATATCTCCATTCTATAAGCAGTACCTTAATAAAACTGTAGACATTTTCAAAAAGCTTAGTTACATTTAATAAAATTTCCTTCTGCTTCCAACCCCAATCCTCCTTGTGTTCTCTCCCTGGCAAGGGCAGCACCATCCCACACCCCATAGGAAGTCACTCAGGGAACAAAGCTGGGGTTGATCTGAGCCGTATGTCATACCCATTCAGCCATCTCAAATGCTCTTAACTCTAGATTAGGCATACTTTATCAGTACAAACACTGCCTCACCCCTGAGGCTCTACGACTTACCATAAACTCCTCTGTCCTCTCTCTGCTAGACTAAGGTATTCTCATCTACAGTGCCGCACCCACCTCAGCCCTCAATAGGCTCCGGCTCGTGCTAAACAAGGCCTGCTGTCTCATCCTTGGATGTGATCGCTTCACACACACCTGCCCCCTCTGCAGTACCACAGACTGGCTAAACTTAGACAACAGAATCGGGTACCACACCTGCCTAATGACCAAAAAGATAATTCTAGGCCTTACCCTTCCCGTCCTTGACAAAATTATTCTCTTAGCATCTCCTGGCAGAACCACCTGTAACTCGAACAAACCGTTGCTATGGGTACCCCGTTGCCGGACTTCCCAATTCCAAAGATCCTTCAACCACAAAGCCCCTTCCTGGACAAACTCGCTCCCAAGCCTAATAACTGACGAAACAAGGCTTGGCCCTTTTAAATCCAGGCTAAGGAAACACCTCCAGGCCTCCAACCTATGTGACTGCAACTGACACTCCCCCACCCCGATGACCTAGAACAACTTTTTGCATTCTCCATATCTAATTTCTCCGATCTAATTATTTGACAAACAGCCTTCTTCAGAACCTCTCTGCTACTTTATGGATGTGCTAATCATTGTATTTCAAGTTATCTTGGAATGGTAGTCACTTACTGAACAAATGTGTATCCAGTACCTGTTATGTAATGTAATGTACTGCAATCTGTAACAAATGTTGTCCCTGTACCTTCTATGTATGATGTGGAACCTTTGTAAATGAGTCTTTGACTCAAAGGTCTTTCTGAATATCTCGATAAATAAAATAAATAAATAAATAAATAAGTAAAAGGCCTCAGTTTTTTCGTGGAGGCCAGCTGTTAGTTTTTCCAGGCAGTAAATATGCATGACAATGGCCCTCCGGTCACCTATTGAAGGGGTGACCGATGTCATCCACCTCTGAGTTATAGCCTTTTTGGCTGCCAACAGATAAAATGGTAATAATGTTTTATGCCGGGGGGGGGGAGGTGGTGGTGTTGAGGCATAATTGATAGCAACACCATTTCAGCCAATAGTCCAACTGGATCCCATAGGCTTTCCCATAATTCTTCCTGTAGAGTGCACCAGAAAGGGGTCAGTAATGGACACAACCAAAATATGTGCCCCAAATCTGGCACCTGACATCTGCATCCCCTCCAACAAACACCAAGTGTGGATGGCAGGTATTAAATTAGAAGTGCTGGTGACCTGAAAAACCTATATCGGCATTTCCATGCATATTCCCTCCAGATAGGGTAGCGGGTGATTTTTACTGCTAGCTATGCGAATTTCAGCCAAGTCTCAAGGGGAACAGTAAGGTTAATGTCTTTATTCCAACTGTCTAGGACTGGTTGTGTTGAATCCCCTCATTTATCTGATTGAATCCCCTAATTTATCTCAAATATGCCATGAATTTTTGTCACTTGGTTTGGTGCAATAAAATATTTCCAGGAGTTTCTCAGAGTGTGGCTCTGTTTATTTTTCCAGTAATTACACTTATTAATTGTATCCTGGAGTGCGGGTCACCTGTGGTTGAAGGTTAGAAACACAGAGTATGAACTTTGTCCGAGATTCAACAGTCGACAGCTGGGTATCTTGGTCGGTGAACCCAAGTAAGTCCTGATCCCATTCCTGCTCCTTCAGTTCATAGGTGCTGTCCTGGCTATGACTCTGGCGCAGGTGTCCCTTGCGGAACCCTATGTGAAAGCTCTGGTGCCTTAAGCGACATTGATCATCTCCAGCGACTGGGACCCTGCAAGGTCCATTCTTCAGCTCCTCGGCCTCATGGTTGTGGCCATTGTGACTGTTCCCGTGGCCCATTTCCACGTGCACATTCCCCAGTGGATGCTTCCTGCCCAGGGGGCCATGCTCTCCAGTACCTGGATTACTCTGTGCTGGTCACAAACCACTTACGCTGAGTTCTGAACTGGTAGCAGGACTGCTCCCATCTGCCTTGGTGTCCCAGTTCCTCTCTCTGACCCCTTAGTAGGTTCTCATCACAAATTCCTCTGAGACAGGAATGAGGGTGGGGGGGGCATGCCCATCTGGGTTTCCTAAAAACTCTTTTGGCCATTTCTGTGTTTTATGTACTCTCAGGGGGCAAGACTGGCCCGATTGGAGGTGTCCCTTAGGTTCTTCAAAATGCTCCTGCAGCTGCAGTCTGTAGGCCAGTGCAAGTGTGGGACCTTAACTTGGTCCTGGAATCTCTCACACAGACCCCTTTTGAACTTGGCGCTGCCACTTGCGATATGCATTTCCTTTCTTGGAAAGTGCTTTTTCTGGTGGTGATCACCTTGGCTCAAAGAATTTCTGAGCTGCAGGCTTTGGTGGTGGATCCTTTATAGCTAACATTTAACCAGGATCAGGTTTCACTATGTACCCATCTTCAGTTCCTTCTTAAGGTAGTTTTGAGTTCACATTGAACTGAAGTATTCCTCTTCCTGTATTTGTTCCCTTCCTTTGGAATGCAAGGGATGTTATCCTGTATTCTCTTGATATCCACAGAGCCTTATGGTTCTATGTGGACTGCATGAAGGACTGCAGAAAGTCCTCCCAGCTGTTTGTTCCATTCACCCTCAGGATGGTGGGTGCACTGGACTCTGAGCAGTGCCTTTCCAAATGATTGGCATCATGCATTCATTTTTGTTACCGGAACCACAGTAAGGAACTGCCTGGTCCTGTCCGTGAACATGCCACCTATGACATGATCACTTCTGTGACTTGTTTTTGTTCGGTTTCAGCAGCTCACATATGTTCTGTTGTCACATGGCATTCTGTCCAGACTTTCACTAAACATTACAGTCTGAATCTGGTGTCCCGTAGATGGGCTGGCTTTGACTTTGCCATCCTTCAAGGCCTGCTGTCATAAGGGTCTTCTAAGTCCCTGCTGTCTGGGCTTCCTCCCACCTTGCAGTTTTGTACTATTTGGGGAAACGTTCCAAAGGTGTGGCTCTATGGAGGTAGATGTCTTCGAAGAAGATAGTTTAGTTACTTACCACTAACAATAGATCTTTGAGGGAAACTCCTTCATAGAGCCATGTCTTTCCCTTCCACCTACCCTTCCACCCTCTCCTGTATTTCAGGTAACATGCTCTGTAAGACAGGGGTGTCCAGCCTTTTTGGGGTTGGCAGCAACATTTTAATTTCAGAGTCGGGCAAGGGCAACAACAACATGCGATCCATGTCGTTCCTCGTGCACGACACTTACCATGCCTGCCACTTACCATGCCTGCCACTTACAGTACCATGCACGACACTTTCCATGCCCATATTTACCATAGTTGCACATATTTAGAATGAATTGTAGTTAAAATATGGACAGCAATAGGCGACAATATTGAATGATCAGATTTTATTAAGTATTTTTAAAAATAGTTTTCATTTAAAATCTTTATTTAAGCCACGCTAAACATATAAACATATGTAACAAAATATAAAAGCTCCGCAGCAGTACTTGTCCTTTTAAACAATAGCCTCACTAAACATATGTGAGCTCAGAAGCAGTACAGTTTAGCAGCAGAAATGACAGTGAGAAAGAATGACAATACTCATTTATAAGACTGGCATTTAGCAAAGTTGGGAGCTGTGTGAATATATGAAGCTGCACAGTAGGTCAAGTAATACAGCCAGCCGTAGAGGTGTAGCTCAGGCAATTTGGCAAAGCAACGTCTCAGCATGTGTTGTCAGCTAGTGAGCTAGTGAGCTACTGTGTGGGTTTATCTGTAGCGAAAACCCTGATTCTACACCGCTGAAATGAATATGATTAGCAACCTGCATTTCCAACCTGCCTTTCCAGCACATCAGTGTGAGCGTGAATCCAATTTAATTATGGCAGCAAATCGGACCGCAGTCAGCTGCATTACAGATGATAATATTTTAATTATCTCCGTTGTTTGCCAGAAATTCAATGGGAGAGATTGGCAGAACATCAACAGGGGTGCTAGTCAGCAAACCCGACCGTAAAATTCAAAGTGCAGCCTTAGATGCTAACAGAGATCGCAAATCGATGATGGCCAGGAACTGAGCAGCTTAAATTAACACCTGATTACTGCCGTTACCACGTACCTGATGATGCAGTACATCTAAAGCGCAGTCAGGGAGCCGCAGAGACAGCGGCAATTCAGCATTGATAAAGATAGTAATAATAAGATCCAGCCAAAAATGCAAATGAAAAAACTGCAGGCACAGACTGTGTGATTTTTACCAAGACCTTGGCGAGCAACATAAAATGGCTTGGCCAGCGAGCCACGGGTGGGACAGCCCTGCTGTAAGACATGCTTGTTCCTGCATGCTTGGTTTTCTCCTGTTCTGCGTCTTTAGAAATGTGCCTTTTCTGGAATCACTGCCTCTCCTGTTGGCCCCTCTCATTCCTGTCTGTATGGCACAACTCCACGCTTGTCTCTGGCTGGAAACTGAAGAAGTGTGGGGCCACCAATGTTATAGAGGCGGTGCCAGTGTACATTATTAGAGACTTTGACACTTACATTTTAATTTCCTTACTTTGTCCGCTTTGCATTTCAACCCCAGTACAGTAAATGCAGTAATGTAGTTTTAGATATCTAAAAAACATGTTTGTAGTAACAGGGTCAGGCCTGTAACTGGCTTTGTGAGTGACCCTGAAGGCTACCCATGAAGTAGTTGCATGGTAGACCCCCCCCCCCGTGCCAGACCTGAAGCTGGCTTCGCGAGTGGCCCTACTTTTTACTAGTTACTTTAAACAAAAGAAAATACCTTTCTATAATAAAAGGAGAACTATTGCCTTAAACAAACAAACAAAAAAAAAAGATCATTTAGAAGCTTGGGTTAAGGGGACACCCTGTCCCCGCTAACTGCACTACTAAACTTGCTGATGTCAAAACAGAGCCTGCAAATCCAGTTGCGCAATCGGTTAGTGCACGGTACTTATAAAGCAATACTGCTAATTTCTTCCGACTTGGTAATATACTACTTTATACTTTACCATAATATGGAAGATGGTATTATCTTTAGCAGACATAGTGGGGGAATTGTATTTCAATTTGGAAATCACTTTGTACATAGGGACTGCAACAAGGAAGGGCATCACCACCTCATACTGGCATGGTATTATCATTCACATTGGGGTCTATGCCCATACTCTGCCCACGTAGGTACACACCTGGGGATAGGTGTAGGACACATGGTATGCTCAGCCACATGCATGCCACAGGTGCCTGTCTGCAGCCCTCCACCCCCCCTTCGGTGCACAGGTGGGCATCCAGTCAGAGGCCTGTCCTGGGTCCCAAAGTAGATCCCCTTCGGTATACAAGGAGGGCATCCTCCCTGGCTGCCCACTGGGCTGGGGCTTCAGGGTGGAGGGAATTCCCATCCTGCCGCAGCCAGTGGGTGTTCTTTTGTGGGGCATGTAAAAGATACGGCATAGTCCCCACTGCCCTATCCTGCACCCCCTTTGTCCGGCATGCCATGCCTTACTGAATGGTACGGCGTGCGGGCATGCCACCTGACAAGCACCTGGACCACCCGGGCACGTTGCTGTGCGATCGGCTGGGGAATCGTGTGCACAATGAGTTTGCGCCCCTTCTGTGAATGCTGCCGGAGGTTCGATGGACCCCCGCTGCACAGCATTCTGACTTAGGGTTGCCTACGTGCTGCAAATACACGGCGCGGTGTCAGTCCAAAGCTTTGTGCATAGACCCTATTGAGCGTGATCTTGGCAACACTTGGCAGCAGCACTTGAAAGGGTACCCTGTGTAATGCCAGGTCAGACGAGATTATCAAGCTCTGTTTTGACAGCAGTACGTTTAGTAGTGCAATTAGCTGGGGCAGTGTATCCCCTTACCCCATGCCTCTAAACAAGCTCTGCTTTTTAAAGCCAGTAATTCTTCTTTTTAAAAACACAAAATTTTTGTTTTGTTTTTCATATCTTCTCTGTTTACCCATGTTGTAAATGCAGTAAGATGTTCCAGGATATTGGTTGTCTGGGGCTAATGTACTCCAGATGCCAAAGGCACTTGGTGCAAGCGTCTCTTGCCTGCCTATGCACCTGGGCATGCATTAACTCCAGATAACCAATGCCCTATTGCATCTTAGTGCTTACTTATTACACTACAGCCAATTCTGGATCACTGCTTGTGATGTCAAGGAGTCAATCAATCAATCAATCAATCAAATCTTTATTTATCCAGGCGATTATCACTGAGCAAGCTCATTTACAAGATGGACCTGCTGTTGTCAAAGACAGTTATACATACATAGATTGAAGGTACAAAATACAAAATGTGCAAAGTGATGCAAGCAAAATTACAGAAAAATGGTAGGCGCAAGGTATACTTTCCAAGTAAGAACATATATGCATCACACAACGTTATTGTGGTATATACAACCTCCATGGATACAGAAATTGAAGTAGCATATTTATTCATTCTTACTCAAGCCTCTATCGGAAGGTACAATTCTTTCCATTTCAGCCCTCAGTGACCGTTTAATATGCTTGGGTGAGGATCCTAGGCTACAGAGGGGCTCCTAACGAAGTCTGTATCTCCTGCTTAAGTGGCGAGAAGAGAGTAGTAGGGGAGAAAGTGGTCACTTATAAAATATCAGGCATATTTTTATTAGACCCATGCCATAGCCTTTCAGTATGTATGTAGTATGTTTCTGCCTAGTTTGTGTATGTGTATGTTAGACTGATGTACAGTTGGTGTGCATGTATATGCTTACATGGCCTTAGGTTTCTTTTCTGTTGCACACACGTATCTGTGTGTGCATGCATGTTCATTTAGGTTTCTGGCTGGTGTACATATGAGGTTGTGTGCATGCATGAATTTCCAGATTCCGAGTTGCCTCCTTTGTTTTCCAGAACCAGTGCATGGCTCGTCTGCTCCGAAGTACAAACGCAGGTCTGTGGAAGAGAAGTCAGAAGACTATGACTGTGGTGAGCAGGTAACTTCGCCATTTTCCCTGCGTTTGTGTGGCACGCATGTGGATGTGTAGCTTCACTGGGTTCAGAATTCCAGCCTTGTGTCAAATCTCGTTTTGCAATGTGTCCTCCCATCCACTGAGATTCAAAGCTAAGGGCATCTCGGCTTAATTAAAGGGACACTGTCAGTCTTTGCTGACTATTATTGTTAACAACTGTGACCTGGTGCTCCATCATGGCATATCTGGACCAGAATTACAAAACAAAATAAATAAATAAAACATTCTTTGTATTATTTTTAATAAAAATCGTAATGTTGCTATCCCGACCTTCATACAAGTGGTCCGCTGGTCCTTAATATTCCAAACTGCAAATGGCACTGGAGCGCCAGTGTACTCATACATGAGCGAGTTTTTATTTTTTTTTTCATCAAGTATGAGCTAAATGCAGAAAATAAGAGTGATCATTTGTGAGCTGCACGAAGTAAGTGGCTTTGTAAAATGAAAGGTCGGTGCTGTTGAAATTTGGCTTTGAAAAGTAAAGCTGTGACTCCAGGCATGTGCATCTGTGTTGACGCTGACGCGCATGCCCGGAGTTACGGCTTTACTTTTCAAAGCCAAGTTTCAACAGCATAGAAATGATCATGGTTTCATTTTCTCCATTTAGATCATACTCCATAAAAAAGAAACTAAAAAAACTTGCTCAAGTACACTGACGCTCCTGTACCGTTTGCAATTGGAAGTACGCACGAGCAGCGGACCACTTGAATTAAAGGTGGGACAGCAACATTATGATTTTTATTAAAAATAATACAAAATAGCGATTTTTTTTTTGTAAGTCTGGTGCCAGATATGCCATCACAGAGCGTACAGATGGCATGGGGCACCAGGTTACAGTTGTTACAAAAATAGTCAGCAAAAGCTGACAGTGTCCCTTTAAACAACAGTGAGCAATGCTGTAATTTCCTGGCAATTTATTTAGTTTTTGTTGACCGGGTAAGTGCACTAGACAGATTCTGCCTATTTTCAGGCATGACCCGGGGAGGGGGATACAAATGAATGCCAACTGACTTTGAACCAGATTAAGCTGTTGGTGGTATTTTAGTGAATAGGGGGAAATTTGGCCAGGGCACCGGGGAAATTCCCCTACTCGCCTGTAGGGGGATTGTTGTGTAGCGAGATGTCTCATTCTGCTACAGACCTTGGAGGTGTGCAGATGGATAGGGCACAGGTAGCCCAGAATGGATCGCAGGAAGAAGTATGCTTGCAAGCAGAGGGACCCGCTATGGAGGCGGCTGGGTTGCACCCTATGGCTGGCCAGCAAATCGTCCATGATAGTGGTCCTGTATCATCAGAGCTTTCCAAACAGCTCAGTTTGGAGCAAAAACAGCAGTGCCTAGCAGAAGAATTGCTCCGCGTTAGCGAGCAACTATCGTCTGAGAGGCAGCGTCTAGCAGAGGACAGAAAACGCAAATGCATGGAAACCTCACCTGGTTCTACCATTTCGGAAGGATTACCAAAGGTCCTCATAGCGGAAGAAAGAGCGGCATCGACCCATTCCTTAAATGATTCACCACCTCGGCGAGACTGGAGCGCTGAAGACACAAGTTCCTGGTCTTCAGACAATGCCCTCTTAACGGCAGGCTGGATTCCAATTTCAGATGGCCGATGGAGGCCCAATCAGGTTCAGAATGCATCAGACATCCAATCTTCAGCTCAGATAAGTACCAAGCCTAGGTAATATGTGGCCCCGGTAGAGGGCCCGACGGAGACTTTACTAGAGCCTACTGCTTTAACTGTGGGACAGTCTGATGATCCCGGGCCCGTGACAGGTTTACTTCCTGGGGAACCAGCTAAACTGACGTATGCAAGCCATTTCCATTGCCCCGTAGAACTGGCCAAAAGAAGGAATGCGATTCGACTACGTTATGAGGGCCCTCGCAAAACTCCCCCCGATAGATTCTATGTGGGGAAGATTTTTGCTTAAATGAAGTAAGGGATTCTCCCCTTCCGAAGTTTATGCCCTGATCCATGTGCAGGGAGAATATACTTTCGATATTAGTTTTCGTACGCCTGCCCTATTAGAAACTTTTTGGTGTTGGTATATCAATTTAAAGACGAACCCACCATGGTCTGACTTTATAGTGTTGCCTCTGACTAAACAACCCTTTTGGGTTATTACAATCCTCTTTAGGAATGAGGGGGTAAACACAGTAGATATAGTACACTGGCTGGAGAAGCATTGTGACATACAGGGGAATCCTATGCCTATTATAGTCTCAGAGGGTTTCTGGAATGGGGGTGGAAGTTCCGCATTAAATTGCATCACACTGATTCGGATTTATTACACCTTCCAAATTGCTTCTTTATTGGCAGGGACAAGGGTTTTCTTTTTTACCCTGATCAGCCCCGGGTTTGCTTCAAATGTAGATCTTCAAAGCACATCAGCACTTCCTGCGATGTGTTAAAATGTTCGCACTGTGAGGAATTGGGTCATCCTAGTGCACATTGTTTTCAACAGCCCAAATGCAACCTTTGCGATGAATTGGGCCATTCATTTGAAGATTGCCCCTCGGTGGCAAAAAATACTGAGGATGCGGATTTTGGGGTCCAAGATCACTATATCCATTTGGCAGTAAAACAGAATCGGGTCCCCCAGGAGGGCACCCACCTACGAACTGTGGGACACCCACTCCTGTTACTGTTCAGCCTATTTCAGCATTACCCCCTGCTCAATATCCAGAGGTTCTGACGCCACTCCCAGATATCCCTTCGCATTTGGCAGCACAGGCAGTCGAATCGGACAGAATTGTTCCCCCTCCTGAAAATCCCTTAGAATCGCCATCGGATTCGGGAGATTTTTCCTTGGTCTCCGGGAAAAAGGGTAAACAGACCAAAGCAAGACCGAAATTGAAGAAAAATGATCCTGATATGCCTATAGGTTCTCAGAATATGTACTCGGTTTTGGTAGATGATTCTGTCGAACAGGACTGTGGGTCAGTTACAGTCCAGGGGCAAATTCAGGGAGAGAGTCCAGTGATTATTCCCGAGCAGTATCCTCATCCGTCCCAGGGTGCCAAAAGGGAAGAGTGACAAGGGTCTCCAGTAAAGTGAAATGATACTGTTTTGATTTGCCTCTTGTCTTACGGCTCCCTTTCGTTTACGGGTGGCATCCTTGAATGTGAATAGCATTCAGTCTTTTGCAAAGCGCCACTGTACGTATGCTCACTTTCTACACAGTGATCTTGATTGTGTTTTTTTCAAGATGTTCGGTTACACACCTTAGAGGAAAGGGCTGCAGCTTCAAAAGAGTGGATATGGGGGAATTGTTTTTGGTCTCAGGGTGATTCGTTATGCTCTGGTGTGGGAATTTGTTTTTTTTTCCTATCAGATCAAGGTCATACGTCACACAGAATTGTTGAAGGGTTTAGCTTTATTTTTAGATATTAAATGGGAAAATCGGCTAATTCGACTTCTTAATATTTATGCCCCCCAGACTAAACATGATCTGGTGCAACTTTTTCGTCCCTTTCACCATTTCTGCTGATGTCCCATTTGGTTGTCCTGGGTGGGGATTTTAATGTCACCTTGCCTTCTCAGTTTTTAGTACCTCCTAGTAAGAAAATTTACTGTGATGCTTAGTGCCTGGCATGACTGCTTAGTGACGTAGGTTTTGTGGATGTTTTTGATTCTGTCCCTAAAGATGGTCATTGTACTTACTTCTGTGGCCCTAGAGCATCCCTAATTGATTATTTTTTTCTTCCCTTGTATATGGGCATTCAGAAAGTTGCATTGCAAGAGGTGACGTCTTCTGACCACAGGCTTCTGTCCCTGATCATGAGTGGTATCCCAGAGGAGAGGCAAGGACCGGGAACATGGAAATTAAACATGTTACTGCTTAACGTTCCCCCAATTAGAGATGGCTTTTCGGCTGTTTTACATGCTAGGCAATCAGTATTTTTCTTATATGACGATAGTACTGCTTGGTGGGAGGACACTAAAAAAGAGATTGTCATTTTTTTGTACTACGGGACGTATGAATGGTCAATTTCGGCATAATGAGATTAGTTATTTGAGGGATAGTATTTCCTTTTGGACTTCCTTTAGACCTAATCTGGGGGGAGAAGACATGCAAAGAATTAAGGGATTGAAAGCGGAATTGGCACGCAAACAGCTAGAGGCAATAAATTACATGGAACGTAAACATAAATGTGGCATTAGTGAGAAAACGGCAGATACTTTGCCTTTCAGTTCTGTGCAGCTCCTCCGGGAACGCCGAAACATAGAGTACCTTTTTACAAATTCTGGACGCCAGGTAGTTGATAAGTTGAGCATTATAAATGACATTTCTTTGCATTTTACCCAAACCTTTGCAAGACAAGATTTATCTGTTCCGAAGATGCAGTGTTGGTTGGCCAGTAGAGGGCTGCCACAGCTTTCACCTGAATTAGGGGAGTCTTTAGTAGCCCCGATTACACAGGGAGAATTAAAGGAGGTAATTTGGTCTCTCAAATCTCGGACATCCCCGGAGTCAGACGGTCTCCCATATGAGCTTTATAAAGATATATGGGAGATTTTGGGTCCAGAATTCTGTATCTGTTTTAATGATTGTCTGAAACATCATCAGCTTCCTAAAAGTATGTTGGAGGGACTCTTGATTTTGATTTTTAAGGGAGAGTGTAGGGGTGCTTTAAAGAACTGGAGACCGATATCACTCCTCAATTCGGATTATAAAATATTGATGTAAATCCTAAGTAATCGAGTGGCAAATGTAGTAGGGGAGATTGTGCATCTGTCTCAATTTAGTAGTGTGTCTACTAGACGAATTCACGACCCTCTCATCCTCATAAGAGAGATTTTGCATAAAGGAGCTTCACAAGAATTGTTTGGGCATTTGGTATGCTTTGATCAAGCACAAGCTCTTGATCGGGTGGAGTATGCGTATTTGTGGGAGGCATTGAAAGCTTATGGATTTCCTCCGGCCTTTATAGTCTGGTTACAGGCAAGTTATGCAGAGATTACTCTCGTCCCGAGTGTAAATGGTTGGATGGGTAATAAAATCCCAGTACACAGAGGAGTGCGACAGGGGTGCCCCTTTCGCCCCCTTTTGTATGTTTTATCTCAGGATCCTTCATTGCATGCCCTGTATGGTTCGGAATCGATCATTGGTCTTTCAGTGGGGTCAGAAGATAGACAGATTGTAGCTCTTGCTTTTGCAGATGATTTGGGGATTTTTTGGCTGATAAGTCTTCAGCGGTGGCGGCCAGATCCATTCTGCATGACTTCTCGGTTATTTCTGGGTTCAAATTAACACTATGAAAAGTGGTATCATACCCTTTGGGTACGATGCGAATGATGTGGCGCAAATCTGGGGGATAACACATATAGAAAGATTCTGGGTGTTTATTTTGGAGGGGTAGACCCTCAAAGAAATAATTGGGAACAGCTTTTGGGTGAAGCTAGGGAAAAGGTTGTAAAGTGGAATAAATGGCACATGACTAAAGCTAAACGCATCTATTTAATTAAAACATTTTTATTGTCGCATTTCTTGTTTTTGGCAGCTATCTTTCCTCCTCCGATAGCCGTGGAGGTATCACTTTATAGTGTTTTTTTTCAATGTTTGTGGGGAAGTAGACTTAACCCAGTGAAGCGTGGAATTACATATTTACCGATGCAAGAAGGAGGCTTGGGGATGTTAAACCCGACTGTGTTTTATTATGTGACTTTTATTCACTATAATATCACACCTCTTTTGAATCAGTCCTCTACAGTTTGGACCCCCTTGGTAGACGACATTCTTGGGCCCCTATTGGTTAATTGGGAACCGTCTGTTTCTCTTCCTTGCCAGACTCGGGTGTCTCATTTACCATCTTACTTTCAAGGGGTTAGACGTAAATTGAAGGACCGGAAAATTGTGAAAAGCTTTCTTTGTGTCTCTCCTAGGAAATCGCTTTATAATTGGATAATGGGAACTGTTTTTTATGTGTCTCCCTGGTATTCGGTATTGCCAGATGCACATCAACTTTCCATACAGTCCTTTTTATCTAGTAAATGTCTACCGCCTCATATGAGGGATTTTGTCTGGCCGGGCACACACCAAAAATTAAGTGTTCGGGGTAACTTAAAACATAAAGACCTTACAGAACGTACCTGTCCTAGGGGGAATGACTGTATAGGATTGATAGAGACTTTTACTCATTTTTTATTGGACTGCCCGTGTGCTAGATACTTTTGGGAGTTGTTTCACAAAAAATGGCCATTAAATCCTTTTAGAAGGCAATCTCCTCAGATTTGGACTGATGGACTGTTTCCAGGAGCATGGGCCAAGTCTGACTCAGTAACAATACGACTTTTGATGAGTTTCATTGGTTATCAGCTGTGGCAGGCTAGGTGTGGTTGGACCATTAGAAAGCAATTAATTTCTAGTGAACACATTTTATTATTGCTACAAAAAGCTATAACGAAATGGCAGGCTATGGAACAACACAGGGTGCTTCCTGACCTTTACAAGTTTTGGTGGAGAAATATGTCCTGGTTAGACACAGGTTGATGATGGTATGATTTCCTGCATTTCAAGTATATGGGGAGAATTAAGGCTTTCCTTAAAGTATTAGCTTAGTATTTCCAGGATTAGCCTTTTGCAGGGATGTCACATATTTCATGTTTTGATAGTGGGATGAAATATTTTTTTACGTCACTATTTCATTTGCGTTTTTGGTGTTGAGCGCCGCTGTCATGACTGTATGTTTCTTTCAAGCTTTGACTGAAAACTGTTTGGGGGGGATTCTGTTTAAATAGAAGGATTTGCTTTGTCACTTTCGAATATTTAGGCAAACTATGTCTAGAACGCTTTGTTGATTTTGATTTATGTTTTATTTTATGTGAATTGACAATGTGTTTCCTTAATTGCCTTAAAATTACACCATTTCCTGCTCCATTGTGGGGGGGGGGGGATGTTAGCAGTTTCTAGATCTGAAATTTTGTATTTGTAGATATGATGGAATATCTAGTTATGTTTTCCTTTTTCTTTTGTATTATGATTTTGTATGTAGTGTCATTTGTATGTATATGTTTTGCTTCCAAGTTTGAATAAAATATTCCCCTACTCTTTTCGAGAAGTGCCATGGGATCTTTAACATCCCCCTGAACTACCACCATGACAAGTAGATGGGACCTCGGTTTAACATTTCATCCAAAAGACAGCACCTCAGGAGTACAGCACCCCTCCTCATGCTGCACTGCAGTGTCAGTATTGGGATATTAACCCAAGTGCCTGGTGTGGGGCTAGAACCCACAGCCTTCTGATTTCCCGGCCTCAGAGGCGAGTGTGCTACCTGCTGTGCCACTGACACAGCTAAAAACATAAAATAAAATAAAATAAATTAAATTAATGACTAGAAGAGTACAATCACCTAGTGAGTCATTAAATGGCTAGTCAATCGGTGGTCATTATTCGATTGTTAACCCTTACAATAAATGTTATAACTTGTAGAGTCAGTTACTCAGTGTGTTCCAGAAGTAGAAGGTTGACATACGTAATAGTAAGGGGCTGTGATTCTGAGAGATGTCAGTACTATACATCGGATGTGACCACAGCAAGTAAGTTGTCTTAAATTAAGGTAAGAAATCAAAAACTGAATAACTTGGGTAGAATACAGATCTATAATTTGTTGCCAAAGAGGAGGGTCTGCTGTATAGCGTGGGAGTGGAGGACACCAGAGAGAGCAGGCAACACAGCAGGAAGTTCCCAGGGGTACAGAAGGGGGCACATGCCTTCACGTTTCCCAAGGATCAGGTAGTAGGCACTTCACAGCCCCAACTAGGTTACTGTCAGTGGGATTGGGCTCACCCATGTCAGCAGAGGCAGTGAGATGATTTTTGATGGACCTGTGAAAAAAATAAAAACACTGGGAATGTAGTGGCAGAATTCAGTGCTTTTTTTTTTTTTTTTTTAGATCTGTTGGGAAAATAGACCATTTCATGAATATGTTTCCTGAGCACCAGTTTTTACCAACATAGAATTTGCAATGAAGCCCACTTTAAGGAAGAAAGTGGAAATATAATAACTGCTAAAACAATACATTTGCGGTGCACAAGAACAGCATTTCACAGGTCTCAACAGTATATATATTATTAAAAGTCAGGTTTTTATGTTGGCATGCTTGTGCAGCCAACATCTTGGGACAGTGCAGCTTTGGAGGTGCGGTCGCTGTTGGCCGATTGCAGGCCATGCATCAGTAGGTGCGTCCCACATTCCCCAATCAGACTGCATGCTGGTGCCACACCATGCATAACATAATGTGGCGAGCACATCTAAGGAAAGGTCCGCTGCAATCCGAGCAAAGCTAGTCAGACGCAGCGGTCCTTTTCTTGCCTTGCCCACCGCCATTATGTACATGGCGGCACACTTGCCGCTGAACTGCTGACTTTAGGGGTGCCCAATCCCCCTGTCAGCTGCCCCTGCCCCCTGTGAATGTGCCGACAGGAGCCCACCCTGTCAGCATAAAGCATCCCCACCATTTGTGATATGCCGAGGGGTGCCCAATCCCCTGGTTCTTACCTCCCCTTTCAGGTGCCAACGGGAGCCCACCTCACGCAGAAATAACACTTCAATTAGTTTAATGCCGAGGTGCCCAATCCCTTGGCTTTCTTGCCCCACCCTGCTTTGTGTGCCGACGGGTGCCCAATCCCCATCGGCATAAATTCCCCGTGTTGTTTGCCGGCGAGGGTGCCCAATCCCCGTCGGCTACAGACACCCTCCAAACAGTTAGGTGGCATGCTGGGAGCCCACCCCAGCGTGACAATCCCTGCAAAAACTGTCCCCGATGTTTTTTTTTTTCTTTTGAACCTGTAAAAGGAAAACGGCCACCGTAGTCTCCGTGCCCCCTCCCCCGCCCACACCCACCCACTGCACACCCTGCCTCCCCACACCCTCTCACCCCATACTTACTCTGCCAAGGAGTCCGGGCGACGATTCGGGTGGACCGTGAACATGTCTGCACTCTTCAAAGCCGACCGTGAACTGAGGAAATGTCGGTAAGCTGTATAATGGAATAAATAGGGTTTTCAGCTTTGCTGCATATCTCAGGCATTTTTGCGAATTTTGGCTCCAATTTTCAACATGGGGTTTTGGGACCTTCTCATGAACTTTGCACTTTCATGGCATTATTCGGTCCCAAAGGTGATTTACGCGATCACTCGCAGCGGAATCGCCTTTTGGGACCCATAACAAATGACAGTGCCACTGTCCAAGGGGGGGCTCTCAAAACCCTATGTTGCTAAATTTCGGAAAAATCCAAAACATGACTGTTTTTACGTCTGTTAACTGGCAACACATGACGCTAGGTTAGCAAATTAAGTAATATTTTTATGCTGATTCTCAACATTGGCATTTTACCACACCTTCTTGTGAACCGTATAGCTGTCATTTTTCACATCCTGGCCAAAATGTATTTTCGCACTTCCAGCGTGGAACAGCGCGGTTGCTGTGCGAAATCAGTGTTCGGGACACATTACAAAAATGACAGTGATACTGTTCATGAGCAGAGGTCCTAATGCCTGTGTTGAAAATTTGGTGACAATACTCCATAAAATGACTGTGTTACGAGCATGCGTTGCACAGGTTGCACGCACACTCATACCTTCGCAAACTTCTAATATTTTCACTCCAGATTTTCAACAGTGCCATTGTTCTGCACCTCCTAATGAACAGTACAGCTGTCATTTTTCACATCCTGACCAAAATCTGTTTTCATAGTTCCGGCGCAAAATAGCGTGGTCGCTGTGGAAAGTCTGTGTTTGAGACACATGATGAAAATGACAGTGCCACTGTTCATTAGCAGATGCCCTAAAATACCTATGTTGAAAATTTGGGAACGAAAGTCAATAAAATGAGTGTTCTCTGAGCATGTGTTGCACAGTTTGTACGCACGCTCATGATTTTGTGAATTTGTAATAGTTTCACTCCAGCTGTTCATCATTGGCATTTTTCCATACCTCCTTATGAACACTACAGCTGCCTGAAATGTGTTCTCGCATGTCTGGCACAGAATTGCACGGCCGCTGAGCGAAATCAGTTGCGACAGTTTTGCGAAATGACGGTGACATTATTCATCAGCAGAGGTCCAAATGCCTGTGTTGAAAATTTGGTGCCGAAACTCATACAATGACTGTGTTGCAAGCGCATTCAGCAGTTTCCACGCACTTTGTAACTTCGCCAATCTGCAATATTTTCATGCCACATTTTCACCCCTGGCATTTGTGCACATCTCCTTATCAACAGTCCAGCTGCCATTTTCACAGCCTGTCCAAAATGTGTTTCCGCAGCTGTGGCGCACAATGGCGTGCTCACTGTGCAAAACCACCTTTTGACACACATTCACAAAATCACAGCACTATGCATCTCTAGCTCTGCCACTCCCACTGCCAATGCCAGTGCAACAACATTCGGCATTGACAAATGCTTGTTTTATTAGCCATGGTGGACCGATAGTAGAAAATAGACTGACTCACCGAATGAGTAAATATGTTTGTTTTTTTCATTAATAGTTTTTTCATTTTTTTGTCCTCGTTTTGTTCCCTGGACCTCAGGGCTCAGCCCCTTCCACCCCACCCCACCCCTGGCTGTCACCACTACCCCTCCCACCTATGCTTCCCACTGGACCTCCACCCAGTGGGAATGGAACTACGGGGGAGAGGGTGGGCAACCATCCCGAAGGGAGATCTGCCCAGCGGCTGCTCAATCCTGCTCCTCCCTCCCCCACACCAGCTCCCTGATGACCCGAGGTCATTCCCAACCCGAGTCGTCAGCATAGTGTGAGGTAAGGTGTCCAGTGCCTCAGCCCTCAACACCACCGGGCCGGCGAGTAAATGAGTTTTATTATAGAAAATGAGACAGCAGAACTCTGCTGACCACCAGTGTTGCAGGGTAGATAACTACAACAGTACCTGTGGGTAGACAGATATTGATTCTGTTAGAAGTAAGAAAGATGTATGCAAAGTAAATTATTTACACCTTTGGAAATTATTCTTTGTACTGTTAAATAGCAAGTAGCGTCAATAATAAATTGAAAATGTTTACGTTTTAAAAGTAGCCAGTTTTTATCTATTATTTCTGACTTTTTTTGTTGTTTTCATTTGCTCATTAGAAGTATTTTTTTCACTTAATATTATTAGCTGCGATGTAAACTGCTTCCTGAGGAGTGCTACCTATCCCACTACCTCCTCCAATGAGAGTCCATTACCACCAACAGCTGAGTAGTCCAGATTGTGGAAAATAGGGCAAGTCTGGTGTTTACCTCTTTCCTTGTCACCATATTGAGTATGGATTAAAGAATCACCCCCCCTCCGCCTTGTCACAGATGGTCGTGTTACAGAAAGAGGCAGCTTCTGGCCCTCTGGGCTGAGGAGCACATTCCTACACACCTGGACAAAATGTTCTTTTTCTCTAGGTATTTCCTAACAATAAAGTAGTCTGGGGACTGGAGACCGATGTGAGACTTGAGATAACATAGCTGTCATGACCCCCTCCTCCCCATTATGAGCAGGGATAAATATATGTGCTGTATAAATGTACTAATTTTTAGGGATTCCCTACCCACTATACTAACTAAGGTACCCTGTAAATCCCTTGTTAAGCAACAATTTGGCCAGGCTTACCTTGAAGTTGTCTTCATAACCACTGTCTTCGCTGGTAGACTTTTCAGTTGATTCACCACACTTTGGGAGAAGTGCCTCTTAGCGTTAACAATGAATTTACTACCTGTGAGCTTTGAGATGTTCCCTCGAAACCTGCAGGACACCAGATCAAACATCTCTGTTTGGACTTTGTCAGTGCCCTTGAGTATATGGAAGACTGGGATTACGTCCCCCTGTGCCTCTTCTTTCCAAGGTGAACACGTTAAGGGCCATCAGCCACTGCTCATAAATGATAATTTTGGTGGCCCCTCAGTGCACCCTTTGGGCAGTATTTGTCATGTTTGTGTCGAGGAGCCCAGAACTGCATGTAGTACTCCAGGTGGGGCCTGAACTGGGCCTCAAAGTGGCAGGATTACATCCCCTGCCTTGTTGCTGGTCATCCCCCTTTTTGATAACGTCATTATCTTACCACCCTCTTGAAAGCGGCCTTCCACATCTTGTCTTGTTTCAGACCCTTGTCTGTTATAACACCACAGGTCCTTTTATTTCTCCATTGCAGCACGCTTAATTCTATAGGTGACCTTTAGCAGCCTGCTGAAGATCTCCGCTTCCAGATCCTTGCCAAAAATATTGAACCACAGTGACCTCAGTACTAATCCTAAGGAACACAGCTGAGCACCCCTCTCCACTCAGAGCAGTGCCCTTCCTTTCACTAAAACCCTTGGCTTCCTGTCCCCAAACTAGTTAGCAGTCATCCTTGCGTAATTGCCAGCCATGCTATGTCAGTTCAGATAGACCATGTCTTCAGCCCTGCCTCTAGCCACCTCCCTGCTTACCCCCTCAAAGGTGATCAGGTTGGTTTGACGTGATCTTCCCCAAACAAAGCCATGCCAAGAGGGGGTGAATACCTTGACCTCAACCAAGTACTTCATCATTCTGTTCTTAGTAATGGCTTCCAGGACCTCCCACAGCACTAATGTAAGGCAGTGCATGAGACAGTGGCATACACACCTGTGGTTAAACAGGAACTCTACCAGATCATATGTAGGCTGTTTCTTGAGGACCATACGGATCAGTGTTGCTGGGAATATGTTGCATTTCTCCCTCATTTCCCAGACCTTTCCTCATAACTGAATGACTGTGACCTACTGAATAGCACAGAACACAGCTATAGTGCTACAACTGAGACAGAGGTCCAGATGGTACAGTGGCTTCTTTTCTGTAATGCAAAGCAATAGAAACAAAGAATTTGATGGCAGATAAGGACCGCTTATCCCATCCAATCTGCCCATTTCTCCCTACCTACACTATTACATAAGACCATGCCTGATCTACAAATTTTCCTCCCTCCCCCTTTCTTTCCACTATGATTACTTTGTGCTTTTCCCATGCTTTCTTGAATCCCACCCGTTTTTGCTCCCCACCACCTCCAGTGAAAGGTTGTTCCAGAAATCCACCACTTTTTCTGTGAAGAAGTACTTCCTCACATCTTTTCTGAATCTACCCCCTCCAGCTTCATAGCATGTCCCCTTGTTCTTGAGCACCTTTTCTTCTGAAAAATACTCCCCTTCTGTACCTTATGTACCCTCATGAGGTATTTAAAGGTCTGTATCATATCTCCCCTCTCCCTTGTTTGTTCCAGGGTATACATGCTGAGGTCCTTTAGTCTCTCATAGGGTTTTTGATGTAGACCCATCGCCACGTTAGTTGCTCTCCTCTGGATCGTCTCCATTCTATGTCCTTCCAGAGATGTGGTCTCCAGTACTGGACACAATATGGTGGGGTCTTATCAGAAATCTATACAGAGGCAACACCACCTCCATCTTCCTGCTAGTGATAACCCCTCCCTATGCATCCCAGCATCCCACGTGCCCTCCTAACTGCCTTGTCGCACTGCCTGGCCACCTTTAGGTCATCATATGATTACCCCCAGGTCTCTTTCCTCCTTGGTGGTCGTCAATACCACTCCACCCATTTTGTACAGCCACCTGTCTGCCTGCCCCCCTCCCACTCCCCCTGCTCCCCTTGGGCTAATTGCATTGCTAAATGATAGGTGTCAGGCAGTCTACACTTAGTGGTATGGCATCTGCTTTAGAATGTGTTTCCACTTTTCCACTGTATCGTCCTGCACATATAACTTGGTACCAGACCAACCCACCCCTGACTCATTGTGTAGATCTACAGTTTTGCAGTGCATCTTCATAGCTTACATCTTTCTAATCTTCTTTTATAATGAATTGTTTTTGGCAGTGTCGTTCTAAGAGAGAAAATTTCAATAAACGTCTTCATTGCTAATGACAAGGATGGTGGAAATTTGGAGGACTGCTGGATGTGCAGTCCAGGCTGGCTGTATTCAGACTGAGGGAAAACCTACAGGAAAAGAGTGGTAGGTTGAGGTTGGTGAAACGAAGATTTAGGGCATTTCGTTACTATTCGTGACTTTTTTATATATATAGCAGGTGTGAAATTCATAGGGGTTGGTCCTTGCACATTAAGGAGCTTTCTGACAGTACAGATGTGCCTTGGTTGTTAGCTTTGAGACTCCTAGTAGGCAGCATAGTAGTTCACCACAGTCTGCACTGTTAATCTGCAGGGATAATTCTGAACTCACAGAAAGGTAAATATAGGTAACTTGATTTTCATTTTCATTTTTCAACCAGTGTCTCTCAAGTCTAGGATGGGGGTGGGTGGGGGGCAGTACCACATTATACACAGATTTTTAAAACTCCTTGAACAGGAAGCTTTATGAACATGAAAGCAGTGATTTCCACATTGTTCTGCACATCAGTCTTAAGATTCGATTTTATATCCCACATTTTGCTCTTTCCACCACATTTTGCTGAACAGTATTGTTTGGTATGCGAACCTGCATCTCCCACATGGCATTGTATTGCCCTTATATGGTGCCATTTGGCAGATGTTTTTATCTTTTTTCTTTTAGTGTTCCCTATTACTTGGATGCTTTTTTTTTTTAATCCTCCTGGTCCGATATCCCCTTTGGTGACCAGTGTCATCCTCCTCATCACGGCCGGGACTTCAGGGGCACATCACTCCCCTTTCCTCCAGAGCGGAGTCCATTGTGGTCAAGGTATGATGTAGGGGCATCTCTAGCTGTCTCCCATTGGCTGCCATTTTCCATCCCCCACAGACACTAGTGGTGATTCTGCAAATGCACACATGCATTGGAATGCAGATGTGGAGCAAGTCGGAGTCCTTACCTTTCATTTGAAATGGCACTGTGCATACTCTGCTTCTTAAGATTGCCAGCAGGAAGGGGTAGAGTGAGAAACTGACTTCCCTTCCCTGAAGACTGGGAATGTCTGCAGATCCCTGCTGGCCTGCAGCATCACACTGAACTCGAGGCAGGAACCTGGGTCATTGGCATGACAAGCGTGGGATTCTTTTCTTTCTTTTCTCATTTTGTGTAGTATATGTATATTGTAAAGTACATGTTACTGTATAACAATTATTGCTGTGGCTGACAGTGAAGGTTAACTAGAGCTCAAGTGTTAAAACATTGTTTTATATCTCCCTCCTCCCCCTGGATTTTTATAGGACGATGGGTGTGAGCCTACTTCTAAGGATAAAGAGGTGCTTTTTCAGAGTGTAGAATACAGGGCCTCTAAAGTTAAGAAGACAATAAAGAAAAAACGACCGAGATGTGATGTAGAAATGGAGGTGGATGGGAAGGAGGAGGAGGAGGATGAAAGTGCAGCAGTAGAAGAAAAAAACAGAGGTAAAAAAGTGCAGTTAGAAGAGCGGAGGACCTATCTTGTTGACAAGTCACAGCCTTCCATGTTGCATGAGAAAGAAACACAGGCCGCATCTACAGAAGTCCAGATGACTTTGCCCACTCAACCTTCTGTAACACTGGATAGTCCACCACAGAGAAAGGGTACAAACAAAAAGAAGAAGCCTCCCTTGAAGGAGCTAAACAAAGGAAGCTCTCACCCAGCAGGAGAGGGAGAAGAGATGTCACTGGTTCGAGGTGGCAAGGAGAAAGAACCAAAGTTCTCTTCTGTTAAGAAAAAGTCTTCAATTAGAGAGGCAGAAGCTACTGACAAAACTCAGTCTCTTGCTGATGTAACAGAGAGGTTGCCTTCCCCATTGGTCATCAAAGAGAGATTGTCTCCACCCTTGGTGGTCAGGAATATGCTACCTTCTCTTGTAATGGGCAAGGAGAGGTTTCCTTCCCCCTCATTGTTGAAGAAGAGGCCCCTATCCCCCCTGGTAGTCAAGGAGAAGTCACTATCCCCCTCAGTGGTCAAGGAGCTGCCTGCTGCCTGTGTGGTTGAAGAGAGGCTGCCCTCTCAATTGGTAGTCAAGGAGAGGCCAGCTTCCCCCTTGGTGGTCAAGGAGATCCTGCCTTCCCACTTAGTGGTCAAGGAGAGGCCACCTTCCCCCTCAAAAGTCAAGACGAAATCTTCTTCCCGCTTGGTAGTCAAGGAGATGTCACCTTCCCCCTTGATGGCCAAGAAAAGGAAGACTTCCTCCTTGGTCAAGGAGAGGATGGCTTCCTCCTTGGTCAAGGAGAGGATGGCTTTCTCCTTGGTGGTCAAGGAGAAGACTCCTTCTTTATCAGTGGTTAAGGAAAGACTGCCTTCCACCTCGATGGTAAAGGAAAAGTTGCTTTCCGAGGGGGTCAGTGAGAGGCTGTCTTCCCCTTCAGTGGTCAAGGAGAAGCCACATTGTCTCTTGATGGCCAAGGAGAAGTCTTCTGTCATGGTAGTCAAGGAGAAACAGCCTTCCCCCTTGGTTAAGGGGAAGCCAACTTATCCATTGGGGGTCAGGAAGAGGCCACATTCTCCCTCAGTGGTCAAGGAGAGTCCGACTTGCCCCTCAGTAGTGAAGAAGATGTCGCCTTCTCCTTCAGTGGTCAGGGACAGGCAGGCTTGCCCCTCTGTGGTCAAAGAGATGTTGCCTTGCCCCTCTGTGGTTGAGAAGCCGCCTTCCTCCTTTGTGGTAAAGGAGAGGCTAAATGTCCCCTCAGTGGTCAAGAAAAGGCCCACTTGCCCCTTGGTGGGCAAGGAGAGGCCACCTTCCCCCTTAGTGATCAAGAAGAGACCATGTAGTCCCTTGGTGGTTAAGAAGGGGCCAGCGTGTCCTTCAGTGGAAAAAGATGAGCCAGTTTGCCCCTCAGTTGTTAAGGAGAGTCCACCTTGCCCCTCAGGTGTCAAGAAGAGTTCACCTTGTCCCTTGGTGGTCAAGGAGGGTTCACCTTGGCCCTTAAAGGTCAAGGAGGGGTCACATTGCCTGTTGGAGACCAAGGAGAGGCTGCATTCCCCTTCGTTGGTCAAGGAGGGGCAATTTTCTTCCTCAGTAGCCAAAGAGGGTCTACCTTCCCCCTCCTCTGTTTGCAAGGATGGGCCACGGTCACTGGTGATCAAGGAGAGCTCAACTTCCCCTTCAGCGGTCTGGGAGAAGACATCTCCCTCCATGGTGGTCGAGGAGAAGTCCACTTCCCCCTTGGTCAGTAAGAGGTTGCCTTCCTGCTTGGTCTTGGAGAAGTCACCTTCACCCCCAGTGGTTGAGGAGACATTGCAGTCCCCCCTGGTAGATAAGGGAAAGCCTCCCTCACCCTCTGTAGTCAAGGGGAGGCAACCTTCCCCTCCAGTAGAAAAGGAGAGGTCACCTTCCTCCTCAGTAAATAAGGAATGTTTGCCTTCCTTCTCGGTAGGCACAAAGAGGTTGCTTTCCTCTACATTAGATGAGACAGTGCCTTCCTCTGTGGTTACAGAGAAGACACTTTTACCATCTGTTGTCAAAGAGGGGCTACCTTCTCCCTCACTGATCAAAGAGAAGTTAACTTCCTCCTCAGTGGGAAAAAATAAATTGACTTTCCCCTTGGTGGGCAAGAAGAGGTTGCCTTTCCACTTGACTGGCAAGGAGACTTTGCCTTCCCCCTCAGCTGGCAAGGAGATGTTGCCCTTCACCTTGGTGGACAAGGCAAGATTTCCACCCACCTTGGTGGACGCAGAAAAATCACCCAACTTGGGTATTGAGACCACCTCCCATTTCAGTGGATATCAACAGGTCAACTTCCCTATTGGGAGTTCAGGAGACATCACCTGCCCCCTCTGGAGTCCTGGAGACATCATCTTCCTCCTTGTTGATCAAAGAGAAATCTTCACTCACCTTTATGGACAAAGAGAGCTCTCCACCCCCTTCAGTGACCAAAGAGAAGCCTCTACCCACCTCTTTGGGCAAGGAGAGGTCTTCACCCACTTCTCTAGACAAAGAGAGGACTCCGCCCATTTCTGTAGATGAAGAGAGGGCTCCACCTCTAGTCACCTCTCTGGGCAAGGAGAGGTCTCTACCCACTGCAGTTGGAAAAGAGAGGATTCAGCCCATTTCTGTGGGTGAAGAGAGGGCTCCACCTATTTTGGTGGACCTAGAGGGGTCATCACCCACCCCAGGTAACAAAGAAAATGCTGAAAATACCTTACTAGGAAAGGAGATGTCTCCAGTTGCCCTGGTGAACAACGAAATGCCTCCACCTGATTTGGTGGAAAAGGAGATGTCTCTACACATCTCAGTGGGCAAGGAAACTCGGACCACTCTAAAGAGTTCTTTGCCCTCCCCAGTGAACAAGGAGATGTCTCCACCCACCCTGGTAAGCACGGAGACTCCTCCAACCACCCAGGTGGGCAAGGAGAGTCCTCTGCTTGCACAGGTGTTCAAGGAGATAAATCCACCTCCACCTGCCAAGGTGGGTAAGGAGGTACATCCACCTCCACCCCCTCATGGTTGGCAAGGAGATGCCACCACCTGCCCTGTTAGGAAAAGCGATACATCTGCCCACAGTGGGCAGAGAAATGTCTCCGCTCACTCTGTTGGACATGAAGATGCCTTCAACCACCTTGATGGGCATGGAGACACATCTTCCCACTCCAGTGAGCAAGGAGATGCCTCTGCCTGCTTCAGTGAGCAAGAAGACACCTCTGCCCACCCCAGTGGGCAGTGAGATGCCTCTACCCACCCCAAAGGGCAAGGAGTCACCTCTGCCCACCGCAGTGGGGAAGGAGATGCCACTGCACCTCCTAGTGGACAAGGATATGCCTCTGCCCACCCCAATGAGAAAGGAGACATCTCTGCCCATTCCAGTGGACAAGGAGATGCTTCCACCTGCCCTAGTAAGCAAAGACACTCCTCCAAGTGCTCAGGTAGGCGAGGAGACCTTTCCACCTCTGCCTGTCCCGGTAGGCAAGGAGACGCCACCTGCTGTGGTGAGCAAAGAGACACCTTTGCCCAATACAGTAGGCAAGGGGTGGCCTTCACCTGCCCAGGTAGGCAAGAAGATGCCTCCACCTGCCCTGGTGGGCATGGAGATGCCTCCACCCACTTGTGTGGGCAGGGAGACACCTCCTCCCATCTGGGTGGGTAAGGAGAGACTTCTGCCTACCTGTGTGGACAAGGAGATGCCTCAGTCCAACCGGGTTGGCACAGAGACACCTCCTCCCATGTGGGTAGCCAAAGAAATGCCTTCATCTGTCAGGATGGACATGGAGATGCTTCCAGCCATCTGGGTGGGTAAAGAAATGCCCACACCTACCCAAGTGGACAAAGAGATGCCTTTGCCTATCCTGGTGGGAAAGGAAATGCCTCCACCCACCACAGTGGGTAAGGAGATCCCTCTGCCTGCTTCAGTGGGTAAGGAGACTTCTCCAGTCACTGTTGAGGGCAAGGAGTTGCTGCTGTCCATCTCTGAGGGCAAGGAGACTTCTCCACCTGCTGTGATGGGCAAGGAGATGTCTCCACTCACTTTGGCAGAAACAGAGATGTCTGTGCCCTCCCCTGTGAACAAAGAGATGACTACACCAGCCCAGGTGAGCAAGGAGACACCTCTGCTCACCTCAGTAGGCAAAGAGATGCTTCTTCCTGCCTTGCTGGGGACGGAAACATCAGCAGTCTTGATGGGCAAGGAGACTCCGCTCACCTTGGTGGGAATGCCGACTTCTCCAACTGACCCAGTGGAAAAGGAGTCTCCTCTGCTTGCTTCAGTGGGCAAAGAGGTGCCTCTGCGCATCCTGTTGGGCAAAGAGACATCTGTGCACCCACCAGTGGGCAAGAAGATGCCTCTGCCAACTTCTGTGGGAAAGAAGACAACTTCACTCACCCTGGTGGACAAGGAGACACTTCCACCCTCCCTAATAAGCGAAGAGACTTCTCCAGCTGACCAGGTGGACAGGGCGGATTATCCATGCTCCGTGGGCAAGGAGACTCTGCCTGCCCTAGCAAGCAGGGAGACACCTTTGCATGCCCTGGTGGTCAAGGACAATCTGCTTGTCCTGGTGAGCAAGGAGACACCTTCGCACACCCCACTGAGCAAAAAGAGGCTTTCAGTCATCCCAGCGGACAAGGAGAGTCTTTTGCTTGCCCCTGTGGGTAAGGAGAAGAAGCCTCTGCCTACCATGGTGGGCAAGGAAATGCCTCTGCTCACCACCATGGTGGACAAGGAAACACCACCCACCCCAGTGACCAAGGAGATGCCACTGCCTTCCCTTTTAAACATGGAGAGGCCTCCACTGGCCCCAGTGAGCAAGGAGAAAGATCTTTCCACCCTGGTGGCAAATGAAAGCTATTCTTCCTTATCAGTGGTGAAGGAGCAGTTATCTCTGCCCTCTGTCTTGGAGGAGAGGTTACCTCTGCCTCCTGTGATCAAGGAGAAGTTACCTCAGCCTCCTGTAGTCAAGGGGAATCTAACTCCACTACCTGAGGAGAAAGATAGGTTATGCCCACCACCCCTGGTTAAGGACAGGTTATCTCACCCCATGGCTGTCAAAGACTGTCTTTCTCAGCCAGTGTCACTCAGGGACAGGACATCTTCACCCATGGTAGTCAAGGATAGGCTGTCTCCACCCACGGTGGTCAAGGATAGACTGTCTTCACCCACAGTCAAGGACAAGCTATCTCCACCCATGGCGGTCAAGGACAGCCTGTCTCCACCCACGGTGGTTAAGGATAGGTTATCTCCACCCACGATGGTCAAGGATAGGCTATCTCCACCCACGATGGTCAAGGATAGGCTGTCTCCCCCCATGGTGGTCAAGGACAGGATATCTCCACCTACAATGGTCAAGGATAGGCTATCTCCACCCACGATGGTCAAGAATATGCTGTCTCCACCCACAGTGGTCAAGGACAGGCTATCTCCCCCCATGGTGGTCAAGGACAGGATATTTCCACCCACAGCAGTCAAGGACAGACTATTCTCACCAACTGTGGTCAAAGACAGGCTGTCTCCACCCATGGTGGCCGAGGACAGGCTGTCTCCACCTATTGCAATCAAGGACATGCTACTTTCATCCATTGCAGTCATGGATAGGTTAGGTCAGGCCACTGTGGTCAGGGAGAGTATTGCTCAGCCCACTGCAGTCAAGAACAGGTTAAGTCAACCCACTGTGGTCATGGACAGGTTAGGTCAGCTCACTGAGGTCAGGGACAGGTTAGCTCAGCCCAATGCAGTTAGGAACAGGGTAGCTCAACCCACTGCGGTTAAGGACAGGTTAGATCCATTTACTGTGGACATGGACAGATTTGCTCAGCCAATTGTGGTCTGGGACAGTTTACCTCAGCCTGTTGAGGACAAGGACAAGTTACCTCAGTACACTGTCATCACGGCTAGGGTACCTCTGGTGACAGCTGTCAGCAACAGATTACATCCACATACAGTTAGAAGGGAGAGGTCACCTTCTCCCCCTGTGGTCAGGGAGAGGTCTTCTCTGTCCTATGTAGTCCAAGAGAGGTCAGAATGTAATTTTTCAAGAGAAGGGACTATAAGATCCTCACCATCTTTGAGCATAAATGCCAATCCAGGGGCTGGGATGGTGGAGGCTAGACCATATCGATCTGAAGAGGTGCCTATGGGAGAAGTGGAGAATGAACATTCGGAAGCACAAAAAAAGTTATTATTTTCATTGAAATCCAGATCAGAGGAACATTCCCTATCTCTGTCACCAACAACGCAGGGGCAACCTGAATCTTCCTCACCCATCATACGGAAAGGAGGAGAGGAGAGGGATATGGCTTCATCACTTTCACCAAAAAAGCACAGGTCTTCTCGTTCAAGTTCCAGGTCCAGTAAAAGTTCAAGGAGAAAACAGAGATCTTCATCCTCCTCGTCATCTTCTTCTTCTTCCTCATTGTCCTCTTCTTCCTCGTCCTCATCACAGTCCTCTTCACGATCCCCATCCTCCAGTTCCCGTTCTAGTTCCAGAGGACGATCTGAGTCCACATCAAGTGGCAGGAGGGTAAGCAAACACAGGCACATGTTCTGTGTGTTCAAGGCAGTTTATTTACAAGTTGGTTACATCTGTTTTTGTTACAGCTGTTGGATTTGTTTCATACAAGCATTGGGTACAAGTGTGTGAGTGTATTTGTTTTTGATTTTTGGTTTTCTTTAATAGTTTCTTTATTATACCGTGGAAGACACAGCCTACCTTCAGCTAGGGTTTCAGTTCCATCACCCTCTCTGACACCTTCTGCCTTTCTCAGGTCTTCCAGTAATGAGTTACCACTGGCTATCACATAATGCTTGCATTATCCCCCTTTGCAGTGGGTCTCCTTATTGAGCCCTTTAGATCCAGTGGGTGGGATATTCGAAGGGGTTGTGCATGGCACAACAGTGTTGCACCATGCGCAACCCACTGATGCCCCCCGGCATTATATTCAAAGGGAGATGTTGCGCTGTGTAAATCCTGATCGCCAGGGCGCACTCAGTAATATGCAGCGCAAGTGCGGGGGCGTGCCCATGCATATGCGGCACATCCCGATATTCAGCCCAGGATGTGCGGCACATATGCTGACACATATCTGCCTTGCGCCGCTCAAGGGGGCGCAAGGTTGTGCCCGGCGAAACCAGGAGCAAGTACTGGCCACCCACAGGTGAGCTGCCATATTGCAAGGTGCAACACGGCAGCCGCCTGCTGTGGGTGGCCACCCGATCTCCCGAGACACAGACCGGGTGCCGTGCCCCCCCCACACCCGATTGAGGGCATACAATGTATGTAAATACCCTGGTGGTCCAGTGAACCCTACCCTATCGCCCGATCGCGGGCATAAATTGTATTTAAATACCCTGGTGGTCCAGTGGACCCTACCCCATCGCCGTATCGTGGGCATAAATTGTGTGTAAATACCCTGGTGGTCCAGTGGACCCTACCCCATCACCTTATCATGGGCTGTTGTATAAAATACATTCCCTGGTGGTCCAGTGGATTCGATCCCCAGCCCAATCGCGGGCAGATGAATAATATATTTCCCTGGTGGTCCAGTGGACCCGATCCCCAGCCCGATCACGGGCAAATGAATAAATTAATTTCCCTGGTGGTCCAGTGGACCCAATCCCCAGCCCGATCGCTGGCAGAGGAATAATATATTTCCCTGGTGGTCCAGTGGACCCAATCCCCAGCCCGATCACAGGCAGATGAATAATATATTTCCCTGGTGGTCCAGTGGATCCGATCCCCAGACCAATCATGAGCAAATGAATAAGTTAATTTCCCTGGAGGTCCAGTGGACCCGATCCCCAGCCCGATCACAGGCTTCATTTGTAAGAAATGCCCAGGTGGGCCAGCGGTACACCCTCCCACCGCCCACTCAAACCGCCCCCCGCTGTCCCCGGTCAGTGGCGGGTGGCAACTACCCACCATAAGTTGCCGCTGACTGACAGCATACAGTACTGCTGTATGTCCATTGGTCCACTGCATGGGCCAATGGGAAGTCCGAACCGACATTGTACATAGTCCCAAAATGTGAATGGTTCATTCACATTTCGGGACTGTGTAGTACAGTACGGTTTGCACGCCCCATTGACTCCACACAGTGGACCAATGGGCATACAGCCGTATACTATGCTGTCAGTCGGCGGGCGGCCAGGTGGCTTGTGGGTGGGGAGCTGCTGCCCACTGCTGACCAGGGAGAGAGGGGTGGTGGGTCTGAGTGGGCGGGTGGGGAGGAGGGTACCGCTGGCCCACCTGGGCATTTCTTTACAACTGAAGCCCACAATCGGGCTGGGAATCTGGTCCACTGGGCAACCAGGGAATTAATTTCTTTATTTGTTCTCGATTGGGCCAGGAATCGGGTCCATTGGACCACTAGGGAATTCATTTCTTTATTTGCCCGCAATCGGGCCGGGGATCGGGTCCACTGGACCACCAGGGAATTAATTTCTTTATTTGCCCGTGATCGGGCAGGGAAGCAGGTCCACTGGACCACCAGGGAATATTAATTCCACTACAGCCCATGATCAGGCAGGGGGGGCAGGTTCACTGGACCACCAGGGATTGCAGTATGATATGCCCACGATCAGGTACTGGGGTTCGGTTCACTGGACCACCAGGGATTTTTTTATGTTATGCCCGCAATCAGGCACTGGGGTGGGGTCCACTGGACCACCAGGGATTTATTTATGTTATGCCCACGATCAGACGTTGGAGCACGTTGCCCGCTGAGGGGCAGGGGGCGTCGGTCCCTGATGGCTGCAGCCTGGCAGGGCACCAGATGCAAGTCGCCAGGGATTGGCACACCTGCATGCAAATGGGGCCATAACGACATGCAAATGGCCCCATTTGTGCCTTGCATGCATAATGGCCTCATTTGCATGCCCAGTGCTGAATATCGCGGTTGCTGCGCCTAGCGCACCTGCACTTGTGCTGGCGCATCCCCCTGCTCCTCAATCGCCACTTGTGCTGGTGCGGTGCCACTGCACCATGCGCAGTGGGGGTGGCCCCAGTGACATATTCAGTGGTGCTGAGCCATGGAGCAGCACCATTGAATATCGCCCAGGCCATGCCCTAGCGCATCCTAGTTGCACTGCACCCAGGCTTGCGCCCCTGCCTGGCGCAGTCTGAATATCCCCCCCCCCCGGGTATGCATAGAGGCAGGAACATATGTTTGAGAGCATGAAGGAGTTAAATCTGTGTTATCCAACTATTCTTTTCTTCCTTCATGTCAACCCACTACCCAGAACTGAGACTGCCTTTGTCATAGCATGACCAGCACAATAATACTCAGAAGTGCTGGGATGCTTGGCTGTCCGTCTGCAGCCAAAAAACTGTTCGTCTCTAACTTTTGTGTGTGGCGATTCTTTATGTTTGTTTCCGTGCCCTGCCTAATATAGAAGCATAGAATGTGCCGGCTGATAAGAGCCGCTTGGCCCACCCACACTGCCCACTTTTTCCCTGCCTACATTCTCTACATGCGAGTGAGGGACGGGGCATCTTGAGGTCACCCATGATATCTGAGCCCACTACATATCCAGCTGCAGAAGGCATTGGTACAGCAGTGCAAGATGAACCCTTCTTTTTTTTTTTAAATCTCTGTCCGCCTTCCCAACCTGCCATCACCGACCCCTTGGGAGCCCCAAGGCAGACATCCCTCTACCTTCCACCCTGCCCAAACGACCCCCCGGGATCCCCGTGGAGCTTCGTCTTACTCCCCGAGCGGGGATGGGGCAGAGCCCCTGTGCCCCATCAATCATCTTTCATCGGTACGGGAGCCATCGGCCGGGCGAAGGCACATCGAGGGCACGTCTCTGGGGCTCCGTCTTCCCAGCAATGGCAGGCTTTTTCCTTCTTTCTCCCACCCCTACAGCACAAGACCCAGACGTCAAGGCATTGAGCGCTGATGTCGCGCTGTATAGCGGCCGCCCATCCCCTTGTTGCTAGGGGCTTGCCATTACTCCGAGGCTCTGCTCGGGGTCATACAAGAGTGTGGGCTATGGCCTTAACCCTCCCCGGAGTAGGCGAGCTGTCGTGGGACGCTCAAGCCTATCTCCCCCCAGCCGACCCACCAGCGACCCGAGTCTGCTCCTGAACCCGGGTCGCCAGCGTAGAGTGAGGTGTGGCGTCCAGCGCCTCAACCCTCAGCGCCACCAGGCCAGCCTCTTGAACCCTTCTTTTGATTTCAGAGAGCACTACCTCCACAGCACTTCCCAGACTACAACCAACCCAGCGATGGGATTTGGGTTCCTGTGTGGTGGTGCACTGATATGTGTGTGTGTGTGTGTGTGTGTGTATGTGTTTGTGTGCACATCTATTAAGTTCATCATACATAGGAAGAAGATTCACATGCCCATCTGTACACAGGTCTGTGACTCTTGTTAGTCTGTTTATTAACAGACATTAGGGTTACCTTACTATACTGTGTGCCTGTCTGAGATTCTTCCAGTAGAGGTAGTAGCTTTTATGTATACAGCTCTCATGTTCTTAAGTGGACACATTGGTGTCTATGTATGTGTATATCTGTTTATGTGTATCTGTGTAGTTCTTCATGTATAGGAAAGTGTACCTGCTCATGTTTGTTTAAGTATGAAAATATATCGAGCTCTTTATGTACGTGCGCTAAGTGCAGTACACTTACATGTGTGGGTGCACAACTGTTGTGTTCTTTGCATACCAGTATACATGCATTATTTATAAATTAATAGCAGTCTTTTGTTCCCCTCACTCAGTCTTGCAGTCCAGTTAGTCAGAGGGATTCAGTTTCCAGAGACAGCGGAAACTTTTCTCAGACCAAAGAAGCTTCTCCTAAACAGGAGGAGGAGGAGGAGTCTCCACCTAAGAGAGCAGAGCACAAAGAGAGTCTGCTAGAACGCTGCTCAGGTTCTTTGGACGTGGCCTATGTCAAAGAGAATCAACGCCAAAGGGAGAAGGATGAAGCGGTGTCATCTTTCAAACAGAATGAGGGGGTTCCTCCTGTCCCAGTGAGACGGCCAAGGTGGGATGTAGAGGACAACAGCAGAAAGGAGTTGTGTGAGCCGACACAGGTCAGTGCCGAAGTGATAAAGTTGTTGCCTAAGCAAGTACCTCTGTCATCCATGCTGATGGAGGCCCCCCCAACCATTTATAATCTAATGCTAAATAGCCAAGTACTAAGCTAGCTGATGTAAGGGGAGCATGAATCTGTGGCGTTGAATAATTCTGTATCCAGGCAGCTGCCATGGGAAGAGCAGGGATCTGTGGAGTTGACAGTTGCCACACGCAGACAGCTACACCAGGTAGAGCTGGAATCCATGAAGCAGACAAGTCCTGCACCTGGACAGCTACCCCAGTTACAGCTGGAATCTGTGGTGCTAAGTTCTGCACCCAGACAACTACCCCAGGTAGAGCTGGACTCTGTGGAGCTGACAACTACCCCAGGTAGAGCTGGAATCTGTGGAGCTGATACAGTCTGCACCTCTACTACTACCCCAGGCAGATCTAGAATCTGTGATGCTGACAAGTCCTGGACCTGGAAATGTACCCCAGGTAGAGCTGGAATCTGTGGAACTGACAACTCCTAAACCTGGACAGCTACCCCAGCTAGAGCTGGAATCTGTGGTGCTGACAACTCCTGCACCCAGACAGCTACCCAAGGTAAAGCTGGAATCTATGGTGCTAAATCCTGTATCTGGACAGCTACCCTGGCTAGAGCTGGAATCTGTGGTGCTAAATAGCTCTGCATGCAGCCACCTACCATGGGAAGAGCAGAAATCTGTGGTACTAAATAGCCCTGCATACAGCCAGCTACCATTGGAAGAGTAGGAGTCTGTGGTACTGACAAATTCCACACCTGATCAACTACCCTAGGCAGAACCAGAAGATGTGGTGCTTAATAGTACTGCACATAGTTGACTACCAAAGATAGAGCAGTAGTATCAGTTGTCAGTTCAAAAATTCTGCACAGTATATACTAACATTTTGCACCAGCATTTTCAGTATTACCCACTTAATTTTACATTTTTTCATCTGAGCTATTTTGTTGCTGTGCAAGATGAAGATGATGTGAAACAGTATGCAAGTAGCACTAAACAACATAAGATCTCTTTCAGCTCCCTCACCATGTTGTGTTTCTGAGATGTTTTCTTTCTGTGCCTGACGTATGTGCCCCGTTCCACTGTGTTAGTACCCTAAATGTTAATTTTTGATGAATTCTGCAGTATTCTGCATTGTTGGGGTGGGGGGGAACCGTTCTCTGCATTTATTTCTGTGCCATGCAGAAAACCGTCTTGAGTGAGTACCTTGTGTTGATGAGCAGCGCCCAACTGGTCCTGAACAGCATGGAAAATTTTACCAGGTATCACGTAGCCCCCCAAAAAATGTTGAGTTGAATCGGGGCTCGAAATTGACACTGGCCCCCTGGCCAAATGCTACTAGGTTTTGTATCGGGCCAGTACCAATTTCATGTAACTAACTCCACTGGTTTGTATTAGAGGAGGTAACATTTCGGTAAGTAGACCACTTGGACCACTAGAATGTTTGTGTGGCCAGTGGACTTTCACAGCCACTAGTCCTGCTGGCTGTTGACTACAAAACTCAATTTTAACCTGTCAAGCGCTATACAAAATGTTATGTATAGTCGAAGTTACGTTTCACATTTTTACTTAATTGAGACATAATGCAGATTGGCTTGGGCTGGTGCAGTTTCCCCCAGACCTGTCCATGCTGACTACTGTAAAGAATTTTTCCTTTTTGCTCCAGTGGCTTCCGAGTGGCATACCCCTTCAGTCCTGCTTCGGATCTCCTCAGCCGCGTCACCCAACCTTATCCTGGGATTTACCAGACACTGACAGGAGAGCGTGGTTTGCCCCTCCATGTGATGCCCACTTCCCGGGGGGGGGGCAGTCCTGAAGAAGTGGAAACTGAGATGTTAATCTCCAGTGCCCTGTCCTGGCACAATGGGTACAGTGCCTGTGAGAGTCTGGGACTTCATTTTCCCTTCTGCCAGAAGGGTTTTCCCTGCTTAGCTGCAACCGCCCTGAGGCTAGTGCCCATTGATGGTCTACAGAGCAATGACGCATGATAAGCGTGCGTGTGTTGCTGAAGCCAGGACGCAGCCACACGCTCCTGCGGCTGCTGACATCCTCCAGTGTGCACTGCCACCTGTGGTAATCCAGGTGGCAAATTGTACTGGAGGAAGGCACCCCCTAAAAGAGAAGGAGAGCATCATCTGGGATGCTTAATTCCCCCGGTCTGGCCCTGACTGCCTAGGCTCATTTCCGAACCTTGGTCACCAGCACTGGGCAGTAGCTCAACTGCTGTACTGATGGGCCGGCTGTTGTGAAGAACTGAGATAAACTTTCTGCTCTTCACTGGTAAGAGCAACACAGTCCCGCAAAGTGTGACAGGCATTGGGTTATTAGAAGTAAACTGCTTATTTGAATTTCTGGGGCAGAACATATGCTTGCATTTGTCCCAGTTTACTGTGACTACAGATCAGTGCAAGCTTCTGCGAGCTAGTACAATTGTTATCAAACTTGTCTAGCTACCTGTTGCAAAAGAAAGTTAAGGTAGTTGCACCTCATTTTACCTATTAATTATGACGTTATTTATAGCCAGTAAGGATTATTTCTTTCTGAATATTACAGACAGTCTTAGTCCTATAAGAGGGTCTCTTGTACTTCTGAAGCTGTATGTTCAGGTGGCATGGTACATTTGCCACACAGGGCTAACAGGGCAGGTCTTACCACGAGCACCTCAAGGCACTGAACGTGTACTCGCTGGGGACCAAAAGGGAGAGGAGAGATATGATAGAGACCTTCAAGTTCCTAAAAGGAATAAATGAGGTGAACTATGAGGAAACTTAAATGCTATTTGGAGGTGGCACGGGTATGAGTGGAAACCGACAGGAGGGAGGTTCACTAGGTACATGAGGAAGTATTATGTTACAGAAAGGGTGGTGGAGCCATGCAGCTGTTTACTAGCTGAAGTGGTGGGCACTAAAACTGCTGATGGTTTAAAGCACAATTGGAACAGAGTGAAGGGTATAGTGGTCACTCGAGGAGACAGAATCGGGAATGAGAATGGGGGGGGGGTGTTAGAAGCCTGGATGGACGGTAGGTCTCAGGATTAGATGGGGAACTCTGGCAGACTACATAATCCATTGATCTGGTTCTGCCATCGCTGTTTATGTTTCACAGGGCTTTCTCTTATTTTTTCACTAAGTAAAACATTTTTATTTTAAATTTGTTTCTTTTGGGGAAAAAAACAACAAAAATCTAAGTACAGTTATGGTATATCTATCTTCTCAAGTCTTTCGTGTGCCTCAGCTGCTGAGTCTCACTTCACCGTTCTTTAGTTTATTTCTTTATTTTTTATTTATTTGTTTGATATTCGGAAAGACCTTTGAGCCTAGGCTCTTTTACAAAGGTTCCACGTCTTAAAACAAACAATGATACATACAGATAAAATAGCATTGGGCACAAAAAAGGGAATTCATCAGTAAACAAAGCACAATGCAAGATCATAATAATAAACAGTGAACACAACATTTAGTAACGACCCAGTGACTGAAAGAGCAGAAGAAGGTAAGGCGGCATTGGTATGAGTAAGTGTGAGGGGTGAGCTGAGAAGGAGACGCCTAACCCTGATACCATTGTAGTGGGAGATAGGCCAGGATGGGGGTGAGGGAGAGTGGGGGGTAGGGACATGGGGAGGTGGCGTGGGCCTAAAACAGCTGTTGTCTTGTAGTACTTGGGGAGGGGCTAATGGGGAAGGCGGAGGGAGGGAGGGAGGTGGAGAAAAGCAGAAGGGCCATACGTGGAACCTTTGTAAATGAGTCTTTGACTGGAGGTCTTTCTGAATATCTCAATAAATAAAAATAAAAATACCCATATGAGATGCTGTATCTGCATATAAAAACATGAGAGTGGTCATGCAGTTCCTCCTCATAAGATTGCAGGTATAATACTGTGTGTATTGTTCCACCTCATCAAATAAGTTTTGTATCACAGCAGTTGCTATGCAAACATTTGTAAAATCTTTTTTCCAACTATTGTATGTAGTTCAACGCTCAACCGGGTACAACTGGGAGAGGGAATCTGTGGTTCTGAACAGTCCTGTGCTTAATCAGGTTCTGTCAAGCGAGAGAATTTGTGGATCTCTATAGTCCCACACCAACCAGTTACTGTTGGGGGAGGGAATCTGTGCCACTGAACAGTCCCTCACCAACCAGGTACCCTCAGGAGTGGAAATGTGTAGCACTGAACAGTCCCACTCCAAATCAGTTAACGTCTAGAGAGGGAATCTGTGGCACTGATCAGTCCCACACTCGACCAGGTTCTGCTGGGAGTGGGAGTCTGTGGCATTGATCAGTCCCACACTCAATCAGGTTGTCAGGAGAGGAAATCTGTGGTACTGATCAGTCCCACACACAACCAGGTTCTGTCAAGAGAGGGAATCTTTGATACTGAACAGTCCTACACTCAACCAGCATCTGCTGGGAGAGGGACTCTGTGAAAAATAGAACCCACCTCCCAACCAGTTACCATCGGGAGGCGGAGTCTGTTCTACTGAACAGTTGCTCACCTAAACAGGTACTAGCCTGAGAGGGAATTGGTGGTATTGAACAGTCCCACATCCACCTAGGTTCTGTCAGGAGAGGGAACCTGTGCTACTGAACAGTCCCACACATAACCAGTTTCTGTCGGGAGAGGGACTCTGTAGTACTGAATGGTTCCATATCCAACCAGGTTCTGTCAAGAGAGAGAACGTGTCACTGATCAGCCCGACAGCCAACCAATTACTGTCAGGAGAAGGAATCTGTGTTACTGAAGCAGTCCCACACCAACCAGTTATCTTTAGGAGAGGAAATCTGTAATACTGAACAGTTCCACACCCAACCAGGTACTGTCAGGAGGCGGAATCTGTGCTGCTGATCAGCCCCACACATGACCAGGTACTGACAAGAGGGGGAATCGATACTGAACACTCTCACACCAAAACAGGTACCTTCTGAAAAGGGAATCTTTTTTTTTTTCCAATTGTTTAACCAGGAGTGGCACACTAAGCTGAAAGCTTATTTACAGGTGCAACCTGGGAGCACAGGGAAGTTAAGTGACTTGCTCAGGATTACTCAGTAAGCAAGTGGGGGCTGTGGGATTCAAACCCAGGTCTCTAGATGTGCACCTCAGAGCCTTAAACCACTGCGCTATGCTGCCTGACTCAATATAGTATAATCTGGTAGTGATCAACCCCGCACACAACCTGGTACCATTTGGAGAGGGAATTTGTGGTACTAAACAGTCCCACATCCAATCAGATACTGTCAGGAGACTGAATCAGTGGTACTGTACAGTCTCAATTCCAACCTGGTACCATCCTGAGAATGAGTCTGTGGTACTGTACAGTCCCACTCCCAGTCAGTTACTGTCAGGAAAGGAAATCTGTGGTACTGAGTAGTGCCACACCCAAATGGGTACAGTCGGGAGAGGGTATCTAGTACTGTACAGTCCCACTCCTGGTCAGTTACTGTCAGGAAAGGAAATCTGTGGTACTGAGTAGTGCCACACCCAAATGGGTACAGTCAGAAGAGGATATCTAGTACTGTACAGTCCCTTTTCCAATCAGTTACTGTCAGGAGAGGAAATCTGGTGCTGAGCAGTCTCACTCCCAATCAGGTACCATCGGGAATGGGAATCTGTGGTACTGTACAGTCCCTTTCCCAGCTAGGAACCATTGGGAATGGAAATCTGTGGTACTGCACAGTCCTACTGTTAACCAGGTACCACTGGGAGAGGGAATCTGTGGTACTGAGCGTCACACTCCCAATCATTTTCCATTGGGAGAAGGAATCTGTGGTACTGTACAGTCCCACTCTCCACCAGGTACTGTTGGGAGAGGGAATCTGTGGTACTGAACAGCCCCAGTCTTGACCGGCACCACCAGGAGAGGGAATCTTTAGAACTCTACAGCCTTACTCCCGACCAGTTACCATCTGGAGATGGAATTTGTGATACTGAACAGTCCCATATCCAACCAGGCACTGTTGGGAGATTTTTGGTTTGTTTACAACTTGTTTACCTAAGATAGCCCAACTGAGCTGCAACTTCTTATTTCCCATATGGTTCTGCTTTTACCAATTTCCCCTGGTGGGGGGACTGAAGTATTGTCAGGTTAAGTTACTTGCCCAAAATCACACAATGAGCATATTTCACGGTTCCTAGGCCAGTGATTTAATCACAAGACAGCACTGCCTCCTTTTCTGTTGTGTTGTAATCAACAATCCCACACCTAATCAAGTATAATCGGGAGAGGGAGACTGGCACTGACCAACACCCAACCAGGTGCCATCGGAAGAGGGAATTTGTTGTACTGAACAGTCCCACACCCAATCAGGTACCATCTGAGAGGGATACTGTGAAACTGAATAGTCCCAGACCCAACCTGGTACTGATAGAGGAAGAAATCTGTGATACTGACCAGTCCCACACTCAACTGTCAGGAGGGTGGGAATCTGTGTGATTAACAGTCCCGCACTCAAGGTGGAATCGTAGGGAAAGTGGGAATCTGGTGCTGTTTATGATGAACAAAACTGTGGTACTTGAATAATTATTTTTTTCTCACCCCAGGAATCCCTCAGTATTCTTGACTAATGCAGTTATGCCAGATGAGTTCAGCTGCACCGGTGGTGGAGTTTTTGCTAATGATGCCCAAGAATTAACCTGTCAGGTTGTAGTAAGAGAGTTCTGCCTGTAGCTAGAGCTGTGAGTCAGTCAGATTCATTTCTCCGCTGACTGGACAAGTTTGCCCTACAGCTCTCTTCAAATCTTCGCTTGAAGAAGTTATTTTATTTTTTAGTCAGTATTTTATTAAAGTTAGTGCTGCCTTAAGTGTTTTGTGTTATTTTTATTGTATTTTTAGTATGTTTCCACGGTTCCCTGGAACTGTAGATTCTCCTACATAGCGGTTCCACCTACGGTTCCCGTGTTTTTTACTCTGTATAAAAGTAACGTTTCTGAAGTAAAAAAAATCCATGGCTTTTATATTTTAATAGTCATTTTATTGCAGTTCCCTATATTTGAAGGGAACTGCATTTTCCATTACTTTTTTTTTATTTTCCTTCTGTGGGGAACTGTTTCTAATGGTTTCACAGCGTTTGGGAACTGACCAAATTTTTTAATTTTTCCCTTTCAGGGAACCATTTTTTCAGGGTCATCTGATGAATTGGGATGTCAGATAGACCCAAAAAGAGGACTGGACCCACTGGTTGTAAAAATTTTATTAAGTGCTTTAAAATTGTGGCCAAGGTAGACGGCCACGATCTTTGTCTGAGTTAGCTGGGTCCAGCCTATATTTTAACTGACTGTGAATTTTGGACTAAATTTTGTTCAAAAACATTTAAGAAAAGAGCCAAAAGGTTCAAAATAATGGCTTCTCAGTCTGCCTCCCCTCTAATAAAAACTTAGAAGAGGGGTCCTTCTCTTATCAAAAACCTAAAGATGGGTCCTCCAAGGACCCATAGTTAATAAATTTGATGAAAATAATAATGACCAAGTCAAAGACATACTGATCAGGTTTCTGATCCAGTGCCTGCTAAAATATCACTGCCCCCCCCCCACTGAAAAGCAAAGGGAGGCAGATGCCAGTGTCACAACAAAATATACCCTCAGCGGAGGAAATGGCTTAGGTTTGGCAATTATATCAAACCTTCCTGGCTGTAGGCAGCCTCCTTAATGCCCCACCTGGTCCTACCACACCTGTTCCCTCTGACCATGTCCTTGGCCAGGATATTTACTTTGAGGAAAGTGATGATGAAGAGGAGGGTGAACCCTTGGAACCAGATGTATCCCCTGACCAGGAGTTTGGCACTCCTTCTAAAGTCCAGGAGGATTTCTTCTCTCACTATACATTTGTTCAGCATATGGTGGACACTATGGATCTCTCAATCCATGAGACCACTGAAGGGAATGAGGAGGCAGACTTCTTAGTTATGATGGGTCTCCCTCCTCCCAAAAAGCTACTCCTTCCAATCCATAAGTCCCTTTACAGGGCTCCTTTCAAACTACTTCAGAATCCCACTTCCATCCCAGGGGTGGATAAGAAAATTGAGAAAAAGTACCAGCTAGATAAAACTAATGCTGAGTACCTCTACATATATCCAGATCATGAAGAAGTGGTACAGGCTACAGCCTGTGACAAAGCTAAGGTGCCTCTTTCATCCCAGCCTCCAGAAAAAGACAGCTAAAGAGAAAGCCTCCACTTCCTACAAACCCAAGGCAGAGGGGGTGAAGGTAGGGGTTACTATCCCCGGGCCTTCTACCCTATGCCAATGCCCTTGGATTACTCTCAGACTAGGAGATTATTTAGGGGAAGAGGTAGAAGAGCTCAGAAATGTACTGCTCCTACCCCTTCAGCCAAAACCCAAACTAAACAAAACCCCTTACTGGAAGGCCCAGGTTGCCTCCCTTATATCAATAGGAGGAAGGCTGACCCACTGCCTCCACCAGTGGCAGTGCATCACCACAGACAAGTGGGTGCTGGAGCTGGTGAGTCGAGGACTTAACCTGCAGTTCAGAAAATTTCCCACTCAGCAGGGTCACAGGAATCTAAATCCTCTAACCCCCGCAGAAAGAATTCTGCTTGAGTTAGAGGTCAAGGCTCTCCCGTCAGCAAAGGCAGTGGAGAGAGTTCCCTTCTCGTAGTTGGGGAAAGGCCTCCATTTGAGATACTTTCTCACCCAAAAGAAAATTGGGGACTGGTGACCCATTCTAGATCTCAGGTACCTAAACAAGCATCTGTTCAGTCCCAAATTCAAGATGGTCACCTTGTCAGTGGAATTCCCTCCTTACAACAGGGAGACTGACTAGCCTCCCTAGACCTGAAGGACGCCTATTTCCACATTCCTATCAGACCCTCTCACAGATAGTATTTCAGATTCACACTGCCCTCTGGCCATTACCAGTTTGTAGCTCTGCCATTTGGCATTTCTTCAGCTCTCAGAGTTTTCACAAAGTGCCTGCCATTGGTAGCAGCTTATCTCAGAAGACAGGACCTGTCTGTCTTCCCCCATCTGGGCAACTGGCTGATAGTGGACAAGTCTCACAGGACCTCCCTCAAAAAGTGGTTGGAGATGTTTCCCAACTACACTCGCCTGTTCTCGAACAAACTACAGAAAAATCAAGAACTGAAGGCTGTAATTCAGGAGGTGAGTGTAACTACTGAGGGTCTGAAGAGGATGGAATCAGCCCATATAGAAGTGCTGGGGGTCGACTATCATAAAATAGATAACTTTAAACCAAGAGGCTCAGTTAGAGATCCACAGGCAGACACAATCACTTACGATGAGAAGTATTTTTCTGATAAAGGGAACTTTGTAGCAAGTTCCTCAATTTCTAAACAAATGTTAGAGATAATTAAAAATAGATGCTACGCTGACATTGTAATTCTCAAAAATATTACAGTATTGAAAGATGAAATCTGTAATTTAAGAACAGATGTTTTCCATAACAGAGTCCTCTTAGAAAACATCATTGAGAACAGAAAATCCCAACAACTTGATTTAAATAAAATGGAATCTTCCCTAAAAGGAAAATCAAACAGAGGCATACAGGTGCAGCTCCCTCCATCATTTGACAAAAACAAGGTGTGTTCATGCTATATGCAGAATTCAGACACAACTAGTATAAAAAATCCTAGGGATCTTAACAGTCAGGATCCATCCACGAAACTGAAACCTTTGGAACCTAGGACTAAAAACCAAAATAAGGCCTCTAGGGAACAAAGAAAAACAAATCTGTAAGCAACAGCAGGTACAGGCAGTTAATCAACAAAGGGAAATCAGGAACCTAACAGAGGAAAATTTCTGTTTAGATAATAAGAGCACAACCACACTCTCTTATGAGGAAATTATGAGTGAGGATTTCCAAGTAAAGGATTCGGGGGAGACTGCGACCACTGACAGTCCACCTACCAATAGGGACCCTTGGGTTTTGAAAAAATAATCCAATATTAGATACTGTTCTAAGAAAGCAGAATACTTGATTGAAATAAAGGGAGTCTTGATGTTGGAAAATGAAATGAAAGAGAAGCTCTCTGAGTGGATGACAGGTTTATTAGAGATTAATCAGAATAATGCTAGTGAAGAGTTATTTGCAATGAGATCTCCTAACCCAGAATATCCGGACATTGTGCTTTTGTATTGCTCATTTGAAGACACTACCAAACTTATTTTAAAGAAGATTCCGCAGCTAGCAACAAAAGGTTATGAAGTTAGCTTCCCCACTTTGGTTCCCAAAAGTGCAACTACAGAAGAAACTAGAGGTATGAACAAGGGAAATTCTACTTCTTCCCTTGAAACAAATTCAAATAGGGATAAGGAAAATCGGGCAGAAAGGGAAGACCTAGCCAAAATAATAAAAGTAATCGAAGAACATGACCAGAGACAAAGCAATGGATGGCTATGTAGGATTGTTACCATTTTTGGGTGGAAAACCACCAAACAAGACACCTACAGGCGTATCAGAGATGAATTGCTTTCCTTTCTTGCGAGGGCATTAGGTCTCAAAATTACCCAAAATATGGTGGATTATATAAAACTCCATAGGGGTCACTACCCTTCCACCCAGGTTGATATTACTTTTAAAAATCTGACCACACATAATATGCTGCTTTCTGTGGCAGGCAAAAAAGATTGCACGGGTATATATGTAGTTTCATCTACGGCGATGGGGTAAAATCCACCAAGACATGAACATGTAGCAGAAGAACATGTGGGATCAAAGGTAGAGAAAGATATTCCTCTCATAGACCTCAAGAAGTTGATAGATTCAAATAATTTTACGTCATTAATAACTACTGACTCAGAATGACAATCCCAGTCTGCTACAAATACTAGGGATTCAGAGACCAAAATTAACAATCTTGCAATTCTCTCTTGGAATATAGAGGGCCTGCATCTTAAAATGGCTGATCGCGAGATACTGCGATTCCTGGAGACCTTTGATATAATAGGCCTACAGGAAACATGGTGCATTGAGATTACCTCTCCTAGAATGGCTGGGTACACTGCCTTTGTGTTCCCGGCCATTAGAGACAAAAAAACATGATAGATTTAAAAGGGGTCTTTTGTTGTACATTAAATTAAATTTAAAAATTCTTGAATATCCTATTAAATCAGATAATACATTAGTTCTGTCAGTTACAAATGGTATTAAGAACATAATTTTATGCAGCATGTATTTCCTCCCAAGAATAAAAGTCTCTGAGGCAGGGGACCTTTTTATTCTGCATCTGAAATCAGTTCTTGATGATTTGGCTGAATGTGAAGTAAATCACCCCATAGTTATTTTGGGTGATTTCAATGCTAGGATATCTTCCAGATTTTCTAAACAGAACTACACAGATTTCTCTCTCTCTTCTTATCATCAGTTAACCCTAACGTCTCGTTTAGAAGGAAAACACAAGATCTAAAAACAAATATCGGAGGCAGGGAACTCCTGGCATGTTTTGCCAGAAGAAATTTTGGCCTTCTGAATGGAAGAACAGTAGGACATACATTAGGGGAACTGACTTTTAAAGGCGACCTGGGCACCTCTATGCCAGATTTAGTTTGGGTCAATATGGAAGCTATTAAATGGGTGCAAAAGCTGCAAGTATGGGACTGGATGGAATCTGCTCATTCTCCAGTAGTGCTCGCCTTGGAGAACCCATTTGCAGTTTCTACCTAAGATGAGGTACATTTGGGAGAGAACTTGGAAATCATTAATGAAAAATGAATTAGATGGGGACCCATCTACCAAATGCAATTTGAGGAAATTCTAAACATGTGAGAACTCCTTAATATTCATAATTAAATTTTTGATACATCCAAGGCATTTAATATCCAGGAAATTGAGATGATGTACACACAATATTAAGACCCTTGTGCAAGTCCAATAAAATAACACGAACTAAATGTACCTCTACAAAATCATGGTTCAATACAAAATGCAAGACTGCCAAGAAAACGTTTTGGCAGGATACTTAGGCAGTACAGGAAAAAAGAAACAAAAATGTAATAGACCATAATCTTCTGAAAAAAGAAAGAGAAAAATATAAAAAAAATTCTAGAAGATGAAAGAAACATTCTATCGGTTTATGGGAGAATCTAAGGCAGGCGGTCTTAGACAGGGATGGCAGGCAGTTCTGGAAAATCGTAGCTCAAGGTTATAACAAATATTCTACTAGGGTAGAGTCGCATATTACTCCGGAACTATGGACTTCATATTTTTCTGATTTATATTATATAATAATTAAATATATAAAATAATATATTATTTATATTATAAATTATATTTATATTAACTCTCAAGAAGAGGTTGAAATGGACTATAGCCCTAAGCAAATAGAAGAGATATCCTATCCAAGGCCTATTATAATTACAAGGAATGAAATTTACCTGGCGCTAAACTCACTTATATCCAATAAAGCTCCAGGACCAGATGGAATTATAGAAGATGTATATAAATCTTTTCCTAACTGATGGATCCCCTTCTTTGTCTTAACATTTAATGGGTTTATTCAAAGTTTGTAATTCCCCTCTGGCTGGTTTGGCAGTGTCTTATTCCCGATTTATAAAAAGGAAGATCCCAATAACCCAAAAATGTATAAGCCTATTAGCCTCATTGATGTGTCCCAGAAAATTTTTTCTAAGATAATTTTAGGCAGATTACTGAATTGGGCTGAGGAGAATTCTGTCCTGAATGAGGCACAAAATGGCTTCTGGAAGAACCGATCTACAATACAGCATTGTTATGTGCTACAACATCTAGTTTGGAAATACACCAAGATAAGGACAAGTAGGCTATATTGTTGCTTTGTAGATTTCTCCTCGGCCTTCGATAGCATTAGTAGGAAAATTCTCTGGGACATGCTTGCGGTTTTGAATTTGGAGAGAACATTGCTTGATACTCTCATTAGATTACATGAAAATACCTGGGCAAGAATCCAGTACAATCAGTATGGGCACGTGACAGATAAATTCCACACAAATGTGGGAGTCAGGCAGGGGTGCAAAAGCTACAAGTGCTGGACTGGATGGAATCTGCTCATTCTCCAGTAGTGCTCGCCTTAGAGAACCCGTTTGCAATTTCTACCCAAGATAAGGTACATTTGGGAGAGAACTTTTTTAGCACCTACTTTGTTTAACATCTACATTAATACAATCTTGGAACAGATCACTAACCCTGACTTTCATGTTCCAAAAATAAATGAACATAGAATTGACAAGTCTGGCTTATGCAGACAATTTGGTGCTGCTCTCGACTTCAGCTCTGGGCCTTAAGAGGAAATTAGCTCTTTTTGAGTCCCTATATAAGCAAAGGACATTAAAAATCAACTTAAGTAAAACAAACATAGTGATCTTTGGAAATAAACTTAAGAACCTGACAAGGTTTAAGATCTATGGGAATTACATTGATATTTCAAACAGCTATGACTACCTGGGGGTGAGATTTGCCCATAATTCATCCTGGAAAAAACGTTTGGAGTTTTTACAAAATAAAATTATGTTGTCTGCAAATGCCCTAAAAATATTTAATAGCAAGATGGGGAAATCCTCAGTCAAGGGCATTCTGAGAGTCATCAATGCCAAAATCAGAGCAAGTATACTTTACGTGGCTGAAGTTTGGGGGTACACTAATGTTAGTACAATAGAAACTATATTAAATAAACTCTATAAACACATTTTGATGTTACCTCGGGGTACACCAAACTGTATCCTTAAATTAGAGTTGAGACAACAATCCTTACTTTCTCTCAGTCAAGAAAGACAAATTATTTTTCTGCTTAAAACTTTTTTATTACCTGAACATAGATATCCCAGAATGTGACTAGAGGAAGGCATTAGTCTGGCAAGTGTGGGAGACGCTCGCCCATTTATCCAGCTTATAAAAAAAACTTTAATACCTGCTGGTTTGGGTCATCTCCTGCACATGATTTACAGCAGACCTTTTGTGGATATCAGAGTAGACGTGAAAATAACATTTAGAGATTTGGATAATACTCAACTGTTACTCCAACTCTCTTTGTTAAAACTTCATGACTATTATAAATTATTTAAGTCTGTATGTGGTTTTGAGGATTACCTTACACAACTAACCTGTCCTAAACTTAGAAGAATCTATACAAGATTCAGAATAGAAAGCTATAATGCTCAGTTTATTCAATACAGGCAAAAAAATTGAATATCTCTTCACTTTTCTGTAAATGTGGGTCCAAGATAATTGATGATTTAAAACATGTGGTCCTTTTATGCCCACTATATGAGGCTAACTGGAAGAAATGGTTAGGTGGATTGCTTGGTGGTCTCAGTCTCCGTCTTGGTGATATATTAGAGTATTTATTTAAGGCTAAAGATAAGCAAACGTTAGAAGATGTTACAAAATTGTTGCTGTCTATTCACCTATAAAAATGAATTTATCATAATTCATCTACCTGGGATAAAGAAATGTTTATATTTCTTGTATTTATGCCTTAATTGATCGTTGTACTTGTTAACATATACATTTTTTACTTTGTCCTTGACATTGCAAATATGGCTGCTTTGATGAAATATGTCATTTTAAACACTGTGTATGTTTTAAGAAGTGATTTGTAGCATATTATAACAGGAGTTATGCTGATCAATAAATTTGTACTTGAACTTGACAAGTCTCCCCAAAAGGTCAGAGACTCTCTCAGCCTTACTTAGCACACCTTGGTGTCCCTGGACTTCCTGATTAACACAGAAAAGTCCCACTTCAAGTTAGCTCAGCTGCTGGAGTTCATTGGAGCAGAACTGGACAATCAGTCAGGCAAAGCTCTGCTCCCACTAGACAGGGTCCAAAACTTCCAAACCATGGCACACTCATTTGCCCTGGGCCAACCAAGGCCAGCCAGACACTTCCTCAGGCTTCTAGGGCACATGGCCTCTACTACAGCTGTAGTTACAAGGGCCAGGTTTCAGATGAGGGACATCCAGTACCATCTGATGGCTCACTGGTCTAAAAAGAGGGATTCTCTGTCAAAGCTTATTCCAGTCACAAGGATCCTGCTGCAACACCTGGACTGGTGGAAGGACAAGGAAAACCTCAGAGATGGAATTCCTTTTCAGCAAAAGGAGCCCTCCAGGGTGCTCACTACGGATGCTTCCCTCCTAGACTGGGGTGCACACCTGGCAGATCAGTCCATAAGTGGGGTGTGATCTCTCAGAGAGTCCAGGCGTCACATAAATCTCCTCAAGCTCAGGGCTATTTACCTGGCTATCAACGCCTTTGCCCTCCAGCTAAAAGGTCAGTCTGTCCAAATCAGGACAGACAACACCACTGCTTTGTTTTACATAAACAAACTGGGGGGCACAAGATCCACAAAGTTCTACACAGAGGCCATGAAGATTTGGTCTCTGGCTTACTTCCTGGACATACAGCTCACAGCCATTCACTTGCCAGGCAAAGACAGTGTGCTGGTAGACTCCCTGAGTTGTATCAGTCAGGGCCACCACGAGTGGACTCTAAACAAGCAAGTACTTGTCACAGTTAATTGCCACAGTTTTCAGGAGATGGGGCACTCCAGAGATAGATCTCCTTGCCTCCAACCTCAATCATCAGATTCCCCTGTACTGCTGCAGGCCTCCAACTCTGTGCTTTCGGAAAGGGCACAGCACCACCTCCACACTCTTAGAATTCACCAGCTACGTCCAGCAATCTATTGACCAAGGCAGTCTTGTGGGTGCAGTCTTTATAGACTTAACCAAAGCCTTCGACACGGTTAATCACCGACTCCTCCTTAAACAACTCTCACAAACTGGTCTCTCCCCGATACACTGCCCTGGTTCAGAAGCTATCTTGGGGACAGATCTCAACACGTGAAGATTTCCAATGCTATCTCTGACCAGAAGCCTGTTCGGTCCGGGGTACCCTAGGGCTCAATCCTGGGTCCACTCCTTTTCAGCATCTTCCTTAACAATCTACCGACTGCCTGCCACCAGTGAACACTGCTCTATGCAGATGATGCTGTCATTTTTGCAAGCTACCCTGACCCTTACCTCTGTGAAAGTAACCTTCAAAAGGATTTCATGGAAGTTGAGCACTGGTTCCTCAACCATAAACTAGTACTAAACTACAAGAAGACAAAAGTCCTGTTGTTCTCCTCAGCCTGCAGTCGACATAAAGAGCATGCTCTTACCATCCAAAATTCCCAAGGTGACCCTCTTGAACAAATACAGCACTTCAAGTTCCTAGGAGGTTACCCTTGATAGACACCTCAACTATTCACTGCACATCGAAAATGTTGCCAGAGCCGTCAATACCAGGATTGGGCTCCTCTACCGACTGAGAAAGTCTCTTAACACCTGAAGCCCTAAATCTTGCTGTCCACAGCTCGGTACTCTCCTTAATCGACTATGACCTTGTCATTTATGGAACTGCTTCCACCACTGCACTCAAAAGGCTCACTGTGGCACTAAACAAGGCCTGTAGACTCCTAATTGGTGCACCACACCTCACCCACACCTGCGATGTCTATATGCAGGCTGGGTGGCTCAACTTGCATGGGAGAATTAAATACCACACCTGCTTACTTGCCAAAAAGATTCTCCTAACTGGCCCGCCGGTGCAGCAGTTGGATTTCTGCTTGCAATGCCAGTGACCCGGGTTCGGGAATGAGCCTGGGGAGCTGGAGGGCTGGCTGGGGTAGAAGGCTTAAGCATCCCCAGGACAGCTCGCCTTCTCCGGGGGGGGGATAAGGTCCCGGTGCAAGACTGACCCCAGGTGGACGTCTGGGGCACAACTTGCACTGAGAGACAAGAGAGGGGAGGACGTCGCGGACGTCGGCGCTATGCGCCTTGACATCAGAGGTTCACGCAACGTCCACAGAACACCAGAAAAATAAGCACTGGAACGCCGAGGGGGAGGAGCGCCACTGCAGACCCTATTGGCTCCCTCTTGCCTGGACTGATGGGGACCTGACGAAATAATAAAGAAGCATTGTGGTGTTCTGGCCCCACCTCGTATCTGCCTGGGGAGTATAACCATGGCTCCATGGGGGTCCGCTGCAGAACCAGGTAAGGAGGCGAAGCAGGGTGGTATCTGAGCGTCTCCCGACTGAGTGGGGTTCCGGTACAGGGGAGGAGGCAAAAATAGAAAGTTAAAAAAAAAAGATTCTCCTTGGACTTTGCCTTTGGGGTTGGATCTTCACCAATCCCCAAGACCCAACATCGCGCCTCATCTTCACCTCCTACTAGTCCCGATGTAGCCAGACCGCCAATACCACGCCTCCTTTGTATCAAAGTGCCATACTGGTTAAAATGGCCTCCACAGTGGTTTAGTTAACCTTACTAGTCTCTGTAATTCAAACTCAAACTTCGTCAGCACATCCTAACTGAAAACTCCTGTGACTGCACTATTTAACACCCTTGTCCCTCTTCCCGGACCTCACCCCCACTGTTCTTCCACTGTTCTCTCTACTTGTCTTGCCCTCTCACTCTCCTCTTCCTTCCTGCCTCCCATCTCCCCCTCCCCACTGTCTTCCTTGCTTTTCAGTCCCTTACTATCCTCGCTGCTACTTGACAATGCGCCTGGTTGCTCTCCCTTCCCTGGTCTGGCGCCCCTCCTAATTCCCTCCTCTTCTCTGTCCCTGCCTTGAATCACGTGCTAAACTAATGTGTATTTATTTGCTGTTCTCTTATTCTGTATTTTGTAATACAAATTGCTTAATTGTTTGTGAAACCAGTCTGTTTTCCATTATGGATCTGCACCCTCCCCATTGACGTGGAACCTTTGTAAATGGCTGCTTGGTGCTCAAAGGTACTTGTAATACTAGAGTGAATAAATAAAACTCTGGGCTCAGTGCCAGTGGATGCCTTGTCTCTGGACTGGACAGGAAGGTTTCAGTATGCCGTCCCTCCAATTCCCCTGATTCTCAGGGCCCTACTCAAGCTCAGAAGCCAGCCAGCAACAATGATTTTGGTGGCTCCAGACTAGGCAAGGCAGCCTTGGTACTCCCTGCTCCTTGCCCTGTCAGTCAATTGGTCCATTCTACTGCCCGCGACCCACAGTCTCCTGACCCTGCCTCAGACAGGGGTACCATACCCCAACATAGAGTCCCTTCACCTCAGAGCTTGGTACTTGAGGAGTTAGAGTTCCCAGACTCTTGAGTATTCAGAACAGGTCCTGAAAATCCTTTGACTGGCCAAAAAACTGAGTACCAAAAAAACTTACACTTCTAAATGGAAGAGATTTTTTTTTCTGGTATAAAGACAGGCTCATTGACCCATTGCAAGCTAGCCTCTCTTCTAGACTATTTGGTACACTTACAAGAATCAGACCTTTGAATTTCATCCCTGAAAGTTCATCTAGCAGCCATTTCAGATTACCTCTCTGCTGGCAAGGAGAAATCTGTAATTTCCCATTCCATCTTAAAGAAATTCTTTAAGGGCCTGCTGCACCTTCAACTCCCACTTAGGGAACCTGTTTCCCCCAGGACTTGAACCTGCATATAGCCAAGCTGATGGACTCTCCATTTGAGCCCATGGTCACTGCAGACTTAAAGTATGTCACCTGGAAAACTTTTCCTAGTGGCAGTCACTTCAACTAGAAGGATCTCAGAGCTGCAAGCTCTCTGCACTGAACCTAACTACATTATCTCCCATAAGGACAAGATAGTTCTCAGGACCAACAGAAAATCTCTTCCCAAAGAAGTCTCTGAATTTCACTTGAACCAGTCTATAACACTTCCTGTCTTTTTCACAGACAAGTCCACTCCTGAGGAGCACAGGCTCCATAGCCTGGATGTTAAAAGGGCACTAACCTACTACCTAGAGTATACTAAGCAGCTGAGGGCCTCTCATACCCAACTGTTCCTCACCTATGGCAAGGTGAGCAAGGGCAGACCAGCCTCTAAGAGAACTGTCTCTTGCTGGATTGTCTCTTGCATCCAATTCTGTTACAATAAAGATGGCAAGTAGCCACCTCAGGGCCCATTCTACCAGAGGCATTGCAGCCTCTGTGGCAGCAGCAAGGGACATCCCCTTGCTTGACATCTGCAAAGCAGCTACCTGGAGGACTGTACACACCTTCACAAAGCACTACTGATTAGATGTACAGTCAAGATCTGATGCCAAATTTGCTACAGCGATCCTGCAGAACCTATTTCCAAAGTAGGTTTTGTTCCCTCCTCCCAACTACACTGCTTTGTAGTCTGCATTAATCAAGCATACTGAGGGCTTCCTGAGATGAGAAGAAAAAATTACTTACCATAGTAATATTGTTTCTTCCAGGGTATCCCTCAGTAAGCTTGACCTCCCACCCATCCTCCTCTCACATAACCTGACTGAGAATAGTTCTGCAGTCCATCCCTTTGGCCAAATTTCTTACTGTAGAGCTTTAGTACGTGTAATGTTTCACAGTTTACTATGGTGCACATAGTTTGCCTATAGGCGAGTTTTTTTTCCCTTGCTCTTTTTCCTTTTGCTGGGATAGTTTTGAGATTTGGGGCCTTTTGCCCCTCAAGCTTCGAAATGAATCTGACTGATTCACAACTCTAGCTACAGGCAGCACTCTCTTACTACAACCTGATAAGCTAATTCTTGAGCATCGTTAGCATAAACTCCACCCCCGGGGCAGCTGAACCCAGATGGCATACTGCATTAATCAAGCGTACTGTGGAATCCCCTGGAAGAAACAACATTACTATGGTAAATAATTTTTTTCTTTTTGCCGAAAAGGTTTTTTTTTTTTCTCCTTCCAATAGAAAGACATGGCAACAGCTGAGAAACTAGTGGAGATGCAGGGCAAAAAGGATGCTTGGATAGTCCACAACCTGGAGGAGCAGAAGAGGAAGAGGAACCAGGAATGTGAACAGCACCAGCACAGTGTGTAAGTGACTGTCGAGGTTTCTGAGTAAAGAGGTGGCATTTGAGCAGCTGTCACATTCCAAAAGGGTGCTTGCTTAGTTCAGCAGTTCTGTCCCTATACCTTAAGCTTCTATCGCAGCTGTTTATGTGTCATAACACATGCTTTCTCTCATAGCAACACACCCTCTGGGCCAGATTTTCAAAGGCTTGAGATTGCAGCAAGCCCTGGGTGCACCAAAGATGAGGCGTACCTGGCTTGCAGCAATCTAATGGGATTTTCCATCCCATGCGGCAGTTGACGCAGACTAGACCATCTTGTTGTGGTCTAGCTTGTGTCACTCTTGGGGACTGTTTTTACAGAGCTTGCACCACATATTTGGGGCAAGCTGCCATAAATTGGGGAAAATTATTGCAACTGCACCTGACCTTCGAAAGTCGGGTGCAGTTATGGCAAAAGGGATTGGTGCACCGGCGATTTCAGTGTGTTGTAGCGGAGGGCTTGACACAGGCCCTGCACCAACCTTTGGAAATCTGGCCCACTATGTAAAGCAAAAGAATCAGGGCATGAGTGTGCATGTGCACTTGAGTGGAAGATTAGCAAATGTGGCTGTGTACCATGTATGTATGTGTGCGCAAGAATATTGTTGTCTGTACTTGTATGTAGTATAAGAGTATGCCTGCAGTGTTACATAGGCATGTGCCTATATGTATATAGATTGGGTCTACTTTTCTAACCTTGTGTGCATAAAAAGTGTAACGTAGGCAAATGTCTGTATGTGTAGTGTGCGTACTTGCATAACGTGTGTAGCTGTATCCGATTATAACACATGTATTTTGAATGCATTGTGTGTGCGTGTGCATATTTGTGTATTAAACATGTGTACATGTATAATGTTAGTGTAAAGAGATACTCTTTCTGAATACATGGTCTTTTTTTTTTTTTAGTCACTCTCATTTTAACAACTGGAATGTGATGGATGATGTCACACTAATTGCATCCGGTCTGTACCTGTTTGATACACTGTCATCTTAGGTATATTCATATACTGTGCTGGTCATGGGTATCCCGTGATATTGGCGACTCAAACTGAGCAACTCAATTTCAACACCTGAAAAACGTGTGACAGTGCAACAAAAGCATGCATCAGGACCGCGAATCTCCCAGGCATTGGTGCGTCTTGTGTTAGTTATAGAGTTAAGAAAGTAGGTAAAAGCCCCTCCATATCATATACTGCCAGAGGTGTGGTCATGTTCTGATGGTTGCTGAAGTTGATCTATGCTCTTTTTGTTCACCATTTTGTATTCGCTGATATGCTCCTTGCCCCTTTTTTTTTTCACCAAAATCACATAGAATCCTGGTCATGAGCTCTACTGTATCATAACATCAGATCTTTATTTTCTGCTCGAGAGAGTGCTTGCCACGGATAATGGCTCCACCACTAATTGGCTAATTTGTTTATTATTTCATAGAAAATTGCAGTTATTTAGTAGTTTATATACAGGTGTTCCACGTTTCTTGCAGTGATCTTTCCTCATTCTTAGTGTTAACATCACTTTTTTCTCAGTTCCCAGATGATTTAGGGATCCATGAACTTTACCTCCTTTTTCATATTTTTGGGGGGCACATAATAAAGGTGGTCATATTGCTATTAAGTAAAAATTGAAGCCTGTTTTCAGTTCCCAAATCAGTTCAAAGCAATACCCTTTGGTGTGACCGGGGCCAGATTAACCATTATGCCAGTTAAGCCATGTCTTAGGGCCTCAAGGCCAATAGGGGCCCCCAAGCCCTGGAGTTTGAGCATTTCTTGATATGGAGGGGGCCCACAAAGTATGGCTTAGAGTAGGGCCACCACGTCCTTTAATCTGGCCTGGGTGCGACCCCCACACCAGTGATTTTCACAAAACGTTTTTCGGTAGTGGCTGTAGCAGCAGCTGCACGTCAAGGACAAGGAATGACTGTCTACCCATGCTTAGAGGATTGGTTAGTACTGTATGTGGGAAATCAAGAAAACAAACCCAGACTGCCATGGATATGGGCCTGATGTAAAGGTTGAGTTTCTTCATGAATCTAAAAAGTTCTATTTTTGAACCCGCACAGGTACTACAGTTCATAGAAACAGAGCTGACTAAAATAGATGGAAGAGCTTATCTTCCTCAGGAGAGAGCGCTGATTCTGTTTCAGTATGCAGCATCCTTTTAAGCAAGCATGAGGGGGGACAGGGTAAGTGTAAGGGTGTAAGTGTAAGGCCAGGACCTGGCATCAACTCGAGCAGACATGATAGACCAAGAAGTCTCCTTCTGCTGGCTGTTTTCGTATGTTCATATGTAAGCATAGAAAGACCTGCACAGGATTTCCAAAGATTGCCGAGCCCAGTGTCCTCCATAATTGCAGTTGTCCCATGGGCAAGACTCCAGCTGAGGAACACAGAGTGGTACCTCAAAAAGTACTGGTGCCAGACCACTGCCCCACTGACTTAAATAGTACTGTTGAAAACAGAGCTGATCAAAAAGTACTGGTGCTAGACTGCTGCCCCACTGACCCAGACAGTACCAGTGAAAACAGAGCTGGTCAAGTCTCTCGAGTGGTGGTAAGAAGTGCAGAACTTAGGAATGGGCATTTGTTTTAAAAATCCAGAGCATATTCTGGTGCCAGTCACAGATACTTCTCTGCTAGCTTTGGAAAGACACATAAGAGAGAGGACAGTGAAGGGAGTATGGTCTCTAACAGAACGAATGGAGCACATGAGTTTTAGAATTGAGAGCTGTGTATTTGTCCCTTGCTTCCTTTTCTGTACTAGTGCCAGAACCAGTTGTTATAAATATGGACAGATAACACTAGAATTTGAATAACATAAATGATAAGGGGTTACCAGATCCTCAAAACTATGCATGGAATCCCTGAAAATTTGGAATCTGGTTTACTGCTTAGACGCAGAGATATCTGCAGTACAATTTACTAAAAAGGCCGGTGTGCTGGCAAACAGATCATTATTGCCCATCTTGCTTACAAATGGTCCTTGAAACAGATAACTCTGAACATAGTATTCAGAAGATGGGGGGTTCCAGAGATAGACCTGCTTGCATCCTGGAAGAACAGGGAGTTGCCTCTATTCTGCTGCAGACCCACATTTTTGGTCATAGTCCCAGAAGATGTTGCAATAAGGCTTGGAGAAGAAGGTTCCTGTTTCACAGTTTCCCTTTCTCTGATTGAGAGAGGACTTCTGAAACTGAAGAGGGAAAAAGCTTCTGTGATTGGCATATGTTCAGATTGGTCCAGACAGCCATGGCTCAAGGAGTTGATGAGTTTGTCCCAAATGAGTGTATTTAGTCTCTCACTATGTCAGGATCTATTAACAGTCTCAGAGAGCAGGAACTGTCAACGAGTGCTGGAAGCACTTCACATCAAAGCATGGTACCTAAGGAACTAGAATTCTTTGATTAAACATATCTCATCAGATAATTTTTTTTATTTATTTAGCTTTTGTTAACCAGGTAAATGCACTAGCCATAAAAGGACTATTTTCAGGCATGAACCAGGAAATAGAAGAATTGAAAGTAGCTAGGAAACCAACAATAGGAAAACGTAACTTCTCAAAGTGGAACAGGTTTTCCATATGGTTTAAAGAAAATTCTGAAGACCTATACAATGCTGGTCGTTCCAGAGTGAGTGGGGGTGGGTGGACAGTGGAGGGGTATAGGAACAAGAGATAATCACACAATCTGGCAGTAGGCCAGTAAATGTAGGTAGGGTTTTTGGGCAGACTGGATGGACCTTGGGTCTTTTATCTGCTGTCATTTTCTCTGTTTCTGTGTAATGCAGACATTGTTTTGGTATTAGAATACTGTTTGCATTTAAAATCTAAAGGTCTCAGCCAGCACAGTGGTGCTGAGGGTTGAGACACTGGATGCCACACCTTGCGCCACGCTGGTGACCCGGGTTCGGGAATGAGTATGGGTCATCGGGGGGTCAGCAGGGGCAGGAGAGGATTGAGCGTCTGGAAGACTGCTCTCCTCTCCTCTCCTGGGGATGGGTGGGTTGTGTCTCCCGTTGACACTGCGACTCCCAGTGGAGACTGGGGACACCACAACTTGCAGGAGTATATTGAGGGGTTGGACGCTGGAGCGGACGTCCTGTGGGTGGGTGCAGAAGTGCACCCATCATACATTGGACATTATTGCACATCTAGGCCTCTGGGAGCAATGGAAAAAAAGGAAAATGGGCCCTAACACCTGGACAGGCAAAGGTGGGTCCAGAGGATGGCCCCCAACCCTCAGCTGCATCTGTCCTGGCTGATTGGCTGATCTTTATGTCTTCTCCCCTCCCTGGCTGCCCTTTTAGATTTTAGATAGCGCACCGAAGGAGTTATGGCAGTCCCACCCCGGGGGGCTCAGAACTGGGGGGTGGGGTGGTCGCTGGATGTGGAGGAGCAATCCTGGGAATGGAGACCAGATCAAGGAGGACCTCAGACTGGGTGGGACAAGGTCAGATCACAAGACCTTACTGGAGAGAGGTCTAAGGGGTCAGTGCAGGAGCCTAAATAAAGTCAGCAAAAATGCCAGCCCACCGGCGCAGTGGTTGGATTTCCATCTGCGATGCCAGCAACCCAGGTTCTGGTACGAGCCCAGGCCACTGGAGGGCCGGGTGGGGCGGAGACTTGAGCGTCCCATGACTGCTCGTCTTCTCTGGGGAGGGCGGGAGGGGACCAAGGTCCGCAGTTTGCCTGACCCTGAGCAGAGGCTCGGGGTAAGACAAGTCCTGCAGTAGCAGGAGGGACCAGTTGGTGGCGTGTGGTGGATGCTGGCACGCAGCGCCTTGATGTCAGGGTGCACACCACATGATAGGGAGAAAATGGAGGAAAAAGAGCCCCCGAGTACCAAGGGGAAAGAGCGCTGGTACAATCCCTGACTGCTCCTGCCTGCTTGACCACCAAATGGGGACCCGACAAAATGAAGGATTCTCAGGGTGCTCGTGACACATCTCATACTGTCCTGGAGGGTATAGCCATGGCTCTGTGGGGTCTTTCAGGGATTCAGATAGGTGGGGAAGGGGGGAGTGCCGTGGTGTTTCTCGACTGAGCGGTCTCCGGTGCTAGGAGGGAGGGATAAAAAGAAATTAAAAAAAAAAGTCAACAAAAACAAAATCTAAACGTCTCTGACTTTCCACATTTAAAGTTCACTTGCCTGCTGTTTCAGCATGCAAGTCAAAATCTAGATTAAATAAATCAGTTTCTCACCCAGTATTTAAAAAAAATGTTCATGAGACTGACACATTTACATCCACTTGTTAAAATTTCAGTTCTTATGGGATTTAAACTTGCTCCTCACTCAGTTAACAAAGTCTTCATTTGAACCAATGGTTACAACAAAATGAAAGTATGTAACTTGGGAACACCTTTTCTTCAGGTAGCAGTAACTTCAGAGGGAATGGTTAGCGAGTTGCAGGCACTCAGCAGAGACCCTGCATAGCTGGTTTTCCATAAGGAGAAGGTTGTCCTTAGAACAAATGCACAATTTTGTCCTAAGGTGATATCTGTTTCAGTACCAATATCTATAGGGGTAGTATTCAGCCAGGTAACCCATGTAGACTATCCTTCAGTTCTCATTGGCAGCTATCCTGTTTTGTTAGACCCATGAATATATCCCGATTTTTCTTGAATATTTCTTTTGTTTCACTGTTTATTAGATTAGTTGGTGAGGAATTCCGGTTCGTTGTCATTCTTTGTGTATAAAAGAATCTTTATTTACCTGTTTTAAACCTAAATAAAATCCCTTTATTTGTTATGTCCGCCAAGATTATGTGTAATTTTGTTTAATGTTATTCCCACTGAATTTAATAGTGGTTTGTCATTTTTGTTGTTGTACATTAATAATTTATCACCCATTGTTCTTCTGTTTTCCAAGCTCTGTAAATTAGATTTTGTGATCTATCTTCATATGACATTTTGTTTAGCCTCCAAATTGTTTTAGTAAACCTATGATGAAATTATTTTTCCAGTTTAGCAGTGTCCCTTTTTTTTGCAAGGTGACCAAAATTGGGATCAAAAATCCAAGTATGAATGTATGTAGGTGCGATAAATTCAAAAATGAATAAATGCTTTATTTGAATTGGTCAGCAACACTGCCCATTTCTGTAGGCCGCATTCCAGAAATGGAGAAGTTCCATTCATTGCACATCAGAAAGTCGCTCGTTTTTTATACAAGTAGAACATAACAGGTGTGTTACAACAACTGCTTGTCACTTTTGATGACAAAACCATACCAAGATGGATCATATCTTGTATTGAATTCTGCTATAGTAAAGCAGCTAAACAGCCCCCTGAAGAACTAAGGACACATTCCAAAGGGGGAACCACATCAGTGGTATCACTGAGAGATGTGCCATTCTTGAAAATATGTAAAGCTGCTACCTGGGCTTCAGCAGATACATGCATATTACATTATTGGATGGACACGAAGGAATGATGCTAGGTTTAGGATATCAGTACTTCAGACATCTGTCATATGACATCATCCATCATCTGTTGTTAGAAGAGATAGTTACTTACTGTAGTAACTGTTCTTTTCTAAGGAATGTGATGGATAGTCACACTAACCCCTTTCCCAGCACCCGTACTAGATGATGATCAGTTCTTTACAGTTTACGGGTTATCACTATTTGTTGCAAGTATGCTTGAGCATTTAAAATAAATAAATATTCTGTAATAGGATCACAGTAATATGTTATGTTTTTCATTCCAAATTATGGTTACAAGCCTCATTGTCTCTTTTGCTACAAGATATGACATTGGGAGGTAGGGAAGCTTGTAACCAGCACAGAGCAGAGGGCATCTTTGGAACATACCTAAGATTCCGAAGCATTACACAGGTGTGGACTCGATGTAACTAGTGTGATTATCCATCGCATCCCTTAGAAGAAACACAGTTACTACAGCAAGGACCCTTTTATTCAGGTTCCTCTGGTGCCTAAAATTTGATTTGTTTAGCATGCCATTACCAAAATGCACTTTAGAATTGGTAGGTAAAGAAGTATTGTGGTCCTCTGGACTAATGCCAAGCCTTGTAGATACACCACTCTTATCAGTCCTCTGAAATAGTGACTGTCTTCCCCACCCAACACCCTCTGCCCATGGAGACCTGCGAATTAGAATAAATATGCCTATCCATATAGCCACCTCAAAACTGTGTGCATCTGAACCAGTAATGGGACATGGAGTGTGGAAAACTCACTCTTGGCAGATGCCCCAGCTTTGACCCAGAAATCAAGCCCTCCTTTCTATGCTGAACATGCTTACATTCCTTGCGGTAATGCAAACAACACGCATACACACACACACACACACACACACACACTGCTGTCCATTAGAATTAAACACTGTCACTGCTGGAGTGGCCTTGATAGGGAGCTTAGAGCTTAGTTTAACGGTTTGGTTTAGGTTGAATCCTTGGGATTAAAGACTCCTGAAGGGACTCTGAGAATTCCATTATTACTGCTGAATCCTGTAATATGCTAAATCATGCCTGGCAAAATAAACATTTTGGTTTTGCAATACGGAGATACCAGATGCAGTATATTGTTAATCATAATATGCTGTATTACTTCAAAACCTTATTTTTAATGGATATTTTTGATAGCACATAACACATATTGAAACATGTGAGACATTACAGGCTTCTGCAGGTAAAGGTGATGTATAAAATAAGTGTGTTGAAAATACCAAAATAAGCCAGCCCGGTGGCGCTGAGGGTTGAGGCGCTGGACGCCACACCTCACTCCACGCCGGCGACCCGGGTTCAGGAGCGGACTCGGGTCGTCAGTGGGTCGGCCGGGGGGAGACAGGCTCGAGCGTCCAACGACAGCTCGCCTTCTCCGGGGAGGGATTCGGCCGATGCCCGACACTTGCATGACCCCGAGCGGAGGCTCGAGGAACTGCAAGCCCCACTGGGGGATGGCTGGCCTTTGAGCAGCATGGACGTCGGCGCGTGTGTCATGACGTCAGGGGAGGTCACTGGCTGCTCGGGGAGGGAGAAAACGCGGAACAAGCCTGCCTCAGCCGGGAAGATGGGAGGACCGTGGCCGTGCCCATGATTTGCCTGTGCCCGCCCAGCAGACCACAGACCGACGAAACGTAAGTAACGGAGTTTGAACCCCCGCCGTCTCGCGCCTGGGGTAATCCGCTGCTCCATGGGGATTTGTGGGTCTGTGTGGTAGGGTTCCGGGCAGTGGGATGTCCAAATTGTCCTCCCTGAAGGGTCGGAGATGGCAGGCTGGGAGGAGGAATAAAGAGTAATTTCAAAAAAAAAAAAAAAAATACCAAAATAAATAAATATAGAGAAATCATGTCTCCACAAAATCCAGTCTTTCAGAGGTAAGCAGGCAACTGCATCTATTAGTCTGAATACCTCCCCCCATTTATGAGGCATCTCAACAGCCCAACAGCACTGCAGCCATACTGACACTTGGGAAACTAGGGTTCACAGGTGAGCTCTGAAAGCCAACAGGTGTGGGTGCGAGCCACACAGTATTTGCGCAGAATCTGCCATCCAACCGAGGGCAGCATTGCCACTGGCTCTGAAGGCAGACACTGAAACCTTCTACCAGCCAGAGGAAGGGTCTGGTCATGGCAGCTGTTTGGGAGAGTGTAGGGAGAGAAAATATGATTTTGGACTGCCTTGAAATGTAAATTGTAGTCCATTGGAAATCCTCACATACAGTTGTTTGGTTTGGGCACATAGTGACAGTACGGCCCCAGTGGGAGTGGGTTTTTTGCATCATGAAAAGTAGAGTATGACTTGATATGGACTTGATAAGACCGAGAGCAGACATGCACAGCTGTACCATGAAAATCACTTATCTTTGTTTCCAAGTTAATGAATAAGAGTACCCCTAAATACCAATTACAGTGGGTCACTGTGCAGCCTTTTAATGGAGATAACCAAGTATTCAACCATCAACCATTTTACTTTGCAGGTAAATTTGGAAGTCATACCCAGTCCACAGTCATAGAACTTGGCTTAGGAGAACTCAGACTTTCAGGGACTCTTAAAGAGGCCCTCTGCAGGTAGAGAGAGAGAGAGAGACAGCAGACAGTGAGTGAGGGTGATAGAAGAAAAGAGAGATTCTGGTTGGTTCATTTCCCAACTACTGTAATGCCATGTGGCTGGAATATTTCTACTGTTTGGTTGGTTTAACCCCAGCTAACATTTATCACAACCTGCCTGTTCCCAAAACTCTTGATGTTTAGCAGCCAGCTGACTTGTACTGCTACTTGGGGTAAAGGCCGAAGCAAAAATCTAATTAAACAGCAGAGAGGCAGGTGGTGGAGCGGCAGCAAACCTGGCCAACTGTTGAGGGACCCTAGCTTTTATGCTGACCTTTGCAATGGAGCACCAGTGAGACTCTGAATAACAGTCTGGCATTGAACATGGTCTGTGATCCCCAAGGGGTGGTAGTCCTTTTCCATGGGTCTGTTGGGACTCTAAATGGTGGTAGTCACCAGCAAAAAGGTGCCCGAGTTTGCGTCTGTTCTTGTTTAAAGGTACCCCCACCCAGACTCATAAAACCTAGAAAGAGGAAAATTAGAGGTTGAATTTAGCCCAAACCTCCTGCTGGCCTTCAGGCTAGTAAGTGGGCAAAATCTTGGTTGCCCATCCTGTTCATTTGCCACCAGAAACAGATTCGATAAATAAAAGTTGCGGCTTCTCAGATTAGGCTCTTAGTACCAGTTTTTTCCTTTTCTACTGCAGCGCATAAATGCTGAGATTATTGTGAAATAGGAAAATTCTCAGAAATGCAGTGAAATTAAGGAGTAACACACACAGCTAGCTTACTGTGTAGCAGAAAACTGAATATCCGCGTGATTGCTTTGTTGAGCCTTAACTATGTTGACTCGCAGGAAACAACACTGCTTTATGTTGTCCTGTGACTGTCCCTTCTTCCCAGCTTCATCTCATCATTGTACAGTCAGTTGTTGAGTCTTTTCTTGTTATCATGCTTTCCCCCAGAGCTTTGGACCTGTGTCCCTGATACTACAGCAAATCTCTGGAGTCTGCTGCTGCTGCTGCCAGTTGCATTCTTTGTAACCTTTGTATACGCCACCTCTGCCTATCACATTCTCTCTAAACTCCTCCTTTGCTAGGCATATCCTCTTTGAACACTAGAAAATAAAACTTAGTAGCGGATACAGGGAATCTGAACAGATGGACCTGGAAAGGCAGAGCTCCAATACAGTTTCAGTTTGGAACAGACAGTTCCGCCATACTGTTAATCCATTTTGATTACTTACTTTCTCATAGAAATGCAGTATAGTTCCAGTATTTGTTGAGTTTTTGTGTCTTTAGGGCTTGAAAATCATACTTTGGATTATGATCGAGGAAGATCAGTCAAAATGTCAGAAAGTAAAGGCAAAAATAGAAACTCTGCAACAAGCACTCTCTACCTTCGGTAAAGACCTTGAATTCGAGTACTTTTACACTGTGCTGAAAAATAAAACAGTTAACTGCAAAAAAAAGGAATCACTAGAAGGAAACATTGCGAATTCTATCATGACAAGGAGAATTACTGCCAGGGCCGAGCCTGTAAGTGGGACCATAGAGAAAGATCATCCAGCAGAGGGCAACCTAGAAACTGGTCCACTAACAATAAAAGAAGGCGGAAGAGACGAGGATTTCAACAACAGGTCACAATTTTATCTGTAAATTAATCTAGCTTTTCCAGCCCACTTATGCAGATATCAATATATTTTTAAGACCTACAAACACAAGAGGCAGTGAATGCACAGGAAGCACAAAGCAGGCAAATAAACAAGAAGGGGCAAAATAAAATGGTGGCCCAGGCCCAAGAAGGTCATTGACAATTCACACACACATACAGATAGTTTAAGAGCAACTGACACCTTTGGGAAAACTTTGAGAAATGTAATATTTAGACACCGTTCAGCTTGTATTTCACTTATCTTCCATACATTTCTCCTTTCCTTTATTTATAACTGAAGAAATTCTCACAAAAACAAGATCTTTATCCCTTACTCTTCATCTGACTCTGTACTTTATTCCCTACTTGCACCTATAGTGCTCTGTTGTGACATCACAGTCTGTTGCCATTGGAGTTAACAGTGATGTCACAGGCAGAGTATAATGACATCCGGTTGGGAAGACGCAATACGAGCTGATGAACCCTCAAGGAGCAACTGTCCTGTTATCATGCATTTGACCTCGGTAATAACTAATGCAGATGAGAAATAAGGAACTAATGAGGAATATAAGGTGTTTCGTGTCCAGATATTACGTTTTTCAAAGTTCTTCTTAAGGCGTCATTGGCTGTTTAACAGCTCAGAAACAGAGCCACAGGGTGTCCAATTCCTCTCATTTCTATGCTCTTGCTACAGGTCACTGTTGAGAGTTTTAAATCGGGACTGCCACAGAACGCTATATGACAGTGATTGACTTCCTGGCATCCCATTACCTGTTGAAGGATATACAACTCACTCTGTCCTCGCTAGACCTTTTTATGAGACTTTTATTTATGTTAACCTTGTTCCCTTCTTTTCCCCTGTCCTTTCACCTTGAACAGTGATGTGGCCTCAATTAGGCAGCAGGGTAGTTTACGAATAATATATTTTTTTAACAATAGTGGTCCATCCAGTCTGTCCATTTCCCCACCTATCTCCATGCTTAAAAACCCACTGGGTCCAGTAGCCGCCATATGGCGTTGGAACCATCCATTGCTGAAGACTAACCCAAAATAGCCCCCTGTACCCAATGAGTTAACCCAACATTGAGTGGGATATATAAATCTGATCACCCTAGTGGCTTAATAGTAACCCTTCTTCCCCAGGTATCCGTACCCCTCTGGTGGGGCCCCACTACTCCCTTATATCCCTCTTACCCAAGAGTAAACCTGTCACAGTCTTGGCTTCAGTCATCTGCCCTAGATAGTTTCTGCCAGAGAACAAGCAGAGCACCAGGAGGAAGGACCTGCTGGTATAACTAAACTTCTCTACTTGGACTAAGAACTAGAACTCTTGTACTGGGACCTTCAATTTAGGGTAACAAAAAAAAAAGTTAGTCTGTTTGTCAGACTTAGTTGAAGTGAATTGTTATCTGTTATCTGTGTAGTTATCTAGGTGCTTGTCACAGGTGGCTGAAGGGAATTATCTGTGAAATTAACTAAGTGTAGAAATATTTGCAAAGTAGGGGGGAGTGGCTTAGCTAGAAGGAGCCAGGTTAAAACCAGATTTAAACATTGCCCTAGATAGCTTCTGCCAGAGAACAAGCAGAGCACCAGGAGGAAGGAACTGCTGGTATAACTAAACTTCTCTACTTGGACTATATTGCCCTCCTTCCTCCCTCCACCCCCCACCCCTACCCAAAGGCAGTTCTACTTTTTAGGCACATGATTTAACTGACAACAGGAACTTCCTGTTTGGGAGCAGGAAGGAGTGATCACAGAGCCACCAAAGACTCACCATTCTAAAAGGGCAAGAGTAGCTCTCCATCCCCCCCCCCCAGCTGCTGGAGGTCTGACTCTGAGCGAGTAAGGAGACTACTGAGAAATGTAGGAACTTCTTGTCTCAGAACAGGAAGATCAGGAGCTAAAAGGGCACAGAGATGTAAGTAGGGACAGAAAAGAAAAGAAAAAAAAAAGAAATAAACAAACAGAGGAAAGAGTAAGTATTCCAAACAGCAATTAGGGGGCCAGAAATAAGACATGATGGGAGTGATGCAGTGCAGTGGCTGTGGCGCAGCAGTCTTCCAGGAGACGTTCTGGAGGATGCAGTGTTGTTCCATCTGTTGGCACGGCACCTCTCTGGGCTGAAGGAGGAGGTTGCTCATCTCCAGGCTGAGTTGGCCAGGATTTGTGGGACCTCCTCTGCCACCCAGGGACCACCAGGGTCACTGCCATTGCCTCAGAGGTTGCCAAGAAAGAGGAGCGGTTGGACCACAGTGGGCTCAGGGAGGGTGAGGGTGGTGGAACAGAGGTGCATCCCTCCAGTTGTACCTCTCCACAATTTCTATGCTGTTCTGGAAAAGTGCGGTTCCTCTATGGAGGCACCCACAGTGGAGACCAAGGAGGATGCTGGGAACCTCCACAAAGGAGACCCACAGGAGGGTGGCATGGGACTCCACAGGGGAAGGAAACAACTCCTGGTGGGGGACTCTATTATTAGGAAGGTAGAACTGGGGGAGGAAAGGGAGAGGGAGGTAAGATGCCTGCCTGACGCCATGGCTTGGAGGCACAGGGAGCGAATCCTCAGGATCGTGGGAGCAGCTGCACAGGGGAGGGAGCTGGATGTCATTGTCCACCTAGGGACAAATAACCTGGCTAAGAAAGGGATCAGAGCAGTGCAAGAAGCATTTGTGGAGATGGGGAGGGGCCCTAGACAAATAGCATACAAGGTAACCTTCTCGGAGGTGCTGCCTGTCTGTGGCACAGGTGAGGCTAGGGTGCTCCACACCATGGGATTCAATCAGTGGTTGAAAAAACTGGTGCAGAGCTCAGGGATTTGGCTTCATTGGGGACTGGTGGTCCACCTGGAGGGATGCAAGCCTATACTGGCATGATGGTCTGCATCTGTCCAGGAGGGTAACCATGATCCTAGGTGATAGGTTTAAATGCTTCATTGGCAAGCATTTAAACCAGCCAAGGGGGGGAGGCACTGGAGAGGAGCAGGGAAATCCTAACCCCCCCCCACAAAAAAATCAGGGTACTAAGTGAGGTAGACACCAACATAGAGATGTCGATAGGGAGAAGCGTAGGGGTAAATGGAGAAAGTGACAAATGCAATAAGGACAGGGATGGGGCAAAAAAGGGGTAAGGCCATCAAGAAATGGAGGGTAATGAGTACCAACACCCGTAGTCTGGGCAACAAGATCCCTGTCATAGAAACATGATACACAGAGAACTATGACTGGGATGTTAACATACCAGGGTACACAACCTACAGGAGAGACAGGGAGTGGAGAAGAGGGGGCGGAGTAGCTCTGTGTAAGGGAAGGCATAATAGCAACTGAACAAAAGAGTAAACAGGGAGGAGAGGAGGCACTGTGGGTCACCTTAGAGACTGGAAATGGCACCACAGTCCGCACAGGGGTTGTATACAGACCCCCATGTCAGGGGGAGGGAATGGACAAGGATATGATAGCAGGCATACTTAGGATGGCAGAGAAAGGGGAGATACTGTTGATGGGGGACCTTAATATGCCGGATGTCAACTGGAGCACCTTTGCTGCAGCCACATCCAAAAGCAGGGCCATTCTCAATGCCCTTCAGGTGGCATGCTTTTCCTTCCAGTCCCTCTGCAATGTCACTTATAAAGACATTAAAGAGGACCGGTCCCAGTACCAAACCCTGCGGTACCCCACTAGTAACCCTCCTTTCTTCACTGTGGACTCCGTTTACTATTACCCTCTGCATCCTGTTGTTCAGCCAATGTTTTACCCAGGTTACCACCCTGGGACTCACTCCCAGGCTGGCTAATTTATTAATCTTTTGTGCATGACTGCTTGGGGAGAGCAAAACGGTATGAAATTTAATGAGCATAAATGCGCGGTAATCCATTTTGGTAAGAATAATCCTAAACACTCGTATGTTTTAAATAATAAGATAATTAAAAATAGTAACAGCAAGAAGGATTTGGGGAATATGGATAAACTCTAAATTATCCTCAGACACACATATTCCTAAAACAATAGGAAAATGTAACAGCATTATCTATTCTATTAAAAGAGCCTTTATATCTAGAAATAGAGTGTGTGTTCTAAAATTATACAGGACCTATGTACTCCCACATCTCGACTATGGATCTCCAATCTCGAGTCCATATTTAAAAAAGGATAAACACAGGGTGGAAAAAGTCCAAAGACGTTTGACTAAATCAACAAAAGGCCTACAAAACATGGAATATGCTAATAGGTTATTAGAACTCAGTCTTTATTCATTGTAAACAAGACGAATTAGGGGAGATTTACTATTCTTACACCGCATTCTGGAAGATAAAGCATTGTTATCACAATGTAATATAATAAGGACTCATAAAACTGTCAATTCAAGGTCACATGATAAACACATTTTTATAAATAGGGCAAGAACTAATAGGCATTTGAATTTCTACAATATACGTACTCCCATATTATGGAACAATCTGCCAAAAAAAGTAGTGGAAACAACCTCATTTGACTCGTTTAAAAATGAATTAGATAAATTCCTGTTCTTAAAATAAAAATAAAAAACGAAATAAAACAATATATTAACAGATAAGCCCACTAGGAGTGGGAGACAATTAAATGGGCCCAGGCCTACTTTGTCTATACAAACCAAGTAACCAAAATGCCTTGCTAAAGTCTAGGTAGGCCATGTCCACAGTCCTTCCCTGGTCTACTACTTTGGTCACCCAGTCAAAGAAATCGATTAGATTCGTCTGGCATGACCTTCCTGCTGTGAATCCATGCTGCCTTGGGTCCTGTGCCCCACTGGCCTCTAGGTACTCAACAATTCTTTTTCTGCCCCACCTTGGCATTTCCATTTTCTAGGGGGTGAGTCTGGCCAATAAAGGGCATTTCGCCACTCCTCCGGTCTCCTACCAGGTGACATCTTCCTGGGACGGGGGCTTCTGCCTCCTCCCTCCCCAAGACTAGACTGGATGTCGTTCAGGGTTTAGCTCACCTCCAGGGTGGGAGAAGAGCTGCATGGTGGGCGCCATTCTGCACTTCACAGGGCAGGGCCCCACTTTGCCATTCTTGGGGTTTTCACTATACTGAGGGGTTCTCTCCAGGTGTGCTACACTGCCTGCATCTGCCCCAGTTCCTCCCTCCAGGGATTTAAGAAGGGGTCTTCACCAATGGCAACAGCTCACCCTGGCATTGGAGAACGTGCCTGGGATGGGTGTGGGACTCTTCTGTTCCCCTCCTTTCTACCCCCTTCTAGTTCCCAGGGGTCTAGGAGGTCCATGGTGTTTAGCTAGGGCTATTACCCTCTTCTGTTACAGGGGTCTGGCGTGGTCCTCTATGTTATCTGCAGGAGCCCCAGACTCCCTGGCATTCGAGGTCACCTTCCCTAGGGCAAGCTTCTATGCTTACCGACCCCCCTCCTCCTCACGTCCAGAGGGGGGAGGTGTCCTCAGGGTTCCAGTTGTTTGCCAGCCCTCGGCCCTGTGAGTGTTTCCTCAGCACTTAACTGCGAGGCTTCTTGCTCTTCAGTGCAGGGAGCAGGGTGTCCTTTCTAACACTGGAAGTCTGGGAAGTGGGCCTGGCATTCAATACTCTGTTCCACGGGCCTTTTCTGAAAGCTTAGCAGTGATGGTGGCCACTCGCAGGCATGGTGGCCTGTCCCTTTTCCCTTACTTTGGAATCTGGACCCAGTTCAGGGATCTCTGGCTAACTCTGTAACGCACTGTATGGTTGTTCCATGCACTACTGGCCTCTGCCAATACGCCTGTCTCTGCCCGGACGCCATCCCTCCAATTGCAGTATGTGGGGCTGGTTCTGGACCCTGCCTGAGGCAAGGCCTTCCTGCCACAGGATGGGGTAGTCAGCCTATTCCCCCAAGCCCAGTTGGTTACCTGAAGCTGGCATGTCACTGCCAGGGCCTTCCTGCGGTTGTTGTCATTGTACCTTTGGCTGGACTGCACATGCGGATTTCCCACTGGGAACTAAAGGTCCAGTGGGTTCGATACATCGTTCTCTTTTTTCTTTTTTTTTCTTTACTATACTTTTTCCTCGATACCAACTGCCTAGTACCTCAGCCCAGTCATGGACCCTTCGACTCCCACTCTCACATTGGCCATGACTCTACAACTCCCACTCTCACATTGACCGCGACTCCCTGATATCCCCTGGCTTGCCCCCCATGACGGGGTTGCAGCACCGGCCCTGAGTGCTGCATTCGATAGGCTAGGTCAGGGAGCCGGCCTGAGAGCACATTGAAGCCAAGGGTGGGCTTCATCAAGGGCAGCCGGCAGCACATTTTCTAGACTGCCCCAGGGGCAGGGATGTGCAATGACGTCCAGCATCTGCCCTGCCCCTCTTACGTGCTGGCACCAGTCATCTGTGGTTCCCCCAGGCTCTGCCAGGTGTCCCTCGGGTGCCAGATGCTCACCCCTTCCTCCCCCCAGAGAAGGAGAGCAATCCATGGGACGCTCGATCTTTCTCCCCCGGCTGGCCCTCCGACTCCCCGGTCTGTTCCTGAACTCAGGTCATCGGTGTCGCAAGCTGAAATCCAACCAACCACTGCGCCAGTGGGCTGGCTCCGACACATCAACATTCTAGATCAGTAGGTTCTTGTCTCCTCTCCTGTCCGCAAGGTGCTACACTGATGGATGAATCCCCACTGCCCTTTGAGAGAGGTGCCCTTTCTCATACCTTCTCCTCAATAGATCCCTACCACAGATGCCTCGGGCCTCTATTGGGGAGCGCACCTGGGTCCTTTTCAGACCCAGAGAACATAGACTCTGATGGAGGCCCACCTCCATTTAAACATCTTAGAACTGAGGGTGGTTCTGTGTGCCTTACAGGCCTTCCAGAACTGTCTCTCCCTGGGTCCCCTGCTGGTGCAGTTGGATGACCTCAGTGTGGATTATTACATCAACCTGCAAGGGGGGACTTATTCTTACCCAGGTGCAGAGAGGCAATGAGAATCTGGTGCTGGGCTCTAAACCACGGTCTGGACCTGTGGGCCATCCAGGTTCTCAGTGGTCAAAATGCCCCAGTGGCCAGCCTCAGCCAGTCACAGTCCAGAATACACGAGTGGGGGCTGCAGCCTCAGTCATAGAAGGCATGTTTGACAGGCAGGATTTGTTTCCCCACTCAACACACACCTGCTGCGTTTCTACTCGCTAGATCCATGGCCTGACATTTTTAGGCAAGACGAGTTATCCCTCTCCTAGAAATGGAGGTTCTTTTATGCCTTTCCTCCCTCCTTTTTCCCTGGATCCAAAGGGTCCTGATCAAGTTCCACATGGAGGGGGCCACCCCCAGTCATAATGGCTCCATTCTGGACTCATCAGCTTGGATTTTCTTTGCTGCAGCTGTTGGCTGTGGAACCTTCAGTTCCCCTGCCCCTCTGCTGGGACCTGTTGATGTAGGCACAGGGAGCCCTGGTCCATCCCGATCTCAGGTGCCACTGTCTACATGCATGGCTCCTAAAGACATAGCCTTTGCTCAGTTCGAGGTGTTTCAGACAGTGGCTGATGTCCTGGTGGCTACCAGGAACCCTCCGCCTGGGCCACTTACTCGATGAAAGTGGAAGTTCTTTGCTATATGGGCCACTTCCCATCACCTGGACCCTTTCTCCTGTCTGGTGACCAAAGTTCTAGAGTACCCCCTGTCTTTCTTTGATGCAGGACTCCAATACTCCCTCTATTCAGGTACACCTGTTTGCTATTTCAGTCTTCCATGTGCCCGTTGTTGGCTGCATTGTGGCCCAGTTGGATGTGGCCCGTGCTTTTCTGCACACATTTTATACCTGTAACCTTCTGTCCATCATCTGATCCTGGCTTGAGACCCAAGTTTCATTCTAGGAAGGCACCCTACCTCCTTTTGAGCTAGCCACAACTTGCAGGCTCCACTTTACATTGTGGATTGCGTTCTTTTTAGTTTCTGTTGCTTCTGCTCAAAGGATTTCAGGGCTGCAGGCCCCGGGGGGGGGGGGAGGCAGCCTTATTTGATTTTCCACAAAGACAGGGCATCTTTGCATGCTACTCCTTAGTTTCTTCCTAAGGTGGTGTCCGGAGTTACTTTAAATCAATCTAGGCACCCTCCGGTTTATTATCCAGAGCATGCCAATCCTACGGAAGCATTGCCCCATTCTTCGGATGTGCAGTAGGATTCTCAGGTATGATACACACCATACCAAGGACTGCAAAAAGTCCTCTCAGTTGTTTGTTTTCTTTTACCCCGGGAATGAGGGTGTTCCAGTTTCTAAACCAGTGTTTGTCCAAATGGGTGGGCAGTCATGTTACTTTTGATTATAGGAAGCATGGTAAGGAACTTCCAGGTGATGTTTATGGCCCTTCAACTAGGGGCATGGCCACTTGTGTTGCCTGTTTCAGGTATGTTTCAGCTGCAGATCTCTGCTGCTGCACCTTGGAGTACTGTCCACTCTTTTACCAAGTATTAGAGTCTGGACATTGCCTCTAGAAGGAGGGCAGGCTTTGGCACTGACCTGCTTCAAGGCCTTCTTTCTTGGACCTCTGGTCTCCTGCATCCAGACTGTCATGCTGTCAGAACTGCTTGAGGCTCATTCCATAGGTGTGACCTGACAAAATAAATATCCCCAAAGAAGATAGAACAGTTATGTAAGAACCTATCGTAACAGTAGATCTTCGAGGAAATCTCTTTTATCTGGTCATGCCGACATGCCCTCCATCCCCCAGTAGGGTGTAGAGTCTCTTGGCTCTGGTTTCTTTCTCCAGGTTGCCACTCAAGCTGCATCAGTCTTTCTGCTGGTGGGGAGCCTCCTTTTCACCTAACCCATTATACAGAGTTCTGTGCTGGTGACAAGGCCACTCCTATCTACTTTGTGGGGGTCCTCATTCCTAACACCTTTTCTCCAGATGTCCTTACCACAGATACCTTTGGAACAGGATGGGGTCTCATCTGGATCTCCTTAAAATTACTGGGTGTTTGGTTCCTTTCAGATCGCTGTCTTCAAATTAACATTCTGGAGATGAGGGCTGTTCTTGGCCTGAGGACCTTTGCTCCTCACATTCAGGGCCATCCTCTGATGGTACTGACAGATAACCTTTGTGTCATGCACTACCTCAGAAAACAAGAAAGTACCCAGTCTTCCCTCTCTGCAGAGGAGCCTTGAGGGTGTGGGAGTGGACCCTAGCACACTATTTATACCTCACTGACACATTTCTGCCTGACTCTCCAAACATCCTGGTAGGCTCTCTCAGCAGGTCGGTTGCTCAGTCCCAGGAATGGAAACTCCAGGACGATGTGGTCAGTCACAGACCTCTTCGCCCACTGGGGTCATCCAGAATTTGACATTTTTTGTGTCCCCACACAACAAAAAAACGACACAGTTCTGTTTGCTTATACAAGGGCCTGAAGCTTTTTGGCAAGACATGTCTTCCTGGAAAGGGAGGCTTCTCTGTGCTGTTCCTTCAGTCCAGCTGATTCAGTGGGTTTTAGTCAAGTTTCTCTTCTGGCCCAGAAAAATGTGATTTCCTCTGTTCAGGCAGGTTGTGGTGGAACCCCCTGCTCCACTTTCTCTACAGGTGGTGCTGCTTCTATTGGATCAGTCTGTTGCTCCTGGAACTTCCATCCCTGTGAGATTTCTCACCTGGCTCCTGAGGATTTATAACTGTCCTGCTTCTGGGAGTCCCCTTTTGTTTCAGGCATTCTACGGTGGCTCTTAACCCTTCTGCACCACACTTATTCCATGAAGTGGAAATGTTTTAGCATTTGGTTTGCCTCTCGCTCCCATGACCCTTTGCTGTGTCCAGTGCAGAGCTTCTTAGACTACTTCTTGTCTCTATTGAACTCTGGCATCTATTATTCTTCTATAAAGGTTCATCTTTCAGACAGTTTCACCTTTCACCCTCTCAGGGGGCAAGATTGGAACACTCGGAGGTCTTCTACAGGTCCTTCAGAGGGCTTCTGCACCTGTGACCCCTAGTTCGTAGGCTGGTGTCGGTTTGGGACCTTAACTCAGTTCTGGACTCTCTACATAGGCTCCTCTTGAACCTACTGCCATTTGTGATATTTGTTTCCGTTCCTGGAAAACGCTTTTTCTGGTGATGAGCACCTCAGCTTGAGTAATTTCCGAGCTGCTGGCTTTGGTTGTGGATCCTCCATACTTTGTGTTTCACCAGGATTTGGCTTTTACTATATACTCATACTTTGCTCCTTGGTGGTTTCCGAGTTCACATGGAACCAGGCTGTTCACCTTCCTGTATTTTTTCCTTCCTGTCAGAATGCAGGAGAAGTTATTTGCAGTCTCTTGATGCCTGCAGAGCCTTGTGCTTCTGTTTGCACCCCACAACGGACTGCAGAAAGTCCTCCAGCTTTTTGTTTCATTTGCATCAGAATAGTGGGCACCTAATTCTAAGCAATGCTATTCCAAAAGATTGACATTTTACATTTGTTTTTTATTACCAGAAACTCACTGTACCTATGAAGGACATGCACCCCCATGTCGGCAGACTCGACAGACTGCAAGGCCTTCTTCAGCCGTTATATTTCTATGTTTCTATGAGCACAGTAAGGAGCTTCCTGGGCCTCTCCGTGGATACTTCTGCGGTTTGTTTTTATTCTGTTTCAGCAGCTGACATATACTTTGCTGCCTCGTGACATTCTGTCCATACTTTAACACTACAGTCTAGATCTGATGTCCCATTAACGGGCTGGCTTTGGGCTTGCTGTACTTCAAGGCCTGTTCTCATAAGAGTCTTTAATTCCTTGCTGTCTTGCCTGCCTATCACCTTGCAGTTTTGTACTACTTGGGAATCGCCACAGAAATGGTCTGTATCGATGGAGATAGCCTCAAAGAAGATAGTTTAGTTACATACCAGTAACAGCAGATCTTGGAGAGAATCTCCTCCATGGAGCCACGGTTCACCTTCCCATATTCCCCCTTCTGTAATTCAGCTGACAAGACATGTCCATTCATGCACACTTGGGCTTCTGGGTCTCTGTGCCCTTCCAACTGGGCTTTTCCTTCCTGGAGCCGCTGCCTTTCCTGCTGGCCTGGTCAGGTTTCTAGTCTCCCATTCCTGTCTATATGGTACAACTCCGAGCTTGTCTCCAGCAGGAAACTGATACCTCCCGTGAAGGCGTGAGCCGAAGCGCAGGGGTTTGGGATTTGTCTCTGTTTGCAATAAACGAGCATCACTAAATTTCCCGCTTCTGAGTGCTCTTTTCATCAGCATTTCAGGAGACTGAGGAAGTAAGGGGCTGTCCACGTTACATAGGCGGCACCAGTATATGTCCGCATGGGTGGCCCCAGCTAGACAAACATTTCTGAACAGTCCTGACGGTGACTGTGTATAGTTCCAGTGGTGTGACTGTGTGTAGTAGAGTGCCTGATAGATGTATTGTTTCTGTTAAGTAACTAAACTTTTCTGTACAATATATGAGCAGAGGACAAAAACATAGTTACAGTTGAAGCATATTGATATTGTAGCTGAACCTAGTACACAGGGTACATACCTCTCAACCTCCTGCCTCATAAATCAGGGACAAGGCTTAAAAAAATCAGGGACAAAGGACCAAAATCAGGGACACATCTTCAAAACTGGTGATTTCCACTCAGGAAGCTGGTAGAATAAGGGGCTTAATGTAAAATGTATTTTCTAAGGAAGAACAAGTCTGTAACTTTAATGTTTGACATTATTTTGTGCTTACAACCCCCACTAATTGGTTACGGAAACACAATTTTTAGGAGGGACAGAGTAAAATTTTGAGGCAAAATCAGGGATGTCCCTGAAAATCAGGGACAGTTGAGAGGTATGACAGGGTAAACAAGCACAGGAATGTAATTATAGCTTAATAATTAGACTCTGCACTTGTTTTTTAGATAGTCAGGTGGCTAGCATGTTGTTCCCAATGTTATACAGTAAAACTAAGTGTTTATGACCAAAAGTCAGGTATACATTTTCTCTAAATATTTTTCACCCAATCCTTCCCAAACATGGTATGTATACACCTGTTGCAGTTCTGAGAGCGGAAATGTAAATATCTCCTAAGAGTCAGTCTCTTCCATAGAGCCCCTCTCTTTGCTCTGAGGGCCGGAGGCACCAGGGGCCCGATATTGAAATATGAGTGAAAGCGGAGTACAAAGGTTTGCGCTGTGCTTGCCCTTGCACCTGACCCTGTGGATGCTGTATTTAGTCAGATAGCGCACAGGGCAGTATCCAGCTAAATATAGGGCCATGTCGGTGCAGCACTAAGTTGAGTAGTGCTACCCAGACATGGATCTGGGCTGTATGCAGCTCATAGGAAAGTGCAGGGAATTGTGCCCCCAGATCTGTTAGCGTCGGAAGCCACAGTGCAGTATTCAGCCAGAAATATGCAGATGAATCCATTGGACATACAAGGTGCTAAGGGCCAAATGCATGCCCATTATGGGCTCATGTGCAGGGGAAGCACAAGCAGGTTTGTGCCCTACCTGTGGCTGCCTACATCAGGCATGGTGGCGAATGCCCCCACTCACACCCCAAACACCTGTCCCCGCAATTTGTATGTCCTCATCGGTGTCCAGTGGCACCCCCAACCTCCAGTCATCCATCCCTGTAGACTACACATATTCCCTGGTGTCCATTGTCACCCTCCCACCCTATGATTGTCCATCTCCATAAAATAAATGCATTCCCTGGTGTCTAGTGGCATTCCCCATCCTCCGATCGCCTGTCCCCTTAATTGCTGAGGACTCCCCAAGTGTTTAGTGACACCCCTCCCACCATCTTAGTAAAGATTTGCCCGGTGTTTAATGGCACCCCTACCTCCAATCACAGTCTTAATAAAGAGTTCCCTAGTGTCTAGTGGCACCCCTCACCCTCCAATCACCCATCCCCATAAATGTTTAGGTGTTCCCTGGTGTCTAGTGGCACCCCTCACCTGCCAGTCGCCTGTCGCCATACACGTCATGTTTTCATTGGTACCCCTCACCTGCCAAGTACCCGTCCCAACACCCCCCCCGCACAGCCCGCACTGAGAACACCACCCTTCAACCCCCCTGTACCTCTTTGGTGCTGTGAGGGGGATCTGATACAGCGACCGGCACAGGCCTCCTCTCACCACCATGGGTGGCCACTGTATGGAGTGACAGGGAGCTTGCGTACTGTGTACTGTATAAGGAGCTTGCTCCCTGTCACTCCATACAGCAGCAGGCCGACGTGGTGAGAGGAGGGGTGTGCCAGTCTTCATATTGGATCCCCTGCATGGCACTGGGCAAAGGTACGAGGGGGGTGTGCTTGGTGCAGGTGGTGTGGGGGGCACTCGCCACAGGGGTGCTGGATGACACTGGGACAGGTGCTCAGCAAATTAAGGGGTACCACTGGACACCTGGGAAAACATGACTTGTATGGCAGTGGGCAATCGGTGGGTGGGGTTGGTGCCACTAGACACCAAGGAAGTCTTTACCGAGGCAGCATCTGACAATTGGAGGGTGGGCAAGTGCCACTAGACACCAAGGAAGACCTCAGTGATTATGGGAACAAGGATTGGAGGGTGGCAGGTACCACTAGACACCATGGCATCCCATGTTTACACAGGCCAGGGGTTGGAGAATGGCTGGCTGCAGTACTGCTGCCCGCAACCTGGGCCTTCTGTCCCATTAAGTTTGTGTTAGCAGAGGTGGTAACATGCACCTGTTCAGGTGGCATTTAACTCTTGTGCTTATCTTTGAATTTGCCGCTGCACCTCTCTGCAGGGGAGGACCCCCACATTTGCATGGTTGCAGTGGTAACTTAGCGCTCGTATGCTAACAGATTTTTCCCGTGCTTTGGAAGTGTCTGAATAATAGACCCCATCCATACAGTATATTGGACGCAAAGCCTGGTTAGCCTGGCAACCACCCCTTAGAGTGCGGGCTACGTTTTGAATATCTGGCCCCAGGACTCTACAGGAGTCAGAACTTTTGGGACATATTGCACCTGTAGTATATATAAGGTGCTGGCAGCCCAACCATCCTTTTATTTTTTCTCTGCCGTTGAGTGCACGTTCTTCATTGGGAGTCAGAACTTCAGGCTATGGCTGCGAAGGCTTTTATTTCTTTACATTTGTTTCTCTTTATATCAGCTGTTATGTTGGGACCGTTGTCTTGTTCCTGCCTGTGCAGCAATAACATTTGAGAAAAGAGCGTCATTCATTCTGTGTGGATTATCTTAGTCCTGATTATGACACCCACCTGTGCTGTCGTGCGATGACAAAGTGGACTACCTTAACGGGGTTAGACAAGTGTGGTGGTTGCATGATCTCCACTAACAAAAAGAAACAGTCTAATTTCAGAGTCACTTTTCTTACTTCAGAGTTGGATAAGTCATCTCTCTCCCAGGTTAATTGCCTTGATGGAACCAGGGATGTTGTTGGCAAGTTCTCAGACTCTTGAAATCCCTTCACCTTCTGAGCAGAATGACAGGTCTCCTTAGGTGCTTTCCAATGTAGTCTCAACCTCTTCTTGGTGGTCACTGCAGACACCAGGTCATGTAGAGCTGAGTTCTCCCCTGCAAGGCCCTTCCACAGTGCTTTGCCCCAGTCTCAGTGGCCTCGGTATTGACTGCGGTTCTGAACAAGGTGCAGACTATGGTGCCAGTTATGCTAAGTGCAGTGCCATGCGCCACGTTCTATGTACTTCTGTCTCTTCTTGAAACAGAGCTTCTAGGCCAGTCTCGCCCTCTGTTGGTTCCGGGCACACTTCATTATACTTCAGTTTGTAATCAACCCCATTTGTGTCTGACCAGGGTTCAGTCACTGGAACCAACTGTGTTGCCATAAAGTGACATCTGTGGTGCCACTCGTACCCTTCACAGTATGACCTTTGGCACCACTATGGTTTTTAAGTATGCCTAGTTCTCCTCTACTGTTGTTTTGATGCAGCTAGATGGGGACTGACTAATTGGCCCTTAGTATCAAGTGTAAGTACTGCTTTATCCAGTGGTGCACCCAAACCTCTCTTGCTGACTTAGAAGACTCTTCCCTATTCTGCATCCTGTTTTATCTGCGTCAGACACTGGTATGAATTCCTACATGAGTCTGAGGCCCTCAAGCCTCTAAGTTCTTAACAAATGCTTGGTCCTTGGGTATGGCTGTCTTCGGTAGGCAGTTTGTTTAGAGAGATGGATCCTAACATAACAAGATCCTAACATAACACCTTTAGCTGATGTCAGGGTCCCTCCTTCTGACCCCACTGACTCAGTCTGCAAAGCTGCCTTCTACACCTTCCCTTTCATGAGAGGGTCTGAAGCATCATGTCACATCTGCCCTTCTCATGGAAGGAACTCTGATGTTCAGAGATTTATTGTGGAAATACGGCAAGTGTCAATGCTTTCTAACAGCAGGAATGAGATGAATTCTGGTACGCAGCTTACATCAAGTCCATGCCTGTGTGATGCCTCAGAATCCTTAACAGTTTCAAAGGATACCCACAAAACTGGGGGGGGGGGGACCACAAGCTTCCTTACTCTCAAACTGCAGGCCTTTAGTTTCCACTGAAGAGATCCACTCACACCTGAGCCCGCTGCAGAGTTGATATGGACCAATTTACAATATAATTGTACAGAAAAGTTTTATTTAGTATATTTTAGTTTGAAATGTTTGCTCCTCTATTCCTCTGCTGTTTTTCCCCTTTTTTTTTGTATGTTTTCCAGTTTTTTTTTTTTAATCACTTCCTGAACGGTTTCAGGAACTGTGGCTTTTACCACTTTTTTATTCATTCACAAGGACTGTGACCAAATTGCGATAAAAACCTAATGTGAAGCCTGTCATTGGTTCACAAAGACTGGGGCCAAAATGCTGCATTTCTGGTGCTTTCTGTCACATTTTAAGCACAAAGAACAGCCAATTAACACTGGTTCTGAATACTGAGGCCAATCTAATGAAGTTTTCTGTTGCCAGTGAAAACAAGCAGAAACAAAGACAAAATCTATTTTTGGTTCTCGTGTCTGAGGCAGAAGAAAGTCTGAAACCAGTAATGAAAATGTGCTTTAAAATGTGTCTCGTGGCATATTTATGTATTTATTTGAAAACTGGTTGTGAAAGGGGGCTCCTAAGAATAAACCTCTTCATTATTCTGTGTTTTTTTATTTGTTGTCTTGTGGAATGAATGCTGTCTTCGTCTTTTGTTTGGTTAGTTTTTGTGCGTTTTTTGGGTAACTAGATGAATAGCTTGTAATAGCCTGGCCATCTATTGCAGACTATTCAAAGTTAAAACTTCGTCTTCTGTTCAAAATGACGGAAGTCCGTTTAGGTAACCCTTCTTTTTGGGTTAATTTTCGTGTTAGGAATCTCAAGTCCCCCCCCCCCCTTTTTTCTATTCGTATCAATATGGTGTATGCCTCTGTATAAAATACAGTTCTGTTACAGCAGCCAACCCCAGATGAGTACATTTATCAAGTACAGATGAAATGTATTTAGTCTGATCACTGTGAAATGCGGTAGTTTTGCTTGCCGGCTTTCCGTTTCAAAACAAGAAAGAAAAGTAGAAACCGTTTCACTTCGTTCTGTTTCGGGTCTCTGCTAGACCTTTTCCTAAAGTAGAGCAGCCCGTGTATGTTCCCGTTGGGACATTCTAACATTAGTTATGAGCCACTTACCTAGGAATAGTATCAATATATTTTCTAAACGTTCCAGTAATGCTCGTTTCCTTCTCGCCTGTGTGCACATTCGTGCAGCTGCACTTTGCGTTTCGGTTCCTTAAAATGATTCAAGGCTAAGCTGCAGTCTTCTTTCATTTAAAGGTATATATATTCCCTCCTTTAAAAAAAATGGATTATAAAGGGCTTGAATCCTGCTCTAATATTTCAAATTTCTGTTTGGGGAAACGTAGTGAAACGCCGAAAAGACTCGCCCTGTTCTTCTGCTCTCTAGGAGCCTGCCAGCCTCTCTCTCACTATTTTTATGCAGGGAATCTGGGCGGAGACTGTCGGCATTTCAAAACTGGGTTTAGAAGTGGGATTAATTCAAGGGAAAGAATTTATTTTAAAATGTTCATGTAAATTGAATCTTTAGGATGTTCTAAGTTTGATAATAGACACAAATGAATAGGTTTGTTTGAAAGTTTAAAATTATTATGTGATTGACTGTTAGGAGAATCAAATTCTCATGCACCCTTTATATGCCAGGTTTTTTCCTTTGTGAGATCAGATGGAGTTTGGGTGCTGTGTTGTAAGCACCTAGAAGAAGGTAGCAATGGAATGTACTACTGCCTGTATAATGGAATTTCTGCCTGTTTCATTATAAAAAGCCTTAAAGGACCTGCTTCTATTTTATTTTCTTTATCGTGCAGTTCATTGTTATTTAGTTCTTTTGCATTTGCTGGTTGCAGTGAATAAAAAGCTCTGTGAAAGAGGAACTCCTCTCCTTGCAAGTATCCTTTGTTACCCTAGCCTCTCACACTGGTAAACCGGAAAGGCAAACTGAGCCAAGGCTCATTTCAAGGTGTGACCTGGAAACATATAGACATACTAAGTGTAGAAATTGTGATTCTTCCAAACTTTTTTGTCCTAATACACAAGAAGGGAGAAAACAAGAGTTTATCTTTATCTGCTCCAGCACAGTCTTGACCAACACCCATCACATGGGATGCTACTCACTGAATTCATCCTACAGCTCTTGAGGTTTATTTTGGAGTGCAATGCATTTACATTTCTCAGAAAATTTTTATCTCCAAGTGAGTGGCACAGCTATGAGTGCCACTTTTGCACCTGATTTTGTGAACCTTTATATGGGACTTTGGAAGGAACGATTTCTGTATGATGGGACTAATGACCCCTTTCTGGCTGAGCTAACTGTATGGAAAAGGTACACTGATGACTGCCTGACGTTTTGGCAGGGCTGTCGGAAGGAATTGGATGAATCTGTAGACTTCCTACACAATACTAACCCAAATTTATCATTTGCAGTTTCATGATGTCCAAATGGTATTGACACCTCCCTTTTTCACAAGCCCATGGACGGTAACACAGTCCTTGTTGCTAGTTCTTGCCATCCTAAACACACAATTACAGCTATACCTACTGGCCAGTTCATTATGATATGCTGCAGTTGCAGCACACAGACTGCATTTGATGAGAATGTGGCTGTGATGAGTGAAAGGTTTAAACAGGTGCTGTGGCAGCACTGACATTAACAGGGCTTGGTCTGGGGCAGTAATGACTGACAGAAGCACTGTGTTAGCTGACAGGGAATGAAAAGAGAATAACTCCAGTTGTTTACATTTTGTCACAACATACAGTGTGAATGCAGAACAAATTGAGGCCATTATCAAAAATAATTGGTATATATTGTTAACGGAACCCAGACTACATCTGTTTGGCGCTGAGTGCTCTTGTATGGTCTGTCACTGCCCAAAGAATGCAGGGGATAGGGTTATTTGTAGCTTTCAACCCACCCTAAAACCAAGCACTTGATTGCCAGTTTTACCACCTGCTTGCCATAAATGTCGGCGCAGTAAGTATTGTGATGTCATCTGTACCACGACTGTCTTTGTATATACAAGTAATGGCAATGTTCTGAACATCAGAAAATTCATCAACTGTGATTCGGCATATGTCATATACCTTGGGATGTGTAATCGTGTAGCATACTATGTTGGAAGAACAAAGCAGAAGCTGAGGGAGCGGGTAGGAGCACATCTGTGAGCAATCATAAATCAGAATTTAAATTTTGTCGCAGCAAAGCATATTCTCAACCCCTCCAGTGCTAGTCAGCACTGCTGGAACTTCATTGGCACAAAAGAGGTTTTATTGGGACCTTGAGGTGGGACTGTTGCTCTCCATCTGGCTCGTAGAGAGTCCTTTTGGATTCATAAGAGCCACAGTTCCCTGAGGAATTAACAATAGGTTTGAAGTGGTACCATTTTTATGATAGCTGCCAGTTGCTTTTCACTGATTTTGGATTGAGCTTTTGACCCTTGCGTGTATTTATGTGCTTAGTGTGTCTTTTATCGATCTTTCTCCGCTGTGTTCATTGTCCTGTAAAAAACTTATGGGATTAAATCAGGATGAACTATTTGATGCAGGTTTTTTTTTTATTGACTATGCTTTTGGCGTTGAGGCTTGCCACCATTGGTCCTCCCCTGTGATCCCCACAGCTCCGCCCTGACAGCTGCGATCCTGGGACACACCTCCACCCCACAAACACCCTGACTTCCCCCCATGGTGGGGCCACCAGTTCACTGATGGACCAACATATGATACCAGGGGGCGAGGGGATGCAGGTCACAGTGCAGGTCTGGGGGAAGGGAGGATGTCATCTCGCCAACGGAACCCCAAGAATTTTCAGAGAAAGACCCCCCCCCCCGAGATGCGGGATGTGCAATGATTTCCAAGGCAGAAGTGCCGATGTCTGGCCTGCCACCCACAGAAACAGGTGCCAGAAGCTGTATTCCTCCCAACCTCTGCCAGGGGTTAGTCACGTGCTGGTCACATGCACCTCCCTGGAAGAGGAGAGCAGTCCACAGGAACCTCAATCCACCCCCAATCTGGTCCTCCGATGCCAAGAGTCCAGATTTGAACCCAGAGTGTTGGCTTCGCAGGAAGAAATCCAGCCCCTGCGCCGACGCTTATGCTGTTTATTTAGCAAGTTATTTAACCTTACATTAATATAGTACAGTTCATGCATTATTTCAAATAATTATCCAAATTTTATGCTGTATCATTTTATTAACTGTACATGCAGCATCATTAGTAGTTATTTTGTCCAGCAGTCTTTGTTAATGTTTTTATTCTAAAATGAGCACTGTTGAATTGTACTTTTTACACTCGTTTGAGCACTGTTTGATTTATGACACGTGACATAGATGGTTCCTGTCTCGTTAAGAATTGTGAGAGCACATTTTATTTTCCATAGAGACTTTTATTCCCCAGTTACCCTGGCACACCTCCCTCTGCCTGGTCCTCCCAGCCCCCTCACCTTGCTTCCTCGGGAACTTACCTTGTCTCTGACATCCTGGCTGGTTGGACTGTGGTGGGAGCCAATCACCGGAGCGGAGCCTCTGAAGGACAAGACATCATCCTGCGGTCAGAGGGTTTTCTCCTCCTGAGTTAGGTTCTCCCTGGACCTACTCCATACAGCAGTGTAACCATGAGCTCCACCTCCGTGCAGATGCCTTCAGATGCCTGGGCCAGTCCACCAACGCAGTATACCCAGACCTACACTGCCACTGGGATACCTCTAGATGGCTGCCGACAGCAGGTCAGGTAAACCCCCTCCCTGAGGGAGGAGAGCTGTCCTCCAGACGCTCGATCCTCCCTCCCCTAGCCACCGCCCCAAGCGATCTGCATCCATTCCCGAACCTGGATCACTGGCATGGCAGGAGGTAAGGCGCTGAGCACCTCAGCCCTCCATGCCACCGGGCTGGCTCTGTAAGAGCACACCTTTGTAGTCGTATCATCCTCTTGACAGACCACACAAGCGTGAAATGTTGAGGCATATTTCTGAACTGTGTTGCCTGCTGTTTGCTGTTCACTTTGGATCCTTGGAATTAAACTGAGCACATTAGCTGTTGTGTTTGGTTTGGTCTGTCTTTGTCCCTGAAGGTTTACTGGCACGAGTGAGTGCAAGAGTTTGTCTTTATCTGCTGCAGCATCACTGACACATTTACAAGAGAATTTAAGATGTTCCCATGCTGAACAGGTCAAGAATCTATTGCAAAAAAAAGTCCAGTAAAGTCAGTTCTTATAGGAAGGCTCAGAAACTAAGGACCTCAAAGGATGATAGTAAAGTCCTCAAGTGAGGTATGCACTGAAAAAAAATCACAAGCATCAATGAGACAATCAGTGGTTGTGGGTTTGGGGGGGGCTAGAAATGAAAAACATTTAGAGACACAGAATACCCCAGAGGCTTTTTCTGTATCGCAGCCTAGTTCTGCAAAAAGGGTTCCTTCAGTGGAATAATTTCGGCAAATGTGACAGTTCTTTGAGACCATGAAGAAGCAGGGAGTAAGAAACACAGTTAAACCTTCATTTCTAGATGAGGAAGACTGTTTTAAAAAGAATGAGGACCCCATCACTCTAGTTGTCTCTGGGGTGGGGGAAATAGGCTCACCACCTCTGAGTGCCGCAGGATTTTTCATCCAGTGGCTACTGTGATGAAAAGCTCACCCACTGAGATCGACTCAGATGCTGGGGATTCAGAATTCCTGAAAAATGTTGGATTTAACCTCCACTAAGAGAGCACGCATACCCATACATGACACTGTGTTTCTGCTAAGGGATGTGACTGATGATCATACTCTACCCCCCCAGTAGGATAAAACAATATTGTGTTCGATAACATTATTTTGAGTCTGATTACAAGTGTGCTTGAGCACTGAAAGTTTTTATCATTTTTCAGTAAGGTCATGCATCTCTGTGTCTCTGCTGCTGAAAGATCATTTGTTAGAGTTCTGGGGAGCTTGTGACAACTACTGTGCTGAAGGAATCCTTTAAAATTGTCAAAGATTCTGGGGCATAATGCGGGCGTGAACTTGATATATTTAGCATCAGCACTCATTACATTCTTTACCCTGTTTCCTAGGCAAGACAAGAGCTCTTCTTTCTGTATACTGCTGTATCTCACCGAAAATGTATAGCTGTTACTTAGGCTAGGAACTTTATTTACATAGCACTCCTCCCCGGAGGCTCGGAGCACTTAACAAAATTAGTGAACATTCATATTCAGAAATAGCATATAAAGCAGAGACAACATTGATACAATTCTACCTATCCCACTCTCAACTTTTAGACATAAATTGTACTCAGTATTAATGGCTCCAGTTCTACGGACCCACTCACCATAGCAGAAGAGTTTAACTCTGCATTCATGGACCTAAGCTCCATCCTCCCTGATAAATACTTGAAGCCTGTGGGTGTGGATCTTGAAAACATACCCACGAGTGCACAGCACCCACAATTCTATTTCAGGCGGGTTACAGTCAAGGAAGCCATGGGCTACGTCACAAAGGTCTTAGGAAAGACTAGGATCGGCAGTGACAGTATCGACATGAAACTGGTAGCTCAGACAGTGGATGTGCTTATTGCCCACATCACTAAAATCTTCAATAAGTCCCTAACCTTGGCTAAGTTCCCCTCCCTCTGGAAACAAGCACTGGTCACCCCAGTTCACAAGAGCGGGGACAGGACGTGTACTGCTAATTATAGGCCCATCTCTATCCTCTTCCCCCCATCCCAAGCACTAGAGTGGATCGTAGAAGACCAAATCATAGAATATATCCAGAAATTCCAGTTGCAGTGTCCCCAGCAGCATGGTTTTGGAAAAAAACACAGCTCTAGCCCTGGCTGAGTTCACGGATTACACTCACAAAGCCATGGACGAGGGTAAACTGGTTGGATCCATTTTTATTGACCTGACAAAGTCCTTCAACACAGTCTGTCACCCCCTCCTTCTCAAGGAACTATGGGCCCTTTGGCTGGCCTTCAACACCGTCCAGTGGTTTCAAGATTACCTATCTGGAAGGTCTCAAAGGGTCAGAATTGGACCAACAGTTTCCACCTCTCAGGACATATTGCTGGGAGTTCCACAAGGGCCCATACTGAGTCCATTGCTGTTCAGCCTCTTTTTGAGCACACTCCCGGAGGCATGCACTAGCAAAATTATCCTCTATGCAGATGATGCGGTGGTACTCAGCAGTACTGCCCACACTGAGACCCTGCAGGCTGAGCTGCAGTCCACCTTCCACAGCCGGAGGTCTGGTTAAGCTCTCATAGGCTGTTACTCAATTACAAAAAAAATAAATCCATGCTCCTCTCTAGCACTCAGCTAAAGAGGAGGTACCCTATACTAACAGTTACCAACAACAGGTTGGCCCCTCAAGATCACAGGCACTGAAGGAACACACAGGGAGGTTGTGAGGCGCACGCAGCGCTGCCCTCCCACCGCAGATCACTCCACTGGGCCCCTTCCCCAGACAACCAGAGCAGCGGAGGTCATGAGGGCTGAGACAGGATACCCTTCCCCACGAAAGTACCTTTCCCTCGCCAGGACGGAGCCTCGCACATCCCTGCCACTGTAACCTCAAAAAGGCACTGAAAGAACACACAGAGAGGTCGTGAGGCGCACGCAGTGCTGGCCTCCTGCAGTGTATTGCTCCACTGGGCCCCTCCCCCACACAACCAGAGCAGCGGAGGTCGTGAGGGCTGAGACGGGATACCCTTCCCCATGAAAATACCTTTCCCTCGCCAGGACGGAGCCTCGCACATCCCTGCCACCGTAACCTCAAAAAGGTACCTGTGAAGCAAACACCAGGCCACTGCGCCTGGGTGGACTGCATCTCATGCCTGCTCACTGTTTGTGTGCTGAGAACAATATACTGACATTTTCTTTGGTGCCTTTTTTTAAATTCGGCGTAGCAGTGGAGATAGTTTCTCGTCACTCCACTTTCCTACCGAAAACCAGCCTTTCTGCTTCTCTGAGACTGTTGCTTTAATTTTACTCTGCTTAACCTCTATTTTTTCCCTAGTATCTGACTGTTACCTTAAGAAAAAAAAAAGGTCAGTACCCAGTGATTGCCGCTTTAGCCTCCCACTGGTTTAACCCATTTATTTTTCAGTGGCATCCAGCTGCTACCTTAAGTAATTCCTAACCGCAGCCTGCCTTAAAAAAAACTGTTTGCCCTTTGTTTTTCCTGTTGAATGGTAAGACTGTGCCGTGGACACCATTGAGTAGCTAGACTCCAAGCCTCAGCCTGCCCTGCCTAAGATTGGACTGCGACTGAGGCAGCGCGAGTCTGGTAGCAGTATCAAATCGTTACCTGCCTCTGTTAAATGTATTATGTTATGTTTTACTGTAGCTCACTCAGTCTGTGCATGAGATACTAGCGAGCAGTTAGAACTGTAACCCCAGCCTGCCTTGCTAAGTAGACTGTAATTGTGACTGAGGCAGCTTGTATCCGGTAGCGATTCTAAAATGCAGCCTGCTTAAAATATAGCTTGTTTATTCATCGCCCATGCTCTTTAGTTATCGCCCTATGCACACCTCTGGTCACTGCAGCAGAAGCCGAGAATACTGCTGAGCAGTCCGAAAATGAATGAGTAGCCTGCCCTGTACTGTTTTAAGATAAAGAATTTTCAGCTGCCGTCTGCCTCCCACTACATAACCACTGAATATTTCTTTACCCCTAAACTTGGCGTAAGACAGGAATCGCCATGAATACCTGTTAGCCGCAGCTGGAAAGCTTCATTCAAAGTGCTCCAGGAGCACAGCTATCCCTCCAATTGGTAGGACAGTTCAAACTGTAGCCTGCTAATCGACACCCTCACCGCGCGGCCAATCCCTGCAAAAAACGCCCGTACGCGGACTGTAACCCAAGCTGAAAAATTGATTATTCCTCCATTCCTGTGCCCTATTTAAACTTACCCTCTCTCCTCTACTTCTACAGGCACTGAAGGAACACACAGGGAGGTCGTGAGGTGCACGCAGCGCTGCCCTCCTGCCATGGATCGCTCCACTGGGCCCCTCCCCCACACAGCCAGAGCAGCGGAGGTCGTGAGGGCTGAGACGGGATACCCTTCCCCACGAAAGTACCTTTCCCTTGCCAGGACAGAGCCTCGCAGATCCCTGCCACTGTAACCTCAAAAAGGTACCTGTGAAGCAAACGCCAGGCCACTGCGCCTGGGTGGACTGCATCTCATGCCTGCTCACTGTTTGTGTGCTGAGGCCCCGCCACCCCCACCACCACCCTTGGTGTGCTTCTGCATTTATAGCAGAAGTCACGTGAGCTGTAGAACCTATCAGCTCATTTTCCCATCTGCAGGTTATCACTTCTACCCACTAGAGGCCGCTTTAATTATCCTATCTCCTCTGTCCCACTGCTGCAAATGGAAAACTACCCAGCTGCTTGCTGCTAGCTGCAGAAACCTCAAATTCCATCCCCCTTACTTCCCAGTGCACTATTATACAGCAAAAATCTCTAAAAAATGTCCATCTTACTCTCAGGAGCCATTTCACCCTGTAAAAATTCTTTCAGAAAGTCCAAATCTCAAAAGGCCTAAGACGCCCCTCCGAATGATGCTGACAGCCCACCCACATGCCCTTGCCTGCCATAAGGCCCCCCCCAGCCTTGAGGTCCCCCTCCCCAGCACTTTACTGCTACGCGGGGACGATATTGAAACCAACCCTGGCCCTTTCTCTCCTAACTGGACACTCAGTGACCCTACCACCTCCTCCTGGGCAAACTCCGGGGGGCTCAGACTGGTGCACATGAACATCGGGAGCCTGAGACACAAGATGTCTGACCTTGAGGCCTGGACCCTATTCTACAAGCCCGACATCTTAGCTGTGACTGAGACGTGGCTGAAGCCCCACATCCTCCCTCATGAAGTCGAACTGACAGGATACCAAACCATACGAAAAGACAGAGCTGGAAAAAAGGGGGGTACTAGTCTACCTTAAATCCTCCTTGAATGCCACCCCGATTGACCTCCAGTCATCAGACGGAACTCAGGCTGAGGTATTATTTCTCAAACTTCTCCTCAGAGGTACTAAGCCTCTCTGTATCGGGTGCGCCTATCTCCCACCCCAAACCGCCACCCCCCCCTCGAATCTCTCGCTAATGCCATCCTCAAGCTCCCCCGGGGGGAGAAAATCCTCCTAGGGGACTTCAACCTCAACTGGCTTGCCCCTAACTCCTCCTGAATCAAGAACCTGATACTAGATGCATCACTCACCCAAGTGATTGACATGCCAGCCAGGCATAACGCCAAAACTGGCAACCACTCACTTCTTGACTGGGCACTTACCACAAACCGCTCTTGGATACTGACTGCTGGGATTATGTTGGACCCCTTGAGCGACCACTGCCCTATCTACTGTATCTGGTCCAGTAAACCTCCCTGGCCTGCCGCCAGAGTGATCGTTGCAAGAAATGACAGCCGATTCGAACCAGCAGGCCTCTGCTCCTGACCTCCTAAAGGTGGAATGGGGTCCCATTGTCTCCCTTCCCACTATAGACGCAGCCCTTGAATATTTCACCCAGACTTTCCTGGGCATAGCTAACCAACATGTCCCCTGGAAAAAAATCAGGGTTCAGGGAAAGTGCCACAAATGGCTAAACCCTGACCTAAAACACACCATGCGGCTCCAAGACAAGGCATGGGGGCTCTACAAATCTTCTGGCTCCAATTCAGACTGGGAGAAGTATCGGTGCCTGAGGAATGAGTGTAAGCAAGCCACAAAACAGGCCAAATCAAAATTCCTCAGAGATCTCCAAACAGGCAATCTAAGAAACCCAAAGAAATTCTGGGGCCATATAAACTCTCTCCTAAAAGGCCGCACTCGGGAACATGGTGCCTCGGTCATAGCTGGGAACTCACTTACCAATGACCCCTTCAAAGTGGCTGAAGCATTCTGCATATCCTTTACAAACCTCACTGGCTGCCCCCCCAACAGTGCCAGGACCTCCCCCACTCACCCGCCCTGACACAGTGCTTCCTCACCCATCATTCCACCTGAAACTAGTGGACCCCTGCAAGGTTCTACCACTACTCTGCAAAATTAACCCTGACTCGTCCACTGGGAACGACCAGCTTGAGCCACGGCTACTGAGGGCTGCGGCACCGGCCATTGCCTACCCCTGCTGTCTCTACTCATTAACCCATCCTCCTAGAAGGGACGGTCCCTGGTAATGGAAAGTTGCCACCGTTGTTCCAGTCCACAAAAAAGGAACTCGGGACAGGGTGGAGAACTATAGGCCCATCTCCCTGCTCTGCCCGCTGGGAAAAATCCAGGAAAGATTAGTCTATGATCAACTACAAGACTATCTGGAACAACACCTACTCCTCTCCAAAGTCCAGCACGGCTTTCGGAAAGGCCATGGCACTGACACTGCCCTTATCAGGCTGACATCGGACATACTTAATGCCATGGACCAAGGCACCCCAACGGGTGCACTATTCATTGACCTCTCCAAGGCCTTTGACTTGGTTAATCATAAACTGCTCCTTGCTAAGCTTCAACGGCTTGGCATGGATCATCTCTCACTCTCCTGGACCACAAGCTACCTGACAAACCGATCGCAAACAGTCCGCTGGCAGGGCGTCCAATCAAACCCAAAGCCTGTGAACTCTGGGGTACCCCAAGGCTCCATCCTGGAACCCCTACTATTCTCACTATTTGTGAACGACATTGAAGAGGTTTGTGCACCCTGCAACCTAATACTCTATATGGATGACACTGTAATATACCTCAGTGACCCCCAACCCTGAGTCATTGCAGCCAAACTTCAAGCTTGCCTTGCAAAACTTGAAACTTGGTTCACTGCCAATCACCTAAAACTAAATGAGGAGAAAACAAAAGCAGTCCTTTTTGGGACCCGGCGACTGGGCTACGACCGAAGTGGTTTTCTCCAGATATCGTCAGCCCAAGGAAAGTGTGTCAAGGTCACTAACCAGTTTAAGTATCTTGGGGTTACCCTTGACCAAGAGCTAACCTTCAAACCCCACTTAGATGTCTTAACAAAATCCATCCACCTGAGGCTGGGCCTACTATACCACCTCGGAAACTCCCTCTGTGGAGAAGCACATCGAGCCACTGCCAACTGCAACCTCCTCCCCTCGTTGCTTTACGGCTCCCCACTACTTCAGTCCCTTAGAGAGACCAAGCTAAACAAGCTCTCCACCCTCTACTATCGCATTGCTCGCTTTGCAACCCACTCCTCCCCTAGGAGGCATCACTGTGAGGCACTCAAGGAATTTCACTGGCCAACAGTCAGGCATAAATTATCCTTTTCCCCTGCCCACCTTACCTACAAACTCCTCTCCATTCACCGCCCACCTCACCTTAGTGACCTGCTCACCCCTAAAGTCTCCCTCCGTAACCTTCGGTCTACTTCCAGTCGGCTCCTGAATATACCCCACATCCAGACCAACCAAGGAAAACGCTCCTTCCAGTTCACTGCCCCACACCTCTGGAACTCGCTCCCCTCTTCCCTGCTTGACAAACCCTCCCTCTCCTCTTTCAAGGCTGGTCTTAAAGTATACCTCCTTGAACTGAGCCACTGTTCCTGCAACCGCTAGATAATTCACCCTACCTCACCCCACCAAAATGGCTACAGACAAAACTCTTTGCTCCCTATGGACTAGCTAACCTCTATAGACTACTACCTCTGTAGGCTCATATGCCCCTCCGGCAATGTACGTACACTGCTCTGCTTTTTCTTTACTGAATATGCTCCTACACCATCTTACCGTCCCCTTGCCTCCTGTACAAACTGTGTATGTTTTTTGAAGGCTGTGAGCAAATGTACCCCACTGACAATGCATGTGCTCTGGCTCTGTTACTTACTGTATGCTCTCTGACACTGTCCTACTGTTACCATGCCTCCTGTACAAACTGTATATGTATTATGAAGCTGTCTACTGTACCTAATGTAAAGTGGTTGGAGTACTCAACCCCGGGTCGCCCCTGAAAAAGGGATCTTTGATCTCAGAGGGCTTACCTGGTAAACAAAATCTAAATAAATAAACAAATAAAATAGAAAAGGTTCATTCCTTTAAATACCTAGGAGTAATAATAGATGATACTCTCTCATATGGCCAGCATATTGACCAGGTTGTGAAGGCAGTAAATACTAAACTCGGGGTACTTTATCAGCACAGGAAAAGTCTCACTACCAATGCTTTCAGGCTCTCCATAAACAGCTCCATTCTCTCTGTGGTTAACTACGGCCTGGTGATCTACAGAGCAGCAACTGATACCGTCCTCAAGAGGGTAGGCACGGCTCTAAACAAGACCTGCAGACTGTTACTAGATGCTGACCGGCTCATGCACACCTGTGTACTCTATGAGAAAGCAAACATATTAAGCCTCAAGAATAGAATCTCATACCAGATGTGCCTCCTAGGTAGAAAAGCCATGCTAGGCCTAACTCCTTCCTGTATCACCGACCTGATTACCTTTACCAACTCCATGTAAAGGACCAGGAATAAAGAACTACACCCATTCTGTGTCCCATTCCAAAGGACAGCTCTTGGACAAAGATCCTTCTCCTGTTGTGCCCCACTGTGACTTAATGAGATCCCAGCTAACACTCTAAATGCTGCTAACCCTAGAACCTTCAAAGCCAAACTTAAGCAGTTTCTATTGCAAAAGAATGTCTGTGAGTGCTAAACTGTTCAGAGCGGGTCTCCAGGACCTGCATCAACCCTGCCTACCAGCAACGACACATGGACTCCCTCACACGGGCTGCCCCTCCCCACTCCCTACCCCTGCTCCCCAGACTCTGGCACCTCATTCTCCGTAGCTCTTATTCTGCTAGTGGTTGCACTCTCTTGTTGTCTCGTGTCTCATCGCCTCTCTCTCACTCTCTCCCCTCCCTCACCCCTCCCACCCTCCTTTTCTATCAGTCTCCACCTCATGATACCACCCTCCCCGCTTGGTCTCACCTCCTTCTCCTCTCTGCCCCCCACACCACCTCTCCCACCTTACCACACGCTCTCCCATGCACCATCCCCTGCTCCTCAGCTCCAAAGCAGTAATGCAATGTGACAGTGCTCCTCCTGGGCTGCTCTGTCCCCACGCTCTATTCACTAACCACTCTCTCCCTATCCTACATTTTCCTCTCTCTCATATACTTCCTTATGCCATACATCACTTAGTATTAAACCCTAATGAAACTTGTAAGAAACTCTTAGCTGTTTTCTATGTTTTGTTACTTCCTGTACTGATAATTCAACTATGTCTGTAGTTGTACTGCAAATTCAATTATGTCTGTATTTGTACTGTTTAACGGACGTGGACCCTTTGTAAAAGAGTTCTTACTCAAAGGTTGTTTCCTAAATTCCTATAAATAAATACATACATACATAAATGAAAAAACAGATTTATTAAAATAACAAGCATGGTTAACATAGCCAAGGTAGTAGTCAGTAACTCAGCATGGTTCTTGCCCAGAGGTTGGCCCTAATTTTCCTTCATTAACATTTCCCTTGTCAGGTAGATGAGGCATTTTTGGTTCATTATCCTTTGTCACTGGTGCTCTGCCCCTCTTTTGCGTCCGTGTAATAATGCAGCATATAAATACATTTATCTGTATCTAGTGGTATATGGTAGTACTTCTGCGGAAGCACCTGTGGTGTGGGGTTTCCCCTTCTTTCCATATTGTCTGTTCTTTCATCTTGTTTGTGTCATCTCTATGTGTGTGGTACTTTACTTGCTAAAACGAAAATGAGGCAGTTGAGCCTGTTAGTACCTTAAATATAGTGCAGCACCATCCGTCTCTAAAGTTCTGACTTCTAGGGGTACTAGAACCTCTGGCCCTAAGACCAAACAGGTTGGCGTTCTGAAGGAAATACTTTAGACGATCAAGAGTTCCTGGTAAATATCTTTGCTTTCCTTGAATGTTTTACACCCAGTGTCTTTCAGATTTGGTATATGGAGGTCAAATGTCTACTGCTCATCTGTTTATAGATTTGAATTGATCAGAGGATACATTTCCTACTTGAATCCTGTATGTACTCATTCAGTACTTTCTCACAACATTTGAAACTTATGCCAGAGATTAAATTTACATGTTTCATCTTAATAAAAAATGTGCACAACTACCCTTTACCCTAAGTACTATCGTGAAACCAAGTCACTTTTACACTTGCTCAAAGTCAGATTTTGTTTCAACTACATTCAAAGAGCATTAGCAAAATGTATCTATATTCTGTATTCGCTAAAGAAACTAGAAAATAAAAAGGGCACGTTCAGGTCATTATTAGTTCCAGTTTACAGTCTAGAGGAATAGAATGAACTGATGATCTAGCATCCATACTAGTTAAGTAAGCAGCAGTACACCACAAGTTGTGCAGAACTCTAATTCACACGTGCCCCAGGTGCAGAGGCATAAGGAAATGCAGAGTGTGTTATGTGCCCAGGATATGTGTCAGTTAAGGTTAATGCACACTCCAGAGTATGTTGTTGACTTAGAAAATTACTTTTTAGGTAGATTTAGGTTGATTAACTGTATGAAAACTGCACAGTGCATTAAGTGTAGTAACACAGCCATGCGACTGGTTTCCTGCGGTTCTAGTACAGGATGTCTCTTACCCATTTTATAATCCGGAATATGTCAGCTAGCAGAATTCCAATTTCACTCCCAGTGGTTTTTGCCATATTCTCCAGTTTACAATGATTAACACATTTACAGTGTTGTATGTATCTTGACACAGAGAAAGTTGGGCACTCACCACGTCTAGTAGAAAGGACACCACACGATGTAAAAAGTGACACTGTCATTTAATTAAGACCATCACCTGGCCTGCCTAATGCATTTCAGATCCTCAGTCCTTTGTCAAAGGCTCTGGTTTTCTGTGTCAAGATTTGATTTTCCTTTCGAGGGCACCACCCTCCCTGTGCAGGACTCTGCCTGTGGATTAGTGTTGTTTGTGTCTACATTAAATATGGCAGCACCTATTCTGTGTCCTGTTTTTTCACCTTTTTGTTCATATAACTTGCTCCTATGAACATTTAGTAGACAAAGGGAGGGGCCGTGCATACCAGAAATACCAGACAAAAATGCGAAGTGGCAGAAGGGGACCACCCTGTTCCAGTCTAAAGCCTGTCCAACATTGCATGCCTATATGTTGGAAAGAGTGGCTTAGAGAATGTCAGGAAAAAAAAAGGTTACAATGAAAACAAAGACATTTGCAAAAGAATTAATTGGTTGTTAGTCTTGGGCATATCTGATGCAAGAATTGATAAAAAGGAGGCTTACTACGGTGTACTGCTGCTGGAAAGTGGCGTGCCTTTGTTAACACTTTGATTTCATACACACATTTGTTGGCAGATAAGGATCAACATGGCCCACTGAGTCTGCCTTATAATGCCCATTTACTCATGTATATCCCCATTCCCCCCACCGATGGTTGGCAGTTTTCCTTTGACCCCCCCAGTTAAGTGACCCCTACCCCCCACCCACCTTCCCTCAGGAACCCCTTGTATCTGTCCCATGCATGCTTAAAACCAGAGACAGTTTCAGCTCTTACCACCTCTTCTGGCAACCTACTCCAGGCATCCACCACCCTCTCCGTGAAAAAGTACTTTCTTACACTCCCCCATAATTTTCTCCCCTCCAGCTTCATGCTGTGTGCCCTGGTTGTGAAGCCCTTTCTACGCTGAAATAAGCAACCCCCCTGTACCCAATTAAACCCCTTTAAATATTTGTAAGTCTCAATCATGTTCCCCCGTCCCTCTTTTCCTCCAGAGAGTACATATTTAGATCACTCAGTCTGTCTTCATATGTCCTCCCCTGCAGCCTGTGACTCATTCTGGTGGTCCTCCTTTGGGCAGTCTCCACCCTTCCAACATCCTTTTTCAGATGTGGCCTCCAGAACTGCACGCAGTACTCGAGGTGAGGCCGGACCAACATCTTATACAGGGAAACAATGACCTCCCTCCGTCTGTTAGCTATACCCCACCCAATGTATCCCAACATTCTGGTGGCCTTTCCTACCGTCTTTTGGTGCTGACCTGTTGCCTTGAGGTCAGCCATGATGATGACCCCCAAAGTCTCTTTCTTGCTCTGTGACTGCTATTTCTTCCCCCACCCCAGCTCATATTTTTCCCTGGGGGTTTCTAATTTCCAGATGCATAATTTTACACTTCCCTGTGTTGAACCCCAGTCTCCACACCCTGGACCATTGCCACAGCTTTTTAAGGTCCTCTCTCATCTTGCTCACACCCTCTGGTGTATCCACCCTGTTGCTTATCTTCGTGTCATCATTGAACATGCAACCTTTCCCTCCAGCCCAACTGCAGTGTCTCCAGCGAAGACATTGAATTGGACTGGGCCCAAAACCGACCCCTGCAGTACCCCACTTTTCACCCTCTCCTCACTGTTCCAGATTTCAGTTCATCTTGTAGTGGTAAACAGATTTGTTTATACTTCTGAGCCACATGATCTGTTATATTAAAGATTTACTGATTCTTGAATACTCCATTTGTTTCAGACTTGGATTACATGCTAAATTTATAATTCTGTACCATGGATCACAAAATTCATTGTCTTTGGCCTCCAATATTAACAGTACATATCAAAGACTATATTTCTGTATTTCACTCCTCTTTTTCCAGTTCTGTTTAAATTTGATAAATCTTAATCATACTTTTTTTTTCCCCAATTGTTTAACCAGGTGAGACACACTAAGCTGAAAGCTTGTTTACAGGTGCAACCTGGGAGCACAGGGAAGTTAAGTGACTTGCTCAGGGTCACACAGTATGCACGTCGGGGCTGTGGGATTCAAACCCAGGTCTCCAGATTTGCAGCTCAGAGCCTTAAACCACTGTGCTGTACTGCCTCCCTGAAGGCATGATATGCACAAGATCTAGCCTGGGTCATTTAGAGAGCCAGCGGGGAAGGGGGCGGATGCACAGGCATCCCAGAGGGCACTGTCCTGCTCTGTGATGGGAGGCTGCATGAGTACCACTGCGTTAGTACCACCTGGGTGACCACAGGCAATACAGGAAGTAGGGGAGCAGCGGCGGAGGAGGGGGAACATTAGCTGGCTCCCCGTGAGCGTGCTTCCATGCTTGTGCACTGGAGCCCTTGCTGCTGCCATCCCAGGAGAGGTATGAAAACATGGTGGAAATACTGCAGCACAGCAGGATGATGTACAAAGCTGGTACTCTTGCGCACCGTGGTGCCTCTCATTAAAATTTCACTGGATTTAGACATTGGAAGGGTGTCCTGAAAGGCCACACCACTGGGAAGTGGGGATACTGTGGAAAAAATTATATATAAATAAAAATAAATAAATAAACAGAGGGAGGAAAGAGGAAGTATAGTATACAAAATAACAGTTAAGGGGCCACAAATAAGACATGATGGGAGTGGTGCAGTGCAGTGGCTGTGGAGCAGCAGTCTTCCGAGAGACGTTCTGGAGGTTGAGGTGTTGTCCCATCTGCAGGCACCTCTCTGGGCTGAGAGAGGAGGCTGCTCATCTCCAGCCTGAGTTGGCCAGGATTCAGGGGACCTCCTTTCCCACCCAGGGACCACCAGGGCCACCGCCGCTGCCTCAGAGGTTGCCAAGAAAGAGAAGCGATTGGACTACAGTGGGCTCAGGGAGGGTGAGGGTGGTGGAACAGAGATGCATTCCTCCAGTTGTACCTCTCCACAATCCCTATGCCATTCTGGCAAAGTGTGGTTCCTCTATGGAGGCACCCACAGTGGAGACCAAGGAGGATGCTGGGAACCTCCACAGAGGAGACCCACAGGAGGGTGGCAAGGGACCCCACAGGGGAAGGAAACAACTCCTGGTGGGGGACTCCATTATTAGGGTAGAACTGGGGGAGAGGGAGGTAAGGTGTCTGCCTGGCGCCATGGCTTGGAGGGTCAGGGAGCGAATCCTCAGGATTATGGGAGCAGCTGCATGGGGGAGGGAGCTGGATGTCATTGTCCACCTAGGAACAAATAACCTGGCTGCAAAAGGGATCAGGCAGTGCAGGAGGAGTTTGTGGAGTTGGGGCCGGGCCTTAGACAAGTAGCACGCACGGTAACCTTCTTGGAGGTGCTGCCTGTCTATGGCACGGGTGAGGCTAGGGTGCTCCACACCATGGGATTCAATCAGTGGTTGAAAAACTGGTGCAGAGCTCAGGGGTTTGGCTTCATTGGGAACTGGAGGTCCACCTGGAGGGATGCAGGCCTATACTGGTGCGATGGTCTGCATCTGTCCAGGAGGGGAACCAGGATCCTAGGTGATAGGTTTAAAACACTGGCAAGCATTTAAACTAGCCAATGGGGGAGGTACTGAAAAGGAGAAGGGAAATCCTAGCCCCCCCCAAAAAAATCAGGGTAGTTAGTGAGGTAAACACCAAGATAGAGAAGTCGATATGGAGAAGGGCAGGGGGTAAATGGAGAAAAAGATAAAGGCAGTAAGGACAGAAATGGGGCAAAAAGGGGCAAGGCCATCAAAAAATGGAGGGTAATGAGTACCAATGCCCGTAGTCTAGGAAACAAGCTCCCTGAACCGCTGGCCTTGATGGAAGAGGGATGCCTGGATATCGTGGTAGTCACAGAAACATGGTACACAAAGAACCATGACTGAGATATCAACATACCAGGGTACGTAATCTACAGGAGGGACAGAGAGGGTAGAAGAGGAGGAGGAGGAGTAGCTCTGTATGTAAGGGAAGAGATCAAAGCAATGGAACTAAAGGGTAAACAGGGAGGAGAGGAGGCACTGTGGGTCACCTAGGAGACTGGAAATGGCACTACAATCTGCACAGGGGTTGTATACAGACCCACATCTCTGGGGAGGAAATGGACAAGGAAATGATGGAACGCATCCTTAGGATGGCGGAGAAAGGGGAGATATTGCTGATGGGGGACCTGAATATGCCAGATGTTAACTGGAGCACCTTTGCTGCAGCCACATCCAAGAGCAGGGCCATTCTTGATGCCCTACAGGGAACATGCCTCAGACAGCTAGTGTTGGAACCCACTCGGGAGGGAGCCATCTTAGACCTGGTACTCTCAAATGGGGACAGAGAGAGGATCTCCAATCTAGAAGTGGGTAGCCATCTGGGAACAAGTGACCACCAAACAGTGTGGCTCATGATAAACTCAGCTGTAGAGTCAAGCCATACAAAAGTGAAGGTACTGGACTTCAGGAGGGCTGATTTTGTCAAACTGGGAGAGTGCTTCAGAAAAGCACTAGCAAACGGGCAAGAAGGGGGGTGAAGCAACAATGGGGAAACATCAAAACTGACATCACAGAGGCAACAAGCCTTTATGTGAAGCAAATAAATCAAAATGAAAGAAAAAAATCACTATGGTTCTCAAAAGAGGTGGCAGGGAAGGTTGGGGAGAAAAAGATAGCATTTAGGAAGTATAAGGAAACGCAGAAGGAGCAGGACAGAGAACTGTACTGGTTAAAGCAGAAGGATGCGGGGAAGGCAGTCAGAATAAGAAGGGGATAAAACCTTTTATAGGTACATTAGGGAGCAAAGAAAAACAAAGGGAGGGGTGATACTGAGGCTGAATAAAGAGGAGGGTGGGTGGGTAGAGAGAGACAGTGAAAAACCAGGGATACTGAATGACTACTTCTGCTCAGTATTCACAAAGGAAGAGGAAGGAGAGGTGTTTAATCCAGTCAATAGAAGCACTCTGGATAGTGGGGTTGATATCAGTCCGTTCACAGAAGAAAGGGTTCTGAAAGAACTCCTAAAACTGAAGGTGGATAAAGTAATGGGGCCTGATTGGATTAACCCCAGAATTCTAAAAGAATGAAAGGGAGAACTAGTGACACCACTGACTACCCTTTTTAACAAATCATAGGAGGATGGTGTGGTACTTGAGGACTGGAGGAGGGCGGATGTGATTCCCCTTCACAAATGTGGGAGCAAGACAGAGGCAGGAAACTACAGACCTGTCAGTTTGACCTCAGTGGTAGGGAAAATGATGGAATCACTTCTGAAGGAAAGAACTGTGGAGTACCTAGAGGCCAGTGAGGCACAGGACCCAAGGCAGCATGTATATGCATTGAGAAAGTCATGTTAGATGAATCTAATCGATTTCTTTGACTGGGTGATCAAAGTAGTAGACCAGGGAAGGGCTGTGGACATGGCCTACCTAGACTTTAGCAAGGCATTTGATACAGTTCAGCACAAAAGATTAATAAACAAATGAGCCAGCCTGGGAGTGGGTCCCAGGGTGGTAGCCCGGTTAAAACATTGGCTGGACAACAGGACGCAGAGGGTAATAGTAAACGGAGTCCACAGTGAAGAAAGGGGGGATACTAGTGGGGTACAGCAGGGTTCAGTACTGGGTCCGGTCCTTTTTATTGTCTTTATAAGTGACATTGCAGAGGGACTGGAAGGAAAGATGCACATGGTGGAGTGGAAAGGATGAGAAGGGACTTGACAAGGTTGGAGGAACGGTCAAATGTATGGCAGCTTAGATTCAATGCAAAGAAGTGCAAAGTAATGCACCTGGGAAACAAAAACCCAGGGGAAAGTACATAATGGGGGGGTGAGGTACTGACTACAACAAAAATGGAAAGGGACCTGGGGGTAGTTATATCAGATGACCTAAAGGTGGTTAAACACTGTGAGAAGGCAGTAAGGAGGGCTGGGGAGATAATGGGATGCATAGGGAGAGGCATCACCAGTAGAAAACAGGGAGTTATTATGCCTCTGTACAGACAGTTGGTGAGACCCCATCTGGAGTACTGTGTGCAGTTCTGGATACCCCATCTCTGCAAAGACATAGACAGAGTGGAGGCAGTCCAGAGGAGGGCAACCAAAATGATGCAGGGTCTAAACCAGAAGACATACGAAGAGAGACTGAAGGAGCTTAATATGTATACCCTTGAGAAAAGGAGGGACATGATAGAAACTTTCAAGTACCTCAAGGGAATCAACAAAGTCCAAGAGGGTAGCATCTTTCAGAAAGAGATGTGCAAGAACAATGGGGCACAATTTGAAGATAGAGGGCGGACGGCTCAGAGGTAACGTGAGGAAGTATTTTTTTCACAGAGAGGGTTGTGGGTGCATGGAACAGCCTTCCTGAGGAGGTCGTGGAGTCAGTAACAGTGGGGGAATTCAAGAATGCATGGGACAGACATAAGGCAATTCGAGTGGAGGGTAGGAGGAAGTGGACTGTTGGTTAGCTAGGATCTGCAGCTTATCCATTAGGTAGGGCATTGGGCAGACTGGGTAGGCCAAGCGGTCAATAAGGACCCTTGTGTGAGATGGTGACCAGGACCGGAGGTTGTTAAATTGTAGAGAGGGTAAGAGCTTCAGAGAAGCAGGCATATACTTAATAAAAAAGTGACTTGATCTTCTGTTGACTCTGCACAGCAAAGCTTATGTTTGAGTTTCCCTTGTTATAATAACCAGTCTCCACATCTTTTCAGATTTGATACATTCATGATGATACCTACCATATTGAATTTCACACAAATTATTATACAAAATATTTCTTTCTAAAGTAATAATTTTTACTGAGACTTACAAATACAGGTGGTCAGTTGTGTTACATCTCGAGGTAGAGACAAGGCACAAATGACAGAATTATACCGCATATCAGTGTGTGGAACAGAAAAAAAGGTTAAAGGAGAATAACACTGCGAAGGGAGCATTAAAATGACAAAAACAAACATCAGCTCGGTTAGTGTAAAGTGATAGCAGTGAGTCCCAGAATCACAAAAAGCCAGCAAACCTTTCCAGATGAGTTTCCTTTCACACTTAGTACATGCAAACATACCCTGTATTGATAGTGATACAAGTGACTCACAGCAAAGCCTAGAAATAAAGATTATAGGTGGGGCAGAAGATGGCTTTTCCCATTTTATTCTTTCATATTTAAAAAAAAACTATGTTTGGTTATCATATCTCCATTTTAGTTACCCTACTAAGCTCTGTTCATCATGACTAACCATGTTCCTTTACACAAATAAAGTAAATATAAGTGTGATCACTACCACCTCTATTCCACTTAGAACTGTCTCTGGGCCATATACAGGCTACATAATAGATGACACGCCAGTCCGTGGGGCCATAGGTTTGTTTTAAACCCGACGTCATTTCATGCATCGACCTGACTGGAATAACAAGGCAGACCCTCACCCCTACCCCTCGTGTCTAGGGGTTTGATGGAATTCAGTCTCAGAGAGGGAGGGAGGGGATCTGACCCTGTGGGTCCTTTATAACTGTAAACAATACATTTAAGTGGTTACTGACCTTTGTGAATGACTTGGGTTTAACTGTTTGGCACCAGGAGACCACCGACACAGAACAAGCACCACACTGTAACTCAGCCCTCACTATCCAGCTGATTTTCTCCGTCCTGAAAAACATGGGGATAGGAGGCGACAAGCATGCAGTTCTTTCAAAAGATTTGAATTCCACACAACTGTTGGATGCAAACTGGCAAACCATTTATTTTTAGACAAAAAGGGCTCAAGCCATATTTTTCTCGAGGTAACTTATTTACATTGTGCACTTTTTATGAGCTCAAACGGTCAGACTACAACACTTGTTGTGGCACATCTTCTTATTGAGGAAGGGGGATTTGAACCTCCAACCATATCGAGTTTCTGGTGACTAAACAACTCATACTGCACAAGCTTTCAGAATGCAGCAGGGGATCAGTGCATTGTTGATCCCCAACTGTACTTCCATCCCATACTCGTCCTGACTGTAATACAAGTTTCCCTGTTATTTAGCTGTACTGGGGAAACTTACTCCCACTTTCCTGAAATTCTGCAAGAGCAACTGAAGATTTCCCCACCAGTGGGCGGGTAGTAACCTTGTCAACACTGTGGCCTTTCACTATGATGTCGGGGGAAGTTGGACGCAGTTCTTAAAACTACCCCAGATACATGTACAGTCTCTTATGCTCCCCTGCACCCGGCCCAAATAAGAGGACATCGGGGAGGAGGGCCTTCCCTTCAAATAGCAGTGCTGCAGGAGAACCAAACAACTTGGACAGCCTTTACCTGATGGACATAAAAAGCAAAAAGGGCACGAGCTGCCACCTTGTACCCCTCCTTCGATCCAGCTGCCACCTGAATGTCTGGGCCCCTTCTGGCAACCACCATGACTCATGCAAAATGGAAGAGACGTCCCTCTCTCTGTCTCTCCTCTCGACTCTCTTCAGAATTGCTGCCCCTCCTTTTCCATCCTGCCCCACTGGTGGATGGTGGGAATCCGCTCCATCTTCCATACTTAAGGCAGCGGGGCTAACATTCCCCTCATGCCACAGGTCTCAACGACGTCAACACGCTGGGCTGCCCGATGCCACACTAAACCCACCAAGCTGCTCCCTCTCGCACATTCTCCTCATGATTCTTCCCTCTAAACTGACTCTAACTGCCACTTCCCTCGTGCCTGATAGGCATGAAACTCCTAGGTGCCCGCACACATGGCCAGCAGGTGTGCACACACTCTCGTTGTCTTAAAGGCACCCTTAGTAACTCCCTGCAATGGCAGGGGGTTACATAAGATTATGTGATGTTCAAAACTGGTGATAGATCAGACTGCATGTAGGAATGGGTAGAAAAGCTTGGCTTTGTCTAATCTTAAAAAGAAATTCATTACTGTGTGAAAAATTATGGTAAGCTAACCTAAATGTGGAGAAATAATGATGTCCAGTTGCCAAAGTAGACAAACCTCTGATTTGTGTGCCCAGTGTCCCTTAACTTTGTGTCTAAAATTTCCAAGGGACAGTCCAATATGAAGATATATTTTATTTTGCTTTTCTGAAGGTCAGTGGTAAAGAAAATTTTGTTTCTGGTGGATAAGTCTTTGTTTCAGTCATCCAAAACACACAGGCCTTCTGTTTTGCCTTATTTCTGTTCCTGCTGGTCTCGCCGTAACTTATTCCACTGGGCTTATAGCTTCTCTGGCCATCCCCAAACAATGGAAGAAACAGAGAAAACCATGGGGGACGTCACTTATCCCCAGTACCCAAAATGCTGTCTGAAAAGGCAGAGCAGAGCTGCCAATCAAATTCTCTGCACTCTGTGAAGGAAAACCATGAATCACCTTTGCAGTGCTTGCAGATGTTATTGGTACATTATCCAAGCTCATGCAAGTGAAGTGCCAGAGCACCTGCTGTACCGGCCACCTTTTGCTCTTGCCCTTCTCAGCACCACATTTCTGTAGAACTGGGTAATGTACCAATAAAATTTTGCAAGCACTGCAACGGTGATTTGTGATTTGACTTCATAGAAAGCCATCTTTTTCGACCTAGCCAATCCTTTCGACACTGTTTCCCATCCCCTGCTTCTTGATTCACTATTCTTAGCAGGCCTTGTCCTGTCAGTCACCAGTTGGTTTAAATCCTACCTCATTGGCAGGACCCAGTTGGTGAGAATCCTTGATTCCGTCTCCTCTCCACTCCCCATTAACACTGGTGTCCCTCAGGGCTCAGTGCTTGGTCCCCTACTCTTCTCCATTTTCCTTAATGATCTTCCCACAGCCTGTTCATCCTCTTCTATCCACATGTATGCTGACGATACTGTTTTGTACAATTCTGGCAAAAACCCTGCTGCTGTGCAAACTAGCTTACAGCATGACTTCAACCAAGTTAAGCTCTGGTTTACATAGAAACATAGAAGTTGACTGCAGATAAGGACCGCAAGGCCCATCCAGTCTGCCCATTTCTTTTTCTACCTTATAAATGTGCCATCGGCCTTTGCTCTTCACCTGCTTTTTCTAAACGCCAAGAAGACCTTTGGCACCAGGCAGAGACTCTCTAGGCTCCCGGCCCTACCCACCTTCCACACCCTTGATGGGACCATCTTGGAGGACACCTCCTTATTTAGATATCTGGGAGTTTGGCTGGACCAGCACCTTAACTTCTCTGTGCATATCGATGCTATCCTGAAGAAACTGCACCCCAAGCTTGGTGCTCTGCACAGGAATCGTAGTTGCATCCCGCTGACTGTGAGGTGCGAAATTGTCCAGAAGATGATACTCCCCATCTTTGTCTACTGTGACATAGTCTATGGTGCTGCTCCCAAATCTTCCCTGACCAAGTTGGACACTCTCTTTAACTCCTTCTGCCGCTTTGCTATCGACTCCCCTTCCTGCTCCCACCACTGTGAACTCTATCAATCGCTCTCTAATCTTCCTTCCACTGTCTCACAGACGCATCTCTCACTATGCCAAACTTACCTCCAAATTCTGGTTCGTGGGGCTCCCCTCCTATCTCTTATCCTCTCTCTCCACTCCACCTCCCCCCACCCACTCTCTCAAATCAAATGACACCCGCACCTTGACAATCCTTCGCCGCTCCACCTTCATCAGTCAGACTGGTTTCGCCCATCGTTTCCCTAAAATCTGGAATTCCCTCCCCCCTGAAATATGACACTCCTCCTCCAACTACTCCCTTACTTCTGCCTTACACAATTACCTTTCCCTCAGCTGTTCCTGCTTTAACCCACCTTAATCATGTGCCTAGAGGCACAAGGCTCACATTTCACACAGAATGGAGGGGAAAAGCTGACAGTGTCCCTTTAAGATCGTCTTCAAGGATATTTCTTTCATCAGGCCACACCTTTTGGACTACACCCATGTCAGTGCTAGGACCACATTGAAACTTTTGCAAACCAGGGGCTGCCCACGAGGATGTTGTGCACCAGCGTCTACATAAACGTGGGCAGCCCCATCTCTTCTCAGTTCTTTTCCTGCTGTCAAGTTGTACTCATTGGACTTGCCGCAGAAATGTTGACTGCTAGCCATCATTTATTTTTCAAACTTCAGATAATCACTAATTTAATGATTTGCAACACTTCTGTAGCACCAGCAAGACCCATCAAAGTCATTCCAGTATTGTGAGTGTGGCGAAAAGATTTACAAGGACAACACACATGAAGTGTGTGGCTGCTGTTTAGGCCTCTCTCACAACATTAAAGCGTGTAAGATTTGTAGCGGCTTCGACTCTGCTACCAGATGATGTCAGAAAGGAGCACTGGAAAAGTTCTTTTTGAAGAAAACTTTGGCAGCAATGGAAAAACGAATGCAGGAAAAATTTGCATCATCTGCCCTATTGACCGAATTGCGGTCGCTGAAATCCAAAGAAAAGTCGTCATCAGGAAGCCACAAGCATCAGCATAGGGACAAAGAAAAGGTCTCCCCGATGAGATCCAGGTCGCTGCTGTAGCCGTCGGGTAACCTTTCTACCTCCTTAACATCCGCCTTGGCGGCAGTGACAGCAACCCCCCCCCCCAACCATTGACCAGACACCAATATTGGGGCTTTGCTTAGGCACTACCAGGCCTGTTGTGGACGGTGTATCGCTGTCATTACTGGGTCTTCACCTGCTGTCGAATATAACAGTCACAACTCCTAATACAGGCATTGCTGATGCACAAGCAGTGCTGGTGTCATTTTCAAAACTGATACAGTGCTTACTAACAGGCTTACCTGAGCAGCCTGTTCTGATGTCAGTGGGACTTGCTACTACCCAGACCCTGTTGTTGCCTCAAACCAGCACACTGCAAAAGAGACCTTAACTGCTGCCAACATTGCTGGCGCAATCTTCTGTTCCTGACATCGAGGGAGACGATGGGGAGGTTGAATGTAATCCAGACCTCATATTTGAGGAGGAGGAGGAAGGATATGCTGAAGACCAGTATCTGCCTGGCACCAACTTCACCTTATCTTTCTGTAGTGAGGACTCTGTGGAGAACACCCCAACATCACCCCCAGAGGACAGGGTCCCTCTTTCTAGTTCATGATGCAGAAAATGCAGTCTGTCATGGGTTTTACTTTGGAGGAAGAACACTCCACAAAGAAAAGTTTAATGGAGTTCTTGATGATGCCAGAAACTCTTTCCATTGTCATTTTTCCATTATACCTACCTCTGGAGGATGCTACTTATGCAGCATGGTATAGACCAAATGCCATACCATCTGTACCCATAAAGGGTGAGAGGATGTACCCTATACCATCTAATAAGCCTTACTATGCCAATCATCCAGAAACTGATTCTGTAGTGATCCCTGCTGTCCGTGGTAGATCCAGGGCAGCTAAACATATGAGCGTCTCCCTCCTGACAAGTAATCCAGGTGGTTGGATGTCATGGGAAAACTCACTTATGCCTCTGCCACATTGGGCCTACATATTGCAAACTACCAGGCTCACATGATGAAATGCCAAAATATCCTATGGAGACATGCCAAGGCTGCAGCACAGGCTTTACTGGAGGGTAATGCCAAAAATGAGTTACAACCCTGATGTTAATCTGCTCAGCCTGTGATATTTCAGATGCATCCGCCAGGGCAGCTGCATTGGCATTTGCCTAAGGCACTATTCATGGCTTAGAGTAGCAGGGTTTGTAAATGATGTCCAGCAAGCAGTGTTAAATGCCCCTTTTAGAGGCAGTGAACTGTTTGGATATGATGTTGAAGAGGCTTTGAGAGGCCTTCAGTCATCCAGGATGACCTTGAGATCAGCAAAATCCCTGTACATCACACCAGGCAGAGGCAGGGGCAGGGGTCAGTTCCATCAGCCCACTGCCAGAGGGGGGGGTCAGAGAGGTCTACAGCAACAAGACAGAGGTAAAGGGGCTGGAGCCTTGCCAACCCCCTCCCCCAGGTGCCCATTCAAAAACATCTAAAGGCAATGGATCTGGTGGAATTGCTCATGCCGGTTCAGCCTGACTCACAACAATATACCACCCAACCACCATTGCCACTAGGGTGGTTGTGGAGTGTTGTCACTCCCTTCATCTGAATCAGTGGAGGGAAATCACCATAAATGAATAGGTACTGGACATTACTGTGAAAGGTCATGCTCTGGAGCTTCTGGACATACCTTCAGATCATCTGCCAGCTGTCTCAACTTATCCCCAGGACACATGTCCCTGTTGAGAGAGGAGGTGCAGGCCTTTACTCCACAAATGTGCCATAGAACTGGTTCATTCCAGGCACAGGAACAAAGGTTTCTACTCCAGATACTTTCGACTCCCCAAGTGGACAGGAAATCTAAGGCCTGTTCTAGACCCTAGAGACCTCAACTTCCACATAGAGTACAAGAAGTTCCGTATGGTCTCTCTGCAGACTCTGATTCCTCTGTTGCAAACAGGGGACTGGATATGTTCCCTAGATACGAAGGATGCTTACCTTCATATAAAAATCAAGAAGCATCACTGAAAATGAGATTTATGCTGGAAGGGGAGCATTATCAGTTCAGAGTATTGCCCTTTGGCTTATTTTCTGTGCCACGGGTCTTTACTAAATGCTAGGCAGTGGTAGCAGCAGCCCTGGAAAGCCTATATGTTTTCCCCTACCTGGATGATAGGCTGTTAAAGGCCCACTCCAGGGATCAACTACTGCACACCCTGGATCAAACCAGGAAATTGTTCGATGACCTAGGGGCGACAGGCAGTGTGCCCAAGTCAGTACTGAACCCCTGGCAAAGACTGCAGTACACGGGGTAGTTTTGGACACAGCTCAGGGTCATGCATTCCTGCATCTGGACAGGGATGAATGCCTCATTGCTCAAGCACACCTGGTGTACAACATTCAGTATGTTCCAGCCAGGACTCTCCCATGCCTTCTGGGACTGATGGAAGCAGCCGCTGTCACCTTGCCACTGGCCTGCTTGCATATGTGGATCTGACAATGGACCTTAAGAGTCCTGTGGGACCAGCTGACCAATGAACTATACCAGCAGGTGCTAGTTATGTCTCCATTGAGAAAAGCACTGACATGGTGGAGGGACCGCAACAAATTACTATAGGGCATTCCATTCTTGATTCCAACCCCAACATAAATTCTCACCTCAGATGCCTCAATATCCAGGTGGGGAGCGCACCAGGGACCACATCAGACAGAAGGCACCCGGACCCAGGTGGAGACAAGATTGCATAGAAATGTAGAGATGAGAGTTGTTTTATACAGTTTCCAGGCATTTCAGGAGCATCTGACTCTAGGTCCTCTGTTAATGCAGATGGACGTCAATGTGATGGATTACATCAACAAACAATGGGGGACTTGTGCCTATCTGCTGTGCTGGGAAGCATTGAGAGTATGGCCTTTGGGCTTTGGAACATGGCCTAGAACTATCAGCCATGCAATGTGTAGCCATCCAAAACATCTTAGCAAACAAATTAAACAGGTCAGAATCCTGAATGCATGAATGGGAGCTGCTGACCTCAATAACAGAAGACCTCTTTGCAAGGTGGGTCACCTAGAGTTGGACCTTTTTGCATCCTCACACAATACAAAACTGCTGTGTTTTTGCTTGCTCACTCCAAAGCCTGGAGTTTTCTGGCATTGTCCTTCTCTTGGAAAGGGAGGGTTCTGTATGCCTTCCTTCCCTTTCCTCTAATACAGAGAGTACTACTCAAACTGAGGATGGAGGAATGGAGGAGGCAACCCTCATCCTCATTGCTCCACTATGGCTTTGGCAGATATGATATCCACTGCTACAACAGTTGGTAGTGGAACCCCCAGTACTTCTACTGCTGTGCAGGGATCTGTTATCACAGGACAAGAGATCTCTGGTCCATCAAGACCTGAAGCCCCCAACATCTGCATGCATGACTCCTAAAGACAGCAGTGGCATGATCTGGAGTTTCCGCAAAGGTGACTGATGTTCTGGTGGATGCCAGAAAACCCTTCACAAGATATACCTGTTCTCTGAAGTGGAAGCAGTTTATGTTGTGGGCCGCTTCCAGGCAGTTGGATCCATTTACCTGTTTAATCAGTGCAGTGCTGGAATATCTGCTGTCCCTATCAGAGTCCAGTTTTCAGTATTCCTCACTCAGGGTGCATTTGGCGCTATTTCAGCTTTCCTTGCCCCTGTGAATGGACGTACAGTTTCCCAATTAGTGGTATCCCGTACTTTTACGAGAGGTATACTACATGTGAAACATCCCATTAGGCATCCAGTCCCAGTTTTGGGCCTGAATTTTGTTTTAGAGAAGCATATTTTGTCTCCTGTTGAGATGGCCATGAGCCGTGGCTTACGTTTTCTTTCATGGAAATTTTTAGTTGCAGTCACTTCTGCACAAAGGATTTCAGAGCTACAGGCTCTAATGTGTGATCCTCTTTATTTGATTTTCCATAGAGAGTCTTTACATACGAATTCTACCAAAGGTGGTGTCTGAATTTACTTTGAATGAAACCATCCACCTTCCAGTGTACTTTCCAGAATATACTAATCCAGGGGAATCATTATTCCATACTTTGGTTGTACATAGAATTATCAGATATTATGTAATTCGTACCAAGGACTGCAGAAAGTCTTCTCAGCTTTTGCTTCATTCACCCCAGGGAAAGAGGATGCCCCTTTGTCTAAAAAGTGCCTGTCCAAATGGCTGGCGCATTGTATTACGTCCTGTTATAGGAAGTATGGTAAAGAACTTCCTGGAGTGTTTCGTGGTTATTCCACAAGAGGCAATGCCACTTATGTTGCTTGTTTTAGCAATGTTTCTGCTGCTGAGATCTGTGTAGCTACCACATGGAGTATTGTCCACACCTTAACTAAACATTACAGTCTGGACATTGTGTCTCACAGATGAGCAGGATTTGGCCTGGCTGTATTACAGGGCCTGCTGTCATAGTCACATAGTCCCATCTGCCTGGACTGTCAGTTTTTGGTACTGCGTGGGACTCGTTTCAAAGGTGTGGCCTGATGAATGAGATATCCTCTAACTAGATAGAACACTTACTTATGGTAGCAGTAGATCTTCGAGAGAATCTCTTTCATCAGGCCATGCCGCCCTGCTCTCCGTCCCCCTTAGGAGCATGACAATGGATTTCTTGCACTGCTTCTTCCCATAACTGTCTTTTCCAACTTCCAGAGTTGCCTGGTATACTGGGAGCTGGCTGGATCTCCTGGTTCCCCACAGAGAGGTCCTCCGAGCATAATCTCCATCGGGGAACTGAGGAGAGATGGGGCCACCCATGTATATGTAGACACCTGTGCATGATATCGCAGTGTACTGCCCCCGCTTACAAACGTGTCTGTGTGGTCCTAGTGCTGATGTGGGTGTAGTTCCAAAGGTGTGACCTGATGAGAGATTCTCTTGAAGATCTACTGTTATGGTAAGTACTTAACTGTTTTTTCTCTGCCACCCATAAGTTGTGCTGTGCCTGTTGCAAGGGTAGAAATTCACTTTGTTTTCTTTTTTTTTTTGGTACTTGCACCACAGTGCATGTGGCAAAAAAGTTGTCATGCACTGGTCAATAAAATAACACAATTAAAATTAAACTAAGGAAGTCGTCCCGGTGGCGCAGAGGGTTGAGGCGCTGGGCGCCACAGCTTGTGCCATGCCGGCGACCCGGGTTCAGGAACAAGCCCGGGTCGGTGGAGGTCAGCGGGGGGGAAGGCGAGGATGCTGATTAGCTGCTGGCTGGCAGCTTTCCTCCTCAGGAGGGTTAAGGAGGGCTTCGTCAGAGCTTGGCTGCCCCCTGGTGGAGGCTGGGTGGCAGCGTTGCATCCAAGGAGTCCTGGCACTAGGCCAGGGAGGGGGAATGGGGCTGTTGGCTAGAGCTGCAGTGCGCATGCGTGCTTCCACGCACATGCATCGCTGCTTCCGGGGCCCCGGGTAATTAAGGGGTGAGCAAAAGGTGAAAAAATCGGGGGTCCCTACAGGATGACACTTACAGGCCGACACTGGAGTTCTGCCAGGATGCGCATAGCACCCAGAAGTTCCTGAATAACCCAAAGTCAGGTAAGGGTGGCAGACGGGAGTAGTGGCCCGCTGCGGTGGATAAAGAAATTGTATATAAAAAAAATTTAACTAAGGAGACAGAAAAATACTAAAAATTGTACTACTTTATTTCACAAACCTGATTTTCCCTGCCTAATTAACTACTATTTATTTATGTAAAAGTTTAACCAGGAAACACATACTGAGCTGACAGCAGGGGAAGGGAGGAGGAGAAGTTAACAATATAATGAGGTAAATACAATAATAAAGTAATACTAGCAGAATCACAATTATTAAAGCAAAATAGTAAATCAAGGCTCAAAGAAAATAGAAACACTTCTCAAATGTATACAGTAAGAGAGAAAAAATAATGGAACAGCAAGAAGAGGGCAAGACTACAAAAAGGAGAAAGAGAGGAAGGGTCAAAGGCAGTTGCAGGCAGGACAATAAAAGTCAGAAAGAAGAGACTTTAGGGAGGAAGCAGAGGAGGTGGAATGAATAGAAAGGGGCAGGGAGGGCCACAGTTTAGGAAAGCGGTAAGAAAAAGCAGATTGACCCAGCAATAGTTTTTCTAGGAGGGATAGTGAGAGAATGGAAAGAACTGTTATGAAGAGGGTAGGAAGAAGGAGGAGGAGGGAACAGAAGGGATTTGAGGTAAGAGGGCAGGGTGCCAAACCAGAAAGGAGACACCACGGGAAAGGCGCCTAGCATCAAGAGATGGGAAAGAGAAAGCTGAGTAAAGAGAGCAATGGCGAGTACGAGAAGGGCAATCTAAAGCAAAGCGGCAAAAAGAATGTATGTTAAGTTTTCTCAGATATTGCTAAAACAGCTTTTATGGCTAATTTTGTAATAACGACTCGATTCATTAAAGATGGCTGATCTTTGCAGTTTTTATACATTTCTCCTGCTGAGTTAGCTGTTTGGTCCTAGATCCCTTGGCCAGGATCGGACCAATTCCCTAAAACTTACTATCCTTGGGGATAAACGAATAGACGTAGCTGACAACATAACATACCTAGGGCTAACTATTGACCAGGGTCTCACCTTTAAGCCCCACGTTGACCAGGTAACAAGGTCTATCCATGTCAAACTTGGCACCATGTACAGGCTAAAAAAACAACTTATCCCAGAGGCTAGATGAGCAATCGCCTCCAGTGTCCTCCTTCCCACATTAACCTATACTGCCCCAATCAGGGCATGGCAAAAGGTGAGGCCTAGCAGGCTTCAGGTCCTGTACAACAAGGTTGTGAGGTTACGAGCAGTGTGTCAACCAAGAAGCCACCCCTGCATCTCACTAGCCCAGCTGCAATGGCCTTCTTTCGAGACTCGTCTACAGTATCCTCTGCTCTGCCTTGCATACAAATTGCAGAGCCCAGCGGTCCCACCAAGCCTAACAGGAATAATCATGGCTAAGCCTAACCCTCGAATGCTCAGGACCTCGGGTCGGTCCCTACTGGCAATCCCCAGAATCAAGACTCACAAGGGAGGCAATTCCTTCGCTCTCACAGCCCCTAAACTGTGGAACATTCTCCCACCTCTAGTACAGGAAGCCCCCTCACTACCAATCTTTCGTACTAGGTTTAAGTCCCATTTGCTCGGGACAAGCTCATGACACTGCGAGGGTATAGGATAATCACCCCCGATCCTAATCACAACACCCATCCCTCCTCCCTTCTCATCTTAACCTGCATTAAATCATGCCTTACATCTTTCAAGTGTTGCACTTATGGTCTACGATTTGAATAATTGCCTGTACTGTTATCCTCATTATCTTGTCTACTTCTCGTAACCTTGTATTACCTGACTGTATGTATTGTATTGCTTCTGGATCACCTGATTGTATGTATTGTATTGCTTTTGTTCCCCGGGTCGCCCATGAAAAAGGGAACTTCAGGGCCCAGTGGGCCAACATGGTCATCAAAATTCAATAAATAAATGAATAAATAGCTGTTGAATGTGCATGCTAGAGTCATACTGCAGATTTATTAGGACGGTACTATCACATGTTTCTAATAATAAACAGCACAACATCAGACCAAGATATTTAATTTTTTCATGGTGGACGTGACACGGGAGTGGGAATTTTTTAAAACTTCAAAATCCTGTATCTTGGTTCAGGAATGAAAGGAAATGTAAAGAAAAATGTGCATTTTGATATTTTTGCAAGGCGACCATTATTTATTTATTTATGTTTTTTGGTAACTGGGTAAGCAGACTGATCCAATGGACCATTTTGAGTTGCGACCCGAGCCGTACAGTGGCAAGACAAACCAGATGCAAGTTATAATACAGTGGAATAACATATAATACAATGAGTGCAGATGTGTTAGAAATAGTGATATCGTGGGGAAAAGAACTATATGGTAATTAATTACTGCTGCTTTTAATTCATATTGAACTACAGTGGCTATTTCAAATTCTACTTTATTCACTACTTCATCTCGTGTGGAGTAGTTCAGCTATAATAATAATTGGCACTGGGCAATACATTTGCACCAATCATGCTCATTTTCAGAGTTTTCCTTAAAGCAGCAGTGCACTACAGCAGTGAAAATTCTGACCTACACTGTTCCATTCCACCCCAGATTGCCCATCTCCCGACCCGTATGACACCCCTCCCTCCACAATCCGACTCTGCCCCAGCACCCTTTTTTTTGTTACATGTGAAATAACAGAAGGCGTGCTCCCTTCAACATGGCCCAGACCGGATCCTTATCAGCATTTGCAGCTAGGAACACTGATTATGGACATGTGCACCAGACAGATTACCCATCCTCTTTCACACACTTTTCTTCTTCACTAGAGTTGTATGTGAACTGCACCAGTGATCTGTGTTCTGTCACAAATCTCTTATCAGGACTTTGCCCCCTCCCCCCAAGTTCTGGGCTCTGAGTGCTGCTGAACAGCATTCATCACATAGTGTTACCGAATCGATAGCTGCTCTTCAGATAAAAACAATCTCTCCCAAATAGCCACTCAAGATTGACTTCTCAGCAACCACATAATCAATTACAAGCCACACAAGTTTGTTTATTTTCAATAACAGAGACTGTACTCTTACATTTGGTTGCTGGAAAGCCTCCGTCTACACACACACACACACACACACACACACGCACACACACTCTCTCTCTTCCACAGCCCAGCAGTGCCAGTCACTCTGATAAACTGGAAACATTAGGCGCTTTTACACACAGGTTTATGTAACGGAATAACTGTTATGGAAACAGTATTCCGTTACATCCCTTGTGTGTAAATTGCATTTGTTTCAGTCCCTAGGCGAACGTTCGTCCAAACCGCAATCTCTGCTTATTGCAGTTTGCACCGTTGTGTACCGTTTTGTCGTGCTATGTAAAACAGCCATTCCAGTACAAAGGTAGAAAACAGCATTTGTAGAGCAAAACTCTGGGGGAGCTGAAACAAATGTTGCCGGAATACTCGCAGTGTTTAGAAAGGAACCTGAATGCAACAGAGCACAACGGCGCCACACGGGTAACGCTGATTCCGTTTTAAAAACCTGTGTGTAAAAGCGCCTATTGACTCTGTCCGTCAGTGTGAGTTGAGTGACTGGTAGCAGGCACTTAGTCCAAATCCTTCCCCAGCCCCATTGCCATTGGTCCTGGTGCCCTGCGATTCCTCACCTCTCTCTCTGCTCTCCCGTACTTAGTCACATTGAGTGGCTCATACAAACCACGCAAGCAGTCACAAAAAATTAAAAAAAAATCACAGCTCACGCTTGCTCCTGGCTTGGCCACATCACCACTTCCCAGGCACTGGCTACAGTTTGGTGTTACAGCATTCCACAAGCCAGTGTAATAAAAAAACCAAAACAGTGATTTCTCCCACTCAGTCCCGCATTCTCCAGGGCAGTGCAGTGACTGTCAGTGGTGCGCCACAAGTCTTGGACACCAGGCTCCATGTTTCATGCACTGTGGTGCAGGCAAGGGGCAGAACTACATGCAGTAATGTGTTTCAGCATGCACATGGAGTAGGGTTTGTAGTTTCGACCCCTCGCCTGTTGGCAGTGGCAGTGCATTGGTCTTGCCACTGGGGGGGGATGCCAGGTTCTAACCCCAGGAATCTCTCGCTTAATGGTTACATTCTTAGCATCATCTCCCAGGAGACGGATGCCCTGAATGCGAAACTCTATTCTAATTAGTAGAATTATGAATTTAGAATAGAGCTTTCAAAAATTCTGTAGCCACATTCCACTCTGGCAGTTGCCAGATTTCTCTGCTTGGAGAGATTGGTCACTCCGTGTCAAGCTCCGGTACTATACTACTGTTTCTCCAATCGCTTATTTATTTTAAAATAAGTAGTTTGTTTTTAAAGTGTTTAAATATATTTATTAATACTCTGCATTTAGTTAGGGTATTTTATGTTTCATCTTTGGTTCTTCCAGCTCCTGTTTTGATTTGCAGGAACCAGAGACCACCCTGGTCTTTTTTCTTTTTTTAACTGTTTTTAAACATTTTTCTCACTTACTTGCCTTTTCTTTAGTAAGTGATCCTTGTTTTAAAGCTGCATTGTACAGAAATGGAAGCACTTTCACTTTTTGTTTCTGCCTGTGCCCTTTCACCCTAATTAATTGCTTCCTGTACAGGAAGCCAGAATTTGGCATAGTTTTTTTTTAAATTTTGTTTATTTATTTTATTCTTTGGTAACCGGGTTAGGCCCACTAGGCACAGGTGCCTGTTTTCAGGGGCAACCCCGGGAGCACCAGGGAGGTTAAGTGACTTGCTCAGAGTCACACAGTATGCAAGGGGAGGTTGTGGGAATCAAACCGAGGTCTGTCAACCCCAGGTCTATCTGCTGCATTTACCAAGCTCATTCACAGCTCATTACTCTTACCTCTTGGCTATGCAGTGTCAGTGGCTCAGTAGGTAGCACACTCACCTCTGAGGCCGGGAGATCAGAGGGCTGTGGGTTCAGTTCCCACATCTGGCACTTGGGTTACTATCCCAATACTGACACTGTAGTGCAGCATGAGAGGGGTGCTGCACTTCTGAGGTGCCATCTTTCGGCTGAGACGTTAAACCGAGGTCCCATCTGCCTGGATTGGTGGTAGTTCAGGTGGATGTTAAAGATCCCATTGCACTTATCAAAAAGAGTAAGGGAATTTCTCTGGTGTCCTGGCCAAATTTCCCTCATTCACTAAAAATACCACCAACAGCTTAATCTCTATCCCCCTCCCCGGGTCGTGCCTGAAAATAGGCAGGATTTGTCTAGTGCAGTTACCCGGTCAACAAAAACTAACTAACTAAACTAAATACTGCCAGGCCCAGTAACTGGTAGGAGACATTTTTATTACTGGTCTCTTACTTTTCTACAAATGTTTTACTGGTTTTGGAATTGCTTTCAGGTTTTTATTAGGACCTCTCTTAACTGGCATATCAGAGAGACCTGGGGGAGCTACAGGCTAAAATAAACTATTAAAATTGTTTTCGGCTCCTGGCAAAGACAGACTGCCATGAGTTCTGTGTCAATTGCTTGGGATCAGACCACAACTTTATTTATTGTGAGTCCTATATTGTTTTTCCCCAAACCTTAAATAAAAGGGCAAATAAAGCTTCTCAGTCTGCCTCCTTGTCAACAAAAAAAAAATAATAATAATAAAAGGCTATGAGGGAGTTGCCACTGGTAGTGGAAAGCACACATTGGAAGGGTCCATCTCCTTATGTTTAACAGCAGCATCAACTGTGGGAAAACTGATGGAGACAATCCTAAAAAAGAGGCTGGTGACCTTTATGAAGAACAGCGGTCTCCAGGACAGTCAGCAGCATGAGTTTGTCTCGGGAAGATCCTGCCAGACAAACCTGATTGAGTACTACAACTGGGTGACGAGGGAACTGGACAAAGGCCATGCAGTGGATGTCCTGTATTTGGATTTCAGCAAGGCCTTTGATTCTGTGCCACATGGGAGACTGGGGGGGGAGCTGGAATATATAGGGTGGAAACAAAGATGGTGAACTGGATCACCAGTTGGCTGAAGGGTAGGCAGCAAAGGGTGGTGGTGGTGCGGGAACTCTCATCACCGAGGGATGTGAGAAGTGGGGTGCCACAGGGATCAGTGTTGGGACTGGTGTTGTTTGGGATTTTCATTGCTTATATCTCCCACGGGGTCTGGAGTAAGATCAGTCTTTTCGCGGATGACACAAAGATGAGAGCAGTGGTAGATGACATCGAAAGGGTGGAGGGGGCTGCAGAAGGACCTGACCAAACTACAGGAGTGGTCGGAGGCATGTCAGTTGGGGTTTAACACCCAAAAAGTGCAAGGTATTGCACTTCAGGGCTAAGAACCAGGAGAGGAGTTATCAGCTGGGGGGAAGGTACAGCTAGAATGCACCAAGGAGGAGAAGGATCTAGGGGTGCTCATAACGGGGAGTATGAACAACTCGGCTCAGTACAGGAAGGCTTCAGCAAAAGCCAACAGGATGCTGGGGTGCATAGCGAGGGGAATCTCCTCTAGAAATAGGGAGGTGATCCTGCCCCATACAGGTCCCTGGTCAGGCCACACCTGAGATACTGTGTGCAGTATTGGCACCCATTCCTGAAGGAGGACATCAAATTATTTAAGGGGGTATAGCATAGAGTGACAAAGATGATCCAGGGATTAGAGGGATACTCCCAAGAGGAGAGGCTGGGTGAGCCGAGCATGTATTCCCTGGTGGAGAGGAGGGATGGGGGACATGATCGAAACCTTTAAATATCTAAAGGGGATAAACAAGACTAGTACAGAAAGGATTTTCCAGATCAGAAGGGGGAGGGTCACGAGGGGGCACCAGCTGAGACTGGAGGGGGGGAGATTCAGGAGGGAAGTCAGGAGACAGTATTGCACAGAGAGGGTGGTGCATATTGGAATACTCTGCCTGAGAAGGTAGTAGCCTGTAGCACGGTGGATGGCTTTAAGAGGGATGGGACAGAGCAAGAGAGGCGGGAGGGGTGGGTGGGTCAGCTGCAAGGTGAGGGCTAGCTACATAGTCGAGCAGACTCGCTAGACCATGAGACCAGTATCTGCTGGCGTTTCGTGTGTTCATATGTATCAAAATGTAAAAGGGTGACCGGAAAAAAGCTAAAGCTGCTCAGCCACCTGAAAGACATGGCAAAGATGGATCAGATATAAGGGTGTCCGAAAGGGGGAACCCTAAATCTATTGATGGCAAAAATATAAATAGTTTAGTTTAGTTTATTAGTCTAGGAATTAATACCTTTGAGCCAGAGCTCTTTTACAAAGGTTCCACGTCACAAAGAACATTTAACAAAGTACAATACACATTACAGGTAAAACCAGACGGAAAAGTTACATAATAAATTTGCTATTAACAGTTTAAGGCAGTAACTTTTTTTTTTTTTAGAAGTTTCATAGTAAAACAAGCTATAACAGTTTCAAGGGAGTAGACAATTTGGAGGAAAAAGAAACTCCAGGGAGAGGGCGATCATTAGGAGCCAAAGGGAGGCAAGAGAGGAAGGAAAGGTAGTGAGCAGGAGAGTAAGTGAGAGGGGACAGAAAAAAAAAGGGGGGGGAGTGAGTTTGAGTGGGAGACAGGAAATAGTAGTGGTACCAGAGGGCTCATTAGACAAGGAGAAAGAGGCCTCAGATGTGAGGATGGACACGAGGAGTAGTAGTCTTTATCTAGTGCAATCACAGTTGCTAGTGGTGGTGAGGTGGGCATAGAGCATGGATTTGAAAGCTTCGAGCGAGGTTGAGGATAGAGTATGTGGACTTAGAGCATTGAACCATGTCGGGGCCCTGTATGCGAAAGATCTCTGTCCCTGTGCAGTCCAGCATTTGGGAACCAGGAAAGGTTGGCGTCCAGATCTGGTGGAGGGTCGTGAGCCAGGATTCAGTCGGAGTAGGTTTTGGATACATAATGGAGTCAGTCCCAAGATGGATTTTTTTGCCATTATGCAGGTGAGATAAATAAGACGATTTGATAGGTTCAACCAGCCTGATTCATAGTACAGTTCATACATGTGAGTCAGTCTTTGAGCCCCCGTGAGGAGCCGGCAAGCCTTATTTAAAGTGATTGAGATACGCCTTAGAGCAGTGGAGGTAGCTGAGCCATAAATAATAAGGCCATAGTCAATGATTGAGATTATGGAACTCTGTATAGCTATTCTCAATGCCGCTTGGTTTAGAAATTGATGGTTACGAAATAGTATTCCAAGACGTTGGTTCACTGTTTTCACAGTGTTGTCAATGTGGGTTGCAAATGTGAGCCCTTGGTCAAAAGTGATGCCAAGGTATTTGAAAGTATTTACTTGGTCCAGTGTATTTCCCGCAGAGGTTTGTATGGTGAGTGCCTCAGAGCAGACACTGGAAACATTGCCTGCTAAAAAGAAAAGAAAATGAAAAAATGTCACTGCCATTCCTCCTGAACAAAGAAAGGAGCAGGTGGATGACAAAGAAAAAAATGCCCTCATAAGGACATATCAAAAATGGCGGCAATTTTTGCAAGCCATCCAGACTATGGAGAACTTGAATAATATAAATGCCAGTTCCCTCCCCAGGCTCAGGCTCCAGCTTCTGCTTGTGAAGGAGGAGGAGGAGGAGGAGGAGGAGGAGGAAAAGGCTTACTATGTACAAGAGGAGGAGGTAACGCCAGAGAATCAGAAGATGTACCTGAGCAAGATTTGGCTCTCATCCAGGGTTATAATGAGGGCTATACTTCATTTTTCTCATTTGTCAGACATACGCTTTAAACTCTCAATAACTGTCCCCAGGAAACTAAGAAGGATGAAGATACTAAATTTATTGTCTAAAGGGTATGGCACCATCAAGGACATTGTTAGCCTCCATACACAGATCTCTTAAGAAGGCCATATCAAAAATCATGTTTATTTATTTAGTTATTAATTTATTTCAGAAGTTTTACCAGGAAAGATGTACTGAGCTGGTAATGGATCTTTTTGAGATGCCTCCTGAGAGACGGGGAATGGGAATTGTTTAACCAGAAGAGGCACACTAAGCTGAAGCTTGTTTCCAGGGGTGACCTGGGAGCACAAGGAAGTTAAGTGACTTGCTCAGGGTCACACGGTATGCAAATGGGGGTTGTGGGATTCAAACCCAGCTCGCCAGGTTTGCAGCTCAGAGCCTAAAACCACTGCACTATACTGCCTCCTGGGGAAGGGAAGAGAAGGGAACAGAACAGATCCAAAGTACAATGTACAAAAATAATACTATAATATGGAAATAAGTATGACAGTTAATACAAGAAAACGCTTCAAGAATAAAATTGTCATACTGTTAATTACCATACAGTAAAATTCAAAAACAGACAGAAAACCATTAACTCATAAACTCATCCAAAACTGTTTCCACGACCTTCGGGTCTGCGCAAAAACTCGTGAGAATAGCCTGTTCTCTTGCCATCGCCTCCCTAGATGGTACCCCAATAAATGCTGTCTCTACATACAAATATCTAGGAGTGTGGCTAGACCCCAGGTTAAACTTCTCGAGTCACATTGACGACAGCACATCGGAGCTCTGTCCTAAACTAGGCCTACTATACAGAAATCGAGATGCCCTCCCATTACCTATTAGGTGCACATTATTATTTTTTTTCTTTTTTTTTCTTTCTCTCGTTATGCCCCTCAGCCCCGTCACTCCGATGTCCACTTGACTTCACTAGCAAGGTGCCAGCTAGCCGAGTGCGGAGCCTGCGATGGTCCGGCTTCATCATGCTGGCTGACGTTATTTTCTCCTCTTTTTGCCCATCCTCTGAGTGCAGCGGCATGCAGTGACACCAATGGCCGAGCTGCGCATGCTTCTGTACGCGGCACGCCAGGTGTCTGCCCCACAACTGCCACCTACATGTGGGCCCATTGTGCCAGTCCCCAGCCACCACTAGGGGTCAGGCAGGCAGCGGACTCCATCCCCAACCCTCTCTAGGAGAGGAGAGGAGAGGAGAGCTGTCCTTCGGACACTCGATCCTCTCCCTCCCCGGCCGACCCCTGGTGGTCTGCTCGCACCGTGAACACGGGTCTCCAGCGTGGCAGGATGTAAAGCATGATGCCTCAGCCCTCCACACCACTGGGCCAGCTGTGCGCACATTATTAACAAAAATTATCACCCCCATTTTCAACTACGCTGCCCCCTCCTCTTTATCCAGGCTCGACTCCCTCTTGTACGCTTTCTTGCCGCTTTGCCACAAACTCCCCTCTCAGAACCCACCACTGCACTCTCCTTTCTTCTCTCGGGATACCACCCCTATCCCATCATCGTTTCAGCCACTCCATTTCCTTCATATCCAAGTTTTAGTTCGACCTGCTCCCCCCCCCCACTTGACAGAGAGGCTAACACCAGCTGCCTTTTCTCCATATTCACTGTGTTCAAGGGACTCCTGTTGTTTCTCACTCCCCAAACCCTCCACATCACCTGGCAAATCTGCCTTTCACCTACAGACTCCCCTCCTTATGGAACCAACTTCTACCTCTCCTAAGAAACTCACCCTCTCACAACTGCTTCAGATATCAAATTTGTCAACTTCCACTCCCCACCTGCACCTGCTCGTAGTCGCTCACAGGCCCAGCCGTTTTGCCAAAGTAATTTGTTGATTGTAATCTAATCCTCAAAATTGTAGTGTATATACTTGGTACATAGTTCATCTGAATGTATAATAATACTATGTATAACTTACGTAACTATATATTCATCTCATGTATCTATTACTGGTGTGTACTTTCTGCTTTATGTCCCCTTCCTCCACCCCTGGGTCGCACCTGGAATCGAGCCTCAGCTTAGTGTGCCTTTCCCAGTTATCGAATGTTTAAATAAAATAAAATCAACACAGTGAGCAACAAAACAATAATAAGGAGCAGTAAGTAGTGATTGAAGAACGTGAGGAGAGGGCTAGATTAGCAGCAGTGGCAGTGGAGTGTAGAAGATAGGTGACAGAAATTCTCCCCAATATCAGTAACAACTGCAGGAGTGAACAGAGGCACAAACCATGGAGGAAAGATTTCAGAGCTGGAATGGAAGGAGCAGAGTGAATAGAAGATGGAAGGGAGCCCCATAGTTTAGGGAAGCAGAACGAGAAGGCAGCTTGGCCAGCAGAAGATCTGAGAGAGAGAGCAAGTGGGCAAAAGCAAGCACTACTTTATCTGTAGCCATTAATAAAAAGACTGAAAGAAAATATCAGGTGGACAGAAAAGAAGTGGAATACCTGTATGCACACCCTGATCACCAAGGTGTAGTCCAGGCTGCTGCTTGCAAGAGAACAAAAGTCACACTCTCTGTGCAGCTTCCGGAACAGGACTCCAAAAAATTGGATGCTGTGGCCAAGTTTATACTACAGCTTCACTGCTCATTAGGCAGGCAGCTTATTCTGCATATATAGTACAGGACCAGAAAGCACTGTGGAACACAAGTCTGGCACTTGCTGATAGAGCAGACAGTCATCTGGCACAAGACTTGGTTGCCACAACAAGATTTGCCTTGGATGCCACTACGTACCATTTCTGCACTGCTGCGGATACTAATGACACTGCAGCTTAGAGTTCTAGCTCATGATGTGTCCATAAGAACATCTGCCTGGTTAAGGGCTACCATCTGTTCTCAGAACACCCAAACCAAAGCCGTGGATTTCTCCTTTGAGGGAAATTCACTTTTTGGTGATAAAACAGAGGCAAACATGAAAAATGTGGATGAATACAAGACCACTTGCAAGAGTAACAATGGGAAAGAAAATGCATCTACCTCTTTCAGGCCCTATGGAAGGGGAAGCAGAGGCAGGGGTTACTTCTCAAGAGCCTATACCCCATATGCCCCTTATGAGTATCAGCAATAAAGGGGATACTGTGGTAGCAGGGGGGGCCCAAGGGTTGCAAAGCGTATTTCTCCTGCAGCACTGGTACCCAAGCCCTAGTCAAAGCAAAACCCCTAACAATTCTGCCCAGGTCAGCCATGCATTGCCACTGGAAAGACTGGCTCATTACCTTCAGGAATGGGTAAACATTGTCTTAGACAAGTGCGTTCTGAAGCTAGTGTGTCTAGGACTGTCTGTGCAGTTCAGAAAGTTCCCAGTACTGCAGAAATACAAAACTATTTCAGCACTCTTTCCCACAAAAAAAAAGTGGTGCTAGAACTAGAAGTAAAAAAATTAGTGGAAGCAAAAGCTGTAGAAAAGATCCCTGCCTCCAGTTGAGGCAAGGGTATATTTTCAAGGTACTTCCTGACCCACAAGAAAAGTGGGGAGAGGCAACCCATTTTAGATCTCGGGTATCTAAGCAAGCATATGAAGAAAGAGAAATCCAAGATCGTCATGCTAAGAACGATACCATTCCTGCCATCAGCACACTTACTGAGATCACCGGATCTGAAAGATGCCTGTTTTTGTATCCCAGTCAATCACTCGGAAAATATCTCAGGTTCAAGCTGCGGAACTGCCAGTACCAGTTCACAGCTCTCCCCTTTGGCTTCACCTCAGCATCAAAGGTATTCACAAAGTGCCTGACTGTCGTGGCAGCACACGTCAGAAAGCAAGGTGTGGTAGCTTTTCCCCATCTGGACAATTGGCCAGTCTCAGGAAAAACAGGACACAAGACAAGGTGATAATTTCAGAGTATAAAAAGCACCTTGGAGTCTCTTGGATTCTTAATAAACATGCAGAAGTCCCAGCTAGAACCTACTGCACTTCATGGGAGCAGAGCTAAACACTACAGGGCAAAGCTTTCCTCCTGCAGGACAGAGCTGCAGCTTTGATAGCAACAGCAGTGTCCTTCACAACAGGTCAGCCAAGACCTGCAAGGGATGTTCTGCAATTACTAAGGCACATGACCACATCCACAGCTGTGGTCCAATGGGCCAGATCTCAAATGAGAGATATCCAGTATCACTTAAGAGACAACTGGTCTCCAGGATGGGATCCAGTCTCAAAGCTAGTGCCAGTGACAACGGCACTGGTAGAGTCATTAGAGTGGTGGAAGTAAGAAAGCCGCTTCAGAGAGGGCATTCCCTTCCTTCAGCAGTTACCAAGTATTATTACAGATGCCTCGTTCCTTGGGTGGGGCACCCAGCTACATGACCTCACACTGGCACATGGAGCCCACTGAAGTCACAGGAACACACCAGCCTTCTGGAACTCAAGGCAGTGCTGCTAGCAATGCAGCTTTTCTTCACCCAGCTATGAGGTGTCTGTCCAAATCAGAACAGACAACACCACAATATATTACATAAACAAGTCATACGGGACATGATTCTCAAAACTGTGTACAATGAGGATTTGGGAGCTGGTATACACCTTAGAAGCAGACATGTATGCAGTGCACTTGTCAGGCAAAGGCAATGTCCTGGCAGATTCCTTAAACAGAATCAGTGAAATCACCAATGGGCCTTGAACAAACAGGTTCTGGCCACACTGTTCAGAAGGCGGGGCACTCCCAAAATAGACCTATTCACTTCTTGGGAAAACAGTCAGCTTCCACAATTTTGTTGCAGACTACCAGCCAGAGTGACAGTCCCCGAGGATGCCCTGGCCTTGGACTAGACAGAAGGTTCCCCTGTGCATTTCCACTCATACAGAAAGTCCTCCTGAAACTCAGAAGGGAACCTGTAACAATGATTCTAATAGCTCCAAACTGCAACAGACAGATCTGGTATTCAATTCTGCTGGCCCTGTCCAGCAAACCGCTAATCAGCCTGCCACTGAGTCACAATCTGCTGACCGTATCACAGGGCAGGACAGCATTCCAAAACCCCAAGACACTGTGCCTGAGGGCATGGTTCTTGAGGAGTTAGAATACTGTGGATTAAATCTCTCAGAGGAAGTCCTGAAGGTGCTTAAAGTTTCAAAGCAAGCAAAGCAAAGCAAATTTTATTTATATAAGTCACCCTTCCGATGCTCAGGGCGCCTTTACACTTATAACATTAAAATCACAATACATCATAAAACATATAAAAATGTACTAAAACATTCAAATCAATTTGAACTCAAAATATCCCTGAAAATGCCTGGTTATACAGATATGTCTTCAGACAATTTTTAAAACCATCAACGGTCTGGCTATCTCGCAACCAGGAAAACATACTCCTCTAAATGGAAGAGATTTTCTTACTGGTGTACCAACAGAAGAATAATCTCAAGACAACGTTGCTCATAGTTCTGAAATACCTGGTATACCTGCAGTCTCAAAGTCTAAGGCCTTCAACACTAAAGGTGCACTTAGCAACATTGTTGGCCTACATATCAGCAGGCAAGGGAAATCCACTGGCCCCCTGACCTATTTTCAAAAGGTTTTTAAAGGCCTCACTCAGCCACTTGTACCCACTAATAAGGGAAGCAGTCCCTCCCTGGGGTCTCAGTGTCTACCTTGCTCAGCTCATGGAGGCTCCTTTTCAGCATATGGCCAGTGTTGACCCAAAGTATGTCACGCAGTAAACCATATTCCTGATTGTCTTGACTTCTGCTTGAAGGTGAGTGAACTGCAAGCCCTCTGCACACAGCCAAATGACATGATCTTCCACAGGGACAAGGCAGTCCTTAAAACTAACAAGAAACTCCTATCTAAGGTGGTGTTTGAGTTCCACTTGAACCAGTCAGTAATACTTGCGGTGCTCTATCCACAACATACAGGATAACGTATGGGCAGCCATACACAACAAGTCTGAGCCTGCATTGAGAGGTTTGTATGGCAACCAAGAACTTTTTTTTTTGTAATTCTTCTTTTTATTAAGTTTTTTAACTTATATACACACATATACGTCACCAATACTCACAAGTCTTACATACATTCATAAGTCCATTATTACATGGCAGTCCGCTGAGTTAATGCAGTACACATACAAGAATTAGATTCTGGCATACATTATTACAGTTCTTACTAGTGCATGTATGGTTTCTCTAGGTCGGTGTCCTGACTCTGTAGGCCCGGGATAACAGTTTTTCAGAGCTCCCCTGGATTGAGGGGGACAAAGGATTTCAGGCCAGTTACCCTCTCCCTTTACATTGGCAACCAAGAACTTTGAGAGTGAAGCTCAGGAGGTTCCCTGGCTGCCGAAGACACATGCTTGTCTGTGTATGGATGCCTACACATTATCTTTTATTTATTTATTCAGTTTTGGTAATCAGGTAGGCCCACTAAGCCCCGAAGGTCCCTTTTTCAGGGACAACCCGGAATAAGTTACAGAAGGATACAGGTATAATAATGGAACAACACATCAGCACAATAGGAAGAATTCAAGTACAAAAACAGTGCAGACATTGTGGCAAAGTTAGTTACAGGCGAAGACAGTTACATAATGTAAAAGGTAGCAGTACTACACTCAGGAGAAGACTATTACAAAAATAGTCAAGGGTAGCAGTGCAGGGGAAAGGCAATGCTTAATATGTAAGCAATAAGACATGACAGGGTGTGCGTTAGACACTTTAACACACAGCTAGGAGGTGTAGTGAGGCACGAGGCCATCGGCCGAGTGCGTCCAGCCTCCTAGCCGTGTGTTAAAGTGTCTAACGCACATCCTGGAGTGTCTTATTGCACTTATGAAATGGTTATCTAAAATACAGATGTATGTAATACCTAAAATGAATAGTATTTAATAGTGAAAAAGTTAAATGTTTGTATGAAGCTTTAATAAAATAGTCCCTCCGCCTGTTTGTTTGTTTTGTTCAGTTGAAGACTTTTGAGCTACTAAGGCATCCTTACTTGTGTTTTTTTTTCCTGTCATGTAGTTATCATGGCACCAACCCCCCCCCAACTAGCAGCACTCCTTAATTTAATTTACAAAGTTTGCAACAAGAAATTATGCTCTCTTTTTTTTAAATTTGTTTACATTATGGCACCAGGCACCAGTAGGGAGAACGCTGTTGAGAGCGACAGTGCCAGCGAGTGTGCGGGCGGGTTGGGAGACAGGTTGTCGGCTGTTCAGCCGTACAGTGAACGGGCGGGCTGGTGAGTTGAGAGACAGCTTGTGTGCAACAAGAAATTATGCTGTCTTTTTTTTTTTTTTTTTTTTTATTTGTGTATGTTATGGCACCAGGCAGCAGTAGGGAGAACATGCCGTGGAGAGCGGGAGTGCAAGCGAGTGGGCGGGCGGCTTGGGACCCAGATTGTTGGCTGTTCAGCCGTACATTAAATGGGCAGGCTGGTGAGTGGGTGGGTGGATTGAAAGACGGCTTGTGTAGGCTGTTCAGCCGTAGAGACAGGTCAGCTGTTTTTACTTTTCAAATTAGTTTCTGGTAAATCTGCCATTATTAAAATGCTGGCTGAAATGTCACTCGCAGTTGGCAAAAACAAGATGGCTGAGTTTCATTCTGCCAACATTATAAGTGGCAGATTTACCAGAATCACTGCACAGTGGCATTACTGGACCCTTTTCCTGTGCGTAAGAAGGAATATCACACAGGCAGGAACCAATCAGGATGGCTACATTCTGATGCCCATTTCATATAGTAGTCATAACTTAGGCTAGCAAGGACCTAGCATTAGAGATCTATAGTGTATAAGCATCCATGCCCATTTCAGACACGCTGTGTTCTTTCAGTGAGCTAGCGGCTGGGCGGCAGCTGGAGGTTCAAATTACTGGTTCAACTAGCAAATGCAGTGGCAGCTGTTTCTTTACATTCAAATGTACATAACAAAAACAGCTTCCAGCGCAGCTGGCTAGATGAAAGCAGCTGTGTGGGGGCATTCTAAGTTGTGTCGCGATAGTGACATCACGACTACGGCACAACAACATATTGATGTCACTACTGCAGCACAACAGCCCCATTCTAGGCATGGATTTGCATGCAGAACAACCTTCCACCATATACTATATACCACTCCAGGTGAGCAACAGCTGAACAGCTTGGACTCGGAAAGAGGTCTGGGTGTATACACGGATTGGAAAAAAAGAGGTCAGGTCCAGAAACACTCAGGGTTCGATTCAGAAAGAGCCCTTAGATCGGCACAAGGTGCGTCAAAGAACCACCTTGCGTCAAATGGCAGTGTGCCAAATACTGTGCATTGTATTCAGAACCTGGGGCTCTTCCCGCAACTTCTGGAATAACACAAAACCCCTAAATGGCAAACATGGGCCCCTCCACCTCCCAGCTCACAATGAATGACTCAGTCACCACTGACCCAAAAGAAATTGCTGACACCCTTAACACTAGCTTCACAGACCTTAGCGCGATACTACCCACAGATTTCTTGAACCCCATACCCACCTTCGACCCCCCTCCCTCCAGCCGCTGCCCTTCTACCTCCGGGCCATCACTCCCCGAGAAGCCGAGCCATACCTCACTAAGGTCCTAAATGGCTTGAGCCCCATAAATGACCCTCTGGATATTAAACTGCTATGCCTGGCCTTAAACATCCTGTTCCTCCCACTCACTGGCCTGCTAAACCGATCCCTCTGCCTTGGACAGTTCCCCAATGAATGGAAAAATGTGGTAGTAAAAAACCTATCTGCAAAGGTGGAGACAACCTCTCCCCTGGGAACTACTGACCTATTTCCATCCCCCCCCCCCATCAGTAGAGAAAGTCGTGGTAGCCCAGCTGGCAACCTACCTTAAAACCCATAACCTTCTTTTTTTTTACTTCTATTTTTGTGCCCCCCCCCGGATGGCTGCCATCTAACTGGTTACCTCATCACCCGGAATCTACACCCAGTCCGGGAGCAGCGCCTGCGGCGAGTCAGGTAGCATCCTGCTGCCGATGTTTTTCTCCATTTTCTCCTGAGGGCTACAGGAGAAGGACACCTTACAGCCCCAGTACTGACCCCCTTCTGCCCACCCCATTGCCCTAGTGCCGGGCACCCTGCCTACGCTGCCTCCTGGCCTCCATCGAGCGCAACCATTGGGTGAGGGATGCCACTCCACTACCACCGGAGAGGAGAGTTGCCTGACAGCAGCTCCATCCAGCTCCGCCCTCCCCCCCTTCCCGAACACCGGCGACCCAGGCTCATTCCCGAGCCCAGGTCGCTGGCGTGCCATGAGGTGAAGCGTCCAGTGCCTCAGTCCTCTGCGCCAACAGGCCGGCGAAACCCATAACCTTTTATGCAAAGAGCAGTATGGTTTCTGTGCTGGACACAGCACCACAGCAGCCCTCCTAGAATTCGCAAATCATATCCGCACTGCATAGATAAGGGTCAGCTGGTTGGAGCCATGTTTATAGACCTCTCCAAGGCATCTGACTCGGTCAATCACCCCCTCCTGCTTGTCACCCTCCTGCAATTGGGTTTCTGTTAAGGACCCCTGGACTGTGTCTCAAGCTACTTGTCCTCCAGAACACAGTGTGTAAGGATAAATACCACACTGTCCGGCCCGCAAGGCTCTATCTTGGGCCCAGTGCTTTTTAGTCTATTTTTCAATGCTCTTCCCACCTTGTGTCCAGAAAGGTCCTCCTATACGTGGACGATGCCGTCCTCTGTGCCTCCCACACAAACCCCACCAACCTTCAAGTCTCACTCCAGCACCAATTCAGCCAAACTGAGTGCAGGTTCACGAAGCGTAGACTAGTCCTGAACCTAAAAAAAAACAAGACCATGTTATTCTCACACCACCAGAGCAAAATGAAGAATGCTCACCTGCATATCCTCTCCAGTTCCCTCCGATCCCTGGAGCAGGTCCACACTTATAAATACTTGGGGGCCATCTTTGATACAGCCCTCACTTTCCACGCACACATAAACACACTCGCAGCAACTAACGTGCGTATAGGCCTCCTATATCGCCACAAAGACTTTCTGCCACCGGAAACCCTGTGCCTAGCCATCACCTCATCCATCATGTCTCTAATCGACTATGGACTGCTGGTCTACGCTGCTGCCGATGCCACTGCAATCAACAAGATAAAGGTGGTTATTAACAAAGCATGCAGGCTCTTGTCCGGAGCAAACTGAACAACACACACCTGCGCCCTGTACTCCCTCACGCAGATTCTCAATTTTGAGGAAAGGCTCCTCTAACAAACCTGTCTCATGACCAGAAAGTCCTTCCTGGGGCTGACACCCCCAGGAGTCTCTGCCGTGCTAGTCCCTGCTACCCCCAAGGCCTGCACCCATAGTGCGGATAGATCTTCATTGGCCATCCCAAGGGTTAAGACCACTCTAGCCCAGAGATCCTTCCCTATCAGAGCCCCAACCTGGTTCAGCACACTACCCGGACCAGTCACCCCAAACTAGGTGCCTTCAAAAGGGCCCTCAGGGGCCACCTCCTCGCCTCCCGTACCTGCACCTGCCTGCTGTGAAGTAGCAGCTTCAGCGGTAACACACTAGCTGTAGCACACTAGATGTGACAGCACCCTGACAATGTCCGAGCAGGACAGCTCTCTTAGTCAGACTAAATGCCAGCATGCCTATGTAGTCTAGTGACCTGTCCTATCTACAACTCTGGACAGACCACTCATGTATGTGTTGGCTACAACTCTGTATTGGCCATCATCCATGTAATCGCTATGTACTACGCACAGACAATACTAGATTGGAAATCAGTCACTGCTGCATTCCAAGTGTGTTAGCTACAACTCTGTTTAAGCCATCATCCATGTAATCTCTATGCTCAGTGCACAAACACTGCTAGTTTGACAGTTTTGCCTGATGTACTGTATTGGATTGCTTGTGTTATTTGTATTTACAGTGTATTGTATTATTTGTATCACTTCTATTATGTCCTGTACTGTTACTGATGAGGAGCCTTTGGAAATGAGTCTATGACTCAAAGGTTTGTAATTCTGAAACTTTCAAATAAATAAATGAAAAAAGATCAGCAGTCCCTGCAGCAAAGTCTGCCACACTGATGCAAAAGGTTCACTGCGTCAAAGATACGATGCCTGTGGAGAGAATGCTGCAATCCCAGGCACAACAGCATGGGGTGCGAATGCCTCCAGGTGAGCCACAACAGCTGTGCAGGATGGGCATGAATGCCCCACTGAGGCACCATGATGATGCAGGGGCAAGAATGCCCCAAGGTGGGTGACACACAGAAATAGTTAGTTGTCGTATTGGTCCTTGTAAGAACAGATCCAGAAATAAGTGGTTTGATACCTTTTATTGGACCAAGATAGATGTAACAAAAGGAAATAGTGCTTAAGCTTTCGGACCAACCAAGTCCTTCCTCAGAAGCTTGAGGCAGCTGGGGGCTCACAACCCCTCTTTTCCCCTACCCCTTTTTTGCACTGCCCCCCTATTTTTGTTTTCTAGTTTTTTCTCCAGCCTACTTCGTACAAAAATTATCCCCCAAAGTCCCATCACCCTAGCTTTATCCCTCCAGTACTGTTTGTTTCTTTCATTTTTAGTATTAGCAAGATCCAATGTCACATTGCCTTATACATATGTAAATATTTGTATACCTGTTTCATTTATAAATCTTTGTATTTGTATTCAATCAGTACCTTATTTTTTGTGTAAAACTGTAACTTTATATTGTTAAGACCAATCAGGTCCATCTTGTAAATGAGCTTTGCTCAATGATGTTCGCCTGAATAAATAAAGATTTTGATTGATTGATTGATTGATTGATTGAGCTGTTTGGTAAATCACATACTATTAACACTTAGATCATACATAAAAAAAAAAACAGAAGGAATTCTCATTGGTTTAAAATGCTTTTTTTTTAAATAAATGAGGTTTAAATGCAAGAAACCAATTTTAGTCAGCTGGCAAATACGAAGTACTCCAAGGTCAAATGTCAGCAGAGGCAAAGGAAGAGAAAAGGTGGGTGAAAACCGGAGGGAGGCACAGAGCAGGAATTGACACAAACTGCATCAAAAAGATGATGCGGTGGATGAAAACTGACGCAAAATGCGGCAAAAACTGCTGTGCTGCATGGGGTGGGACCTGTGAGAAGCCATCCGGTGGATGAAATGGCCGTGGCAGTGACATGTGCAGCCCACATACCATCCCGCAGGGGTGTTGGGGCTGTCTCACCATCCCTGTCTGCAACTGGATCCACTCCATTCTGTGTGCCACTGTCAGACCAGCTCCACCTTGGTCTAATGGATGCCTGCCATCATTGGCACAGTGTCAGGGCTCCCACCATTGTGAATACCAGAAAAGGGTACGTTGCATCATTTTTGTGAGGGAAGCCCCATTGTGACATGGCGCTCCCAGGTTTTGGATGCAAGCACTTTGGCGCATGATGTGACGGTTTTGACAGAAGTTGCTTACTTGAATCACGGTTGACGCAAAATTTAGCGCAAGCTACAATTTGTGTCAAAGTATTTGGTGCAAGCCACTTGCACCATTCCTGGAGCTTTCTGAATCGAGCCCTCAGCATTTTGTTACCTATGGTGAGGTTGGCATAGGTAAACCAACAACCAAGAGGACAATCTCATACTGGATGGTCTCTTATATACAGTTTTGTCATGAAAAGCTGTAAAAATACCACCCATAGGCCTATGGGCATACTCTACAAGGGTACCTCTGTGGCATCCCACTAATTAACATTTGCAAAGCAGCTACTTGGAAAATGATGCACACTTTCAAAAAGCACTGTTGTCAAAACATACAGTCCAGGAGCAATGCTAGCTTTGGAACTGCTGTATTGGAGAACCTCCACCACCGCCACCACCACTAGGTTCTGGACCAAGCCTCCCAAGGTACTGCAGTATAGTCCACTTACAGTGTGACCATTAAGTTGATTCTGCCACTGTATAGGTCATTAGTGAGACCGCACCTGGAGTACTGCGTGTAGTACTGGCGCCCGTATCTGAAGAGGGACATTAAGTTACTGGAGGGGGTGCAGCACAGGGCAGCAAAGATGATCAAGGGGCTGGGGGACTTTTACGAGAGGAGGCTGAGGGAGTTGAACAAGTACTTGCTGGAGAAAAGGAGGGACAGGGGGGACACGATTGAAACCTTTAAGTACATGAAAGGAATAAACAAGACAGGTACAGAGGGGCTGTTCAAAGTAAGGGAGGGGAGGAACACCAGGGGCCATGGTATAAGACTGGAGCGAGGAAGGTTCAGGAGGGAGATGAGGAGACACTTTTTCACAGAGAGGGTGGTGGCTGGGTGGAATGCGTTACCTGCAGAAGTGGTATCCAGTAGAACAGTGGACTACTTCAAAAGGGGATGGGACAGGACAAGGGGGAGGGTCAATGAAGGGGAAGGGTGGAAGGGAGGGGCAGCTGCAGAATAAGGGGTGCTAGCTGCACATTCGAGCAGACTTGATAGACCTCTAGGCCTTTATCTGCTGGCACATTTCATATGTTCGTAAGTGAGGTATTCCTGGGGTTAGAAGAAAAAGTTACTCACTACAGTAATGAAGGAAATGTGATAGGAAAATGTGTGCCCTCTACTGGGATTTGAACCCAGGTCCTAGAGCAAGGCACGGAATGCCAAGGGCCTGGGTTCAAATCCCAGTAGAGGGCACACATTCTCCTATCACATTTCCTTTATGATTTGCCTCACAGTGACTAATTGCACTGAGAAGGAAAAAAAATAGTTGATTTGTGTCTCACCATCAATGTTTTTTCTCAGGGATCCCTCACTATGGTTACACTTTCCTACCCTGCCTCCTCTTCCAGAACCTGAAATGGATTCTCACAATAATTGGTTCCTCTTATTTAGGTTGCTTGAGCATTACTATGGTATTTTCATGTACGTGAATTGTTTACTGTTATTTCACTGTTGCTTCCTTATTGTTTGTTATTTCTGACGTGGAACCTTTGTGAAAGAGCCTTGGCTCAAAGGTACTTGTAATCCTAGAATAAATAAAAAATAAAAAAATAAAATAAATGTTCGCTAGTTGTAAGTTGTGTTTTTCTTTATATTGTACTTATTTTTGCATTTACATGTCTGTTTCATGTTGATGTTTTTCATAAACCACCGTTCCAGTCTGACTATAGAAACAGCCCTGACAACTGCCCTAGTGGAAGGTAGCCACAACATTTTTCAAACCTCTGTTCTAAATTGTGTAGTTTAATCTGTAGGGCTAGGACCCTAGAGGAACAGTATGTCCCAGGGCTAAATAGGGACTTGGGCAGACTGGATGGATCATGGGGCTTTTTCTGCCATCATTGTTGATGGTTCTGTGTTAATTCTGCTACTTAGAACTGGGTTCTGTCTCCAGGGCATCAGTGTAACTATAGTGAGGGGTCCCTGAAAAAAAACAGCATTACTAGGGTGAATACTCATCCTGGTGCTGTCCTGGAGGGTGTCCAGGTAGAAATAAAAGAACCCAAGGCACTCTTTGGAAAGAGTAGGGGACATTCTTAGTGTCCTGGCCAATATTCCTCTTCCCATAAAAATGGTTCGTGCATTTGTCCAGGCTACTTGTGGATACTGATGTATGAGATGGCTGCCACTTAGAAACATACCTTTTTTTTTTACTTTCTTTTTATCCCCTCCTATCACCCAGTCGTTCCACTCCTTCGGGCTCGCTCATGCTACCCACCCCAACACGGAGTCTGCCCCCAGAGTGCCCATGGGTGACTCCTACCTTTCCTCCCATCTTTCCTGGAGCACCCTGGCACACCGGGGTCTGCCCGTGGTTCCTGGACTGGGCAGCTGGAGCAGCCGTCATCTAGGCCTGCCGAGGTTGGTTTCTGTTTTCTGTGCTGCCCCCCAGGGCGTCGGCTCGGGCAAGTGCGTGCTGACGCACACCTGCCAAGTGCCTAACAACGTCCTCCTTCCTAGACTCAGCCCTTTGGAGCCGCTGGTGCCCGTGAGCCCAGCGCTCCCACCGGCCCCAGGGACGTTGGGTGCGTACACCACCCCTGTAACCCACCCCGAAAGAGGAGAGCATCCATTGGGACGCCCAGTCCTCCTCCCCCGAGTCCGTGCAGACCTGGGTCGGACGGCATGGTGCGAGGTGTGGCGTCCAGCGCCTCAACCCTCAGTGCCACTGGGCCAGCTAGAAACATAGACTTTGACGGCAGATAAGAACCGCTTGGCCCACCTAGTCTGCCCATTTCCCTACCAACAGGATACGCTGCAGATCCTATTTAACCAACAGCCTATTTCTTCCTACCCCCCACAAAAATTGCCTTGTCTGTCCCATGCATTCTTGAATTATCCCAGTTTTAGACCCCACAACCTTCTCAGGAAGGCTGTCCCATGAGTCCACCACCCTCTCTGTGAAAAAATACTTCCTCACATTGCCCGAGCTGACCTCCTCCCCCCCCCCTTCTATCTTCAAATTGTGTCCCTTTGTCTTTGCACATCTCTTTTTCTGAAAGATGCTACCCTTTGGGACTTGTTGATTCCACTGAGGTACTTAAAAGGTTCTATCATGTCCCCCCCCCCCCTTTCCTCAAGGGTATACATATTAAGCTCCTTTAGTCTCTCCTCCTATGGCTTCTCTTGCAGACCCTGCATCATTTTAATTGCCCTCCTATAGACTGCATCCATCCTATGTCTTTGCGAAAATGGGGTCTCCAGAACTGGACGCAGCACTCCAGATGGGGGTCTCACCAACTGTACAGATGGATTTATCACTAGTGACTTCACTACCAGTGTAGCATTGCTTGTAAAGCGCTGTGGGATACAATGGGTAGGAAAAGCGCTAAATAAATGAGTCATCGTCTCTGGGTTACCAAGGCAACACTGCAGGGCTCTCTCAAGTGACTGGCCTGAGCCGAGCTGCCATCCCGAGTACTGACAGAAATTAGGTATATATTACTGTGGCCCTCCAAATTTGGGTCACATCATGAAACGTGCAGCTTCACGCTCCGCACACTGGAAAACTAATGTCATTATTTTTCGTTTTGACAGAATATGACGAATTTTGGCTGTGAAAGCAGAATTGGAGCTCAACCATTCCGACAACGCGACAGGTCTGCCATTTTGGGCAGCCGTGGGGCACCCTGGGAAAAAGTGTGCGCGTGCGTGTAGCGAGGCGGTCACGGCGCACAGCCTGCTGGGAACGTTTCAAGATGGTGGAAGTGCACGTCTCGGTGTGAGGATGTCGGAGCCACCAGCGGGAGAGCAGTGTTCCATGGAGCCGGGGTTTGATGCTTGTTTTACCTCATCTCTAGGGAGCGGGGGTCGCGGGCTTTTTAAGGAGTTGCTTATGTTGTCAGAAAACCAGGCTCGGTGAATGGCTTGATGTCTGGTCTCGTACCGCTCATTGGATTGGAATTTTTTTTTTTTTACACTGGGGTTTGGATCTGAGGTTCAAGCGGCTGCTTCCTGGTGTCCCTCCCTACTTTGCTGCGTGTTTTTAGCTCTCGGTTCAGCGAAAATGAAATTTTAACGGTAGAAAACTGGGGTGTTCGGGTTTGATTTCTGTGGGGGTAGTCTTCATGACTTTTTTTGTTTTGTAGGCCGGAAGGAGGGAGGCTGGAGGCCGGGATGCGTTCCTTCAGCGGATAGGCCTGTAGTCCGGGATCCGGTCTTTTTTTTTGCAGTGTGTGTATAAATATGTTGCATTATTCATGAAAGACAGTTTCGAAGTAGAAGTTACTTATTTTATGGAGGCTGGATTATTCACTTTTCAAAAAGCAAACAGTTATTTTCAGCAAACGGAAACCTTTTATGTTTAGAATTTTATTATTATTTCGGAGATTATTCATGCAAGTTGGATATGTATTTTTTCTTTAATGCAAAGGTGGCAGGGAGTACCCTTTTTACAGGAATTCTGAATCTTACTTTGATTTCATTGGGTAGCCGGGTGGGACAAATCAGGAAGCCAAGCCACCAGAACCATTGGTTTGGCTAACATGATTTGGAATTTACTGATCAACTGGCTGCCTGCCCACAAAGTGATTTTTGAGCCCTTGAGGATGGCCACTAAAAATATTGATTTGGCTAACAGATTTTGAAAGCTAGTGGCCAAACTGACCACCATCTGTCAAACTGATTTGTCCCACTTTGCTGGGTAGTCTAAATTTGTACTTGGATTTTTTTTTTGTGTACGCAGCCATAACTGGATTTTGTGCATTGTCAATTTGCTGCTGATTTTACAAAGCTCTGATTATTTTTTAAAGCTACAGTTAATCTGTTTTCTCGTCTGGATAAATGGATGGTACATTGTGGATGAGAGCAGAGAGTTAAGGCGACTTGCCCAAAAACACACCAGCTCACGCTGACTGCATGGGAAGGGGGTCAGGGAACAATGGCAAATTACATTAACGTTCTAATGAAATAAGGTCCGCCTTTAATTTATGACTTGGGTGGCATGGTAACAGGAAACAATATGGCTGGGAATACCATCAGTACTGTGTTCCTAAAGGGTAAGCGTGGGAAACTATAAAGTAGACAGGCATAGCGTAGCTCAGTGTCCCTACCCCGGTTGCATACTGGGTAGAGCAACAGACCGTGAAAGAGCTGGGCCATGTCCAGCTGACCTGGGTTCGATTCTCTCACCTCCACCAGCATACTGTGTGACCATCCTCAAATAAGCTCAAACCTTCGCGGTCACCCCCAAAAAGAGCGGCTTCTGGCTGTATGATTTTTCCTTCAAAATGTCGACTGTGGAGATGATTTTAATTCTGAGGGTGGTGTGCGGAGGGCAAAGCCCCCTGCAGAAATTCCCTCTCCAAGGTGTTTTTTTTTTTTGCTGGTGGTGTTTCCGACCTCAACGGTATTCCCATCGGCCATACTGTTTCCTGTCTCCATGACAGCTGAGACATGTAGTATAGTTGCTCCGGGAAATCACACTTAACCTCACTCAGTGAAGCTACTTGGGAGGAGGTAGATGGCACCGTGCCCTACCAGTTAACTTGAGCCTGCCCTGACATTGTTCAGAAAGGGCACTAATTGAGCTCAAAACTTTAAAGCTTGGTACTTGTGCACTGGTTGAATTGAGTGACACTGACTGTAAGCCACATGAAGAGACCTGTTTAGGTTATGATCCCTTTGGGTGACCTTGGGCCATATAATCAGACAGAAATCTGTTACAATGCTTGATGCTGTAAACCAGGGAGCTCCTACCTGGCTGTGGGTAATGCGAGGTGACACGCCCCTGTTTTCTTAGCGAAATTGACTTTGGTGAAAATGTTTACCAATTTATGCCAAAGAAAAGTGATGGATATAGATCTCTGGAGATCGGAGTGGTCCCAGAGGACTGGAGAATGCATATGTAGTCCCACTTCACAAAGTGGTTGCAGGGAAGAGACTGGCAATTCAATTCGGTGGTAGGCAAGTCAATGGAGACACTACTGAAGCAAAGGATAGTGGAATATATGGGATCCAATGGATTCACAGGGGGAGATCATGACAAGTCTGATTTCTTCGACTGGGTGACCAGGGAGCTAGATCAAGGTGGAGTGTGGACGTGGCCTCCTTGGATTCCAGCAAGGCTTTTACCACCATTCCTCTCGCATGGTAAGGTAAACTTTATTTATATGGCACCCAATCCCAGAGGCTGTGTGTACCATACAAGGTCAAAACAGGCAGGGTAGACATCAACATACAAATAAAAGCTGCAGAAGGATGATATAAAAACAGAAATCTAAATTTATACAATAAATGAACAATAATAAATATGAAAAAGAGCTGCAGTTAGTCTGGGGACGCGTCTTTAAAAAGATAAGTTTTTAGACCCCTCTTAAATGCCTTCAACGATGGAGCCTCCCTCAGAGATCTAAGGAGCGAGTTCCAGAGGACCGGGCCAGCCATCTCGAATGAACGGTCACCTCAGGTTTTCAGCCTAGCCCTCGGAACGGCTAGGAGGCCCCCGGAGTAGCAGACCGGAATGGCTGTTGTAAGGAGGTCAGTCAGGTAGCTAGGGCCTGAGCCTTATAGGCAAGCAAGCCCACCTTGAAGATGATCCTCCACCTCTCATGCAGCCAGTGCAGATCTCGCAGGACCGGGGTCACGTACCAAGACCTAGATAGGCCCGTCAGTAACCTGGCCACTGCGTTCTGCACTACCTGCAGTCGGTGGAGGTTCCCTTCACTGACCCTGAAGAAAAGAGTGTTACAGAAATCCATCCTGAATGTGATAAAGGCGTGTGCCAGTGAGGGCAGGTCCTTTGGCGGAACTAGGGATTTAATCCGGGTGACGTTCCTTAAGTGGTAAAAAAAACACTTTGGACGACAAATGACACCTGAGCATCAAGTGTCGTCCTGTTATCAAGGATGGCACCCAGATTTCTCATCCTAGAGGATGCTGTCAATGGAGTAGATCCCAGGGCAAGCCATGTTGCCACCCTGGAGGCATTCCCATCATGCCCACGACCAGGCTCGATCACCAGCACTTCCGTCTTGCCAGGGTTCAGCCTCAGCCAGTTAGAGAACATCGGGTCCTGGATCTCGGCCAGGCAGTTATTTAGCACTTCAGCATAAGAGACAGTAAACAAGCTATGTAGCTTGGGGGTGGGCAAAACGGTGATCACCTACTTGGTTAGGGGATAGGAGACAGAGGGTGATGGTAAACGGAGCATGCTTCGAGGAAGGTAGTGGCCAGCAAGGTACCTCAGGGCTCTGTGCGGGGACAGGTTATCTTAAATGTATCTATTAGTGACATAGCTGAGGGTCTGGAAGGGAAGGTCTGCCTCTTTGCAGATGACACCAAGGTCTGCATCAGGGTGGACACTCAGTGGGGGTGGGGGGTGTTGAAAGGATGGGAAGGGATCTGAAAAAACTGGAGGAGTGGTCAAGGGTATGGCAGCTGGGATTTAGTGCAAAAAAGTGCAGAATAATGCTCTTAGGCCATGGAATCCTGGGGTGGAGTACAAAATGATGGGGGAGTGGTACTCGCAACAGCCAGGCAAGAAAGAGACCTGGGGTAATCAAATCAGATGACCTAAAGGTGGCCAGGCAATGTGACAAGGCAGTCGACAGAGTTAGTGGGGTGCTGGGGTGCATAGGAAAGGGTATCAGCAGAAAAATGGAGGTGGTGCTGCCCCTATGTAGATCACTAATAAGACCCTACCTTGTGTACTGTATCCAGTTCTGGAAACTGCATGTCAGGAAGTACATAGAGTTGAGGTGATCCAGAGAAGGGCTACTAAAATGGTGCAGGGTCTGCATCAGAAGACCCACAAAGAGAGGCTAAAGAAGGTAAGTATATACACCCAGGAGGACAGGAAGGAGAGAGAAGATATGGAGACCTTTAAATACCTCACAGGAGTTAATAAGGTACAGGAGTGGAGTATTTTTCAGGAAAAAAAGATGCTCTAGAACAAGGGGACATGCTGTGAAGCGGGGGGGTGGGCAGGAGAGATGTGAGGAAATACTGCTTCAAAGAAAGAGTGGTGGATTCATGGAACAGTCTTCCAGCTGAGGTAGTGAAGGGTGAAAACAGTGGCGAGGTTCAAAAATGCATGGGATGGGCACAAGGGGAATCATAGGGGTAAGTAATGGCGGGGGAAGAGACAGCAACATCGATCAAGTGGGTCTACGTCGAAAATGAAGGTTTAAAAAAAAAAAAAAAAAAAAGGCAGACTGGGTGGATGAAGCGGCCCTCATCTGCTGTCAGATTCTATGTTTCAAGGAGCTTGCCTTGGAGTGCTTATAAATGTTTGCTTGACGCTACTGTCATTGTAAACTGAAGCACTAATTTGTGTTTGAAGAAGTTGTCGATGTTTGTCACTTTTTTCTTTGTATTTACCACATCAGTATTTTTCAGGCACTATGTGACCAACCGCTTAGTAACCAGTTAGAGCTCAGGAATAACAATATTTTGGCTTCACATTTGGCCATGTCTGAAACTTAAAAAGATGATATCGAATTGGAGGCACCCCCCCCCCCCAACTGTGGTGGCAGTTGTACAGTATACTGCTGCAGGGGTCAAAATTGGTGCCGGACGACTAGCCAAATGCTGGTAGATTTTGTGTCGGGCTACTAAGATTTTCCTTTAACTAGCCCTGCAGGCTTGTACTGGAGAATGTAACATTTCATTAAGCACATCAGCTGGGCTACTGGAAAAAGACTGGGGGGGCTAGTGGATTTTCCCTGTCACTAGCCCTCCTGGCTAGTGGCTGCAAAACTTAATATCGACCCCTGCTGCTGTCACTTGTGCAAAGTGAGGATTATCCCTAAATCTTGAGATGTTTTGACTCAGAAACTCTGGGTGCTAGACTTCTGCCTATTGCCGCCATTCCATTTTTACCTGACACTCGAGTTTGCTGCCCTTTTCTGGGTACCTTGCATTCTCAGACACGCCTAGTTGCTGCAGCTTAGTATCACCATATATTTATCTGACATTTTTGTGGCTTATGTTGGAGGCCCAGCTGTTTCAATAGCTATTACAGGGTCACGTCAGAAAGCACCTTCTGTACTTCACAGTTCAGTGGTTTATGAAGGGGTTGTGGCCAAATTTTTTTTTTTTTTAGATTTTTCTGTGTTTGATGTTGTATAAGGTGTGCGTGTGAGTCATACAGTAAGTGGTTGGTTGCAAATCAGATTTGCTTTTTATTTAAAATGTGTTTACTGGTAAAGCCCACTGAGCTGCAGCTTGTTTCAGGTGTGATCCGGGAGGGGAACAAGGTGAAGTGCGGAGAACATAAAACGATCAGCGCCGACAGTACCCACTGCACGCTTACTATGCCAGTATCCTGTGTTCTGGAACAGTCTCTGGTTGCTTATGGGTCGGCTGGGGGAGAGAGGACTGGGGCAGCTCTTCTCCCCCCTTGGGGTGGGGGAAGGGTCAGGTGTCTTTGCTGGTCATTGGCCACCTAGAGGAATTTGGGTGGCGGTGCAGTGAGATTGTAAGGGTTTGTGTGGGCAAAATGGAAAAAAGTTGCAGTTTATGTAGAATTTCCGCAGTTGTATGAATTTTACGACCTAAATTGCCGTACTACATACTGTGGCGCGAATTTTACTGTGCATGCATAGGCACACAGCATTTGATGGCAGAAAAGGACTGCTTAGCCCACCTGGTCTGCACAGATGTTCCTACCTGTTCCATCCCTGCAGATTGTCAAGGACTGCTTAGCCCTAGTCTGCACAGATGTTCCCTATTAGTTTCGTCCTTGCAGACCCCGTCTGGTGTCTGTCATCCCTCCCACCTCCCTGCGTCCTCTCTAAGCCCACCACCACTTCTGCTGGCAATCATTTCGAGGTATCCAGTACCTCTTCAGTGAAGAAATGTTTCCTCACATCACTGTTGCATGTTCCCTGGTCCTGATGCTTTTCTGGTTCGCTGTTGACATGGAATTTGACATGCGTTAAGGATTGCTTGACCCATCCAGTCTACCCATTTTTCCCTAGCCGCAGTATCCCCGCAGACCCTGCTTCCCTCCTTCCCTCCTTCCCACTCTCCTTTTCACTGAGATTCCATTATGCTTTTCCCGTGCATTCCTGACCCTCCACACACTGTTTTCATGCCCACCACCTCCACTGAAAGGATGTGCCAGGAAACCACCACTCTTTCTGTGAAGAAGCACTTCCTCACATCTCTCCTCAGTCTACCCCCTCCAGCTTCATAGCATGTCCCCTTCTTCTTGACCATCCTTGTTTATGAAAATGACTTCTCTCCTGTGCCTTATTTGCCCTCATGAGGTATTTAAAGGCCTCTGTCATATTCCCCCTTTTTTTCCCCAGTGTGTACGTATAGAGGTCCATTAGTCATTTCTCGTTGGGCTTTTGATGCAGACCTTGTATTTATCCTCCACTGTGTTCATCCTCTTTGAGGTTCTTGTAGGTCTATATCATATCCCCTCACTCTCCTTTCCTTCCAGTATGTATGCATGCTGAGATCCCACTGTCTGTCCTTGTAGGGTTTCTTGTGCAAACCATATGCTATTTTAGTTGTTATCCTCTTGATCGGCTCTGCTGTGTCTGTGCATTTTCTGAGGTGTGGTCTCCCTAATTAAACACAGAACTGTAGGTGTGGCTGCACCAGCAAGCGATATAGTGGCACCACCACTTCCCTCCTTCTGCTGGAGATGTCACTCCCTGTACAGCCCAGTATTCCACTAGCCCTACCCACTGCCTTGTCACACTGCTGTGACACATTGAGATCCTTAGATGTGATAACATACTAACATGCCAGCAGAATAGGCCTAACGGTCTTTCATGTCTGCTCGTTTGGTCAGCTCGCACCCTGGGAGCTGACCTTGCTGCCCCCCCTTGCCTTCTCTGGCTTCTCCCTTCCCAGTTCCGGATATTCTCGCTGCACTGGATTTTGCTTCCAGAACCCTTCCCCTGTACCTGTCCCACCCCCTCTTGAACCCCTCCACCAGCCCCTGGGCAGTGCATTCCATGGCTCCACCACCCTCTCAGTGAAGTAGCACCTCCTCCTTTCTCCCCTGAATCTTAACCCCTCCAGCTTCCACCCATGCCCTCTAGTTGCCCCCTCCTCCTTCCTTCGAAGCACCCTGACTGCTCCTCTCCTATTTACCCCTTCATGTACCTGAAGATCTCTATCATGTTCCCCCGGTTCCTTCTCTCTTCCAATATGTACATATTTAGCTCTTCGAGCCTCTCCCAATAGGTCCTATCCCCCAAGCCCCAAATCATTTTGGTTGCACTCCTCTGGACCCTCTTCAGGAGTTCAATGTCCCTCTTTAAATGTGGTCTCACAAACTGCACACAGTACTCAAGGTGCAGTCTCACCAAGCAGTTACACAGTGGGAGTATCACTTCCCTCCTTCTGGAGGTGAGCCCCCTAGCGAAGCATCCTGTTGGCTTTTGCTGCTGCCCTCCTACAAGTCTCCAAGTTGTTCATCTTGACATCCACCACCACCCTAGGTCTCTGTCTGCCATAGAGGCCTGTAGCATTCCCCCATTCCCCACCTCCGCCCCGGGTGTACACTTGGCCCGGGTTTCTGGCTCCCAGTTGCAGTACCTTGCATTTTCCTGCATTGAACCTCAGCTTCCGCTTTCTAGGCCACCTTTCCAGAGCCTACAGGTCCCCCTGTAGGGCCACCCTCTCCTCCTCCCCATCCACCACTGCCCCAGTTTTGAGTCATCCACAGGGACTCCTCTCACTCCTGATACCCTTTCTTATGTCCGAGACGTAGGCGTTGAACAGGAGGGGCCCAAGGACCGATCCCTGAGGGACTCCATTAATGACCCTCCTTGAGGATGAGACTATCCCGCCAACCACGACCCTCTGGGTTCTGGAGCCAAATGCCTATCCATCTGATTCCCAACCCCCATTTCTCCCAGATTATCCAACAGGCCCCCGTGAGGAACAGAGTCAAATGCCTTGCTGAAGTCAAGAAAGAGGATGTCCACTGGTCTACCCAGGTCCAAGGCACTCGTCACCCAGTCGTAGAACTCCACAAGGTTTGTCTGACACGATTTTCCCCGAGACGAATCCATGCTGTCTATCGTCCAGGCACCCCAGCGTTTTCAGGTCCCCCCCCAGTCTCTCCTTGACAATGCCTTCCATCACCTTGCCCACCACCGATGTCAGGCTGGCGGACCTGTAGTTCCCTGCCACCTCCCTTGACCCCCCTTGTGGATAGGCACTATATGTGCCACCTTCTAGTCCTGGGGCACCCACCCTGTCCTCAGAGAGATGCTGAAGAGCTCCGCCAGGGGTTTCGCCAGGACATCCGCCAGTTCCTTCAGCACTCTGGGATGTAATTTATCCGTCCCTGGTGCTTTCTCCATCTTAAGGGACCTGAGGGCTTCCCTCGCTCTCTCTGCCGTGATTTCCACCTCTGCTACCTCATCCCCCTGCTTTGCCCCCCCACCTCCCAGTGATGCCCCTCCCCAGACCCACCGATCGGTAAGGCCCCCTCAGTTTCACCGTTTCCTCCCATGTATGATGCAGCCCCCCATTTTCCTTGGTGAAAACTGAGGTGAAGTACTCATTTAGTACCTCAGCCTTCTTCTCCGGGTCTTGTGCCCATCCCTCCCCTGTTTTAATCCTGCTAATCTGCCCCTTCACCCTTCATTTTTCCCCAATGTATCTAAAGAACTCCTTGTTCTCTCTCCTAATTTCCCTGGCCGGGTTCTGCTCCTTCCTTGCCTTAGTTGCCCTCACAACCTTAGTGGCACTTCTGGCCATCGGCTCGTACTTCCCTCGGTCCCTTTCACTCCTTGAGCACTTGAATTGCCTATAGGCTGCCTTCTTTCCCCTCACCACCTCCTGAGCCTGCCTGGTCCACCAGCAGGGTTTTCGGGCCCTACCGCATTTTTGTCTTACTCTTGCACAGGTGCTGGTAGCATCCTGCACCCCCCCTCCTGATTTCCACCTACTGTCAGCGTCCACGTCTGGCCCAATCCCATCCAAGTGCTCCTTAAGGATCCTTTCCATTTCCTTGAAATCACCCCCCTGAAGTCAGTTACCTCTCTCTTTGTGCAACCTTCCTCCCCTCCTAGGTTCAGGCAGAACCAGACCGTGGAATGGTTGCTCCCCGCCAACGGGTCCCTTGCCTCCATGCCCCCAATCTGGTCACTGTTTGTCACGACCATATCCAGTATCCGCTGCTCCCTGGTCGGTTCCCCTACCTGCTGAGTTAGGAACGCATCCTGAAAGACATCCAACAACCTCTGTTCCTTGGCCACTGAGGATGTAATAGTTTCCCAGTCTGTTCCTGTCATGTGTAAGTCCCCCAACACCACCACCCTTCCCCTTCCCAATCTGCAGCGTCTCCCAACATCTGCCACCAGACTCTCCTCCAGCTCCTCCGCCAGCGCAGGGGGTCTATACACCACTCCTATTTTTACTCTCTTGCCCCCCTTGTTATCAAGGTGACCCAAATCAACTCCACAGTTCCCTCTGCCTCCTTCACTCCTCTTATGGCAATGCAGTTTTTGACTTATTATTGCTACCCCTCCTCCCCTTCCCCCCCCCGTTCTTCCTGAACATGGTGTAACCCTCCAGGTTCGGGTCCCGGTCGTGCCCTGCAGTGGCCCAGGTCTCGTTGACCGCTGCCACATCCACCTCTCCCTCAGTTAGCTCCTGGCATTTAGCAGGACTACTTTCCACCCTTTCCCTATACTTCCATTTCCCCTGCTCGTGTTCCTGTGGGGATTCTGTCTTCCCCTGGTCCACACCTTACCAGTCGGCCTTTTCCTGCATTCCTCCAGCTCCTCAGGGGGGTGGAGACAGAGTCCCTCCTTTATCGGACTCCCCTCGACAGCTTTTTCTCCCATCCCTCCCCCCTTCACAAGTTTAAACCCCACCTTTCACCAATGAACTCCTGTTTTCGACTTACGGATTTCCTTCCCCTCCGAATTGAGATGGAGACTATCTCTAGTATACAGCCTCTTATCCTCCCAGGTGTCCCCCATCAACCCATACCCTCTGGCCCCACACCACTCCCTGAGCCACTGGTTTATCACCCTGATCTTCCTCTTGTGTTCGCCTCTAGCCCTTGGCACCGGTTGGATTTCCGAGAAGGAAATTGTGCATTCTGTATCATGACAGACCCTGGCAAGCTCCCTGAACCTTGCCTGTATCTCTAGCTCACTATTTCCCTCAATGTCATTGGTACCCAGGTGGACCAGTATGTCTGGGGAACCTCCACAATCCTTTGCCACCTGATATACCTCATGCTTGGCACTGTGCACCGTTAGTCCAGGGAAGCGTTTTGTTCTAATCGGGCAGGCTTCTCCCTCCCTATCCCATTTGATCCCCCTGATCATGGAATCACCCAACAGGAGCACTCTGGCCACCCCTTTTCCTCCATCCCCCCCCCGGCCCTCATCCTTTCTACCGGCCCCTCCCCCCACCCGGCTCCTTGCTCCTCCCTATCTGGGTGCCACCTGCCATCCCCATCTTATTTACCCTGGCCACCCCCTCCCCTCCGATCCTATGCCTCTCATTCTCCTGAGTATCCTTCTGTACCTCCGCCCAGCCCCCACCGTTACGCTCATGATGGGCCTCCAGTCTGCTGAACTAGCCTGGCTCGTCTTCCCATCTCAGTTCAGCCCCGCCTTGCTTGTCGTGCTCCCTTTGCCTAAACCCTCATGTCAGCAGTTCTGCTCTTTTACATTTCCAGTGATTTTTAAAAGTAAATTACGGTTATTTTTCGCCTGTAATTGGGTACATTTTTACACAATTGCATTCTTCTGGATATTGTCTTTCAGAGAAAAATAACTAAATCGACTGGTTGAGAATCACAGAAACAGATAGTTATGGTAAAAAAAGAATGGTTCGTCCAGTTTTCCCTGTCAAGTCCCAGGACCTGTTGTCCATACAGAGTACTAGCCCTCCTTATCCACCCCTGTGTTTCCTACCGCTACCGACCTGAGTAACCACTGTGCCCTTCACTCTGTTCCAGCCTTGCTTGAAACCATTTATGGTTTTGGCACCCACCACTTTGGCAGGCAGTCTTTTCAATGGCTCCACTACCCATTATATAAAAAAACTTTCTCGCACCCTCTACAACCTCCCTCCCATCAGTTTCCACTCGTGTCGCTGTGTCCCTGAACTGTTCGTCAGGCTAAGTCGTACCTCCAGGTTTGGGTTCCCCTCAAAGCAGTTCAATAAAAATGTAACCAGAGTTGTTTAGCCCTCCTTTCTGGGGCAACAAAAAATAAACTTTTATTGGTGATCTCTGCTAATCAAGTATCTGAAGTGAAATCATGCCTTGGTTTGTGCCGCAGCACATGGTAGGGTGTGCAGTTGGTTATACTGGGTGAGTTGTAGAACCAGACATTGCAGAGGTCCTTCAACTACCTGGAAAGTGTGGTTATTTACAGCATCACTGCACATCCAGTGTGTAAGTTGCACTAATAATGCACACAAAAACTGCGCGTGTTCTATATGCTCGAAGATATAGTTAACTGAAGTCTAAGTTAACCCCCAAAAAAAGGACCGGGTTCGGTGGTGCAGACTGAGGCGCTGAGTGTCTTACCTCATCCCAAGGCGGCCCTGGATTCAGGAATGGACTTGCGTTGGCAGGGTGCGGGAGGATTTAGCATCCGCAGAACTGCCCTCGGGGGGGGGGGTGTCCCACGTCTTGAAACTTGACTGCCATCTGGAGGAATCCAAATGGTAGCATGTGTGAGGCCCAGTAAGTGGGAGGGGTGTGTATTCGGGGAGGTGGAGCTTGCACACCATGCTTAATTCATGTCTGCGCAGCCCAGGGGTTAAAAAACGAGGAAAAACAGAGGATGAACTTCATGAAACTCTGCCCATTCGCACCAACAGCCCACTCAATATCTCTGGCTCCAGGGACATGTGGATGTGTGTTACAGGTGGGGGATGACGGCCCTCCTTTCCAGGCCCTGCTGCAGGGGATATAAGTCCCCCCAAGAGTGAAGGGGAGAAGGGAGGGCTGCGGACGACGGAACAGGGCTAAGCCAGCTGCCCATACCTGGAGGATGAAAACCTATATATATATATATATATAAAAATTGTGGTGTTAGGACTAGATTAAAAAAAAAAATTGTTTTAACAGAAATTCTCTTGCGTGAATGCTATAGGAATTAGTAGACCACACACACACACACTAGTTGGTGTTGATTCAGCAGAATGTGGTTGCCAAAATCACTGTTTTTGTAAGGATACCAGTACCTTGGTCTAGATTACAAAGGGGGTGGGGCACAAGTGGGCTATCCTTTCTTTCAGTCTTTGGACAGAAAAGAGTTTTTCTAGTTCCTGTTTAATTCTGAAATTTTATTTCTGCCTGATACAAATAGCTGTGATGGGTAGAACTGTATCTGAGTGCAGTTCATCAGTATTGTGACCACACCGATTGTGACATCACAAGTGACAACTCTGGAAGAAGGGGAGTAGCTCTTGTTCGACTATGATGCCAGAATCGGTCAGGTTGCAGTGCTATTTCTGTCAGGTACCAAATCTGCTAAATAGAAAACTGAAAAAGGAAAACATTTGATTGAAATAACACTTGGCTATTATCAAAGAATCGGTGTATTTTCAGGATGTGACCTAGCTTTTAATCTGTTAGTTCAAGGGAGAATCTTTCATGTCCCTGTTTTTGAAGACTCTCTTTCTCAGGTTTCATGGCCGGATTTGATAAATGGTCTAGTAATTTGAGTTAAATTCAATCATCCACACTAGGTTATTTACTCTTCCTGTATAGAATCTGGGTTTTTAAAAATGAAAACTGGTCTGGATTACTTAAAAGGTAGATATAATTAGTAGAAGTGGCAGTGTTTCTCTAAACGTTGCAGTTGATAACTCCTGAATACCGCTGCGGTTGATGAGATATCTTTTGGAGGGGGCAACTAGAGGGCATGGGTGGAAGCTGGAGGGGGAAGATTCAGGGGAGAAAGGAGGAGGTGCTACTTCACTGAGAGGGTGGTGGAGCCATGAATGCGCTGCCCAGGGGGCTGGTGGAGGCAGAGACGGTGGAGGGGTTCAAGAGGGGGTGGGACAGGTACAGGGGAAGGGTTCTGGAAGCAAAATCCAGTGCAGCGAGAATATCCGGAACTGGGAAGGGAGAAACCAGAGAAGGCGAGAGGGGCAGCAGGGTCAGCTCCCAGGGTAGGGACTGACCAAACGAGCAGACGTGAATGATCGTTAGGCCTATTCTGTTGGCATTTTAGTATGTTGGTATGTTCTCTAAATCAAGAACCATGTCTGCCAAATTGGAACCCTGCTCTTCCAAGCTCTTACTGTACATTTGACGTATTTTTTTTGTGGAGGAGAGGGGTGGCACGCATGTAGCTTGAATGCCTGACATTTGCATTTTTTTCTTTCAGCTGGGTTTCATTTGTGTTTTATATAAAAAAAAAAAAAAAGCTGAAACAGCCAGCAAGGACTCGTGGTGTGGACTGAGTAGGAGGGCAGCTAGCAGTGTGAGTCATACCTTTTAAGGAGGAGGGATGGGAGTTTTAGTTATTAACCCTGGATTGCTCAGCTGGCATTCAGCATCTTACTTTTCATTGGATCCTGCCGCTATTCATCTTTTGAGTGGATTGCTGCACTGAAAGGTGAAGTGATTTATTTGCTCAAGGTAACACAAGTCTGCCTTCATTGGGATTTGAAGCAGTATCTCGTCTTTCACTAAACCCGTACTCTGACCACTAATTCACATTGTGAAGCTAGTCCCAAGATCGGATACCAGGCCCCTTAAAACAGCAGTATTTGTTAGTGGCAAAAAATGTCATCATGTGGTTTTCCACTAATAATGTATTTCTGACAGAAACCTTCATTATCCATTTTTCATTTTATTCCTGAGCTGAGATAGAAGTTCCTGCTTTTCTGGCTATGCCCACTATGTATAAATGAAATATTTTGGTGTGGTGCTGTGCTGGGTACCATCAGAAAATTGCTAGTGACAGCCATTTTGAATGACTTGAGTCTGTTAAGAAATCAGTAATGAAAGCTGCAGTATTTTAAAGACATCTTGGAGAATTAAACTGCCAAATCTAATTACGTTGGAAATTGGTTGCAAAAAATGTTAATTCGCCAGTTAGGGTTTCCAACCCTCACTCCCCAAGCAGTAAAAGGGGTAAAAAACCGGGAGCTTGGGTCTCTGGAATCTTGGCAAATCAGTGGTGCTTTCCTTGGGGTTGTCAACTCTAATGTTCACCCCTCCCCCGCCCGTAGCCTCCTATCTGAAGCACAAGATACAGCTCCAAGCCAGTGAGTGTATCATAGTGAAACACTCTTCAAAGTTAGAGAAGTACGTCTCGTCATAGGTTGCCAACACAGTCTGTTGTACTCTTCATCACACAGGACCCTGCGTGCAGAAAGGAGATGACATCTGACGTTGTTTGCACAGGGAATGATGTGGCCATTAAGTAAGACCTCACCACTGATTCGTCAAAACTCCAGAGACACAGAATCCCCCTTTTTTTTTTTTTCCTGCTTTTGCTGCCTGGGGAGGGGGGGGTGGGTTTGGGTGTGGGGAGTTAGGGTTTGAAACCCTAATGCCATATTTCCTTACTTCTGTGGCATTACGTTCATCCCAACTGGTGCATTAACAAAGGTTTTTGCAAATAATTTTCTTTTTGTGATAGTGAAATTGTATCCTCATTTGTACGAACAGATTCGGATACACACTGCCCTGTGGGCCCTGCGTCGAGGGAAGACTCCATGCACCTACAGAAGTGCAGCGAAGGATGTCAGTTCATGGGGCTGTCTGGTGGGTTGTGGAAGCGCAGGGGCCTCTGGTCCCTGTGCTTCCATGTGGCTGCAGATACAGACACACAGGGCAAAGAATCCATCTGTCAGCCAGTGCACAAGGCCCCTTGCCCCCCCCCCCCATGGGTGCAGAAGTGCAGGGCCCAATGCCAAGAGGGCATTTGTCTTCAATGTATGGTACCTGGACCCAAGCTGACAACCCTGCAGCATTCATTCCTGGGGTGGGGGGGGTCTCATAACACCATCTCTCTACCCTCACGCCATCCAGCTGAGTTACTGAGCTCGCCCCTGAACTCTGCTCACCAGCACAGGATCACAGAGCATATCTGCTGGGGTCAAGATTGGCACTATACACGTGTCAAGTTATTGGTCCCAAATTTTCAAGATGATAGTTTTGTGACTTCCCTTATAAATATGGCATGTAGCATTTGTAGTATATTGGCCGAAATGTCATTTTGCACCAGAAGTGCCAAAACATATCTTAGCCAGGTGTCATTTCTTAAAATCCAGGACATCACATTTGAGGTGGTGTGTAAAAATGGCTAGGCTGAAAATTTGGGGTCAGACTATTGAAAATCACCAAAGTTATGAGGGAGTGTAGAAAAATTTCAACATACACTCACAACTTTGTCATTTTTACATGTTTTGACCACAAATTTTCAGCATAGCCTTCTTATGAGCCCACCTCATGAACAAGGGCGGTGAAACTTTTCGAATACCACCTGAACGTGATGTTGCAGATTTCCATAATTCCACCACCATTGATCATGAGTTGGGATCCCAGAAAGGCCATGTTGAAAATTTGGGGTCAGCATATGTAAAAATGACAAAATTATGAATCTGCTCAAAACCCCGTGAAATATATTAAACTACACTTACCTGATATATTTTCTCATTTTACAGTTGCCAGTTCTGGCAACAAGACATGTCTGAGATCTGAGAGGGGATCTGTGCTATGGGACATGTTCAGATGAGTGAGGAGGGGGGCGGTGGGTGCTGAGTGGGAGGTTGGAGTGGGTTGGGGGGTCAGATCGGTGAGGGACTGCTTCCCTTTTTTTTTTTTTACAGGGTTAACAAAATGATTTTTTTTTTTTTGTTAATTTCAGGGAATACTCAGACACTGGGGATTGGGCACCCCCTTGTCAGGCTACTGTTCAGCAGCACTGGGGCTGGGCACCCTGGTGCCGCCACTCCCTTAATAGGGAGGGGGATCAAGAGGAAAAGCTGTATGGGGGTGGGCTCCCCAGTTCGCTTATATACTGTGTTTAATATATTGGGAAGTGTGGGTGACCTGGAGGGGAGGGGGAGAAAGTGGTACTAGGCATGGGCACCCCGCTCCGCTTAAAGAATTAGATGGATAGATGGACAGGCATACATTGACAGACGGAACAGGGGATGACTTGCTCATGGCTTGAACTGAAGCTAGCAGCATGACTCCAGCTGTGGCTTCAGCATACAAGAAAGTCCCGCTAGTCTCATACAGAGAACACAGGTGAATGGCTCCTCTTGCTAAGCTCGGCACCCTGGATTTTGGGGTATTCGGGGGAATTTCTGGCAATGACAGATATATACAAGTATAAATACATACATATACGTTTGTATGCATGTGTGTGTGTGTGTGTGTGTGTGTGTGTGTGTATGTATATGTATACGTGTGTGTGTATATATGTATGTATATATAGATGTGTGTGTGTGTGTGTGTGTGTGTAAATATATATACATATATACATATATACATATATACATATATACATATATACATATATACATATATATATATATATATATATATATATATATATACGCTCTATTTATATGATATATACACACACATATACTTATACTTGTATGTATTTTTTTGACTGTTCACATCTCTTGGTTATCCCAAAAAAATCTCAACTCTGGAACCGTGATTTTGTTTGACAAAACCTTTGACAGGCACTCCCTTGGCATAGGCCCCTTTAGCCCTGAAAATGTAATGAAAAAACACCACACCATGTAGACTATAGGCGAGAACAAAAAATATGCAGTGTTTAAGTATGGGGAAACCAAATGTGCGTCCTGCCCCCGCACGCATTTGTTTTGACACTCTGTGTCTTGAAAACTGAACGAGATGCCATCATAAACTTTTTCATGTCTTGAGACTGACAGCCTGACCACGCGTATGCCAGGTTTTGGGCTGTTGTGTTAAATGGCGCTAAAGTTAGGTGCTAAAATTGTGGTTTACCATTAAACAGTCTGCTTCACCCTAGCTATAGGGGCCCTGCTGCTGCACCGCCAGAATTTAATGCTAAGAAAAACTGCATGGTGACATTATGCTGAAAAATACTGCTGCTAGTACAGTTTTCACAACTGAAACTTTGGGGAGATTAAGGTGATCTCTAGTGTTTGTTACTCAAAACAAAACAAAAAAAATATTCTTAGTAATGAAACCGTGATGAAGAGGATGCCTGAAATGTCCAGGGTCTGGTAAAGCTGCAGCAGGAGTTTCAGTGCAGGACATTAAAATTAAACAGCTGGGACTCTCATACGCTTTGCCAAGAGAGGCTCGGGAAATGGCAAAGGAGTTCTCTGAATTTTTTTTTTTTGTATGAATTTAGTTCTGAGGATGAGTGTAGATTGAAGCCTGCTGTTTCCCCAGATCCAGTGGGGGAAGGTGGCGAACTTCCTCCATAATGGCAGTGTGGCTCACTAGCAAGGCTCTTCGAAGGCCTTTCTCACCTCAGCAACACTTAGGAGGGCTTTTGGTCACTGCCCAGGTGGTGTTTTTTGGAGGGCATCTGATCATTGCCTGGGTGCTGCTTTTTGGAGGGCGTCTGGTCATCACCTCGGTGCTGCTTTTTTTTTTTTTGAGGGCTTCCAGTCTGGCTTGGCCAGCACTTTGGAACACCTCTGGATTCCCTGAGGTTGCACCCTGGGGCTGAGGGGGGCACTCATGCCATTTGGGGTGGTGAGAGGGGCCCCTCTGGGTGCACCTCAGGGGGGGTGAGAGGACCCTCTGGTCATGACTCGTGGGGGGGGGTTGAAAGAGGCCCTTCTGGTCATGCTTGGGGGAGGGTTAGGGGGCCCCTCTGGTTGCACCGCTGGGGTGTGAGGGGGGCCCTCCTGTTGCACCCCAGGTGGGCCTTCAGTGTTCTTTAGAGCTCTGTGGCTTGAAGGGACGTAAACTACTTCATACAAGCAGTCCCAAAATGGTACTGACCACCAGTTTGAAAATGAGAATACTGTTTTTAAAAATTCATCTCGCGCCCCAAAAACAAATTGAGGTCAGATCCATGTGGGTTTTAACATACTAAAAGCCAGCAGAATAGGCCAGATGGTCTGTCTTGTCTGCTCGAAAGCCAGCAACCTAGTGGTTGCTCGCCTTACCACCCCCTAGCCCCCAAGAGGGTCTTCTTTAGTTTGTTTCCCCTTGTACCTGTCCCACTCCTTCTTGAAACTTTCCACTCTGCCTTCCTCCACCAGTCTCCCTGGAAGCGCACTCCACGGCTCCACCACCGTCTCAGTGAAAAAATGCTTCCTACGTCCCCCCCCTTCCAACTTCCATTCATGGCCTCTGGTCACTCCCCCCTTCAGCCTAAACAACTTCCTGGTTCCACTCCAAATTATTCCCTTTACATACTTGAAAACCTGTATCATGTCCCTCCTCTCCTCCAGTGAGTAAAGCCAAGCTCATCCAGTCTCTCCTCATAAGGCCTCCCCTCCATGCCCTGAATCATCCTGGTCACTCTTCTCTGGACTCTTTCCAGCAGCACTATGTCCTTCTTCAGATGAGGTCTCCAGAACAGCACACAGTACTCTCAGCTGCGGCCTGACTAAGGCATTATATAGAGGAAGGATCACCTCCCTGCTTCTGGATGTAATTCCCCTTGCTATGCAACCCAATATCCTGTTTGCCTTGGCTCTAATTCTTCTTCAGTTTTCAGAGTTTGACATCCACCACCACCACCTTTAAATCCCTTTCACCCAATGTGGCATGCAATGCCCCCCCCCAGGGTATATATATGCCCCGGTTTTAACCCCCACATGAAGAACTTTACATTTCCTGGCATTAAACTTCAGTCCCCACCTCCTTGAGCACCCCTCCAGGGTATCCAGATCTCCCTGGACTGTCTCCTTGCTTCCTCACTATCCACCAGTGCTCCCAATTTTGAATCATCTGCAAAAAGACTCTACCTATTTCTAACTCCCCTCCTTATATCCGAGACGTAGGCATTGGACAAGAGTGGCCCCAATACTGAACCCTGAGGGACTCCACTGATTACCTTCCTGGGAGAGGATATTATCCCACCCACCATTACCATCTGTAAATGCCCCGAAAGCCAATTTTCAACCCAATTTAGCTCCTGTTCTCCCACCCCATTCCTCCCATTTTTGCTATCAGTCTCCTATGGGGTGCTGAATCAAACGCTTTGCTAAAATCCAGGTGTAGGATATCCACCGGCCTACGTCTATCCAGGGCCTCCGTCACCCAATCATAAAACTCTACGAGGTTGGTCTGACACGATCTCCCTGGAACAAAGCCATGCTGCTTCTTATCCTGGTGCTCTAACCTTTCCAATTGCCTCCCAAGCCTCTCCTTGATAAAACTCACCATTACTTTGCCCACTACTGACGTTAGACTGACCGGCCTATAATTCCCCATCTCCTCCCTAGACTCCCCTTTATGCATAGGTACCACGTAAGCCACCTTCCAGTCCTGTGGCACCCAGCCCGTCCGCAGGGAGATGTTAGAGTGCAGCCAATGGGGCTGCCAGCACATCCACCAATTCCTTCATAACCCTCGGATGTATTCCATCCGGTCCCGGTGCCTTATCAGTTTTCAGATTCCGAAGGGCCTCCCTCAACCTATCCACTGTGATTCTCCCCGACACACACACACACACACACACACACACACACACACACACACAAACTAACCTCTCTCCTGTAACCTTTCTGCCCTTTTTTTTAAGTCTGGTTTAGCCTGTTCCCCAATCTCTTGCCATCCTATGGACTCAGACTGAGACAGACCTATCGCTTTTACTGGCTCCTCATCTCTCCCATCAAGCTGTAGGGATTCCTTATCACCCTCTGCAAATATTGAGGCAAAGTACTCATTTAGCACCTCTGCCTGTTCCCCTGCTTCCTGAGCCCATCTCCCCACAACCTTAATCCTATTGATCTGTGTCCTCTCTTTTCTCTTCTTTTATGTATCTATAGAATCCCTTTCTCCCCCACCCCTCAGTATATCCCTAGCCAGATTTTTCTCCATCTCTGCCTTAGCACCCCTCACTACTCTGGTGACCTTCCTGGCCAGTAGTACATATTCCCCTCGCTCCTTATCCCCGGCCCCCAGAACGTTTAAAATGTACATAGGCAGTCTTTTTATCCCTCACCGCGTCTTGCACCTCCCTGGTCCACTGACATGGCTTGCTGGTTCTACCATGCTTACACCTTATTTTAGTACAGGAATTAGTAGCCTCTTGTACCCCTTCTTTAATGGTCTCCCACAATCTTCCAGCTTCCATATCTGGTCTAACCATTTCCAACCTCTCCCTTAGAATCCTACCCATACCCACGAAGTCTGCTCCCCTGAAATCAACCACTCACCGTGTGAGTGCGATTTCTCTTCTCCCCGATGCAGGAACCAAACCATTGCATGGTCTTCACCCGCCAGTGGACTGCACACCTCCAGGCCCCTAATTTGTTCACTATCTGCTAGAACAACGTCCAATATCCGCCCCTCTTTAGTAGGTTCCCCCACCTGCTGAACCAGGAAGGCATCCTGAAAGGCATCCATCAGTCTCTGTTTCCTGGTTACAGAGGATGTCATGGTGTCCCAGTCCACCCCCGGCATGTTAAGATCACCGATGACAACCACCCTTCCTTTTGCAAGATCACAGCCTTGATATTCTCTTTTAAATCTTCTTTTTATTGTTTATAATTTTAACATATATACACACAGGTCAACATCTTCAGCTTTACACAATTCTTTTTTTACATCGGGCCATTCAGTTCATCTCTGGAAGTGGTTTCGGAACCTCCGATCAACAATTTTCACAGTTATTTCAACAAATTTATTAACCTTAAGCCCCACAACATACATTAGGGTATTTGTCAGGATAAAGAAAATTCTCATTTCAGTTTTCCCAAAGATTAGGTATGTGTTATCATCTCATATTTCCTGGTTAGGCTTTAAAAAAAAGGGGGGGGGGAGCCCAAACCAAGAAGCCCATGAGGGTAGGAACAGTCTCTGCTTGCGGACTTTACTAATTTCTAGGACTGTATTCTTCACAATACAAGAGTGGGTCCTTTAGCATGTAATATAACTGCCACAGAGTCCATCTATCTGAGAAAAGCTCCATGACATTCAGATTGTGGGTTATCTTCTCCATATTATAGACTTGTCTGGTGATACTCCACCATTCCTGGATGGTTGGGACAACTGCAGACAGCCAGTGTTTAGTGATGCTTTTTAGCTATTGTGAGGGCAGAGAGAAGATATCTAGTATTAGGTCCCAGGTAAGGTTTTGGGAATCTGAGGAATATATACATCTCGGGTGAGCGAAACTCTGAGTCAATGAACTCACGAAGTTGTGTTTGAGCTGTTGTATGTAGTTGGAGGCTGGACAGCTCCATATGATATGGGTCAGGTTGGCCTCTCGCTCCCCACCCCCTCCAACAGGCTGCTGTGTTATTTGGTGCATAGTGTTTAGTGATCGTGGGGGTTCTAAAATAGCAAATTAATACCTTCCAGGCGAACTCTCTCCATTGGTGTGAGCTACTGACCCTGGAGACCTGGCGGCAGGCATTTTTCCAGACAGCAGTATTTAATTGAATACCTGTCTCCTTATCCCATTGCGCACGAATTCTCTCCGAAAGGACACCCTCCCGTTGGTTCAGGGATTGATGGTAGGAGGAGATCAAATGATCCTGTCTTCCTAGTCTGTTTATTAAGATTTGATTTTTGTATTAACATTGGGTAAGTCTCATGGTTTACGCTAGAGGGGCAGGCTGTCTACATAGTGTCGAGGGTTGTAGGTATCGATAAAAATCTTTATCGGTAGTTGAAACTTTGCGTGAATCTCTGCAAAGGACCACAGCTCCCCTGAGCCATTATTTGTGGGAGAAATCTTAACCCTCGCGTGCTCCAAGCGCAAATCCGTTATCCAGATCATTAGGAGTAAAATCCGGGGTGATTGAATCGGTGATATTAGGGGCAGATAGAGTGATATCCCATGGGTCCTTCTCAAGAGTTCCAATGCTGGCCGAGCTATGAGCCACGGGTTAGTGGTTGCACTAGCCACACCGATGACCCCTGCTGATACAATATCTGATATCGTAACATCATTGAGGAGGACCTCTCCATCTCTATCAATGTGGAAGCACTGTCCGATTTTGTCTGGCCATAACACTAGTCAGGTTACCACCTGTTGGTATCGTTTTAAATCTGGAAGGGCAGTCCTCCGCTAACTCGCTTCGGGTGAGCAAACTAAAATTTACTCTGGCCTTCTGACCAGCCCATACAAAATCTTGTATTACTTGATTGATTTCTTTAAAGGCTTTCAGAGGACTGGTATAAATTTTGTTGGAAAGGTATAACGCTCTAGGGAGGTTATCATCATATGAGCTCAACTCATATGAGACCCAAAGGGATTATCGACCATCTCAGGAGATCTTGTTTTAGTTGTGCAATGAATGGCAAGTAGTTGTATTTGTAATATTCAGTCTGTGTTGGGGTATATAAATGCCTAAGTATTTTAGCTTTGTTAGGTCCCACCTACCGGAAGAGAGTCCACCATCTTCTGGTGGGTGTACAATTAAATGGGAGTATTTCAGTCTTAGTGAGATTTAGTTTATACCCTGACATTGTCCGTAGGAGTCAGGACTGTGGCGCACTTCTACAATGGATTGTTCTGGATTTTGGAGATATAATAATATATCGTCCAGCGTACAAAGGCAATTGATGTTCCATTCCTCCAAAGTTGACTCCCTGTAATTGGGAGAGTCTCGGATGTGTTGAGCTAGGGGTTCTATTACTGTTGCAAATAATAATGGGGATAATGGACATCCTTGTCGGGTGCCCTTCAAGTTGGAAGTATCCAGTGGTGACCACCACCCTAACACAGGCCGGGGAGGCGTATATGTTTTGTAGGGTTTGGATAAAGCCTGGGGAAAGCAAATTTATTCAGGGTGGTAGTATAAAAAGGGCCAGGACACCCTATCGAGAAAGCCTTTTCACGCATCTAAACTGATCATCACTGCTGGGCGTGTTCACTTGGCTCTATGGTTTACCAGGTGAAGGGTTGCCTAATATTGTCGGTGGTGGTACGAGTCCTGACAAAGCCTGTTTGGTCTCTATGTATCAAAGAGGGTAGGATTTGGTCAACACGCTTAGCTAGTATGGTCATGAACAATTTGTAATCTTGGTTTAATACGAAATCGGTCGGTATGAAGTGCATTCTTGTGGGTTCTTTCCTGGCTTGGGAATCACAGAGATAGTAGCATAGGACCAGGATTCCGAGGTGAGTCTCCTTCTAGCAGTGAGTTAAATACATTAAGAAGGGAGGGAGGATTTGGGATTTTGTCTGCTTATAAAACTCGCTCCATAGCCATGAGCCCCCGCCTTTTGGGATTTGGAGCTTACTATAGCTTGTGTTATCTCTGTAATCGTGATATGTCTGACAAGGGAGTCCCTGTTTTCCTCTGAAAGAGTTGGTAACACACATTTCTCAAGGTACTCGGTTAATTTATCCAAAGGTGGATTTGATTCGGGAGTATGTAAGTTTTTATAGTATGTCTGGAAAGCTTCAGCTATGTCATGTGTTTTAAAGAGTGGTTGGCCTTTCTCAGGGTGTCGTATGGAGCTTAGCCTTGATATTCTCAACCAACTTATCCTCCAGATCCTCCTCTATTGCAGGGGGCCTGTATACCACCCCTATCTTCAATTTCTTCCCTCCCCTAGTTTGCAGTGTTACCAAATCGCCTTCACATCACCTCCAGCCTCTTCCACTCCACTAACCATTGTCATTTCTGACGATCAGTGCAAACCCCCCACTCCCCTATCCTTCCTGAATATCTTGTAGCCCTCCAAGTTTAGTTCCCACTAATTTCTCTGATTTGCCCATGTGTCTGTAATTGCTGCCACATCTGCTGTTCCCTCACCAGGCATTTTATTGCTCATACTCCTGGCAAGACAAGAAATTGTCTCAAAATGGAGGTGTTTGCCTTTTTTTTGTTTTTTAATATATAGTAAAGCGCAATCTAGGCAAATTCCAAATTTTTTTTTTTTTTTTTTTCTAGTGTTATTGGTTGAAAACGGATTTTCCGCTATGAAATACCTGCAGTGTTTACTAAAAGGTCTGTAAAAAGAAATTGGAACACAGAACAGAATTTGAACTAGTATTTACAGTATAGGACCAAAAAAAGCTTCTCCAAGAAAAAATGACTTGTCAGTTCCTTGCAGGTCTATGTGCAGGTTTTACTATTTAAATTATGATAATCTTTAAGAATCACTTGTTCCTCTGGATTGCTTTTAGGTTTACTGTGCATTATTGACCGTGTCACATTAACTGCATAACGTGTCGTCTCATGCACTGTTCATAGAACAGCGTGTGTGTGTGTACCTGTGTTTTATATAAGGATGTGTCCTGTGCCTACCTGAAATAGCACTCATTTTGCCCGAGGGCAGTTTGACCTTATGATGAGTGTCTAAGGTCAGACTGTACAAAGGGAAAATATTTTGCGCTATTTTGGGTAGGGCCATGGCATGTTCCATTTATGCAATGCCCTTTCCTGTTTGTGCGTGGTTTTTTTTTTTTTATTTATTTTTTTTTTTTAATCCTTTTTATGATGCCTAAACGTTATTCAGGATGACAGAGTGGGTTTACTTTCATTTTGACGCACGCGATTTCAGTGCGTCTCTTACCACTGTGTTGTGTAGCAGGCAGTTTAGTGCGTAGAGGGGAGCGAGTGCAAGTCAGAGAAACAAATGGGGACTAGATCGTGGTTCCTGGCGTGGTGGGCAGTGAAGTGCTGGTCAGAGATGTTGGAATTCTCAGCACGGGGAAGGAGGTAAGAGGGCAGTAGTAATGTTGTGGCAGGCAGGGGAAATTAGGAGCAGTGCAAGGGGGGGAAGAGTTTGATTTATAGATCTCTAGGTTATCTTAGAATTTTTGATTTTAAAGTTACTTGGGAGAAAGAAAGAGTAATTTGTATGGAACACCGAGGAAATGAAAGTCGAGCGCGGGAGCTGGCACGCAAGTGAACTGCTGCATTCTGATTTTGCTGCTTACGCTGCTGGCTTCAGCCAGTGGGGACCTACAATGAGTATATTTTTCCTTTTGGGGACTTGGAGTGAGAATATTTTAGTATTCTCACTCGAAGTCCGGAAGGAAAATTAGAAATATTCTCACTATAGGTCACGGGGAAGGAAAAATCACTGATATTTTCCCCTTTTAATATACTTACAGATGTGGTGTGCGCGCGTGTGTGGGTGTATTCAAAATAGTTGTATTAATGCAGAGAGAGATTAGGGCTCACAAAAACTCAACGTGCACAAAGTAGGGAAATTATGACATTGGCGCTTGAAGTCTCTGCAGTCTTGGTGAATAATGGTGGTGTGGTTTTCCTTGGGGTTGTCGACCATCATGCCCAACCCTCTCTGCTCAGCCCCTAGCTTCCTGCCCGAGTACAAGGTACAGGTCCAAGTCCCATCCAGTTAGGAAGTAGAGAAGTATGGCTCGTCACATGTGCCGAACAGAATCGGTCGCAACTCTCTTCACGTATGGCACTGCACGAAGCAAGAGATCATTTGTTAACTTTATTTGCTCAGAGGAGGGGTTGGACCCAGAATCCAGTTGTCCAAAGTAGTAGCGAACTACTGTGGCAGGAAGCAAGAGAGTTGGCCCTTGACCAGGAGCTGCAGCAGAGGTTGGGAAGGAGAAGGGTATGGCCTTTTATCCCATCACTTCTCACATTTGGAGGCAGCTGGGACCAACACCACCTCCCTTGCTCTGGCCTTGTCCTCCAGTCGTCTTGAAAGCCTTGACTGAACAGCTAGATCTGCTGTCCTCCTGAGCTGCAGTAGTGGGCCATAAAAGGAGTTGGAGCCCTGTGGCCTAAGTTTGGGCTACTGCTTCAGAGTAGCAATTCACACATATAGGCTTGGCACCATGCAGTGCTCCTCATCATGGGTAGTGCCCTGGGCAGTACACAAAGGCATCTTGTCTGTTGGTAGCAGATATCATGCACCCGCACATCACACACACCTCCTAAAAAATGGCTTCTTCTTTTCCATGGTAAATCTTTGGAACTGGAATAAGGTGAGAGGATGAGTTGAGAAATGAAGGGAAACTTCCCAGAAAATTCTGGTAAAAGCCTGAAAACTTAGCAGCATCCTAATTCAGTAGCAGGAACTGCGAAGGAGACCTGCTCCTTCCAGTGCAAGAATAGAACTTAGTGCAGAGATGGTAGGAGGAGTCCAGCTTGAAGACTGTTCTGTGACTGAGCATACTCTCTGTGGTGAACTGAATCTTGGTAGTTAGAAGTGTGCTGTTGCTTGACTTGTCTGTTTCCAGTTCTTTTCTACTTCCCTTTTTCTTGCCACATGTTTTTCTTTGTGCCCCCATTTCTTGCATCTTACTTTGAGAGGGTTCTTGGAGAAGATCACGTATGGGACTGCGCCCTCTGATGTCAGGACCACATGGCAAGCTTTTCCAGTAGTGTCTGGCGGGGGACCGCCCACCAGACCTCATGTGGCGGATGTCAGCGTGACCCTATATAGTGGGCAGTCCCCCAACCGCCTACCTGTTTTCCACCGTCGACCAGCGCTAGTACCTCACGGTAACTTCAGCTTTTGTTGATCGCCATTTTCTTATTTTCACACACATGTCAGTCTGAAATTTGCAGTATATGTTTTCTCTATCACCGCCTTCTAAGGCAAAGTGCACCAAGAGTAAGGCGCAAATCCCACACAAAGACGGCCACCGTCTCTGACTCTTTTGTCTAGGCCTGGACCATGACATTGCAACCTGTCCTGACTGCCAGCCTTTCAACCAGGCCACATGCAAATGACGCCAGCAAGCTCTGGAGGCCCATCTCCTCAAATCTAGGATGGCTTCCCTTGAGAAGGAGATGCAAAAGATCCGGGACTCCGCTTCTTCCCCTTCAGATAAGCAAAAGAAGAAAAAAGACAGAGAGCTACAAAGAGGAGCGTCACGAGGACCAGGACCGATCCTCATCCAGCAAGCCTTCGCCCAGCAAGGCCGTTTCCCCACCGCCAACCCTCGTGGTGACTCGGGCAGCTTCCGGGACAACCACCAGTGCCGCCATCTTCAAACCAGTCACCACCGGTAAGTCGCCCGCTGGCTTCTCCAGCGAATGCCCAGTACTTTCCGGTAAGTTTGATCCCGGCTCCTCCGGGGCCCGCCTGACCGTCGATAAGTCGGACCCCATCCTGAAGCAGCCAGCAGTCCTCCCGGCTCTGACCGATAAGCCAGTCGAGGGTCCTACTCTCCACTGCCCAGTCGCTGTTTCGCCCAGTAAGTCTGTAGTCTCTGACGAACACCCAGGCATTGCTCTTCCATCGGGGCTCACACCACACCACCTGACGTCCGGCAGAGCGGTCGGACTTCTTCCAGTCAGCCTCCCACCCAGGCCTTCCCTGGCCAGGAGACTTCCTCTCTACCTCCCCCGTTGGTTTCCCTTGACCAGCAGCCTACGCCTAGTACAGAGGAGGAAGAAGGGAGCCTAGAAGTTGTTCTATCCTCACCCACTTTTATGGCAGTCCCTCGGGTCCCCCGAGGAATCCTCGACTGTTGTCACTCTTGACGTCGGGTCTCCTCATGTTTGCCGCCAGTCTTTTCACTATAGCAGCAACGTCGGGTACCTCGCGTCGGCTCCCTCCGTCAGGGCCTATTGAAAGGCCTCTCACACAGGGTCTGACCTCTTTTGGGGCTCATATCGGCTACTCTCATGTCTGGGACTCTGACGTTTGTATCCTTTTCGTCAGCTATCCCGACATCCACTGTCGCGACGTTGGGTATTTATCCTGGTCCTTCCAGGTATTTGGATCAAGATATTCCGTCCTGACATTTGGCTGGACATCAGGCATTCCTACCTCTGCCATCAGGTCAGTCGATGCCTCTTTATTCCCAGGGTCACTTCCCGGGATACCGATACTATCAAGGGTACCCCCCTCCTCATTTTGCGATTGCGGGAGCTTCTTTTTATTCGCCCCCTGCTAACCCTCCTCCACAACCAGACTTCCAAGCTATGATTCAGTCTTGGTGGAAGGATGTGAGGTCCCAGCTCTTTGCAGATCTGGAAAGTAGGCTCCCTAGTCCGGGGATGGTACCCACGACCCCATCCCCTTCACCTCAGTATACGGTGCATGTCTCGGGTACTTCCCTCAAGGACATTCCTCTCCCAGACTTTGAATGTCAAGAGGGTGAGGAGCCCCCTGATTCGGATGTCGATACGTCAGAATCTTTGCCTGATGAGCGATTTCCCCGGGCAAAGAGTCTCCTAAGTCCCTTTTGAGGACCCTTCCTACGGAACTACTCCGTATTATCCAGCAGGTGAGTGGCTGGAATGTGGAGGGTCTGGACCCCATGTGAAAACACTTGGCAGAGCATCTCGATTTTGAGACTGCCACCTCTATTCCAGTTCCTCCCTGGTTAGCTCCTCATGAGGACCTTATGACCACTGTTTGGAAACTGCTACACACTATTCCTGCAGTCCCCAAAAAGGCAGACATAATTTACCACTTCCCTGAAGGAGTTCCCTTTCTGGACTCGCACACGAAGGCAGATTCAGTGGTCATTGCTGCAGCTCATGATCGCTCGGCTAACCCCAAGCACATGAGCACATGTGTTCCCCCCCACACACACACACACACAAACAAGAGTCCAGACAGATGGAACAATTCTGGGGAAAAAGTCTAGTCCTCGGCCACTTGTGCCCTGCGCTCAGTTACATGGCACATATGGTGTCATCAAAAAGTCGCACTGGCCAGGTTGGAGGACAGGATCTCCTCCCTGGAGGACTCTGACCTGAAGACTGAGATCACGAAAGACCGCAGTCTTTCCAAAATCTCTTGTAGGCACGCCCTCAGGGCAATCTATGACTCTGTGGATGCTGTGGCCCGCTCCTTGGCTACAGCCATCACCCTTGGGAGGCATGCTTGGCTGTGGATTTCAGGCCTTTCAAATGACGTCCAAGCAGCCATTCAGGATGCCCCTTTTAGGGATTCAGTCCTCTTTGTAGGGGATACAAAGGATCTGATCACAGGCCCCCAAAACAGTGGCCAGGCCCTTAGATCAGTCTGCTTTATGTACAGAGCTGGTACCCCTAAGAAGCAGCCCTTTTGGCACCACCCTAAGTGCCAAGGGAAGTAAGTGGCCCCCAAGAATCAAAACAAAAGGCGAGCAGTGGGCTCTTCCTTTTCCTCTCCACCAGCTGCCAAAACCCAGAGACAGGCAGGGGGGCCTTTGCGCCCCCACCCTCTTCCTCCTGACTCACCCAGTCTTCCCTCCCCTCCACTGCAAAGTGTGGAGCCAGTGGGGGGGGGATTCGCCCATCACGTCCAGGCATGGGAGGACATCGCCTCGGACGCGTGAGTACTTCAGCTCATCTTGCAAGGACACACACTCGAGTTCCTGGATCTCCCTCTAGACTCTCCTCCCTGTCGCTCGCACTACTCCCTGCACCAAGCACCATTGGTCGAGGAGGAGATCAGGTCTCTGCTGCGAAAGGCTGCAATCGAACCCGTCCCTATCGCCCAGAGGGGAAAGGGGTTCTACTCCCACTTCCTGGTCCCAAAGAAGACTGGAGACCTCAGACCAATCCTGGACCTCAACAGTCCAAACGTCTTCGTGTACGAGAGGTTCCTTATGTTGACTGTTCAGAGCCTTCTGGCTCTGTGCTCTGGATATGCAGGATGTCTACCTGCATATCCCAATCTTCCCGGGCCAACGCCGTTTCCTGAGATTTTGTTTCAAGGGGGAGCACTTTCAGTTCACAGCACTCTCCTTTTGTCCTGTCCTCGGCACCCAGTGTTTTTACCAAGTGCCTAGCGGTGGTGGCAGCGGCATCCCATCACCAGGGTATAGAGATGTTCCTGTACCTGGACAATTGACTAATTTCAGCTCCATCAAGAGACAGCCTTCTGGACTCAATCTTAGTTACCCTGGACCTTTCTTCCCCTACTGAAGATCAGTAAGTTTCACCAAGTCATCTTTCACCCTCTTTCAGAACTTGCAGTTTTTATAGGGGTGGTTTTGGATAAGGTCCAGTGCAGAGCATTTCTCCCCTCAGCCCAAGCAGAGACTCTCCAGGAGCAGGTCACTGTAGTGATCTTGTCCAGATCTCTTCCGGCCAGAGCGTAGCTACGCTTGCTGTGCCTGCTGGCAGCCTCTGTCTCCACAGTTCCTTTAGCCAGGTTGCATATGCGGATATCCCAGTGGACTCTTCGTCTCCAATGGGATCTGCGTTTGGACGCTCTGGACCACCCTATTCTGGTCTCTAGAGCAGTTCAGGGGGAACTACAGTGGTGGCTAGACCCTCTCAATTTGTCCAAGGGACTTCCATTCCGAAGTTCCTCCTCTCTATGGACCCTCACCATGGATGCTTCGTACCTGGGTTGGGGAGCACACCTGGGGGACCATCGGACCCAGGGTTCATGGTCCCAAACAGAGATGTCATTACACATCAACATTCTGGAGATTAGGGTGGTACTGTACCTACAGGCCTTTCACACCATCCTTTCGAAGGGAGCACTGCTAATCCAGACAGACGATATGTTGGTAGTGTGGTACATCAGCAAACAGGGAATCGCACAATCGTACCCCCTATGCAGGGAGGCGATGCAGGTCTGGAATTGGGCAGTCCAGCGTGACCCGTTTCTCACAGCCATGCATGTTCCAGGCATTCACAATGTCCTGGCGTGACAGCCTCATTGACTGTCGGCCCTAGCCTTCTGAATGGGAATTAAGTCAGGAGGTAGCAAACCTAAGTTCAGAGGTGAGGGGTACCCAGAAATCGATCTGTTTGCCTCCTCATCCAACACAAAACTTCACGGCTTTTGCTCACTCGTTCCAGAACCTGGAGCTTTCTGGCACAATGTGTTTCTGTGTTGGACAGGGAAGTTCTTGTATGCCTTCCCTTCCTTTCTTCAGAGGGTACTTCTCAAGCTACAGTCAGAGTGTGCTCATATGATCCTAGTGGCTCCACTCTGGCCAAGGCAAATTTGGTTTCCACTACTGCAGCAGCTTTCAGTGGAATCCCAATTCCTTTACCTCTCAAACACAACCTATTGACTTAGGATCAAGGTGGGCTGGTACATACAGGACTCGGGGCATTGCATCTTCATGCGTGGCTCCTTCAGACACAATCAGAACTCGCTTTGGAGTCTCTCGTAACGTCGCTCAGGTCCTGGTGGAAGCCAGAAAACTACCTACTAACGCCATGAAATGGAAGCGTTTTCCATTTGAGTGACTTCAAAAGAGTTAGATCACTTTACATGTTCTGCTCCTCAGATCATGGAGTACCTCCTTCACCTGTCTAATTTGGGTCTGTCGTACTCGTCCCTTAAAATCCATGTGTCGGTCATTTCAACCTATCATGTGCCGGTGGAGGGGAAAACCATAGCTCAGTTGGAGGTCTCTTAAGACCTTCTTGAAGTCGATTCTCCACCTAAAACCTCCCATTTGTAACCCCACCCCACCTTGGGATTTGAATTTTGTTTTGCAGAAGCTTACACTTCCTCCTTTTTAAAACAGCAATGAGCTGTGACATGCGTTACCTTTCTTGGAAGGTGCTATTTTTAGTCGCCATTACTTCTAACATACTAAAATGCCAGCAGAATAGGCCTAACGGTCTTTCGTGTCTGCTCGTTTGGTCAGCCCCCACCCTGGGTGCTGACCTTGCTGTCCCCCTCGCCTTCTCTGGCTTCTCCCTTCCCAGTTCCGGATATTCTTGCTGCATTGGATTTTGCTTCCAGAACCCTTTCCCTGACCTGTCCACCCCTCTTGAACCCCTCCACTGTCTCTGCCTCCACCCAGCCCCTAGGCAGTGCATTCCATGGCTCCACCACCCTCTCAGTGAAGTGGCACCTCCTCCTTTCTCCCTGAATCCCCCCTCCAGCTTCCACCCATGCCCTCTAGTGGCCCCTTCATCCTTCCTTCCTTCGAAGCACCCTGACTGTTCCTCCCCTATTTACCCTCTTCATGTACCTGAAGACCTCTATTATGTTCCCCCAGTCCCTTCTCTCTTCCAGTGTGTACATATTTAGCTCTTCGAGCCTCTCCTCATAGGTCCTGTCCCCCAAGCCCCAAATAATTTTGGTTGCCCTCCTCTGGACCTCTCCAGGAGGTTAATGTCCCTCTTTAAGTGTGGCCTCCAAAACTGCCGCATACTCAAGGTCGCGGCCTCACCAAGCAGTTATACAGAGGGTATCACTTCCCTCCTTCTGGAGGTGATCCCCTAGCGATGCATCCCAGCATCCTGTTGGCCTTGGCTGCTGCCCTCCTACAAGTCTCAGAGTTGTTCATCTTGACATCCACCACCACCCCCAGGTCCTCTCAGCCATGAGACTTGTAGCATTTCTCTCTCCCCAGGGTGTACACTTGGCCTGGGTTCTGGCCCCAGGTGGAGTACCCTGCATTGAGCCTCAGCTTCCACTTTCAGACCATCTCTCCAGGTCCCCTGTAGGCCACCCTCCCTCCTCCCCTCCTCCCATCCACCACCGCCCCAGTTTGAGTCCTCTGCAAAGAGACTCATCTCACTCCTGATTCTGTCCTTATGTCAGATCGTGGGCGTTGAACAGAAGGGCCCAAGGACTGATCCCTGTGGGACCCCACTAATGACCCTCCTTGGGGATGAGACTATCCCACCAACTACGACCCTCTGGGTCCGGTCCTGGAGCCAATTGCCTATCCATCTGATCATCTGGTTCCCCACCCCCATTTCTCCCAGCTTATCCAACAGGCCCACGTGAGGAACTTCTGCTAGTATGATTTCCGAGCTTCAGGCCCTGATGCATAAGGAGCCTTATTTGATTTTTCACAAGGACCGGGCTGTCCTGTGCACAAATTATAAGTTTCTTCCTAAGGTGGTTTCTGAGTTCGCATTGAATCAAACTGTTAAACTCCTGGTTTATTATTCTAACCATTCAAATGGGGGGAGGGTCTTCTTCACACTCTGGATGTTCACAGAGCCCTCAGATGCTACATTCACCGTACTAAGGAGTGCAGAAAATCTGATCAGCTTTTTGTTTCCTTCGCCCCCGAATCCTTGGGATCTGCAGTTTCTAAACCGTACCTTTTTAAATTGCTTGGTAACTGCATTTGCTTCTGTTAGCCAGAAGTACAACAAACCTCTTCTGGGGGAGGTCAGAGGTCACTCTACTAGAGGAATGGCTACCTCTGTGGCATTGCTGCGGAATGTTTCTGCAGCAGAAATCTGTGTGGCAGCAACCTGGAGTTCCGCCCATGCCCTCATGAAGCATTACAGTCTGGACATTGCCTCTAGGCGTAGGGCTGAGTTCAGCCTTGCCGTCTTGCAGGGCCTACTGTCTTAGGCTGGTCCTGTGCTGTCTTTGTGTTGCTCTTCCTCCCATGACACACTCGGTCTCTCTCTGAGTGACTGCTTTTGATTTAGTCCTATATGTGATGACTTACTGCAGGAACTCTCTCCAAGTGAGATAGTACAGTTATGTAAGAACTTACCGTAACAGTAGATCTTCGAGAGAGGTTCCTGAAGTAGGTCACAGTTTTCCTCCCTCCCTCCCCCAGTTCTTTTGCATTTTCTTTCAGTCATTCTGAACTGGGCTCCAGGATTCCATCCTTTCTCCTGTCTTATCCTCCTTGGATCTCTGGCGGGAGAACTTGAAGGTGGGTATGGAGACCGCCGACTATATAGGGTCACTTTGATGTCCGTCACGTGACATCTGGTGCGCGGTCCCCCGCCAGACACTGCTGGAAAAGCTCGCCATGCGGTCTTGACGCCAGAGGGCGCAGTCCCATATGTGATGACCTACTGCAGGAACGGACCTCTCTCGAAGATCTACTGTTGCGGTAAGTTCTTACGTAACTGTACTTTTCTGTTCCTTGCGGCCCTCAAATGCTACAAAATTAACTGTGATGGTAAGCTGGGGGGGGATCAAAGCCCCAAGAATATAGCACCAACCCCCCACGCACAAATGCATTGAGAAACACTGCAGGCCAGGAGTTTGGTTTCACATTACAGGAATCTGTAAATTCATTGCACCAAACATGAACTTAAGCCACATAATTTATGCCAGTCATATGTTCTCCACCCCCCCCCAAGAACCCTTACATGACCCTATTTCATATGTTGCCGATATTTTCATTTTTAACTGTCCCTGTTTTGGAAGGGATCATATTTTGGCTCTGTGGAACTGATCCCTTCCACTTCCTGGTACCTTCTGAGACTGCGATCTGCCTCTGCGTTGTTATTGCACAGGGGTGCCCTCCATAGACATGAACAGGGCCATTCTCCATGTTCGGTATTTTAAATGACCATGACGAACAAACCAAGGGCACTGCTCAACTAACATTTGGGGAGCGGGGGGAGATTTGAAAAATACCAGGACCGTCATTCTCTTTTAAAATAAGAAAAAAAAAATTTTAACTGCACATACTTGTTTAGTATGGTATACAAAGAGAACATGAAGGGGGACTCGCGGCCCTAGCTGAATAACTTTGAAATACTGTACAGCTCACAATGCACAGTGTGTGTTGCCTTCTGCACTAGGGTGATGCTTTTCTAGAGGGTTGTGAGTCTTGGATAAAAACCTACAGATAATGCTTGGAAAACAAGTCAGGCCTTTACTCTGGTATGTATGGATAGTGCGTGCGTGTGTGGGCTGTAAATTAATGGTGTTCCATCCTTGTAGCATACCATTTTTTTTTTTTTTTTTAAGCGGAATGCCATTTCCATCATGCAGGTGTTCCGACTGGAGTACTTCTTTTCCATTTTGCCACTCTGTAGTTAAATCTGTAGCTTAGCTCTTTTGAATAGGCAGGATACCAGTTACTGAAACAAAATAGCAAATTTGGGGTTTTGGTATTCCGCCTTCCGCACCATTGCTTTTTTAATGTCTACCCGTGTGTGTAGTTATATGTGCACTGACAGGTGTGGCGTTGAATATTTCTAAGATGAGTGACCCCTCCGCCAACAACCTTGCAGTTTACCAACTGTATTTTTTTTTTAACCAATGTATTTTAGTGAAGGGAAGGAGATTACCATGGAGACGGAGACTGAGGACTGCAAGCCAGTGACCGAGGCGGCAGAAGTCACCTCTGACCTGAGCGAAGACAGGCCTGGGGAGAACAGCCGCTCTGAGGATGAGAAGAAAGAGGTAAGTGTGATGTGCCAAATGCCAGTCAGCCTAAAGCACATCCAGTCTGAAGGAAAGGAGTACAGCTATCAAAGAAATTCTATTTTAGTTTGTCTCACAGTACTATTTTATTGATATTGATTTTGCAAAGACGCTATGCTTGTTAACCTGTAAACATTTAGTGTATTTCATATGTTTAAAAAAAAAAAAAAAAAGTACAGCAGTAGATTTGAATTACGTACTTGAGCCAGATTTTCCAGGGTTCAAAGTGCGTGCAGCTAGCAGGCGCCAAGGACCATGACTTTGCTGGCTTTGGATAGTTATTGGCTACCACTAGTACAGTGAAGAGAGCACAAAATAGTGAGTTTCCTGAGGCCACTTTTTACTGTGTCTGCGAGTCCTGCTGCTCAGAATATGTGTTAGTATCAGGAAGTGCAGATTATAGTAAGATAGAAAAATGTATGTAAGAGATTGACATGAGGTGTGACCCCGCCCCCCGGGGCCCAGAAAAAATATTCAAGTGGTCCGCAGAATGATGGGCTTCTTTTGTAGCTGTTGACCACTCAGGAGTTGGCTGCAGGGTGTCCTGCCCCCCAGTGCATTCCTGTCTTATGGTCTTTCTTAGCATGGCCACCAGGACTGTATTTGGAAGCCAGTGCTCATCCCTAAGCTCCCAAACAAGGCAGCTCTGTGCTGATAAAGCCAAGTGGTGCACACTATACAGCAGCTGGAATACAGATTGTCGCATGCTGAATGTGCCTCTGTTTTGGAATTTGTTGGAAGGGGCTTGTGCACTAGTGTGGTGAGTTGCCCCACAGAAGTTTACTCGCCTTTTGTTTGAACATGCAGTCATGAGTCACTGTACTTGGTCTAAACTCAAACTCGGTGGTCTAATAGTAGTAGTGGAGGTCATATTCCTAAAGATACTAGTGTAGTAAACTACTCTAGGATTAAAAACCTGGACCAACAACACATTTTTGTGACTAGAGCTGTAATATTGGTTTATCACACTAGTGTCTTTGTGAGGATAACCTTCTGTAGTACAAGGTCATCAACTCGCATTTTGGCATGCGAGTATGGTGAGACACTGCCCAGGAGTTCTTGGTGCCCCTGCTAGTAACGGAGGGTCCCTGCTGTGGTGTGCTGTGCCACTGTGCTGGGATTCTAACTTTGGCCTTTCATGTCAAAGGTTCTCCCTACTGACATGCCTTAGCAGTCAGTGAACCACTTTTCTGGGCTTTGGACTTTTGGTTTACTAGTAACTGAAGCTTTCCACGTTTCTATATTAGTGTTATTAGCCACTGTGCAGGTTTTCAAATAATGGCTTTTTGGGACATCTCCCAAAATAGAGCCAAACTTGACTTGTCATTGACTCTAAATGCAAAATCCACAAGGTGCAGCAAACTAGATAAGCAGTGTGATACTTGGCAACTTCAAATGACCCACGGATGGCCCAAGGTAGATTTGCAGGGATATGACACATGGTAGAAAAAAGTGCTTTGCAACACCAGTTCTTTTTCATCAGGGTAGATAATGTTCAGAGGAGGGCAACAAAGATGGTACAGGGATTGCATCACAAGTCCTAAGGACTTGAATATGTACTCCCTGGGGGAGAGGAGGGAGAGAGGGGATATGCTAGACATACAAGTACCTTACAGGGAGGAACAGGCTGCAGGAATACACTATTTTCCAGCGAAAAAGATGTTCCAGGACTAGAGGGCATTTGATGAAATTGGAGAGGAAACGTGAGGAAGAGTTTCTTCACAGAAAGGGTGGTGGGCAAGTGGAACACCCTGCTAGAGGAAGTGGTGGGGGCTGAAACAGTCACGGGATTTAAGAATGAGTGGGATAGACATAGGGGAATTCTGGAGGTCAGGGGTAAGAGGCAACAGATTTCTAGAAAAAAAGTAAAGGGAACTTACAAGCTCAAATGGGCAGACTGGGTGGGCCATAGGCCCTTATCTGCCGACAGTGTGTCTGTATCGGAGGCAAAATGCAACTTGCATGGAATAGACCAAATGGTTACAAACAAACAAAAATTAATTTGAGACCAGCCTCCCCGGACACTGAAGTGCTAGTCTCAACAAGTGGATAATGTAAAGGGGCAACCATCGCAACAAGCCTGTGTCTGCATCGAGAGGGTTGTATGACAGCCAGGAACCTCGAGAGCTTCCCTGGTTACCATTGCCATTGGTCAAGGGCGAAAAGGGGGAGGACTTCCAGATGAAGCCACAGGCTTGTCTGTGTACTGCTGCCCATATAGTTATCGTTTGCAGTGTATGGGCGCAGTTTGCATCCTTCAGTGAACTGGCAGTTGGCTAACGGGGAGTGGGGGAAGCACTTGAGGGTTGGTGGCAGACAAATTACTGGTTCAGCTAGTGGCTGCAGCTGCTTATGTGCAAGATAATAATAATAAAAAAAAAAAAAAGAGGAAAGCAGCCATGTGGTGACATTCTTAGTTGCACAGTAGTCCTGTTGTAGGTATGGATTTCCAAGCAGTACAACATTCCACCATACTGTTTTTCTTCAGTTTGTCAGTTTCCCTGCAAGGCAGTATTGGGCTTTCCTGGGTCATTTCAGGTTGTGCCTTTAACTTTGTACCTGGCTGTCTGGGATTTGAGGGTCCCTTGACGTCTGAGCAGGTCTGAAGTAAGCTAAGAACCATCAGCTTACCAGGTATATTTTTTTTTTTTTTTTGGGGGGGGGGGTGTTAGGATGTGTACTGGCTACCATATTGTCATGAAAACGTAATACCATTACAGACTACATAAGAGGACCCAAACCTCTTGGGGCTTTTCCCAGGTCCCTAGTACCGCTGTTGCCTGCAAGATGGAGATGAACTCTCTTGGGCTTTCCTCAGGTTCCTAGTGCCAGTACAGCCTGCATGTAGCTTGCAAAGTGCCTTGGAGTTTTCCTGGGTCCTTACTGCTCATACAGCTGACTTTTAGCCCATCACATGCTAACATTTGGGGTGGGCAGTTGCCGAAAAAGGTAAAAGGCCCTGCTCCGGGGGGTGGGGGGATAATTTATTTCCCTAAAGCTACAGAGAGAGCCAGCAAAGGACTGTCCTTGGTGCCTTTGTAAGAAAACCATACCAAAACTACAACTGTTTATGAATGAATTTAAGACCTTAAATGTGCTAGCGGCCTTTGAACCCTGTAGGTTTAGGATTTCTAATTGTTAAAGCACTAGGTTAAAGTACTGATTTCAGACTGCTTTGTTATAAGGTGCTCCTTCCCTACTTGCCCGTAATCCTATTCCAAGCGCACTGTGTATGGTATACCTCGTTAGACACGAGGAAAAGCCCCACCACCATCCAAACTCTGATTCCCCGCTGGACTGCAACTGCTTCGATCTGAGTTTGCCCAATCAGAGCAGAGTTTACTGCACAGGTCTGAGGGTGGTCGTGACGACTGGTCGATGAGACAGATGCCAGAGATGAGAGGCAGAGGTGGAGTGGCAGCTGTTGCTTATGTCTGCCACTCCTCAGCGATTGACCACAGCTGCTGTCTAGAGTCTGGAGAATTGCTTTCCCTTGAGCAGTTATGATTGTAGAGAACTTGGTGCAAGTGGTCCCCAAGTGTAAGAACTGCTACCTCCAGTCACCCTTGAAATGGTGTTAAAAAAAAAAAAAAAAAAAAAATACAAGCTAAAGAAGCAAACACAAGATTACAGTGAACTAGCTGAGACTGAGATCGCTGCATGTTCCACGCCACAAAGGGACATGCTGTAGCCAAAAGCTTGGACTCTGAACTATGAAAGGCCCGCAGAGACTGAGATTGCTGCATGTTCCGTGCCACAAAGGGACATGCTGTAGCCAAAAGCTCGGACGCTGAACCATGAAAAGCCCGCAGAGACACAGATCGCTGCATGTTACCATGCCACAAAGGGACATGTTGTAGCCTAAACCTTGCACTCTGAACCATGAAGGGCCTGCAAAGACTGAGATTGCTGCATGTTCCATGACACAGGGACATGCTGCAGCCAAAAGCTTAGACTCTGAATCATGAAAGGCCTGCAGAGATGTGAGCAAGGCCTTGATATGAATGAACTGTGGTGCCATCCCCGATGAGAGGGGTGGTGCTTTGCAGTAAACCTGGAGGATGCAAAATGCCAGAGTGGTTTGTACTAGGTGTTGGTTGTGCTGTGAATCTACTCATCCTCCCGATATGCTGATTGTGGGAGATGCATCTGTGCTGAACTGTACACATGAACAAGGCTGCTAGAGACTGAGAGCTGATGGTCGTCTCTTCAATTCAGAGACTTGACATGGTCATCGGTGTCCAACTGTGCCTCGTATTCAGCTTTTGCAGTTTGGAATTTGCATGCCACTGTTGACCCGTAATCCAGCAAACAGGTCCCTGCCATTTCTGAACAAGCTATTGAAGTTCTGCACGCTTTGAACTGCATTGTATGAGAGGGGATCTTTGTGCTAATGTGAACTTGGTTTTCCTGTCCTTTGGTGTGGACAACTGGCACTCACAATCAGCTGTGACTCCCAAGTGCAGGTCTGTCCGCAGTATGGCCATTCATATGCAGACGCCCATTTGCAGAGGATTGTTACCAGGCCAACTCTGTTCACAGCTGCTCATCACCTGCAAAACAGTTAAAGCCACCTTTCTTCAAAGCGGCAACAAATGAACTTGATTGTGTACTGCAGTTGGCACCAAGCTCCCAAAATAGACTGAGATCAGTATGCAGACTTCATGGGGGAGGAGGACATCAGCTCTGCCTGTTGGGAAGTACTTTATTTGGACAGCTAACTTAATTCACAAGTGAAGTTCCCCCTCCTCCTAGTGCTAACTTGTGGACTGCAGTCACTGCAAGGAATGTTTTGATCATGTTTGGAGTTAATACAACAAAATGCTGTCTTGTCAGAATGTGGAGATTCCACCTACATACCATGAACTCTAATCTATGGAGTTTCACCTTGAACTTTGTGCAAATGCTTCAGCCTGTTTGCTCCACACATGAACTGTATCATTTTGTCTTCTGCAGAGCACATACTTTGAGAAAAAGCCTCACAAACACACACGCTCACACACACTGGAGACATGACTTGTGTTAATAAAAAAAAAAAAAAAAAAAATGTTGACTGTTACCAGCAAAGCTGCTTCACGTGCCTCATCTTTGGGAATGCCACTTCTGAAATGTCACTGCCTCAAAGACTTTGTGCCAGGGCATCTTCATCAACTGGCACTTCCATATTTTTGAATCTGCGTATCGCCATGGTGCACGGACATTGTGTGGCAATTTATAGTAGCAACTGTACTGGCACTTGTTATCCAAGCCAGCAGATGGACTTAATGCTTTTAAAGACTGGGTTTTCTTTAAAAAAAAAAAAAAAAGAGAGAGAGAGAAAATCTGCCTCAAAAATACAAAAAAAAAAAAACTGTTTTCTCACGATCACACCACCTCTCCAGTAGTTTAAAAGCAGAATCTCCCAACAACACCCACCTAGCAGTGAGGGCTCATTCTGATTGGACCAGTTGTTGCCTAAATACAGTACACACTGAAGTGCAATTGGGCGCGCTTGCCAGCAAGTGGCAGTGAAGACCAGGTGTGAGAGGGTACCTGGAACATTTGTCATTCATATTCTTTTTTTTTTTTTTTTTTTCTCAATAGTACAGAATTAACTTTATTTAAAAATAAAAAAAGTCAAATTTAAAGCCATACAGGCAAAGGGTCCTACATCGACCTATTAAGAGCAAAGATTGGCATAACATTTCAGCATAATTAAGGATTGATTAGAGGGGTAAATACCCCCCCCCCCCAATAAACATATGTTTGTGTTAACTTTTCCAGAAGTAGCCCATTCAAAACGGGGTTATACCAAGGCATAAAATAAGCAGGTTTGCATTGTGATTTGCTATCCAAAAGCTGTTTGCTAATCAGATGCAGCCTTGGTTAGCAGACGTTGTTGATCAACTCATCTTTCTGAATTGTGGTAATTGTTTTCCCGCAGTTGCGGAAAAAAGTATAGACCTGAGGTAATATCTCACAATTTGATAGTTCCCCCACAATTGCACTCTCTTTTTTTATAGATAAATTGAATAGTTTAAATGAAAGCCTGGCTAGTTCCTGATCCAAACTTTGTTGATTAGACAAGACTGCTAACCAAGTTTCCCAAACTAGTTTATGCCTTGGTATACAAGGCTCTTTGGTACACGGGGCCTCCTGCTTTTGATACGTTTGCATCCCATCTGGACACAAAGTTTGAAAGTGCTTTGCACCCTTGGGCCAGCTGGTGGAGATTTTGGATGCATGAGTTACTGCCTGGCACCCACCTATACCGTAGTGGAGTCATAGATCCCTACACGGCCTGATGGGTTTGGGGATAAGGGTTTAGCCAGCAGTCATGTGCTCTAGAATGGGTCTGATTGCCCTCGGATGTCACTTGGGAGTGTTGTGTTTAAAAATAAATTCAACTTGCTGTTTCTCCCCCCCTTTTGTTTTTTTGGGCTACAGTGTGAATATAAATTGAAGAGGAACGTCCACATGGCTACTCTCCCACATATGACTTGGGCATAGAAGTGCCACAGAACTGCTGAAAGGCACTTTGGATTTTATTTTAAAGCTTCCACAGCCATTTACACTTACTGATGTATTGTGGCTGATCCTCCATTCTGATATCAGCCGGGGGAGGGGGGGCTTGTGTGATGACTCCAAAGCATCATTGGTTACACCATGTCTGGGCGGGGACGGCAAGATCAGCCAGATAAATTCAAATTGTTATTGTTGACAAATGTTAAGTTTTACTTCATTTTGCAAACTGTGGGTTACCTCACATCAGAGGTGAGTGGCAGCCACGTGGACATTCCCATGAAAGCATTTTTCGTGCTTCACTTCTCACTCACACTTGTGTTCATTCTGCTCTTTAAGGCTGTTGCTAAACTTTAGTAACATTGCAACCCCATGCTCCAGTGGGTAGCGCCACATGCTCCAGGCATCCCGGGGACTAGGTGGGCACTGCCATATAGCAGCACTCCCAGCCTTGTGTGTGAATGTGGCACAGTGTTTCTTGGGGGTTTGAATGATTGCACGGTGCAGAATTGGTACTGCTCTAGCTTCAGCACTCTCTCTCCAAGCATTCATGTGCGAGTATTTTAAAGTGTCTGGATAGACTGTGCTGAAGTTAGGGCAACACCAGCGCTGCATTGTATGGTTAAGATGCAGAGAATTACCACGCTGCAGATTCACCAAGGCTCTGAAGATGTTTTACGCCACCATCACATTCTCCTACTTCTGATGCTTTGTCCAGAACCCCTAATAGCTGTAATAATGTAGGCTTTTTTTTTTTTCACCGAATATCCTTATAATTGCTTCCTTGTGCCTCGGCCCCCTTCCCCAACGCAACCACCTGATGTTTCTGTTGCTTACATGGTGTAATCTTCCAACCCCAAGGGGTTACCCACCACCCTTCCATGTTGTGGGGGTCGAGCTATGATCCAGCCTCCCACCGCCTTTTGCTGATAAAGGCAGGAGATCCGGGAGTGCTGCCACTGGAGGACAGTGGCCGGAGTCTACACCTGAGCCTACATGGGATCATCCCGTGTGAGGCTGGCAGTTTTCCTGGTTTTGTGGTCCCATTGGTGCACTTAAGGTTTCAAGCTTCTGCATGCAGAGCATGCTGAAGCTGTCTGGCTGTGTTCCCTCTGTTGATACACTTCAGTCTCTGGTCCCCCATGTGGCAGCATCTGCCCTCCCTCCCCAGAGGAAGAGAGCATCATTTCTAATCTTCCTCCCCTTGTAAGGTGAGTGGTGGCTTTGACCCCCAAATCAGTCACCCAGGGTTCATAAAGTAGAATAAAAAAATGTCCCCATTGAAGAGTACTCCCTGCACTGTCCAAACTATTGAGTCATGGGGGCAGAACTTAAAATCGGAAGTGGAAGGGATTGACTCTCCACTTCACCGAACCAAGATATGATCCCTTCCCAGCCAAAATCCAAGAAGGAAGGAAAAAAAAAAAAAATTCCTGCAGCAGGTGACAAACTAGGAGAGCCAGCTCCTTTTGGGGATTTTTTTTTTTTGTGTGTGTGTGTAAATGGAATGAGCATGATCGTTGCTCTTTAAAAAGAAATGTCCATCAAGGTTCTGCACCTGGGAGTCAGAAATCCAGGCCAGGGGTATACCCTTGGAGGAGACACGATTCAAGTCACAGAGGGTGAGTGGGACCTGGGGGTAGTGGTAGATGTCAAAATGAACAACTCTGAGACCTGTAGGAGGGCAGTGGCAAAGGCAGATAGGATGCTGGGATGCATCACCAGGGGGATTACCTCCAGAAAGGCAGAAGTGATCCTTTCCCTGTACAACTGCTTGGTTAGGCCACACCTCGAGTATTGTGTGCAGTTTTGGAGACCACATTTAAAGAGGGACATTACACTCCTAGCGAGGGTCCAAAGGAGGGCAACCAAAATGATCTGTGGCCTGGGGGAGAGGACCTGTGAGGAGAGACTCAAGGAGCTTGACATGTACACCCTGGAGAAGAGGTACGGGGGGACATGATGGAGGTCTTTAAGTACATGAAAGGGATCAGTAAGGGAGGCCCAGTCAGGGTGCTCCAAAGGAAAGAGGGAGGTGCAACAAGAGGTCATGGGTGTAAGCTGGAAGGGGGCAGGCTCAGGGGAGAGGAGGAGGTGTTATTTCATTGAAAGGGTGGCGTAGCCATGGAATGCGCTGCCCATGGAGCTGGTAGAGGTGGAGACTTTGGTCAGGTTTAAGAGAGGATGGGACAGGTACAAGGGGGGAGGCCCAATACAGGTGGAATATCTGGGACTAGGGACAGTATAACCCAAGGGGGGGGGGGGACACCAAAATCGGCCCTCAGTGCTGGTGCTGAAAATCGAGCAGACTCGAAAGACCGTTAGGCCTATTCTGCTGGCATTTTAGTACTTTTTTTTTTTTTGTATTATTTTTTTTTTTTCCCCTCCTCGCTCACTGGGACCTGCTCCTCCTTCAGGCCACCTAGTACCAACAGCGATCCCCCACCGCGAGCCTCCTACCTCATATTGCAGCCTCCATGGGTTACCCTGACGTATCCCTTCGCCGGGTGGGTCCCCTTCCGAGGGGGAAGGCCAGTGCACTCTTACTCTCTTGCCCGGGCGCTGCTGAGGTGGACGTTGCTCTTTGGGAGTGCTCGAGGACATCATCAGGGTTGGCCGATCCCAGTGCAGTTTCCACTTTTTTCTGGTGCTTCCCACATCAGTGCCCCTCTGCAGTGCTCTTGGTCTCCACCGGGGGCCGCTGCAGAGCGACATGCTACCCTAACCCACCCCAGGAGAGGAGAGCAGCCCAACAGACACTCAATCCTCTCCTCCCCCTGCCGACCCCCAACGACCAGAGTCCGTTCCCAAACCTGGGTCGCCGGTGTCATTTTAGTTAGTAACCAGGCCGTGCCTGGGTGTAAGGCATGGCTCGATCAGCTGTTTTAGAAAAAAATCATAAAATATCTCCCTCTTATCTGGTTGAGCCTGCCTGCCTCCCGCTGACGTTTCATGATCCCGCTGCGTTCCCATAGCCACCCACAGCTGTCTAACGTTTCATACAGGGTGCAGCCGGGCGCCATGCCATACACTGTATGGATATGTGGCTATTAAAATATGCCCCGACGGTATACCAAGACCAGGTATAGACTGGCACTCAGGTGCCAGTCTATACCTGGTCTCAATACCGCCGGGTGTTTTAAACTGGAGCTTTAATAGCCACATCTCCATAGATAGTATAGCCTGTGGCTGTTCCCTTATGAAACGTTGTACTGAGACAGCGGTAGGTGGTTGTGGGCGCACCGTGGGATCGTGAAATGTCGGCAGGAGGGAGGCAGGATCAACTAGATATGAGGAAGATATTATGATTTAGAAGGTAAAAAATTCATTATTTTTCTGAAACTGCTAATCGGGCCATGCCATACACCCAGGCAGGGCCCGATTCTTGATGGATGTTTCCCTTTAAAATGTAATTTTTCATCTGTTTTTGATTTTAAATCAGTGTGGGGCCCCATATTCGAACAGTTAGTGCCATGCTAACAGAATTTGGGCCACTCTTACTATGCTTTGCAAGCCCAACGATGTGTTAGCGTGCCAGGTGCCGTAGTCAAAGACAGCGCTGCTGAAATTGGAGTGTGAACCCTGATAAACACCAGGTGCACATGCAAATGAGGGGTGGTGGCGTGCATAAAGGGTGCACTGGCATAATGGAAAGGTTTGGGCACGCTAACAAGCTGCACAGTGCAGATCCCTGTCTGGTATATGAAAAATAAGATATCCCTGGCTCTAGTGGCCCCCCCCCCCAATCCTGGCCATGGTATATGCCAATTTCTTGGTGTCCAGTGGTCACTTCCAGTGCCTGTTCGATCATTTTGCCTGGTATCTGGGTGGCACCCCTGCAGTTGGCTACCATCTGCCTCTCACAAGTGCTGTATCGGTATAGAGGCAGGTATGTCACTATAGTGCATGCCAGATGTCTCTTCCAAATCACGTAAGCACAGTGCTGAAGTTCCTGAGTCACAGCATTTAATACCAGGCCATATTACAAGTATGGTAAAACACTCCATGGTGCTGTGTTTATTGGTAGCTATAGGCACTCCTCTGGAGTGTACTAGGAAGCATTTGACCTCTGGGCATGTCACACTCTGGAAGAACACCTATATCTCACAACGAACACTCACCCTGTTGTGTGTTGTCCACCGATTAATATAGAGTTACTGTAAAACCGGAATATAATGCAAATTTAATTTCATGCTGAGTGAGTAGCACCTAATGCTCTAGTATTGAAACTGCGTTCATTTCGGTCGGTTTGCGCCATTTTATTTCTGTGTAGTCATCAAATTGTGAACATTTCTATTTAAAAAAAATAATAAAAAAATTCCCGTTTACTGTGTGCGTGCACAGTGTGAGCTGTGGGCTGCACTGTGATAATCATATTTATCTTTATGTAGTAATTTATGTAGTAATTTGATTGAATTTAAAAGGAATTTTCCAGGTTTCTACAAAACAATCACTGTTGGCATTAGCAGGACTCAAATCTCATAAGTTTTCCAAATCTTTGAGTTTGACATTTGCATGAACATGGCTTCTTACCTGTTAAACTTGATTAAAGATGGAGGGAGAGCTCCTGACCAATCGGAGCACTTTTTTCATATGGGTGTGAGACATTCTGTGAAAAGTATCAAGGGCAGCTGCCTTCAAAACAGGCATGTTTGGGTAAGGTTTAACAAAATAAAGGCATATATTATCGATCGAGCTCTATCAATTTAAATACACCACTGAGACCGCTGTTACATTGTAACAGTAGTCTCACATTCTTAGGGTAGCAGAACCTCTGGCCTTCGGTTTGCAGTTCTAATGCCCTAAGAATGCGTGCGAGACCACTTTTACACCCATGAAGAGTGGTCTCAGCAGTATTAACATTAATCTGTCCCTGATGCTTCTCCTGTTTTCGAATCGTAATCTGTTGCTTGTTGCATCAGAATCTGTCCTTGGCAATCAGTTGTGATACCACAAGTACAGAATAACGATTTCACAGTAGGAGTAAGCAACTGGACCTGATGAAGTGGAAGGGTTTTATTAAGCGTCTTCCATAATATAAAGTGGAATGCCACTAAAACCAAATTTGAGGTAAATTTTGTGTAGCAGAGTTCTGAGGATGCCAACTGAATTTGATTTTCGCCATGAGCCTGAAAATCTGTCCGAATGGAAACTAGGTCCATTTTCTCCCCCCCCCCCAAAAAAAAGGCAGCTGGAAAAATAATCTGTGCAGTGATGTACTAATGGGGATTCGCAGCCTGTTCTACTACACAAGGTCATTTTCAGGCTCACAGCGGAAACCAGATTCAAGGCCTTTGACCTGGTAGACCACCCACTCCTGCTAACAAAGCTGAGTACATTTGGACTTGACCAACACTCCCTGAACTGGTTCCACAACTACTTGTCTGGCCGCTCCCAACAGTCAAGTGGAGAGGCGCAACCGCTGAATCACTGTCTTTTAAATGAAGGGGTACCACAAGGCACCATCTTGGCCCCACTCTTGTCCTTTCTGTTTGTCACGACCTCCGCTGCCACTGTGGGAGCAGCTCCGTGGTACAGTACGATGATGACTTAGTACTTTATAGAACTGCGCCGCATTTGGACGACTTAGGGCTCCTTCTCCAGTTAGACTTCACCAATGCCGAAGCTTGGCTAGTTGAGAATCGTCCGGTCCTTAGCCCCAATAAGACCAAAGCGCTCCTGTTTGGTCCAAAATCCCTGGGTCCTTCCTGGGCACACCTTCTCCCACTGGTCACTGTATCTGGCTCTACAATCAAGGTGGTCCAGTCCTTCAGATACCTGGGCCTTACACTAGATCAGGGGCTCACTCTAAAGCCACACATGGATCTGGTGACAAACATTCACCAAAAACTTGGACTGCTCTACCGTCTTAGTGCCAACATGATACTGGAGACAAGACTGGCAGTCGCACAGAGTATTCTCCTCCCAACTCTTACCTATGCTGCCCCAACCCTACTCGCCATTGCAAAACTTGACCGTTGTAGACTTCAAACTTTGTACCACAAAATTGCACAATTCGCCATGAAAGCCCACCCGAGGACCCACCACTGTGAAGCCCTTGCCTCACTCAACTGGCCCACCCTGAACCATAGGCTGCAGTACCCCTATTAAGCTGGATATATAAGCTCCTTGATGACAATCCTCCCGCAGGGTTAATCGGGCTACCTGCCTCAAAGTGGTCCAGCAGACCACACTGTACTTCGGGCAAAAAACTCCTGGAACTGCCCAGGACCAGATCTATAGCTGGCAGTAAATCCTTTGCCCATATAGCCCCTACGCTATGGAATAAGGTCCCCAGTCACCTTCAGGAGGCCCCCACCCTAGCAACATTTCAGAATGGACTGCACGCTCACCTCCTAAACCCTAGCCGCTGCTCCTGTCCTGCAAGCTAGCTAATCTCACCCCACCCCCGTAGTTTGGCTACAAAAAGTCTAATGCCCCAAGTCAATCAGCTGCCACTGTTAAATTGTGCAAATGTGCTATACATCACCGCTTTCTTTTATGAAAATTATACGCTGCTGTTGTATTCCTGAGTGCTATGTCCTGCACTGTGTCACTTACATGTATTTGCTCAGCTCTATGTAACTAACTACGGGTTGCCCCTGAAAAAGGGACCTTCGGGGCCCGGTTGACTTACCCGGTTAACAAAATTTAATAAATAAAATACAAGGTGCCTGTTGATTACCCTTGGTATGCAGACATGTGCAGGCTTACTGTGAAAGTCTGTACTCTCAGTTGGTGGACTGCCACAGGTTTACCACGTTTTGGGAAACCCAAGTACCTCCTACTGTTATCCCTGAACTTGAACCTGATGGCGCTGATTCCCTCGAATATCTACTATTACAGTAAGTTCTTGTGTAAGTGTTCTTTTCAAACCCCAGGAAATCTTACTGTATTCTAACACATGCAGTATGGTCTCACCATAAGGCTGCCCCGGAGCCGAAATGGTTAATAGAATCTTTGCTAATCATAGAATGTTGGGCTTGGTTTTCAAACCACTGTCCCTGGAATACATCCTGCAACCATCAGATTCTTTACTCCGCTTGCCTAGTACAGACTCTTCGGAGAGCCCTTCAGCTGTCTTGAAGATTTAATTTTCTCATTTTTTGAAGTAAAATGTATTTATGTTCATTTTTAAAGCACTGTCCTTGAGTTTGCAGGTAGATAAGTCTAGATTTAGTGTTATTCCAGTAAGTTTTTCGGTTTCTTTTTGGTTCATTTGACAGGGAGGTAACCGAACGTTTTATGTATTAAAACTTTCCCTGTGCTGATTGTTTTAATAATCTTTTTAGAGAGAAACCGGGGTAATTCTCAGGTCTGTCTTTGGTCGCTGAGCCGACCACAGGAAAAAAGGCAAAATACTGTACCTGTGTGGGTTTCTGACTCTCAGAAAACCCACCTTTTAGGGTTTTCTTTTGGTTATGTCACTACCCAAGAAAAGAACCAGCCCAACGTGTTGTCAGCATTGTACAGTGTGTGGTGAACAGTTTGCTAGGGCAGATCCTTACTTGGTTTGTTTTTTTGCCTAGGGTTTGACCACCTGAAGGCAGATTGTGAGATCTGTGTTTAAACGTTTTTTTTATTTTTTTTTTAAACTTCCTTAGTCGACACTTGATTGGCGTTTGAACCGATTGAAGGAAAAATGTCCAAAAAGGCTGCTGACCCAGCTTCGGATAAACCTTCTCAGAAGGAGAAACCCAAGGAACCAGTGGAGCAACCCTCTGACCAGGGTAATGGTTCTTCTGGTAGGAAGAGAACCACAGACACTGCCGCTGAACTGGCAAGTTCTGCCAAGAAGAAAAGGAAGGAAAAACACTCAGTTAAGGAATCGCAACTGACACATCCGTCTGTTCCAATCGCAGAAGAAATAGATAATGCTGTAAGAATTATCTAGGTGCTGTAGACCGGTACTGCAGTTCTGGTTCAGCTGCCCGGTTCAAAGGCCTCGATTCAGCACCTGAGTTCATTCCCGGTTCACTTGAACAGTTTGCTGAAGTTGATGCGAGGGGGAAGATGAGGATGATGAGGAATTTAGGGGACCTCTTGAGCCAGATTTGCCCCCTGATCCTCCGCGCCCTGACAAGGAAGCTGAGAATTTTTCTTTCCATTTTGCCTTTATGAAACAAGTGGCACAGACTCTGGGCCTCTCCACCCAGGAATCCACTGAGGAGGAGGAGGAGGAGCCAGACTACATGGAGATGATGGATGTGCCAGCAACAAAAAAGCTGTTGCTGCCTATTCACAAGTCTTTAAAGAGACAGGCCTCCAGGATCTTAAAGGCTCCCACATCCATCCCTCCATTGGACAAGAGGATGGACAGGAAGTACTGGCTAGCCAAGTCTGGAGCGGAGCTCCTCTTTGGACACCCAACCATGAGGGGGTGGTGCAGGCTGCTGCATGTGACAAAGCAGGTATTCTGCTGGCATCACACCCACCTGAGGACGACTCCAGATAAATGGAGTCTATGGCCAAGAAATCCTACTTGGGGGCTTCTTTGGCCATTAGACAGGCAACTTATATGGTCTACGTGTCCAGATACCAAAAGAGTCTCTGGAACACGGTTCTGGAGATAGCCAAGACATGCCCTTGGCCTATGGCATCAGATTTGTCCGAAGCGGCAAAAAAGGGCATAGAGGCTTCCAAGTATCAGTTTCGGATGGCAGTGGATGCCAGTAATATTGCAGCCAGGCATATGGCAACCTCCGTGTCGATGAGATTTGCTTGGCTGAGGGCCACTAACTTTTCTCAGGACACCTAGACAAAGACACTGAATTTTTCTTGTGAGCTACTGTACATCTTTGGTGAGCAATCAGAAGCTTACTTGAAGAAGATGGATGAGTACAAGGTGGCTTATAAGAGTGCTGCTGCAAAGGAAAAAGCAGCAATACCCTAGAAGTACCAGAGCAAAGGGGGCAGGGGTAGGACCCATTATAGGCCCTTCCTCCATCCTTGGGCATTGCCAGCCTACCAGTCTCGGGGGGGGGGGGTACTGCAGAGGCAGAAGAGGCAGCAGCTGTGCTGGCCCCATCCTTCAGTCCTCAGCCAAGTTCATAAACAAAAACCCTCTGAGGGGCCTGCAAGGGTCACCTCTCCACTTCCAATAGGAGGCAGGCTGGCTGGCTCGCTATTCCCAAGCTTGGTAATCTATCATCACAGGCAAGTGTGTCCTGGAGGTAGTGAGCAAGGGGCTTGCTCTCCATTTCAAGGTTCTGACCAAACTGAGGGCAACACTTTTTAGACAGGTTAGCCTGTCAGAAGAGGCTCTGTTGGAGGAGAAAGTAGCAAAACTCATTCAGGACAAAGCAGTAGAGCCTGTTCCCTTGGACCAAAAGAGAATGGGGTCTCTACTCAGGTACTTTCTAACTCTAAAAAAATGGGATTGGCGACCCATACTGGATCTCAGACATTTAAACAGACATTTGACAAAGCCAAAGTTCAAAATGGTCACTGTGGCTACCATTCTCCCTACACTCAGGAAGGGAGATTGGCTGGCATCTCTGGATTTAAAAGATGGCCCACTTTCATATTTCCATCAGGCAATCGCACAGAAAATACCACCGGTTCAGATTGCTATCAGGCCACTACCAGTTCAGGGCCATGCCTTTCGGTCTGACTTCTGCCACAAGGGTGTTCACCAGGTGCCTAGCAGTAGTGGTAGCACGCCTAATGAGGCAAGGGGTGGTAGCCTTCCCATACCTGGACGACTGGCTAGTGGTAGGCCAGTCCCCTCACCAAGTAAGAGATGCACTGACCATCACTCGGGATACCCTGTGTACCCTGGGATTCCTGGTAAACCAGAAAGTCTGTACTAACATCAGTTCAACTCCTGGAGTTAATAGGGGCAGAACTAGACACTCGGAGGAAGAGCCTTCCTCTCTCAGGGAAAGGTAGACAGCTTGGTGCAGCTGGCAGGCTCCTTCCAACTGCATAGCCCCAGACCAGCAAGACACTTTCTCCAGCTGTTATGACGCACATGGCTGCATCAACAGCAACAGTGTCAGATTCCAGATGAGCCATCCAGTTATATCTCAGATCTCACTGTTCCCAGAGAAGAGATTTGCTGTCAAAAATGGTACCAGTCATGGGAACCTTCCTTCAAGCACTACAGTGGTGGCAGGAAAAGGACCACCTCAAGGAGGGTGTGCCTTTCCTTCAGCTTCCACCATCAGCAGTCTTAACAACGGATGCCTCCCTCCTAGGATGGGGTACCCATCTAGGGGAGCACACCGCACACAGTACCTGGCTCCAGCAGGAGCGTCTGCTCCAAATAAACCAGCTGGAGCTCAGGGCAGTTTATCTGGGCATCCAATTCTTTGCTTCAGTGCTGCAGATCAAAACAGACGACACAATCACAGTGTACTACATAAACCAGCAAGGGGGCACAAGGTTATACCCCCTGTGCACAGAAGCCATGAAGTCTTGCTTCCTTGGGAGCTCCCTTTCAGCGGTTCACCTTCCAGGGAAGGACAGTGTCCTCGCAGATGCCCTAAGCAGGATCAACCAGAACTACCACAAGTGGTCACTGAACAGGCAGATCCTGCAGATGGTGTTCAGAAGGTGGGGGCACCCCAGAGGTGGACCTGTTCACAGCCCCAGAAATCACCAACTGCCACATTTCTGTTGCAGGCCCCCCGCAGTCGGCACAGTTCCTCTGGATGCACTGATGTTGGACTAGACAGGGAGGTTCCTATATGCCTTTCCTCCATTTCCCCTTTGTTGCTCAGAGTATTGAACTAGTTCGGGGCTCAGCCAGCGACCGTGATCCTCATTGCTCCAGATTGGGCCAGGCAACCCTGGTATTCCCTGCTACTGAGTAAATGTACTGAGTTCCCCAGGGTTCCTTTACCTCTTTCTGAGGGGAGATAAGGATGGGAGAGACAGTATATGAAACATGAAAAAACCTAATCTCAACTCTAATAATTATTAATTATTAGGGTTGAGATTAGGTTATTTCATGTTTCATTCTGTACTACTGACCATGTCGATCTCAAAGCCAATCTCCCTACCCAGGAGGCACAACCTGTTGACCTCCTCTCAGGGCAGGGTCCTTGACCACAATCTCCAATCCCTCAGACTCCGAGCTTGGCTCTTGAGGACTTAGAATATGCTGACATGCACCTCTCGGAATGGGTGCTGGAGGTTCTCGGGGTCTCTAGAAAAACTCTACCAGAAAGATTTGCACTTCTAAATGGAAGAGGTTTTCCATTTGGTTCCAACAGAAACATAAACCATCAGCAGGCTGGTTTATCCGTCGTATTGGACTATTTGGCACACTTGCATTTCCTTGGCCTTAGGCCTTCCACCTTGAGGATACACCTAGCAGCTGTCTCTGCATACCTCTCGGCTGGAAAAGGGGCATCCCTAGCTGCTAACCAGGTATTCAGAAAGTGCTTCAAGGGCCTACTGCACTTGCATCCCCCCACAGGGAACCCACTCCTGCATGGGACCTCAGTATATGCATTGTCCAACTAATGCAACCACCATTTGAACCCATGTCCTCAGCAGAGCTGAAGTATGTAACGTGAAAAACTGTATTCCTGGTAGCCATCACCTCAGCCAGCATGATCAGTAAGCTCTAGGCCTTGTCCACAGAACCAGGTTACATAACCATCCATGGAGACAAGGTGGTCCTTAAGACTAATAGGAAGATCTTACCTTGAGTGGGAGCTCTTGCAACAGGCTATAACCATTAGGACTAATGCTGCAGGCCTTAGGACCCACTGGAAAAAACCTTGCTAGCAGTATCCAGCAGGGACCACCCCCAGCGTCTGCTTCACCCCGACAGTACGCTGTAAAAGGGGGCATACCCTGGCTCCACCTCAGTTTGTTTCCCACAGCGACCTGCTCACGTTGGGAGAATCTTAGTGCTTGCTTCCAGCAGTTCCAGCGAATTTCTTCAAAATTTTCTTTTTCCTCGCCTTTGCAGTTCGGCGATATGTCTTCACCGGTCTCTTCTTCCGGGCCTAAGAAGAAGTGTGCCTGTGGCCGCCAGATCCCATTAAAGGACGGCCACATGAAGTGTCTTCTGCCTGGGACCAGACCATGACTGCAGCTTGCAAGATCTGCAGAGGCTTCACCAGCAGGACACTCATCCGACGCCTGAAGGCCCTCAAAGCCCACCTGTTGGAACAGCAAATGGATGTCCTGCAGACCTGGGAGGACAAGGGAAAGCACCGGGACAAGTCCCGTAAGCGGTTCCGAGACGAGGACCGTAGCTGGTACCATCATCGTTCCCGCTCTCCTCCCAGGAAAGCCTCATCTTCTCCCTGCTCGGGCGCCCCTGATCACCTGAAGCATCCTCGCAAGGAGGATTCCTCCCAAGTCGAGCCTTCCCACCAAGGATCTGACATCAGTCAAGGCGAGAACTTCAGGGGAGAAGTCCTCCAAACCTAAGGTTGCGCCTGTGTGTCTCTTCAGTCCCAAAGGACTCTTCAAAAGCCTCTTCAGCACAAGCTTTGGCCCCGCCCAAGAAGGCCTCCGCTTTGCCCAGTTCGGGCAAACGCTCTTAAGGATACAGACACCCAGGCCAAACCCTCTTCGGAGCCTCTCTCCCCGGTTCCAGCCTCTTTGACACTGACGCCAGCTAAAGCACAGGCGCCGGTAGATGTTCCTGCTGTGGAAGACATTCCTATGGAGGGGGCGCCGGTTAAGGTTCCGCCGCTGGCCCCTAGATCTTCCAATCCAGGCTCTTCGAGATTTCTGCTAATGCCTGCCAGATCGTCCGACCGCCGGTCCCCTTGTTAGGGATGGCGGTTTCTGCGTTTAACAAGGAGGAGTTACAGGAACTCTTCTCCTTCTGGTGGAGTCAGGTAAAGGAGACTCCACAGAAGCCAGATCCCGACACCGGTTCCTGATCGACCAGACAACCAGGAGCCCGAGGGTCAGCCGGTTGGTTAACAGGAGACCCCCGAGTAGCCTAATCCCCGCTCTCCATCGAGCACTCATTCCCAGTCCCGATCTGAAGACTGTCATTGGCACCCTTCCCAGTTGGGTAGCCTACGCTGTCCCAGCCCAGGAGCAGATCCCGCAGCTGCCATAGATCTTCTTCCAGGTGGGCTTGTTTTCTTCCCCGACGCTGGTCCCCAGACCAAAGGCCAGTCACTCCGCTGTCAATTACGTAAGCCAACGCTCGTCCTCGACCGGCCGTCAGTTAGTCGCCAGTGCTCGAGTCGGGTAGTCCAAGACAGCTCAGGCTCCTCTCGGCCTAGTAGCAGGTCGTCGTCTTTCTTGTCTTTCCCATGTGTTTGGGGTTCCCCTGGGCATAAGGACCAACCCTGCTTGCCTCCTGACGATCCAGCTTTTATGGATGTCATAAGACACATCCAAGCCTCTGAGTGGGAGACTGAGGACCTGGATCCGGAACGCTGGCGACTGGCCCGTTACTTGAGACAGGAGCCCAAGCCTCTTGTGGTGCCTCCTTTGGTGGACACTATCCAAGACCTCACCAGGATAACTTGGAAGCATCCAGCATCAGTCCCGGCCGTTCCAAAGTCAGACAGACTGTACAAGGCTCTGAGGGATGAGCCTTTTTTGGCAGAGTACCCTCAGGTGGATTCTTCGGTTTTCATGGCTGCCCATGACAGATCCAGGCAGCCCAAGCATCTCAGCTCTCAGCCTCCTGATCAGGAATCCCGTTATTTGGACAAGATCTACTCTGTCCCCACCTGCTCCATTTGCTCCCTGAACTTCCTCACACACATGGCCCAGTGCCAGAATGCACTTTGGAAAGTGGGGACAAGAGCTGGCCAGTGCCTTACCAGACTCCGCTCAGAAGACTGTGCTCCTGGATATTCTCAAATCGGGCTCAGATGTAGGCACGCGTGTTCTTCGTGCCTCGTACAACACTGCAGATGCGGCAGGTGTCTGTCTCTGGTGCCATGCCTTTTTGAGAGTGTCGGGTTTTCACCAGGATCTGCAGTTTGGAATCCGGGACCTCCCATTCTAGGGTTCCATCCTCTTTGGGCAGGAGACGGAGGCTTTCATCTCTCATCTCCAGGAGTCTGACAAGTCCATCTGGCCAGACCGACAGATGTATCGAGGGGACAAGAAATGCGCTAGATGTCTGCCTTTTTGTAAGTCCTCAGGCTTTCAAGCCTGTAGCAGACAAGGTCAGTGAGGTAGCTGAAAGAGGAAAGCCAGCAATCAGCATCCTGGAGGCGCTCCGTTTCGAGGCCCAAAGACCTCCCCAGCCTCTCTGCCATCCCCACAGCTCCGCCCAATGAGTGCCGACACCCCCCCCCCCAAGAGGGGGCACCAGGGGAGGCAGTGGGGGGTCGCTTCACCCTTCATCTGGAGGGATGGAGCTCCATAACAGCAGACCAGTGGGTCCTGGACATTATAAGGAGGGGACATACGCTGGAGTTCACAGAGATCCCTCCAGAAACTCTACCAAGGTCCTCAAAGTATCCTCCTCCTCACATCCCCCTTATAGAAGGAGAGATTCAGGCCATCTTGCAAAACAGGGTGATAGAACCAGTTCTTCTGCAGCAGCGAGGAAAGGGTTATTACTCCCACTTCTTCCTGCTTCCAAAGAAGATGCAAGACCTTCGGCCCATCCTGGACCTCAGTCCTCTAAACGTCTGTATAGAATACCGAAGGTTCAGGATGGTGACCCTTCCAGGTCTCATCCCTCTGCTGCAGAAGGGAGACTGGCTCTGTTCCCTAAATGTGTATGTGCACATCGGGGTCTTTCCCCCTCACAGGAAGTTGTTGAGGTTCCACTTCCAGAGTGAGCACTGTCGATTTCGGGTTCTTCCGTTCGGCCTTTCCTCCGCTCCTCGAGTCTTCACCAAATGTCTGGCAGTGGTAGCTGCGGCTCTAAGGCACCAGGGACATTGTCTTCCCTTACCTCGATGATTGATTGGCTGCTCGCGGCCCCATCAAGGACACGTCGTCTTCAAGCTCTCGGAGACACCTGTGCTTTGTTCCGAGACGTGGGGATCACCCTGAAACTTCCAAAGTCTTCCTCAGAGCCCAGATAAAGACTTGTCTTTATTGGAGCGGTACTGGATTTGGTCCAGGGCATGGCTTTTCTTCCTCCAGAGAGAGATTACCTGTGGGAGATAGCCAGATCGATCCTAGTAACCCCTCCGGTCCAGGCCAGGACCTTTCTCAGACTTCTGGGGCACATGGCGGCAGCAATCCCTGTTGCTCCTTTGGCCCGCTTCTACATGAGGGTCCCACTGTGGATGCTCAGGGTGCAGTGGGATCAAAGTTCAGAGCTTCAAGCTCTCTGAGACACTTGTACTTTGTTCCGAGATGTGGAGATCTGCAGCTTATCCAGTAGGTAGGTAAATGGGCAGACTGGGTGGGCCAAGCGGTCCTTATCTGCCGTCAAATTCTATGTTTCTGTGGCCTAGACCACATGATCAGGATCAGTCGGTCAGGAGGACCCTGCTTTGGTGGTTGGACCCCCTCAATCTGGAGAAAGGGGTCCTCTTCTGTCAGGAGCCCCCAAGTCAGACTCTTAACAGATGCATCCAATTTGGGGTGGGGTTGCACTTGGGGGGGGGCGAACTCAAGGGGTCTGGACCCCAGAGGAGCGTACCCTCCACATCAGTGTTCTGGAAATGCGAGCGGTCCTCAATGCTCTAAAAGCCTTTCAAGAGGACCTTGTACCGGGCTCTCTTCATTCAGACAGACAACATGGTAGTCTTTTACATCAACAAGCAAGGGGGTACTCACTCCTACCCCTTATGCAGGGAGGCGATGAGAGTCTGGTACTGGGCGCAGGAGCATCACATTTGTTTGTCTGCGGTGCATGTTCCAGGCGCCCAAAACGGCTTGGCAGACAGCCTAAGCAGGCCTCAGTCCAAGTCGCACGAGTGGACGTTGCTACAGTCAGTAGCAGGCCAGCTTTTTGGCGCTTGGGGTTGTCCAGAGCTGGACCTTTTTGCATCTCTGCAGTGCCAGGCTGCCAGTTTTCTGCTCGCAAGAGCACGCACCTGGTGTTTTCTGGCCAGACGCATTGTCCATTTTGTTTGGCAGGGAGGTTTCTTTATGCCTTCTCTCCCTTCCCTGTCATTCAGTCTTATTGAAACTACAGGCCGAGGGGGCCTGAATGATTCTGATCGCCCCACTATGGCCTTGGCAGATTTGGTCCCCACTAATTCAGCGGTTGTCCTCGGCACCTCTAGTTCCGCTACTGATATGCTCACGGTTGCTGTCCCAAGATCAGGGCAGGCTGGTTCATCCAGATCTCAGGTCTCTGCACCTTCATGCTTGGCTCCTGCAGACATAGCCAGATTCAGGTATGGGGTTTCCCCAGAGGTGGTGGGTGTCCTCGTCTCACCGAGGAAGCCCTCTACACGTTCCACTTATGCTATGAAGTGGAAGCGTTTTTGTTTGTGGGCTTAGTCTCACCATGTGGACCCCCTTATGTGTCCGGTGAACTCAGCATTACAGTGTCTCCTCTCCTTATACCAGCAAGGCTTGAGCTACTCTTCTATAAAGGTGCACATGTGGGTTATCTCGGCATATCATGTCATCTTGGGAAATAGAACCTTGGCCCAACTGGACGAGGCCCGCACCTTCTTACAGGGTAGCTTACATGTGAGACCTCCCATTGGGGATCCTATCCCTCCTTGGGACCTCCTTTCTGTATTGGAGAAGCTCACTCTCACCCACCCACCCCCACCTTTTGAACCAGCAGCTGATTGTGAGCTGCATTAAATTTCCTGGAAGGTTTGTTTTTTTAAAAGTTGCTGTTACTTTGGTTAGAAGGGTTTTTGAGCTTCAGGCCCTGATGTGTAAGGAGCCTTATTTAGTTTTTCACAGGGAAAGGGTTTCCCTTAGAGCAAATCCTGTTCCTTCCCAAAGTGGTCTCTGAGTTGACCCTCAACAAATCGGTTGACCTTCCAGTCTATTATTCTACTCCTATTAATAGGGGAGAGGCTCTCCTACATGCATTGGATGTCCACAGGGCGCTGAGGTACTACCTCAAGAGCACAGCTGCACACTGTAAATCAGAGCAACTGTTTGTGGCCTTTGCGTAAACGTCGGGGCAAATCAGTGTCTAAACAAACTATTTCCAGGTGGCTTGTCTGCTGTATTGTATTTTGTTACGACAAGCACAACAAACCACTTCTGGGCACGGTTAGAGCTCATTCCACGAGAGGGATTTCTACCTCCTTTGCCTCCTTAAATAATATCTCTGAGACATTTGTGCTGCCGCCACTTGGAATTCAGTGCACACCTTTGTGAAGCATCATAGCCTGGACAGTGCCTTCAGGCGCCATGCCGGTTTCAGCTTGGCAGTCCTGCAGGGACTTTTGTCTTGATTTGCTGTATGTCAGCCATCTTTCTCCCTTCCTCCTCCTAGGGTTAGTCGCCTCCTTGGCGCGGGACTGCTTGAGGAATCTGCCCTAATGGTTATAGCCTGCTGCAAGAGCGCCTACTTGTAGTAAGATGGTGCAGCTCTAGGAGCGTGGATATGTTGTTCATCCACACTCTTTGGCATGTCCCCTTCCACTTTAAGATGGACCGGAAGTCTTCAGGCTGGCTCCTCCCACCGACCCGGGTGGTATATACCTCGGCTCCACCCCATGACGCTAGATCTTCCTTTCCACTGGAAGATTCAAGTTGCCTCACTCGTGCTCGCTCATTTTATAGGCACTGGCTTTCAAACCTTCGGTTATTTGGAAAATTCACATTGTTCGCGTTAGCAATTGCAAGTTTACTGCTTAGATTATGGAAGACCAGTCTTCCCCTGGATTTCGTCAGTGCCCTTGCAGCCAGAAAATGTCGCGCGACCAATCCCCACACTGCGCATCTATTGCCTCGTGTTCACTCACATCGCCCTTCTAAATGCGATGTCTCTCGCTTTTCATCCCAGTGTTCTCAACGACAGTCTCACACCTGAAGCTGGTGAGGCGGAGAAACTGAACCCTCCAGTGAAATTCAAGGAGGCTCGGTGGGTGGTTTCCGCAGCTGCGGGATCTGCCAAGCAATTGGAATGCATGCAAGCATTCAAGGAGGAAGCTGCTCGTGCTGGAGAGACCTCTTGGAGATTCTTCGTTCTGCTCAACCTGGGCTCCACCTTCTCGGGTTCTTTCTGAGAGTTGTGCCAGTCTTTCCCGACCAAGGGAGAGGTGCCTGTGGGCTCGCACTCCTCTCGATCCCATAAGTGGGACAAGGATCCGGGATCATCTTTGTCTCGATGGAGACGTCCTTGGGAGTGGGAGAGGTCTCGATCCCGGGAACATGCGGTCGAGATTGCTTCTTCAGCTGTTGGCTTTTCAGCTGTGCCGTCTGGTCAGTCGACCAAATTGTCGATTGACGATGTTAAAATCGTGATCGATCCAATATTGCCGACTCTGGTTAACGATTCTCTCAATCAAACCCCTAACTTGGTCTTCCCAGATGACGAGACTCAGCCTGCTGGGACTCCCATTGAAGAAATGGTCCCTGATCCCTTGAAATCACCGGTCCCGTCGGTGTCTCCTGACCGACCGAGTCTGCGCGTCCAATCTTGATTGAGGTCTCTGACCCCCTCGACCGACAGGCCGAGGAAAGGCCATAAACACTCTAAAAAGAGGCGCTGTCATCGGTCGTCCTCTGATGAGGAGAGGCTTGGCAGAAACTCTGGCACTACGATGACCTTGTGTGGCATCAGCTGATTTTGACCGGGCACAAGCAGACTCCGGCTTCCACACAGACCATTACCTGGCTTTCACCTCCTAGGCCGAAACAGACTCCTTTGGAGCCGATTAAGTCTGTTCCCCAGCCCGAGGAGTCTGTTAAGCCACCAGTTCGGCCTAAAACGCTCTCTCCACAGATTGTGGTGGAACCACCGCCCAAACAGCCTGTGGGAGGGGCTCCTTCCAAGGAAAACAGACCAGACACCGGGCTTCCCTGGCGTTTGTCTGTCATGGTCACCCCGGACCGCTCTCAGCGAGTCGAAGGTGACCTGGGTGATTGGCCGTTATACCCGGATTCGGACGTTACCGGCTTGCATTCTCATCCAGGTGATGATGAATCAGCAGTTGGCTTAGAGAAGAAGGAAGGTCCCTTGACTTTTCAGGGCATTCTCCACCTCATCTAAGACTATAGGGTTGCTCCTGGAGCCAATCCAGAAAAAGGCGGAGTACCCTCTTATGGATATCCTTAAGAGAGGGGATACCCCGATGGAGGCCATTCCTGTCGCTGAGGCTGTTGTTGGCCTGGCCCTAGAACTTTGGCAGCCTCCTGCCTCTTATACAGCTCAGTCTGCCCACATGGCCCACAAGTATGCGGTGCCCATGGGATCCTTTGCGGGGTTCATAGCGCACCCTTCTGCTGAGAGCCTGCTGACCGCCTCTGTGTTCAGGCATACTGGCAGTTCTGCCGACACTGACCGGCCTCCTAATAAAGAATCCAAGCTCTTGGACCATTCAGCCAGGAAGGTCTATGCGGCTTGCTCCTGAGGCCTTCGGGCAAGTTCGGCAGTCAGCATGGTACACTTCTCTCACGCCCTCCTGGGGTCGCTGGATGAAGTCTTCCCACATTTCCCTGTGGACATGCAGACCACGGTCAAGCAGGTCTGGGATCAGGGCTGAGCTGTCACCAGACAGCAGCTTCAGATGGCCCTGGACATTGGGGATTCTTGTGCCCATTCAATGTCAGCCGCAGTTGCCTCTCATCTTGTCTGAGGCTCTCCTCCTTCCCGGCGGATACCCAGCACAAACTAGCTGACGTGCTCTTTCTTGGGACCGACCTGTTCGGCCCTGGAATGGCCGGTCACTTTCAGCGCATTGAGCAGTCCAGTGCCACTTTGGATGCTGCTTCTGCCAAGGGTTCTTAGGGCAAGAACTAGCAGAAGAAAAAGGAGCCTTTTCGGCACTCTTCCCCTGCAGCTCAGCAGTCGTCCTTTCAGGGTGGACAGCAGCAGGCTCAAGCTTGGTGCCCCTGGTCGAAGCCCGGACCCCAACAGGCCCATAAGGGAGACTGAGGTTCAGGTCCTGGAGCCGCCACCTCCCTGCCTGCTCAGTGACGGGGCAGGGGCTGTCGACTCCTCTCCCGTCACCTCAGCTCTGGGTCCTCCCGTGAGGGGCCGGCTCCGCCACTTCTTTCCGCCTGGTCCTTTGTCACTTCGGGCAGGTGGTTTCTCGAAGTGGTCAGTCAGGGACTGCCTCGGGAAAGGCATCCAGAAAGGAATCGACCAGGAAATGTTACGCCTTCAAATGGAAAAGGTTTTCCATTTGTTGTCAGGGTGCAAGGGCCTGGACTCTTTGTCCAATGGCCAACATTCTCAACTACCTTTGGTCTCTTCCCCCAAAGTGGGTCTACAGTCAGTGACCCTTAGGGTGCACCTGGCAGCCATCTCTGCTTACTGGGTGCAGGCCGGTCAGCTGACAGCGCAGGAGACAATGATCATGCGCTTTTTCAAAGGCCTGGGTCACATGTCCCCTTCAGTGCGTGAACCTCCACCTCCATGGGATCTACTGCTGATACTGGCAAAGCCCATGGGCAAGCCATTTGAACAAGTGCAAAGTGTGCCTTGTCACGCTTGTGGAAGACTGCTTTCCTGGTGGCTATCGTGTCTGCCAGAAGGATAGGGGAGCTCTAGGCGCTTTCGGTGGACTCCCCTTGTCTGGTCTTCCACAGGGACAAGGTTGTCCTGTGCCCCCACCTTAAATTCCTTCCGAAGGTAGTATCAGAGTTTCACCTTAACCAGGTGTTAACCCTGTCAATATACTACCAAATTGCACCTTGGAGGCAGAGTACAGGCTCCATACCTTGGACCTGAGACGAGCCCTCTCCTATTACAAGGAGAGGACGGCAGAAATTCTGGGAGAGGTTCACCAGCCATTTGTCACCTATGCTGAAGCTGCTTCGGGCAGACCTGCAGCAAAACGGACTATCGTAAGATGGCTCGCATCATGCATAGGACTGTGCTGCGAGTTGGCGGGCATGGAGCCTCCCAGAGGGATAAGAGCTCATTCTACCCGCCATACTGCTGCATCGGTGGCTGCTTCCAGGGACATCCCTATCCAGGAAATCTGCTGGGCTGCTAGCTGGAAGTAAGCAAACATCTTTATCACCTGCGACGACATTGACTTTGACTCATGCCGGGATGCTGGTTTTGGGGCCTCAGATCTTATCTGTGTCAGTCTTCACCATTCATCACTATTGGATTAGCTCATCAGAGCTAGGACCCCGCGGGAGACTTTATTTTTATATAGGAGGAGTAGATGTTGGGCTGGCACTGCCCTCGAGACCAGCGTTCTACGTGGCACTCGAGGGTTGGCAGTTAGCCATTGTCGACTCTGTCCCAGCCCCGGTTCTTTCTCTCCCGCCATCGAGTGATGATCTTGGGTGTGAGACGAGAGAAAATTTGCAGCCTAAGTCCGTCGTGTGTGTATTGCCTCGGTTCTGACCGTCTGCTAGACATAGTTTCTTCGACTCTGGTAAGATCTTTCCTTTTTTGTTAAAAGCGGTGTTGAGTACTGTCTTTTGTTTAATTTTTGATCCGGTCATGTCTCGTCCAGGGGGCAAGAATGTGGAGTACCTCTGTGGCCACCTTTACTCCGTTACGGACCAGCGTGACCGTTACCTCTCCTGCCTTGGCCACAATATGGATATCTGCTTCTCCATGGACCGCCATGTCATTGAGATTCGTGCATGAAAAGTCGGACATGCGCTGCCGACTTTCGGAGGACGGATTTGCAGTCGACAAGCCAAGGTCAGGACTTGGCCCGCAGAGGGGGGAACCCTGCCTCATCTAGCCTTGCCACGGCGGGGGTTTCTTCAACGGTGCAGGATGCCCAGGCTGGCCCTCTTGGGGGTCAATCGGGAGACACCGTCTTGGCAGTCACTACGTTGGTAGCGAAGGCTCCCTCTGTGTCGCGTTCTGGGTCCCTCGGGACCGGACCATCACCGTCTTTGGCGCCCGCCCCCGTGTCGCTTTCGGTCCCGGTGCCAAACGGCACCGTCGGGTTGGAGAGCGACACCGTGGTCGGCATTGGGCCTGTCCTCGGTGCCTTCATCGTTCCTGATTTTGCTCGCAGTGTCAGGACTTCTGGCAGCGTTGCAGTTGTGGTTCTGAGCTTTCTGGGCCTGATTCTAGTCTTGGCAACGCTGAGACGGGAGCCGGCTCCGTCTCTGCCCCCGGTGTCGCCTACAGCGCCGGTGGCGGAGTTGGTGCCGCGGTCAGCGTTGATCCTGGCTTCGGCGCTGCTTGCATAACCGGGGTTGTGTCCGGCACCGGGCTCGGCACCAGGTCTGCCTCCGGTGTCACTCACGGCGCCGGGGTGGTTGCCGGTGCTGGGCGCACTGCCGTTTCAGATTCGGCTCTGCGCCATCGGAGACCAGTGCGGAGCTGGGCTCGAGGTCGCGCCTGGGGATGGTGTTGGCGCTGGGTGCGATACCGTACTGTCCTCTGATTCTTTTGGGGGTTTTGAGTGTCAGGGTGCCCGACCTCGGGGGCCCGGGAACTGGAGGGGCCCGTAGGGTGGTCTGGCATCAGACCTCGGAGTCTGCTTCCTTGGAGACAGATTCTGGGTCTGATCCGGACTGGCTTCCGGATTCCTCTGGGTCTTCGGATCCTTTTGTCTCCAGCACCTTGGCCCCCACTCTCTCCCTCCTGCAGTTCAGCTTTCACCGGTAGACCTCAGAGTCGGGGGGTCTGACCAGCCAGCGGTGGTCCCGGTGGCCACCATTAGGCAGCCTAAGATCTCTGGAGAGGCTGCTGCTTCAGTTGGGGTTCCCCCCTGTTTGATGTGTTTGTGGACAGTCTGGAGCAGCTCGGGGCATGCCAGAAGGGGGAGGGTACGGTTCCCTGGGTGGTCTCGGGGATGCCAGCTGCCTCAGTTAGTGGTGAAGAGGACGAGGTCCCTCTCTGACTCTGAAGGGTTGAGTGGTAGCTGGCTAGCGCAGCAAGCTCTTTCTGGGTTCAGGCCAGGTCCTGGAAGGAGCCGTAGTGCAGACCCTTGCCTTTCCCTTGCGGAGTCCAGGAGTGGGGCTTCTACTTCTGAGGTCAAGGACCATCCTTCTGGACTCTCACGGTCCCGGTCACCTCATGGGGGGAATTTTTCCTTGGGGCACAGCTCTGACCGTTCCGATCCGGTTGACGGCTGTTTAGCTGCAGCGGCTTTGGATTCCCCCGCCCTTCGGAGGGTTTCCTGTTGGCCTCCCTGCCCCAACAGAGACCGTTCTGTTGCCAGGAGCCTGCCCTCCGAGCCTCTGTCTCCACCCCCGGTAGTCCTAGGTATTCCGGGCCCTCGAGGTCCTCTTACTTGGGAGCAATTCAGAGGATCGACTGCATTCTTTCCCACCTACCTCCATGCCCTCGGCCAACAGGTGTTCCACCATGCCCCCATGTAGCCGACCCCTGAACTGGGGAGCTTATCTTCTTCCTCTTCTTCCTGTACTGAGAGGAACCATTGGTCCACATATCCCCTGCGTCTGATCTGTCATCTTCTTAGCGCTTCCTGGTGAGGATGTTGGATGAGCTCCAGCCAACCCCCATACCTATAAGCAATCCTCAGCTTGTGGCACGCGCCTTTTTGGGCGAGTTCAGTGCAGCCCACTTGGTGGCTTCCGCCTGGTTGATTCCTTTTCAGGAAGTGTCGCATCAGCTCTGGCTTTGTCCCTTCTCCACTGTTCCAGTCCCAAGGGACTTAAGCCAGCAGTATTGTGCTCCCCCGAGGTCTCCAGGTTCTCTGCCTCATCCCTCTTCAGGGTTGACCTTGACCTCTCTGGATGCTCCTTCAGGGCCTCACGCCCCCTACCATGACCGCCCTCCGGATTCGGACTCTGCGGACTTCGATTTCTGAGGGAGACAAGTATTTTACTCTGCACAGATCTTCCTTTCAGTTGCTGCACATAAGGCCCACTTTGCAGCCTATGACAGGTTCTTGTGGTCCAGGCTAGGACAGCTCCTAGCGTCAGTGCCTGATTCGGAGAAAACCAGACAGGCCATCGCCCTCTCTGCGCGGGGCCTGGAGCTAGCAGGGCACCAAGCAAGGACATCTTATGATGCCAGTGAGGTAGCTTCCAGGGTGGTAGGAACAACAATCTGCCTTCGGATGGCATGGCTTTGCGTATCCCGGTTGTCACCCCTGGCCCGGCGTAGGGTGATTTACTGCTTACTGGAGAACCCATTCTTTCTCCCACCCGAGTGAGATGGTGACTTCCTTCCCCCCTGTGGGTTCCCCATCTCACCCGGACCTGTCTCAGGCCTGTAAAGGTTCTCCCCTTCGGTGTTTCACCCACTGGAGGCTCTAAGGGACCTGGTCCCTTAGGGTGCTCTGGGTACCCCCTTTTTTCCAAGGGGGGGGATGCTCAGTACTCGCCCAATAGTGATAAATGGTGAAGACTGACACAGATAAGATATGAAAATTACATACCTACCGTAATTATTGATCTTTGTGTGTATCGTCACCATTCATCACTAAATCCCACCTTCCTTCCCCTGGGGCCTCGGTCTCTGGACTCCTCCCCTCTCCCCATGTGTCTTTTCCCTCCATCTCCTCTCTTGATATGTAGATGGGAGGGGGTTGTGAGGACACGTGAGAGTAATCCTCTGTTTTTCTGAGTTTGAAAAGAACCTTCCGTTTTTACCTCCCGGTGTGGAGGTGAAGAGGGCTGGTCTTCCCCGCTTCCTTATATTAAAGAGTTTTCTTTAGTGATCTCAGTTTGAGGCTACCCTGTATTTTTTTTTTTTTTGAAATGTCTAGTTGGTTTAAGAAAAAAAAATTAATTTGGTGGGGGAGGTTGGGACACAGCCTCAGCCTGCACTTCTCCACGTGGTCTTCCAACTCGCTGCAGGTTTTTCTCTTGCAGCCGGCTTCTTTGTTCAGGTCTAGACCTTATGCCTAAAACGGAGGCAGTATAGCGCAGTGGTTTGAGTCTCTGAGCTGCAAATCTGGTGACTTACAGCAGACCAGACCTGGGTTTGAATCCCACAGCTTCCACTTTTGTGCTTTGTGGCCCTGGGTAAGTCACTTGACTCCAGGTCGCGCCTGGAAAAAATTATATATATGTGGGGCACCTTCATTCTGAGGTTGTTACTCATCCTTCACCCCTCACTTTTCCCTTGCTTCTCTTTTACTTCTTCTCCTTCCAGAGATTGGGGCCCCTCTTCTTCTTCTCCCCAATTTCCTTTCTAAAATGTCCTCCTCTGTCGTCTGTCGTTTGTCTCCTTTTAGTTCATTCTTCTTCTTTTTCCTTTTATCTGTCCCTTAGCCTCTCTTGCCTCATCCCTCCCTCCCTTCCATACACACTCCGGCATGTCAGAACTGGGGCTGGGGCGGATTCGAAAACGACTAACTACCAACCCTCGAGTGCCACGTAGAACACTGGTCTCCAGGGCGGCGCCAGCCCGACATAGACTCCTCCTATATAAAAAAAAATAAAAAATTTCTCGTGGGGTCCTAGCTCCGGTGAGCTAACCCAATAGTGATAAATGGTGAAGATACACAGAAAGATCAATTACGGTACGTATGTAATTTTCATTTTTCTAATCTCTGTTCCCTAAGTAGGGGGTGTGCGCCTTGCCTCCCTCCTCCCGGAGAACTGCTAGAAGTCTGCCAGAGTGTGGATGAACAACATATCCACATTTCTAGAAAAACGGATTACTCACCTGTAACAGTGGTTCTAGGAGTGGTATATGTTGTTCATCCACGGACCACCCGACCTCCCAGCTGCGGGGCCTTTAACACTGGCTTCCAGCAGTCCAAGATCTGGTGTCATGGGACGGAGCCCAGCTATATACCATCCGGGTGGGTGGGAGGAGCCAGCTTGAAGACTTCCAGTCCATCTTAAAGTGGAAGGGGACATGTCAAGGAGTGTGGATGAACTTGTACTATTCCTAGAACTACTGTTGCAAGTGAGTAACCTGTTTTTACGTAAGAACTTACCGTAACAGTAGATCTTTGAGAGGAACTCTTGCAGCAGGCGTTGCTTTCCTGCACTTCTTCCCCCTGGTGAGGTTTACAGCATGTCTTTGACAAGCTTCGCCTGGTTCGCTTGCTAGGGTCCTTTCATGGGTCTTGGCGTGGGAACTGAGGTGGAGCCAGGGTTTGACCCCTTTTATGGTGTGAGCGGCGTCAAGGTGAAGCTGATGTCGGGGGGAGGGGGGGGAGATGTGGTCCCTGCTGGGTACTGCTAGCTAAGTTATTTCCGGTGGGTCCTAAGGACTGCGGCATTAGTCCTAATGGTTATAGCCTGCTGCAGTAGCTCCTCTCGGAAGATCTACGGTTACTGTAAGTTCCAACATAACTGTACTTTCCTCCCTAAGGCGGTCTCAGACTTTCACCTTAATCAGTCCATTGCCTTACCAGTCTTTCACTGACCACTGTAGTTCAGGGGAGTGAAGACTGCGTAGTCTTAATTTCAAGAGAGCTGTAAGCCACTACTTGGATCACACAAAGGGCCACAGACAGGATAGAACCCAGTTCTTCCTGACCTGTGAAGAAGTGGGGAAGGGCAGACCTACATCGGAGAGGTCCATTGCCCACTGGATTGTGGCATGTATTCAGTTTTGCTACAGCAAGGTACGGAAAGAGCCTCTCATAGGCCTCAGGGCCCACTCTACGAGGTGTACAGCTGCTTCAGTAGCAGCATGCGAGAGAGATCCCTTTGTCAGAAATCTGGAAAACAGTTCACACCTTTATCAAACACTACAGTCTGGATACCCAGACCAAGAGTTGATGCCAGGTTTGGCACAGCAGTACTGCAGAGCTTGTTCCCTAAATAGGTTCTCTACCCTCCTCCAAAGGTACTGCTTGGGTAGTCTGCATTTGTTAGACTACTATAAGATTCCTGGGGTTTGAAGAAAACATTACTTACCATAGTAATCTTGTTTTTTCCAAGGCAATCTTACTGTATTCTGAGCTCCCACCGTGCCTCCCCTACCAGAACCTATGGGCACTGCAACACAGCTGTCCAAGCTGTTTTGAAACCTGTGAATGTTTCTTTATTGGGCTTAGTGACTTGTGTCTTAGTGTTTGCCCACATTTTTAAATAAAAGGGATTATTTGTTGTTGGGTGTTAAGTTGTTATTACTAACATACTAAAATGCCAGCAGAATAGGCCTAGCGGTCTTTCGTGTCTGCTCGTTTGGTCAGCCCCCACCCTGGGAGCTGACCTTGCTGCCCCCTTCTTCGGGCTTCTCCCTTCCCAGTCCAGGGTATTATTAGTATAGTTTAGAATAGATAGCTTGTTGTTATGCATGCTCCATAAGAATCCTGACGGTTGCAAGATGTTTTGTATCTGGCAGATCCTGCCAGCTGAACCTAGTAGAGTACTACGACTGCTTACTAGGGAAGTGGACAGGGGCCATACAGTGGACATTCTATATTTGGACTTCAGCAAGGCTTTTGACTCTGTGCCGCATGGGAGGCTGGGGGGAAACTGGAATACATTGAGGTGGGGACTGAAATGGTCAACTAGATCACCAGCTGGCTGAGGGATAGGCAGCAAAGGGTGGGGGGGGGCTCATTATCAAAAGATGTTACAAGTGGGGAGCCCCAGGGTTCAGTTCTGGAACCCTTGCTATTCGGGATGCTCATAGCCGATATGTCTGACGGGATCCAGAGTAAAAACAGTCTGTTCGCAGACGATGCTAAGATCGGTGTAGTGGTAGATGACATAGAGGGGTGGAGGGGGATGCAGGAAGACCTGACCGAACTACAGGAATGGTCGGAGACATGGCAGTTCGGGTTCAATGCCAAGAAGTGCAGGGTACTACACTTAGGAGCAAGGAACCGGGAGAGGAACTATCCGTTGGGAGGGGTACAGTTGGAAAGCACAATGGAGGAACAGGATCTAGGGATGCTAATAACGGGGAGTATGAACCACTCTGCTCAGTGCAGGAAAGCAGATGCCTTTTTGCAGGCAAACATGATGCTGGGGTGCATAGTGAGGGCAATCTCCACCAGGCACAGAGAAGTGATCCTATTCCTGTACAGGTCCGGCCGCACTTGGAATACTGCGTGCAGTACTGGCAGCCATTCCTGAAGAGGGACACCAGATTGCTGGAGGGAGTGCAGTGTAGGGCAACGAAGATGATACAGGGACTTGAGGGAAAATCCAATGAGGAGATGCTGGGAGAGCTGCAGATGTATTCACTGGAAGAGAGAAGGGATGGGGGGATATGATGGAAATCTTGAAGTACCTAAAGAGTATTAACAGGATTAATACAGAAAGTATTCTTCAGATCGGGGTGGGGGGCACAAGAGGGCATTGGCTGACATTGGAGGGGGCGGAGATTCAGGAGGGAAGTCGGGAGACACTTTTTCACGGAAAGGGAGGTAGATAAGTGGAACACTCTGCCCGAGAGAGGTGGTATCGTGTAGAATGGTGGGAGGATTTGAGAGAGGGTGGGACAGAGTGGGAGGTTATGAGGAGGAGAGGGTGGGGCAGCTGCAAGTTTTGGGGCTAGCTGCACAATCGAGCAGACTTGATACACCATGAGGCCAGTTTCTGCTGGCATTTCGTATGTTTGTGTGATGTATTCCAGGAACAGTGGTTTGAAAACCGAGCTCGCGACCAACATTCCATAATTAGCATAGGCTCTATGAACCATTTTGGCTCCGGGGCAGTCTTATGGCGAGACCATACTGCATTTGTTGGAATACAGTAAGATTCCCTTGGAAGAAACAAGATTACTATGATACATTTTTTTTTATCGTCGCTTCTGAAGGGGCCAGACTTTTATAACTCTTTGGGAGCTTTACCTGGCTCTCACTCGTGAGTTATGGTCCTGCCTGCTTACACTTCAACATAAATTTCATATTTTGAGACAATGCAGCAGAAATTGTTTCTCAAGTTCAGAGGAGTTTGTTCTTGGAAGTAGTGTGCCCTGGGTCTGCTAATTGAGCTAAAAAAAAAGAGCAAACACCAAAAAGCATTTCGTTTGCTAGTGGCTCTCCACTGTTTCAAGTGTATGTAATGTGTTATCTGTTTTGTTTTCTACAAATGTTGATTTAATGTGTTATCTGTAATTAATCCTGGGTCGCCCCTCAAAAAGGGACTACTGGCCCCGGTTACCAAAATTAATGTATTCATTTTTTTTTTCCCATACAAATCAACAGGCCACCTCAGACTCCAATGTTTTGCACAATAAATGTGCATTTTCAGGGGAAAGTGGACCTGTATGTTGGATGTAAAAAAATATACATAAATGTTGTGAAGCAATCCATGTTACACTCATAAGTAAATGGCTTGCCACAGTTTTTAGTAAAAACATCTTGCATGTAAAGATTTGAGAGAGGTCCAAAATAATCGTGCTTCTTTTCATTGGTAAGCACATCTGTAGATGCTCGACCTTTTTCAGAGCTCTCCAGTTGATGACTGACATCATGCCAGAAGGCCATGCTGACTTGGTGTCCGATTGCCACCCTTTTAAAGGAGCTTGCATCCTGCAAGTGTAGGTGTGTCAGTAATGTGCCACATGGTAACATCATGATGCCAAAAAAAAAGTTATGACGCCACATGGTCTTGGCAGAGTTCCAAGCACTCAAAAAAAAAAAAAAAAAAAAATGGCTCCAAACATCCAGGGCTCCTGGATAGACAGGCTGACCCCAGCTTCAGCGGCCCATCACTTCTTATTAGATCTAGCCAAAATTACTTGAAAGGTAAGATTATTAATCAACTTAGTCAACCATAGTAAAATGTTTTGCCAGTTGTTTAGAAGGACATACAGGACTTGGGGTCAGGCTGTTTAAAGGGGGAGGAGGTGGTATTGTAACACACCTTCGGAGGTAATACTGGGTTAAGCAGCTAGCCCCACTACCAGTGGGATAAAAAATAGCCAGTTTTAAATCAGAACATAGGGAGGTTAGAAAGTCTGTGTTCATATAGCTTCAGAAAAAATTTTTTGTAAGGAGAAAATTCTCCCCCATGTTATCCTAGCTGTTCGTGGACAGGTAATGTGAATCACGGTCAGTATCTGTGTTTTCGGTTGGCACCCTGAAGACACACTGCGAGGCCTTTTGGCACCATGCATTTCTGCTTAAAGTTGAACCAGCATAATATTTTGTGGTGATTTGCATATACAGCCCATGATGCTTTGCATTATGGGGGTATGCGTGATTTTGTATTTTTTTTAGTGTGAATCATAGCACACTATCCAAATGACATAGTATTACAACAAAGACAAAACAAACAAACAAAAAAACTCATGAAGAAAACAGTATACATGCAGTGTTACATTAAACAGCCAAAACCGTGTAATATGAGTCTAGTCTATGGACTAGTCAACCTATTTGGGTAATAAAGCCCCAAATCTTTGTAGCCACATTGCTGCCCTCTAGTAATATGCAATCCCAAAAAAACATTGACTCTTGGGCATAAAAACCTTTTCCAGACCAAAACATTACAGTGAATACAGTCTTTTTATCTTCCCAATCTCTAGCAGCACTGGATTTCTGATCTTTCATCCTAATTGCAGACGTATGCTCGGACACTCTTTACTTGAGCATCCTAGAGATTTTCCTTATATAATGCACATTACAGGGGCATTTGGTCAGATAAATAACATGAGTTGTACAAGTAATATGCTGCTTGATCAAGCGTTGGACACACCACCCTTCCAGTTCTTGTGTAGAACTTTTTTCACTTTGGAAAATAGGTGAAAAGAGTGTAGAAAATACTGCGTGTTGCCCTTTGCCACCCTTGTCTCGTAGCATGAATAAGGTCTGACCTCTGCCTACTGTATTCCTCCACCATGCCTTATTTAATCACGTCACGCAGTCCGTTTTCCATGGCAGTTTTTTCCATCTGATGGGTATTCTCACTGGAGCAGTTCCTCCAAGCCCTAAGGAACTGTCCCAGTGGTGTGCCATCCTTTTTAGGTTTGGGATGGCAGCTTTGATAATGCAGTGTCTTATTACTTTCAGTACTCTATAGTCTGACATGAAGGCCCCAATCTTCTTGTAAATCTCAGCATATAAATATGGTGGTCTTTCCAGACTGTGTTCTAAAGAAAAGCTGGTTGTCCTTAAACAGGCATTCAAATATTGATGGAAATTTTTAAGTTCAATTGCTGTCCCTGTCCATAGAAATAAATCAACTGTGTAACGGTTTATAGGTCAATATCTTGTCAAACAGTCTGTGCACTTTAGGATTCATAGTGTTCTTCAAATATATACGAATATACAGGATATACATTAGTATAAGATGGGGCCATTGTGGACCCTATCGCTGTACCATGTGTTCTGTGGTAATATTGTGCTTCAAATCTGGGGGTGATTATGCAAAACTGTACTAGCCAGTTCCAAAAGAAAGGCTGCTGGAGGTTTTTCATTCAGATTTCTCAAATGAAAAACACTTTCAATGCAGACAACCCCTTCAAATGTGAGATGGAGGTGTAGAGATCAGACATCTGTGGTGGCAGGCCAGATGTCTTCTACCTTTACACCCCATCATTAACATCTAAAACCATATTTTTCACATCTGTAGTATCATTCACATAGGAAATGGAGGGGATAGATTCCTGAAGATAAAGGTTCAGGCAGCGAAACTGACCCTAGAACTGTAGGGCATCCAGGAGGTGAACTACCCTTTTATGTATGTTTGGCAAGCAGTAAAATAAGAGTGTAATTGTATCTCTCTTAAGCAATGCCTCAGCTTCCCATTCCTCTCTCCATCCATTTTAAGACTGCTAGATAATATTGTAGAAATTTATTGCTTTATATCATTGGTAGGATTACTCTGTTTTAGCATAATCGGCAGTATTATTCAACTGTTCAGTACATTCATCCTTGTCTGGTAGCCTGAAATCATCGTTCTCTCACCCTTGTCAGCCTTTGTTACAGTGACTGGTGTATCCTTTCTAGCTCTTCATGGCAACAGCCTCGATTTTCAGAATCTTTTATAATCCTTTACTTTTTTTTCTGCAGTATCGGTATGTTTCAGTATTGTTGGGAATGGCTCCTGTGGGAACGAAATGGGATTTTGTCCCAATTTTTTTTTATATATATATATATATATTTATTTTCTGGGGGTATGGATATGGTTCACTTATCCACACATTGGCAGTTCTTCCTTAAGAGCTGTTTCACCAGAACATCTTTAAGCAAAGCTTCTCCCACCACCCACGTGGTATATTCCTTGGCTGTTCCCCATGATATCAGTTCTTCTTCCTGTTGGAACTGTTCGGTCTCCTCCTTTGCAGCCCTTCTCATTTTTGGGCCTATTGATTGTGCCATTGGCAGACTTACTGATTTTCTTCAGACTTTCTGCTCTATTCCTTGGCCTGCTCTTGTCCTGCAGTCATATTCATGGCTCACAAGGAAGAAAAGTCTGCACCTGGCTTCAAGTAGTGCATCACATGTGGACAGAAGATGTTGAGGACGGACCCACACTTGTCGTACTTGTGCTGTTTGGGCTCAGTGAACAACGTTACTGGTTGTGGCCTCTGCCAGATGATACTCCCATCTACGCTCGAAGACAGGAAAGCTTGCCTTCTTGGGTGGTCACAGGGTGGCCTCTGCTACGGTGGGGTCCACGGCGCAACTTGCAGCAATGGAAAAGAGCTCGGTGTGGCTCCCAGTTGGGACCAGCATCGGCACGTCCTTCATGGGGAAGTTCCATGAGATGTGTTGAGTGCGTGAGATCTTAGGGGAGAGCCCTGCCCACCACAGCAAGAAACACAAAGTTAAATACTGCTGGTTTTGAGACCAGGAGAGATAATGTTCCTCCCACTCCCTGGACGTTCTTTGTCTGTCGAGTGCTCAGCTTCGGCTGAGCTCCTCCTCACAGAGGGTCGTGTCACTAGCTCCACTGTACCCCCCATCAGGTTTGTCAGCCTCAACACTGGTCAGTCAGTCAAGATTTTTCTCGACCCATTGTCAGAAGGGGTCATCGATCTCATAAGACCCCAGTTCTCACAGTCCACACTCAGGCGAAAGTGGAGCAGTCATTACAATCTCCCCGGCTGTCCCTGCTCAGGTTCGTGCTGTCGACACTGCTGTACACGATGTATACAGCACTGCTGCTTGCATCTCCTCAACACTGGCCTCCGGGTCAACAGTCAAGGTATAGGTTGAGGGACTGTTCGAGGTCTCTGTCTTGCTTGACCGGGAGACATTGCTATCAGTGCTCCTCATCCACTTCAGATGTAGAGACGCTACGAGGACTTCTGGCATCAGTGGGCCTTGGGGCAGTGTAGGGCTCTATTCCATTTCCAGGCCTCTGTGGTTGACTGGCTGATGCTGGTCAAGCCCAAATTGGGCCACCCAAGACAGTTCTGTGGTGCATGTCTCTCCACCCTTGCGAGAGGAACAGTCTCCACCACAGCCTGTGTGGAGAGCTCTTTCCAAGGACTTCTGTCCAGGGACTGGCTTGCCAGGCGGGTTGTCAGAAATTTCCAACTTGGATGACTCCATATTGGTTCACGGTGGGAAATGATCAAGGGCCGTCTTGAGTTCTGACGACTCCAGTGGGTCCTCCATGCAGTCCTCAAGGATGCGTACATTCAACCAGGAATCTGTCAAGGAACAGAGTACTGAACATGGGCCAGTGTCTCTTGGGGCTGTCCGAGTCCATGGAAGTTCCTTTGGAGATGTTCAAAAAAGGACCACATTTTTTTCTGATATCCTGTACAAGGACAGATCCCCGGGGGTCACCTTTCCCATGGCAGGGGCCATTATGGGATAGGCTCTGAAGCCTTGGCAGTATACTGCTTGGCATCTTTCTCCTACAACCCCTTGGCCACGGGTCTGGTCTCCAACTCAGACTTCCGGAAATCTGGCAGTGCTGGGGTTGAGAATGAGCCCCCTGACAAGGAGTTGAAGAAGCTTGCCAACGCGGCAAAGAAAATTAATGTTGTGTCCTCCCTTGTCTGCCAGGTGAGCTGCGCCTTGATGATGGCTCACTTTGATCACTCCCTATTGGGGTCCCTGATACTGTCCTCCATTACCTGCCTGTCGACCGGCAGTTGCTGTTTGAGTTAATTAGAAACAAAGGTCAATTGCTGGCTAAATACCAGCTCTTTATTTATTTATTTTTAATTCTTTGGTAATCAGATATGACCCACTAGGCACAGGTGTCTGTTTTCAGGGGTGACCCGGGAGCACTGAGGAGGTTAATTGACGTGTTCAGTGTCTCACAGTATGCAAGTGGAAGTTGTGGGAATCAAACCCGTGTCCGTCTGCAGGATCTATCAAGCTCATTACTCTGACCTCTAGATGATACTGCCAGCTCCAGATGGCTCAGGACATTGGTGACTCCTGTGCCATGACAACGGCCATGGTGATGCTTCACAAGGGCCTGACTGAGGATCTCCACCTTCATGGCGCACACTTAGCACAGTTAACTGTTGTCCCTTTTGTGGGCACTGACCTTGTTGTCCCTGGGTGGAGGGGCATCTCACTAGAATCGCGACCCAGTGCCACCCTGGATTTTGTGGCTTCATCCCAGAAGGATCAGAAAGGCCTAAAAGGGGGCAGTTATAATGGTGACCCTCCAGCTTCAACGGCTGATGCCCCCTCCAAAGCTGCCCATTGGGTCGGGGGTGCTCACTTCCTGTCCTCTCCCGCCTTACTGATCCCATGCTCCAAAGGAGTCCTCAGTGTTGCAGGACACACTGTCTGCCAGAGGAGCCGTAGCCCGTTTCCCAGACGCCCTGGCAAGTCGGGGTACATGTCTAGGTACTTCCTGGTCCTGAAACGGAAAGGGAGCTGGTGCCTGATACTGAATCTTCACAATCTCAAGTCAGTTTCTGAGGAAGTGAAAGTTCAGAATGTTCACACTGACCCTAAATGTACCATCTCTGGAGCTCCCCGGACCTCTAAGATGCATTCTTCCACATCCTAGTCTATTAATTTAATTGGCAGTACCTTCGGTTCTACGTAGAAGGGGTGCACTGTCAGTTCCAGGTCATGCCTTTCGGCCTCTCCTTGGCGCCTAGGGTCTTGCGTGAACCCCTGTGTGGCAGAACACAGTGGTTGTGCATAGTTGTCTAGCCAGTATTCTTTTTTTTTTTTTTAGTTTATTGAATCATTTTGAATTACGAGACCACACTGTGGACAGATTTCAGTTGGAGTGTACACATAGGTTGACATCACAAAAATCTTAATCTTTAAAAAGAACTGGTTAACTGTAGAGTGACACAGAACTTTCCTGTTCATTTAACACTCTATAGTTCTGTTTTTACCACTGCTCTGTATATTTTACCACCAGCCTATATTTTTGCTACCACACTAATTTTTTTTTTAATTACCCAACATTGCCTTTCACACCACTGCCCCATTTTACCCACTTAAGCACATGTACAGCGCATGAAGGGGTTAATAAGGAATTGTGGCCCATTGGCCTACATCTCCTGTCACCATTCTATTTCCAGGTAATGGAGAATGCTTACAGCTGACCATATCTGACCCCCCCCCCATCAGAAACGGTGAGCATCCCTGTTGTTTTGTCAGCAAGGCTGTGTAGGTGAAATAGCCTGATACAAATTACAGAGAAAAGCTCTGAGATTAAAGGGACAGTCAGCTTTTTAGCATGTTTTAGTGCCCTTATACTTTTTGTGCCTGTTGGAAGCTTTACTCAGTATTTGCTCTAATTCTGCTTAAGATGCATAAGCACCATTTTTGATGTGTATTTTTGACAAAAAGACTTTCAGACCTGACAGGAATTCTGCCGTCTGCTCCTTACCACACGTCCCCAACATTGAGATGGCAGTGAATGACACCAAACTTGTGCATAAACAAATTGGGTGATTTTTAGAGGCTTATAAATGTAGCCAGTGGTTTAATAGTGCTGAATGCGCTGAGTTTTGTAATGTCAGTGTTTTTTAAAACCAAGACTTTTTTTCTATATAATTGTTACTTGAAAAGTGAAACGGGCGCTCCGTGCATGTGGACGCATGCAGAGTCCCAGTTTCACTTTTCAAATAACAATTGTATACAAAATAGCCCTACGTTTAAAAACAAAAACAAAAAAAAAAAAACCACTGACATTGCAGGAGTCCTTACTAATAAGCAATTGGATTAGTTTATATGGCTCCAAAATTCCCATACTCATTCATGCATTAGCTCGTCATTTATTGTCATCTAAACGCTGGGGACTTGCGGCAAGGAGCACACAGTGGAATTTCGGTCAGGACGATCGGGTTTTTTGGGGTCAAAAATACATATTAAAAATTACGCTTATGCCTTACCTCGCACCACGCTGGTGACCCGTGTTCGGGAACGAGCACGGTCGACTGGGGAGGAGAGATTGAGTGCCAGCGGCTACTCTTCTTCTCTGAGGGTTGCCTGCGCTCCGCCCGCGTCTGAACAGCTAGGGAGCCGGGTGAAAGGTGCGGTGAAGATGGCAGTATCGGGATAGGGCAGACGCCTGCAGAGGGGCGGAGCGGAGGCACGTCTCAGCGTGCCTTCAGGCTCCTTGGCCCTCATTACACGCCGGCATCAGGGAACGAACAGTGGAAAAACACCCTCTCTCTCCTAGGTGACGACTGCTGGCTGTGTGGCTCCTCGGGCAGACTCCGCTGTACAGGTCCACGTCACAGCATGTAAGGTTCAGAGAGGGTAAAAAGCCAGGGAACACCTCCTCACCCTACCTGGGGGTTATCCAGGCACCTAGGTTAGTGGACGTAGTACTCTAGGGGCAGACCCGGACGAGGAGTAAGATCCCACGCAGATAGAGGCAGTCTGAATGAGTGGAGAGATGGGGGCAGTTAGGAGAAGCATAAACACGAGAGTTAAAAAAAACAAAACAAAAAAAAACGCTTATGCATTTTAAGCAGAATCTGAGCAAATACTGAGTAAAGCTCTTAATAGGCACAAAAAGTATGAGGGCACAAAAAAATAGGTTAAAAAGCTGACAGTGTCCTTTTTAAAAATAGTGGAATTTGGCCACTTGGCTATATTACACACATGCTGTAGTTTGCTTAAATTGGTGGATGGTGGGGAGGGAGGGGTAAACGTAAATTAAATTACTTGAAAGTTGTCTCTCCCCCCCCCCCCATTATCTAGGAAAATGTTTATAATATTCAGAACACAGTTCAGCATACAGTTCATTAATGTTGTGTCCTTGTTCTCTTATTCTTTATTAGCGAGGGCATTTGCATGAAAACATTATCTTTCAAGCCATAAAATAAGTGGTTCATATTTATTAATAATTTTGGGGGGATTTTGGTAACCTCACAATTTGCTACCCCCAAAAAGCAGTTTGCTCATAAAGTGCAGCTTAGATTAGCAGAACTTGCTAATCAACTGATTTGCCACATTACATTAAAAATTTACAAATTTTAGTAATTATTTCCCCACAGTTGAAAGAAAGAAGCATAGAATTTGACTGAAGATAAAGATCACTTTCTCTCCAGATCTGTTCATTTTTGTCTGTCTACATTATTACCACAGGCTGTACTTCATCTGCAGCTTTCTAACCCCCCAGGATGCTCCTTTCCACTATCATGTCCTTGTCCCGTGCATTTTTGAACCCCACCACCTTCGCTGGAAGGTTGTTCCGGAATCCACCACTCTTTCTGTGAAGTACTTCTCACACCTCTTCTGAATCTACCCCTCCAAATAGTGTCCTGCTTTTCTAGAGCATCTCTTCTCTCCCCAAAGAAAATAGTTTCCTCCTGTAACTTGCAGCGACTTGCAAAAGTATTCAACCCCCTTGAAAGTTATCAGATTTGTCTGGATTACAAATGAGACTTTCATATATTATTCCAGTCAGTATTTTTATTGCAAACTCATATGCTCTAACAGTATATTTTCAAAGTCAAAATTAATTATCCGTCAGCAGATCTTTTAAAGAAAATTAAAAACTGGAAAATGCTGCTTACAGAGGTATTCAACCCCTACACATTAGTATTTGGTAGAGCCACCTTTTGTTGCAATAACAGCTCTAAGTCTTTTGGGGTAAGTATCTACCAGCCTTGCACACTGTTCGGGGGTGATTCTTGCCCATTCTTCTTGGCAGATTTGTTCCAGGTTGTTCAGGTTGGTTGGGTGACGCTTGTGGACCGCAATTTTCAAACAGTGCCACAGATTCTCGATGGGATTGAGATCTGGACTTTGACTTGGCCACTGTAGGACATTAACCTTTTTGTTGTTTAACCACTCCTGTGTTGCTTTGGCCTTGGTCTTGGGATCATTGTCCTGCTGAAAGGTGAAGTTTCTCCCAAGCTTCAGTTTTTTAGCAGGCTGAAGCAGGTTCTCTTGCAGTATCTCCCTGTGTTTTGCTCCATCCATTCTTCCTTCAGTTTTAACAAGATGCCCAGTCCCTGCTGATGAAAAGCATCGCCACAGCATGAGGCTGCCACCACCACACTTCACTGTAGGGATGGTGTTTCTCGAGGCATGGGCAGTGTTAGGTTTGCGCCACACATAGTGCTTTGAATTTTGGCCAAAAATCTCTATCTTGGTCTCATCAGACCACAAAACCTTGTGCCACGCCCTTAGCTGGGTCACTTTCATGCTTTCTGGCAAACCCAGACGTGCTTTGATATGGTTCTTTTGAGTAATGGCTTCTTTCTAGCCACCCTCCCATACAGGCCAGTATTATGCAGAGCTCTTGATATGGTTGACTGGTGCACTTCACCCCACTCTCAGCCACTGAACTCTGTAGCTCCTTCAAAGTGATTGTTGGCCTCTCTGTGGCTTCCCTCACTAGTCTCCTTCTTGTTCGGACGCTGAGTTTTGAGGGACGGCCTTGTCTAGGTAGTGCCTGGGTGGTGTGATGCAGCTTCCACTTCCTTACTATTGATCCAACAGTGCACACTGGGATATCCAAACACTTGGATGATATTTTGTACCCTTTTTCTAATTTATGTATGTCTATTACTTTATCTCTAACTTCCTTAGAATGCTCTTTAGTCTTCATTTTCACACCTTTCCTTCAGATTCAGTCTGACCAATGGTCATTAAACTGAGGGGAGGGGTTATCCAGAAAATGTGAGCTATTTTAATGTTTCAGAGCCAATTGTAAGCCAGTTGTGTCCTTGTTAGGGCAATATTTTTCATCTGTGTAAACTTGGAGCTTCCAGAGCACAGGGGTTGAATACTTATGTAAACAGCATATTTCAGTTATTTATTTTTCTTAAAAATATTTTCTAACATAAAACCAGTGTCACTTTAAAATAATTATTTTGAGGGTCAGTCTTTTTAAATAAAATATTACACAACAAAATCTCAAAGTATCATTTGTCATTCAGACAAATCTGATAACTTTCAAGGGGGTTGAATACTTTTTGCAAGTCACTGTATTTTACCCCCTGAAGTATTAAAAGGTCTGTATCACTCCCCCCCTTTTTCCAGGGTGTACATATTGAGATCCTTCAGTTTCTCTTCATAGGGCTTGTGATGCAGATTCTGCACCTTTTAGTTGCTCTCCTGTGGACCGCCTGCACTCTGTTCTTTCAGAGATGTGGAGCCCGATTTTCAAATAGGTTAGTGACACAAGGGAGTTGCATCAAACTGTGATTTTGTAAAGCAGCCTGTGTATGACCTAGATACGGCTGTGGCAAAGCCCCCTTGCGCCAGGGCTGCATACAACAACCCAGTGCACTAGGTTGCAAGGGGGCTTGCGCTACATCCCTTTTATTTTCAAAGCCCTGCCCGGGATGCAGCAAGGGGTACTGGTTAGACCAGCCAGGAGATGGTCTAAGTGGTTGCTGCGCCACTGGGACTTGGGATGTCAGTGGAAAGGGATGCAGTACGGGCAGAGGAGGAGGAGCAGTGCAGGGTGGGCACAGCTGTCTGCCAGCATGAAAATCTTGCCAGTAGCTTAAAAACCAGTTCCTTAGCCGGCCCGGTGGCGCTGAGGGTTGAGGCGCTGGACGCCACACCTCCTATCACACCGGTGACCCGGGTTTGGGAACGAGCCCGGGTCATTGGGGGTCAGCTGGGATGGAGGAGAATGGAGTGTCCTAGTGACTGCTCTCCTTCTCCGGAGAGGGTGGGAAGGGGAACGGTGACTCTGCCGGCTTCTAGCGGTGGCTGGGGCTCGTCGCAAGGGGCAGCTTAATGTGGGGATGACATGGAGACATCTGATGTGTGGTGCGTGGGAGCATGCACCACAGCGTCATTCACGTCTAAGGGACCTAATCCGTGTGTTTAGGGGGGGAAAAAAAACTCATCGTGCTACGTGATGGACGATCTGGCAGCGCCACCCTGCTCCAACTCCGGATGCTCTCCCTGGATCTTGACCCCCCCCCGGCTTCCACAGTGGTGGTCGTGGACCAGAAGAAGGGTTTGAGCTTAAGAGTGTGGGATGAAGTGGGGCTGTGAGGCCGGCCGGATTGGAGGGGGACCATAGGTAACACCCCCAGCCGCAGAGGAAATAAAATATGTATGAAAAAAAAAAAAAAAACAGTTCCCTGGTAGTGTAGCCCTACCCCCAAAAGAGATTCCCAGAGGTCATGTATAAGCCGTGGTGGTATAATGGAACCCTGCGATCCCCAATCTGCCCCCCAAATAATGCAAGATTTTTGGGGGAGGGGGGTTTCTGGCCATACTTCCTGGTGGTCTAGTGGTTTCCCCACCCTTCCCATCAGGCATTGCCAAACCACCGCCCTACCCCCGTTCCCTGCCCCAGTCCTGCAAGTGGCACTGCCCTCCACCCACCACCATGACTGGCACACGCTCCTTAATAGTGCATTCTGGGGGTAATGCCTGACTGAGAGGGAAGGTGGGGGACCACTAGACCACCAGGGGTATGACCACATTTTTCTTTCGTGGGGCTATAAGACAGGGACACATCTTGCATCATTCTCCAGAGCAGATCGGGGATTGCGGCGGGGGTCTGCAATACCATCATGGCTTATACATGACCCTCGGGGGGAGGGGGGGCCACTACCAGGGAACACTGTACAGTATTGGCATGGCTTCAGTAGAGAGGAAGAAAGTGCCAAGGGACCGGAGAGAGGCTACGGGGATACCAGTGTTCAAGAAGAGTGACAGAGATGAACTAACAATTTAAAGACCAGTCAGCCTGACTGAAATTCAAGACAGAATTGTGGAGTTCTTTGTAGGGGGGAATGAACAGGTCGCTCCTGTAAAAAAAGCTTTCAGCTTAGTGTGCCATACCTGGTTAAACAACGAAATAAAAAATAGTGGAGGTGATGTGCTGTTTCATGGGGCACCTGGGCTGTGCTCTCGCCCGTGGACTTGCACTGAAGCCTTTGACTGTGCCCCTCTTTCAGGTACAGGGACACATGTTGCGACTATTCCAGATTATTTGCTGCAAGTGGCAAACTTTCTGGAATAGCAGAACTTTCATTTGCTGCACCTGCATCAGGCGCAGTCCCTTGAATTGGTGCAAGTTGTGTCTGGCGCATCGAGCCCGTGGTCTTCAAAACTGGACACAGTACTCCAGGTGGGGTCTTACTATCGATCTGTACAGAAGCAACACCCCCCTGCTTCTGGTGATACCTCCCCAATGCACCTCAGCATCCCACTAGCTCGCCTGATTGCCTTGTCGCACTGCCTGGCCACCTTTATGTCATCCAATTTGATTACCCCCGGTCTCTTTTCCTTTTTTTTTTTTTTTTTTTTTTTATCTTTTTGTGGCAGGTCCACTGTCACACATCTGCCCTGGTCATGGCCCCCCAGGGTTTCCACCACCACCCATTGCTTCTTCTGTTACCCTCTGTTTACCCCCAGGAGGGCGGGGCCACAGCAACAGCCCCCTATCCGTGCTGCGGGACTGTATCTGGGCGGGGGATTGCGGCAGTGGCAGGTAATCGAAGCCCCAAGGAGGGCTTCACTCAGACAGTGGAACTCTCCTCCCTGCTGTTTTCCCCTGTTTTCTGTGGAGGCGGGGATGTGCAGTGACGCCTGCATCTGCCCCGCCTCCCTGAAGCTGAGCGCAGGTAGCATGGGTTACTCCTGGCCTCCGCCAGGAGTCCTCAGTGCTCCAGACACTTACTCCACCCACCTCCCGGAGAAGGAGAGCAGTCTTTGGGATGCTCGATCCTTTTTCCCCCCAGTCAGCCCTCCGACGACCCGGTTCCGCTCCTCTCGGACCCGTGCCGCTACCAAGGTCTCTTTCCTGCTTGGTAGTCAGTACTGCACCACCCATTTTGTACTCAGTGCCCCAAGTGCATTATTTTGCACTTTCTCGCATTGAAACATAGCTGCCATACCCTTATCACTCAGTTTAGTTTTCTCTGTTTCTCTGCTCATCTTTTCCTTTCCAACCCCCTTCCCCTGCATGTCCACCCTATTGCAGATTTTGGTGTCATCTGCAAAGAGACAGACCTTCCCTTCCAGCTGCTCTGCAGTGTCACTTATAAAGACATCAAAGAGAACCGGTCCCGGGCCGGCCTGGGGGCGCTGAGGGTTGAGGCGCTGGATGCCACATCAGCGACCTGGGTTTGGGAGTGAGCCCGGGCGCTGGGGATTGGCAGGGGAGGGAGCTGGATGGAGCGTCCAGAGGACTGCTCTCCTCTCCCAAGGAGGGATCCAGGGGTTTCCCGGTGCATTAGTGGCCCCCGGTGGAGATCGGGGTTACTGCATGTGGGGATCAAGATTCAGGGGAACGAGCGTGGCAGGCTTCTATGGGGGCAGCCTGCATGCTGACGCTATTGCACGCCGTGCTCGTAGGGCAGAAACAAGAAGAAATGCCTCCTACTCCCCCGGTGAGATGATGATGATGATGGCCCCAGAGGACTCTTCCACATCCCAACCCCAGCCCAGACTCGCCCAGATCTCTCTCCACGGCCGACCATAAGGTAAGGCACTTCATACTTAGTCCACCGCCAGGAGGAAAGGCGGAACCAGCCCCGGAGGTGATACTGGGGATCAAGCCTGCTTGTGGTCGTTCGGGTAGGGAGATGCGGGGGGGGGGGTTCAGGCTGGAAGTTAGGGGAAGTCTGAGCGGCACTCCTGAAGGAAGCCGGGGTGGGTTTAGAAAGAGTATTAAAAAGAGAGAGGAGAGAACCGGTCCCAGCACTGACCCCCAGAGGCACCCTGCCTTCCTCAGTGTGAACTTCATGTACCACCACCCTCTGTCACCTGTCCCCTAACCAATTTCTTATGCAGTTTACCACCTTTGGACCCCCTCGTATGCTACCCAGTTTGGTAGTCTTCTGTGTGGGATGGTGTCAAAAGCCTTACTTATATCTAGGTAGACCATGTCCACTGCCCCACCCTGATCTAATGCCTTGTTTACCCAGTCAGAGAAATCTGGGGTTTGTTTTGACATTGGGGGGGGGGGCCCCGAACCCATGCTGCCTCAGCTCCTGTGACCCTACTAGGCTCAATATTCCACAGTCCTTCAGCAGTGACTCCATTAACTTCCCCACCATTGATTCCAGGCTGACTAGCCTACAGCCTCGTTCTTGCTGCCACTTTTGTGTAGTGGGACTATATCTGTAGTCCTCCAGAACCACTCCTGTTTCCAGTGAACTATGTCAGAAGTGCAGCTAGTATCTCCCTGAGCTCCTGAAGTATTCTTGGATGCACCCCGTCTGGCACCATTGCCTTGTCCACCTTCAGATTAGCAAGTCTGTTCAGGACTCTGTACTCTAAAAATGGACTAGTGTCCACCTCTCACTCTCCAGAGCTGCTGTTACTTTTTTGTGGCCCCTCCGCTTCCTCTGAACAGCAGTATTTGTTCAGAATGCCTGCCTTTTCCTGGTTCTCTTCTGCACAGTTCCTACCTTTCCATTTTTGCCTGACAATCCCACCCCAGTCCTCCTCTTCTCACTTACATACCTAAACAATGTCTCGTCCCCTTTCATTACCTCCTGAACTGCTTTTCTTCTGTTTGTGCTCCTTACTGTCTTCTGTGCTTCCTTCTGTTTCCCCTGATACACCTCCCTGTCCTCCCTCTGTCCCCTCACACCTTCTGAATGCTCCCCTTTTAGTGTATACTTTTCAGCCACCTCTTTTGAGAACCATAGTGATCCCCCCCCCCCTTACTTTTGCTCCCTTGTTTGAAACCGAGGTTTACTGCCTTTATTATATTTTATTTTTACTTTGCCCACTCCACCCTACCCAGGCCATCCCTCCTGCCAGGTCATCTCTGAAGCATTCACCAATCTATATAAAATCTGCTCTCCTTAAGTCCAGGACCCTCACCCTTGTGTGATTCAATTCCGCAGCCCTCCTTATATTGATGGCTGGCCATTTCCACTATTGAGGATTGTAAGGTGATCCTTGGGCCCCAGATGGCCTCCCATCTTGACATCTGCGAAACTGTTAGTACCATATCCAGTACTGCCCCATCACAAGTGGATTCACTTACTAGTTGCCTGAGGAAGGCCTTCTGCAGAGAGCCCAAGACGTCCCTTCTAGATGAAGCCACTATTGGGAGGCTCCAGTCTACATCCAGCAGGTTGAAATCCCCCACCAACAGCACCCCCCCCCTTCCTTTCTGCTATCTTGCCAGTGGCTTCTACCAGTACTTTATCTAATTCCACCCAGAACAGTTTGAAACCATATTCCCCACAATTGCATTCCTCTTCTGGACTGTCTTAGAGATTACAAAATAAATAATTGTTTTGTGATGCTGCTCCTGAAACTACTTAATGCAATATCCCCCCGACCACGACGCATCTGGAGAGTGTTACCAACTCGGTAGGTCTTTTCTTTTTTAACCGGTCCCCATCCTGTCAGCCTCCTCAGTTCCGTCACCCCAGCTTTCCTTGGGAACGCATGTGCCCACCACCTGTAGGGTTCCTCAAGTTTGCCGCATCACGGATCTCGGTGGTGGTGGTGGTGGTGGTGGTAGTGCCCAGGTTGCTGGGTGTAGGTCCTGCATAAGGTCGGAATCATTCTGATGGCTGGCCTTTTCCACTATTTTCCTCCCTGTCTTTGGACAGGCAGCTGTGCAGTGCTGTCATGACACTCTGTGTGCTGTTCTGCACACCTTGTGTCAAAGGGCTGCTGCTCCTGCACACCGATTAGTGGTTCCAAGCTGCCTGGCCCCCCAGTCACCACAGCGAGCCAGGCTTTTGCGGAACACCGCAGCCCTGCCTCTCTAGGGGAGGAGAGTAGTCTAACGGACTTTTGATCCTTTTCCCGTGGCCAGTTCACCACCCCAGGCTCGCTGTGGTCACCTGTGCCACAAGTGGTAATGCTGCGATTTTGCCAGCGGGTTGGCCTCTCAGTATGTCTTCCCTGGTGAAACATTTGTAAACCTTGCTGGCTGCTAATCAAGTATTTATACCTTTTTGCCTTTGTCCCGCAGACTTCATCTCGTCATCCTTTTGAAGTCACACGAACATACATACAAACATACGATTTGAGCCAGCAGAAAGACTTTGCGGTCTGTCATGTCTGCTTGAGTTTTTAGACCCCTCCATGTCTTCAGGTATCTGGCCCTCACCCCCATTATCTCCTCCCCTCCCCTTCTTATATGTGCAGCTTTCTTTTTGCTGTGTCCTAGCCTCTCTTGAAGCTGTCCATTGACTACCAGAAAGACTACTTCCTCCAGCAACTCGTTTCACTCTATCTTGAAAAAGTGCCTCCTCATTTCTCTATTGAATTTCACCCCACCAGCTCAAGGCAGTCCCCCCTAATGGCTCTGTTCCCACTAAGGCTGAAGAGAGCCTCAGAACTCACTGTGTTGAAACCCTTTAGGTACTTAAATGTTTTGGTCATGACACTCATTTTTTCCCTTCTATTTTCCAGGGAGTACATTGTGAGATTTGAGTCTTGCTGTTTCTATATTATTTTTAGTTGCCCTGCTCTGGACAGTTTCCAGTAGGCTTATGTCCTTCTGTAAGGGCAGCAATACTGCACTCTGTAATTTAGGTGTGGCCGTACCAGGGATCTGCACAGTGGCATAATGACTAACGCTTTCCTGCTGGTTATACACCTGGTTATGTAGCCTAGCATCTGATCTGCTTTGGCTGCTGCTTTCTTGCAATTTGCTGAGTGATTCAGGTCACTCATGATGATCATTCCCGAGTCCTTCTCTTCCTCTGACCCGATAACCTACACACCATGTAGCCCGCACTAGGTCTCCAGGTTCTTCGCCCCCAGATTCATTTACCTTTCACTGTTTGATGTTGAATCATGGTTGCCAGATACCCGGTTCTGTCTCCCCTCCTCCATGTCTGTTCTTCCACAGAGCATTGTGTCGTCTGCAAACAGGCATATGTTGTCTTTTACCCTGTCTGCAGTGCCACTGATGAAGATGTTAACGGACTGAGCACCAAGCCATGTATTATTCCATTACTGATTGGCCTAGCCCCCAAGAACACCCCCCACCAACACCCTTTGACTTTTTTTCCTGCAGCCAGTTTCTAACCCACACAATTAGTTTTCCCCTTCTCCTCAGGCCCTCATGTTTCATGATTAATCTCCTGTGTGGAACAGTCCGAGGCCTTACTGAAAACCAGATACAGGCTGCCATCTGGCCCCTGTCCATTGTCCTGGTTACCCAGTCAGAGAAATTGGTCAGATTAGTCTGTCAGGATCGCCCTGACACAAACCCATGCTGCCTCTTGTCCTGGAACCCATTTTCTTCCAGAAAGCTTTCCACTCTTTTTCAGTATGGTTTTCTTGAGTTTCCCCACTATCTAGGTCAGACTGGCCAGTCTGTAATTACTGGGGTCGTCCTTTGGCTGCTTTTGTGAAACAGCACTACATGTGCTGACCTACAGTCCAGGGGTACTTTCCCTGACTCCATTGCGGTATTAAACGGATCTGCCAGGGGACCCACCAGCACATCTGCCAACTCCCTCAGCACTTGCAGATGTCCATTCCCAGGGATTTGTCTGCCTTCAGGGCCTTTAAGCCCTAACCCTGTCTGTTTCAGCTTCCTGGTCTGTGTCGCCATCCACCCTGTTGCCCCGCACCCCCTTTGGTACTGGATCATCTTTCTGAGGGAGGACTGAACAGAAGTACTTGTTAAATACCTCTGCATTCTCTTCACTTCCATCCTTCCCTCACCTCTCAAGATGAGTAACCCATCCTTCATATCGCTGTTCTCCCTTATATACTGGAAGAAAGCTTTCTCCCCGTTTTCACCTCCTCTGCTTGTTGCAGCTCTCTCTCTCTAGACTGCTCTGCCTGCCTGCCTTGCCTTGGTGTACAGTACTTCTCTCTGTCCTCCTCTTTCTGGGTGCGCTTGTACACCTGAAGGCTGACCTCTTATCCTTTACCACCTGAGTTGCCTCCCTATCACGACCTTTACATTTTTTACTCCTTGAAATTGGCACACACGTTGGTGGCTGTCAACATCCCCTACTTGATTACAACCCATTTCTGGTCCACTCTGATCCCAGCAAGGTGCCTTCCCAGAATCTCTCCCATTCTAATGTAGTAAGCCCTCCTGAATTAAGGAACCCTTGATCTTCCCTATGTCAGTCTTCACCATTCATCACTGGTGGGTTATTGGCCAGAGACACGCACTCTCTTTTATTTTTTGGTAGGAGGGAGGAGCTGGTGCCATTGGGGCTGCCCACGAGGCAGACGCATTGCGTGGCGCTCGCGGGTTAGCCAGTAACCGCCATTGGCGGCTCCTCCACCTTGGTTCTGCTGCTTCTGCCATTGAGACAGCAGCTCGGAATTTCCACTGCGATATTGTGGCTTAGGTCTGACGTTGAAGCCTTGTTACTCGGAGCTGTTGACCCTCTGGGCTGTCATTGACGCTGAACTCCTTCAACTCCACTTCGGTTCTGCAGCCCACTCAACGCCGTTTATCTTCCCACCGTGAGATCTTTCCTTTTTATTAAGTGGCGTAGAGTCCTATTACTGTTTTTTGTGTTTAGTTACCGTCACTTCATGCCTGGTCCTCAGGACAATAAATGTTCAAAGACGACGGGTCAGCCTGGTATGCATCAGTGTCCCTGCAGCCGACAGATCACTTGTTACCGACCAGCATGATGTTTGCCTCACCTGCCTTGGACCCCAGCATGACATGAACACCCGCAACTCTTGCGTCTCTATGGATCACCGTGTTCTGGAGCACTGCATGTTAAAAAGTTGTCAGGGCTCTGCCAACTTTAGGGGGGTGGTGTTCTCATCTATGCAAGCACAGAAGACTCTGCCCTTCCTCCAGGTCCCTTCCTGGGCCTACACGTTCCGGTGAAGAGGGGTCCTCCTGTTCTTCTTGCCTTGCCATAGAGGAGGTCTCTACTGTGGTGCCAGAGGTTTGGTCTGGCTCCACTCTGGGCCAGGAGCAGTGCTCTGGCAGTCTCCTCTTTGGAGGTACAGGCTCTCACGTTGTCTGGGCCCACAGCTGTGGGTTCTGGGGTTCTGGTGTGGGGCATTTCTCGGCACCACCCATTGGCGCTGCCTTGGATCCCGGGGCTGTTCAAGGCTCCAGTGATGGGGACTATGCCGCGAGGGGTACAAGGCAAGCCTGCAGTGTCACAGGCTGGAGAGCCCCCGTGGCTGCCGGTCTGGAGCTCTTCTGGATTGTCTTCTCTTCGGAGCCGGATGATTAGGAGGCTGATCCAGACTGGCAGCCTGACTCCTTCGAGTCTGAGGGTTCTCCACGACCTAGTACTCTTGCGCCTTCCCAGGTGCTCCCTTCTGCGGCTCCAGTGACTGCGGCCTGCACAGTCTCTCGGGTCAGGTTCTGGCTAGTGGTCCTGCTGCTGCGGGGGCAGTGGTACGGGCTTTGGAGGACGGGTCGGCTGCTGTCCCCGGTCCCATCCCCTCTATCAAGGTCAAGACTGAACCCCCCTCGTCTGCGACTCTCCTTGGGGAGTTGCCGGAATGGGGGGGGATCATTGGTACAGGGTGCGAGGAAGAGGGCTTTCTCGAAATTGACTGGGTGAGGGACGGTGGCACCTCTTCATGGCCCAGGGAGGAGCTGCAGTGCTGAACCCAGGTTCTCTTCTTCATCCCCTGTGAGGGAGTCCTCTTAAGGTGGGGCTGGGGACCGCCGTTCTGGATCCGTGTGGCCTAGTCCCCTCATAGGGAAGCTTCTCCTACAGGGCTCAGTCCTGACCACTTAATTTTTCTTAACAGGTTGGTGAATTTAAGTGTCTAGAATCTAGGAACAGTAGGAGGCAGTATAGTGCAGTGGTCTAAGGCATTGAGCTGCAAATCTGGTGATATCCAGCAGACCAGACGTGAGTTTGAATCCCACAGCTTCCACTTGCATACTGTGTGACCCTGAGCAAGTCACTTAACCTCCTTGTGCTCCTAGGTTGCTCCTGTAAAAAAGCTTTCAGCTTAGTGTGCTATACCTGGTTAAACAACTAAATAATAAAAAAAAAAAAAAAAAAAAAAAATTTGCAGACCTGCGGATTCCCTGTTATGCCCTAGCAGAGGCACATCACATATGGTGACAGGTTCGCCCATGCCTTTGTGTCCCTTTGACCTGGGAACAATTCACATCCCGGGCAGCGGATTTCCCCCAGTACGTCAGGGCTATGGATAAGGTCTTTCGACCAGTTTCCCCTCCACAGCCGGAGTCCGACTCCACAAGCTCCTTGGCCTCCTTGTCTTCCTCCACTGAGGAAGAGGAGTCCTCTGTCCATGTATGCTCAGACGCTGAGGAAACCCAGTATCAGCACTTCCTAGCGAGGCTGGTCAGGGACTTGCATATTACCTACTTTGCCCATCACAATACCAAGCGTTCGGTGCAAGCCTTCTTAGGCAAGTTCGGGGCACACCATTTGGTGGTCCCTTTCTGGCCAGTTTCCTTCTAGGAGGCGTCGTACAGCACCTGGCAGCTTCCGTATGCCACAGTTCCAGTCCCCATGGACTGCCGGAGGCAGTATTGTGTACCCCTGGGTCACCAGGCTCTCTACCTCATCCCACTTCAGGATTGACGCACCTGGATACTGATTCTGGACATGGACGTCCGGTCCGTGGCTGACCCCTGGATCCTAACTGCGAAGTTCGGTCATCTGGGGCGGAGAGTTTTCTCCCGCGCAGATGGTACTATTCATTGTTTCGCATCGGGTGCACCACGCTGCCTATACCAGTCATCCGTGGGCGATGCTGGGCCAGAAGCTAGCATCACTGCCAGATTCAGAGGCTACCCGGCAAGCCATGGCCCTCTCTGCTGCAAGTCTGGAGCTAGCAAGGCACCAGTCAAGGGCGTCTTACGATGCTAGTGAAGTCGCTTCACGACTTGCAGGAACAGCGATCTGCATTAGATGGACGGCATGGCTTCACCTTTCGAGGTTGTCACCTTTGGCCCGGTGTAGGTTACTGTCCCCCTCTTTCCAGGGGACCTATCTCTTTTCCTGCAGGGTGAGACGGGAATTGCAAAGGTGCCCTCCTTCCCTCAGGGAAGGGGGGACCCTGCCTTGCCCTGATCAGTCCCAGGCCTAACTGGCCAGTGGAGGATCTTTCTCTCCCCTCCATTTTCCCCACTGGGGATAACGCTGAGGGATGCTATGCTCTCAGGGATTTACTGGGCCCCCTTCGGGGTGGCTCGGTACTCACCCACCAGTGATGAATGGTGAAGATTGACACAGGGAAGATATGAAAATTATGTGCCTGATGTAATTCTTAATCTTCCTGTGCATCTTCACCATTCATCACTGAATCCCACTCACCTTCCCCTCACAAGGCCTCAGTCCCTGAGTCGTGCCCCTCCCTGCTCACCCTCCTCCATGGGACTGTGCTGGGTTTTTCCCCTTCCTTCTCCTGGTGGCCTTCTAGGAGACCTCTGAGAGGGTCTCAGAGGACGACGAGTAGGCCTCTGTCTGGGCCAATGCAGGATTTCTGTTGGCCTTTTCCCGTTATCTTGAGTTCGATCTCGGGGTCAGCTAATCCCTAGGGTGCGCCCGACCTTTGGGTACTATGGGATGGGGGTCTGGGGCTGACCAACACTTCCTCTGCCCCACCCTTGTTATTCTTACTTTGCTGTCTCCTCCCATTTGGGGAGGGACACTTTAATAGTGGGATTCTCTCTCTCAAAAAAAAGAACCCTATGGGTTCTTCTGATAAACGGTAACGGGGGATGCTGCAGGAAATCCTCCTAGGTGTTAAGGGTTTTTTTTGGGGGGGGTCCTTACCCATCTTAGCAGGATTCTTCTGAGTTCCCTTGGAATCTTCCCCGTTGAATTCTTACCCTCTGAAAGATCTGCCCTTGCCAGCTCTATATCCTGGATGGGTCTTTGCCCATCTCCCCCTTCCTATCCACTTAATTCTCTCTCTCTCTCTTCACCACCCCCCCCCTCTTTCCTTCCCTTACTGCCCTTATGACCGTCCAAGGACTGGGGCCTTTTCGGCCCATAACCTTTCAGGTCCTCCTCCTCTGTACTCCGGTCAGCCTATTTCTTTTTCAGTTTACATCCTTTTGCTGTCTCTCGAGCTCCCTTGCCCCCCCCTTATTTTTTTCTATCTCTTGTTTTCCCCGTCTCTCTGGCATGCAGAACTGAGGTGGAGGAGGAGCTGGCAGCCATTACTAGCCAACCCGCGAGCACCACGCAGTGAGTCGGCCCCATGGGTGGTGCCGACCGCACTGGCTCCTCCCTCCTACCAAAAAATTAAAAGCTCCCGCAGGGTGCTCGTCTCCGGTCAACCACCCACCAGTGAAGAATGGTGAAGATAGAGGAAGGTCAAGAGTTATGGTAGGTATGTCATTTTCATTTTTGGTCGTAATATTCTCCCTGCCCATGAGTACATAGTGTGGTGCCCTCTTCAGGCAGGTGGTGCCTCCACTTCCTGGACATGTGCACCGCTTGACAGGACCAGGTCCAGTATAGCCCTTGCCCTGGTGAACTTCAGAAGACATTGTCAGGAACAAACTCTGGAGTGCATCCAGCAGCACTCGAGTCCTGCTACAGTTGGTAGCAGAGATCTTCCAATCTACCCAAGGCAGATTGAAGTCCCCCATAATTACTGCCTCCCCTCCGAGGGCCATTTCCACAGTTTTGCATCCTAATTCCATGTCTTATCCCTCTTCCTGGTTTGGTGTCCTGTACACAGCCCCTATCCTCAGCTTTCTAACTTTTGTGGAGTCTACCAGTACACACAACACCTTGTCTTCCATCAGCCTCCTCCCTAGTACAGGTTATCCCTTTCCTCGTGAACAGAGCCACTCTTCCCTTGTTCCATCCTCGTCCCTCCTGTATACCTTATACCCCGGGGATGGAGTGGTCTGTCATGATTCGGCCTGACCCATGTCTCTCTAATGTCTTCATGTTTAATCCTCCCTCTACCATCAGTGACTGCAACTCGGCCACTTGTTCCCTAGGCTTCATGTAAATGTTCTCCATAATAAGGGGAGATAAACCATGGATATAATTTTGTTGAAATAGACATTTTAAAATGTTTTCCTGGAGACTGAAAAACTGTTTAAAACTAGCCTGGCAGGTCTGTCTGCAAGTGGATTCCATGACATTATACAGTAGGGCTGCTTGTCACCCCCAAAAAATGTGTTGCAAACTGGAAATTCTCTTGATGTTACCTGGGTTATTTCTGTTAACCATTTTGTTTGAACTAAGTAGAAGCATCGCCATTGTGTGAGCTAGTCAACCAGCAACCACCACCGTGTTGACTCTTTTCAATTTCTATTCTGGCACCGCGAGACACATCCTTCAAGCCTCCCCAGCAATGGTCACACGCCTCTACGGAGTCTTGGCTATGCTAGCATGGCATAGTCAGGGTGAGGTGGGAACCCCTGCAGTTCATCATTTTGTCAGGCAGGCGCTGTGGGCTTTGTGAGCGATTTGAGGCCCGGTTAGCTCTCGTGGGCCTTTATCATCAAGGGATGGGCTATTTTCTCTTCGGAGGATGTAATTTCCACTGGTATCAATGTGGGCCCCGCACTCATGCACGTGGACGCCAGCGACGTCCTCATCTCCCCCCCCGCCTGCTGCACTACCACCTATGGCCAGCAAGGTGGCAGTGTTGCTGTAGAGGACAGAAATATCCCTTCCTGGAAGAGGCGAACCTCCTCTGGGACGCTCAAGCCTCCTCCCCCCCAGCCTGCCCCTGATGTCACCAGGCCTGTTCCTGAGCTCAGGTTGGAAGCGGAACTGCTATGCTATGCCTGCGGGCCGACATGTTGGCTTTCTTTGTAGTGTGAGACCTGTCCCTCTACCACACACACTATGTGCTATTTTTCTGTGTCTGATAGCACAATTTGTGTGCCCACCCATCTGGCTTTTAAAATAGATTTTAAGAAACATTTTGCTTCTGCTTGCTGAACAGTGAAAGTGAGCCAGGGTACTGTGCAAGTAAATAGCAATAACCTGGCTTTCCCTTGATGAAATAAAGTGTTTTGGCTTCTTGGTTAACTTGCATGGAACTCCAATTGCTAGTATAGCAGCCCTGTGATCATTAGAATGCTGAATGACCATATCGTAAACTGGTCACATTTTCCTTACAACTTGGGTGGAAGGATGCACACTTTCTGTCCTCCTTCCAGTCCTAAACACCACATAGCCTGGAAAATTGAGTAGACAGATGTTATCATAAAGAGATATAGAAATATATGTAATATATATAATTATTTTTTTTATTATTCTTGGGTAAGTTCATACAACCCCAACACCCCTCCCCAAAAAGGCTTGCTTGCATTGAAGCTGGGTTTAGTTCTGGAAAAGTTAACATGTTTTTTCCTCCCTCTTTCCTGTTTTAAAATTAACACTTTTAAATTATTTTAAAAGCACTAAAAATTAAAGCTTTTGTTTGTTTTTTGCTTTTATTTTGCTGTTTGGGTCTGTAATTTCTGATGATAATCTCATCCCCTCTCTGTATGGGGTTCTCTCTTTCAGGATACTGCTCCCAAAGCGTTTATGAGGAAGATTGCTGTAGTCTGTAAGTATCATCTGTAGAGCAGAATGTGTTATCACGCTGATATTTTCCCCTGTATTGGTTTTTGCATCATTCACAGAAGGGCCTGCAAAAAAGTGAGAACTAGAACTCAGTCGCTACGCTTTTCCCCCCTTTCCCTGTTTACTACTCCACCACAAACGTGCATGGGAGAACAGATAGCAGAAGAAATGAGGGGGTTCAGAGCGCAAGGAAATGTTTTGTTAGCTTGATGCAGGCCAGAACAGGGCAATACCCGCACATTGAGACTTAATAAGAAATCCTGGCACATTGCTGTAATTGAGTGTTTACGGTTGAGATTAGGATTCTAGCTATGAGAGTTCAAAAAAGGGGTAGTGTGTGGGATAAAGGGTGGAGCTTTGAGTTGAAAAGGCAGCGGTGAACAGATGACGCTTTGCACTGAAGTGGGGGAAAGCATGGAGCTTTCCCTCGTGGTGGTGGAGAATGGGACTTGACAAGTGGTGATTCATTTGAGGCTTGGGTTGTAGTTCCAAGCTGAAAAGAAATGGTATGTGAAAAAGCCACCCAGGAGAGATTATTTTGCCAAGTGTAGCGTGTATTGTGGGTGTTGCAGCACTTAAGTACATAAAGTTCCTGAGATGGCTCTTTTCAAATGTATGTATCACTCCCAGGTAGATTAGATACTGCATTAATGCTGAAAGAATAGTAATCTTGTTTAGGTGAAATTGGGAGGGAAAGGCAAATAGATATCCTGAACCTGATTGCCAAACAGTGCAAAAACAGTGGCTTTCCCGCTGTGAGGATAGTTTGTGTGTGCAGGCAACATTCAGTGCATCCCCGAGAAATCACTAAATCAGTGGTGGGGAAAGAAGTTGATGGGCAGAAGGTCTTTCCCCCTTACTTCGCTCCCTCCAAGCTGGCAGTCCGCTTCTTGGCCATCTGTCTGTGGTCTGAATTAATTGATTTGGAATGCGTAGTAAACATTTATCGGTATATTAACTACAGTACACAGCATCCTTATCCACCGCTGACATCAACACGGAATAATTACTGTAAAATTGATTATTTTTGTTATAGTTGGATTTTGCTGTATTCACACAATTGCGCAGAACTAAAATTGTGCTTATTGGCCAGAATTGCACATTTTCAGTTGTAGTAAATTATGTGCTAGGCACAGTAAGAGCCACCTGCAGTTGCCTGGTTCAGTGTGATCAGCTGACCATAGACACACAGAAAAGGTCACTGAACTCACCCAGCACACACAAACTGCTGGCCACATGTCCAGTAAATGTAAAATAATCATCTCGTTTTATTAGAGGAGCAAGTCAGAAAAAGCTAAGCTTCTCGGCTGAGGATGCCCAAACAGACTGACGTTTCAACCCGTAGGTCTTTGGACAGCAGTTTGTGTGCGCTGGATGAGTCAAGTGATCTTTTCTTTGTGTAAATGATGTGCTAATTGGTTCATGTGAAATTAATATGCACAATCTCAACCATTTAGCGTCCTGAGTAAAATGTAACCAACGTAATCCATTTTGCAATATAAGGTTTGACAAGCATTGAACATTTATATACATAAAGTAAATTATGGTAAGTATACAAGAAAATATATCCATCAAGGGGGCAGAGCATATAAAGCCCAAAGGGTGAATAACTTTATCTGATTAGCCTTTAGATCGATACATTTTCGTGCTTAATGGATTTACCCATTTGAGTATTTGTTTTATAGGATAACATCAGGAAATTACAACTGTGCCCTCTAGATGACTTGTGCAGTCATTTCTGGGTTTGCTTTTTCCCCCATTTTTGTTACACGGTGTTTACTTATGGCCTGTATTGTGGCCTTATGTTTTTCTGTAGTGTAAGGTCCCCATATATGTGTGCGTGTCTGCTGCAGTCCTTCAGTTTAGCTGGATGATTGTTTGGTACAAGCAGCACGTGCAGTCGGGAGTGTCGTGCATGCGAAAGGATTCCCAGTTTGGGAGAATCTGTTTTTGTTTTTTTGTTAAACTCCAGTTTGTCCATGCAGAATTACACATTACAGACTGACATTTCATTCGGTCATCTTGATACAGGCAGTGCACCAGTTGATTGACCAATTCATAACATGAACAAGTTTAAAAGCAACTTAAAAATTAAAATTAAAAAAGCCTTGGCTGGCCTGGTGGCACTGCGGGTTGAGGCACTGGATGCCATACCTTACTCCACGCCAGCGAACCAGGTTCGGGAACTAGCCTGGGCCATCGGGTGTCGCCTGGGGAGGACTAGGATTGAGCGTCCTATGACAGCTCTCCTTGTCCTGGGGAAAAGGGTGGGTTCTGCAGCGCGCTCTGGGGACGCCCGGAGGTACTGCAGCTGTGCAGTGCTTAGAGGTGGGGAGCACAGCGGACATCTGCACGTCTGTGCATGGACATCATTGCATGTCCACGCTCCCATTGGGGCAGAAAATGGAAAAGGGTCCGGGTGTGACCATGCAGCTTGATGGCCGTACCCCGTCTCGTGGGAGGACTGTCATAGAATCGTAAGGGGGTCGGGCGCTGGTCCGACTGGCAGTGACGGGAGTCCTCCAGCTGGTCGGCCATGGCTGTGCCGGACCCCCTCATCATGCGAGTGAGCCTGCTGCTCTCTCCCATTGAGCAGGATTGGTGGCTGGATGTCCTCGCCGGTAAGCGCCACAGCAAGGCGCAGAAATAAGGAATTAAAAAAAAAAAAGTCTTAAGTCTTTGACTTGCACATTGCGCGTGTGTGACTTCATCTTTTATCAGTGTACGCTGATACTGAACACTTTGGCTTCTCCAAGGATGCTATAAACTGGTTTACCAGCTACCTCTCTGATAGAACGCAGATGGTCAAGGTTGGCACTGTCCTATCGCCCTGCCTCCCTATCCGCTCCGGTGTCCCACGAGGCTCCATACTGGGCCTCTTACTCTTCAGTCTATACCTTAACTCCCTCCCATCTGCCTGCCCCGGCAACCTGCTACTGTACGCGGATGATGCTGTCCTGTATGCCTCTGACCCGGTACCCTCCAAACTCCATGAAACTCTCCAACATTCTTTCTGAGAAATTGAACAATGGCTTACCACCCAATGTCTTACAATAAATTACTATAAAACAAAAATCATGATTTTCTCTCATCCCCAGAACCCCCTCAGAAACCTCTGCCCCTAATTTCTCACCGCTAAACTGACACCCCTAGAACAAGTTAGCAACTTTAAATACCTAGGGATCACACTAGACCCTGCCCTCAAATTTAACCTCCATATCCAACACCTGTCAACTGCCCTTAGCTCCAGACTAGGAGTTCTCTACCGATACAAACACTGCTTCACCCCTGAAGCATTACAACTCACCATAAACTCCTCTATCCTCTCCCTGCTGGACTACGGCATCCTCGTCTACAGTGCGGCAGCCTCCACAGCCCTTAATTGTCTCCGGCTTGTGCTTAACAAAGCCTGCCGGCTCATCATAGGATGTGATAGCCTCACACACACATGCTCTCTCTACAGCACCACAACTGGCTAAACCTTGACAATAGAATTAGGTATCATACCTGCCTAATGACCCAAAAAATTATCCTAGGCCACACACACACACACACGCCCTAAGCCAATTTATCCTCACAACATCACCAGGCAGAACAACCCGCAGCTCAGACAAACCGCTGCTATGGGTACCACGTGGCCGGACCGCCCAATTCCAGCAAACTTTCTGCTACATAGCCCCATCCTGGACGAATGCCTTCCCCAGCCTAATCGTGGAAGAAACTAGGCTTGGCCCTTTCAAAACCAGACTAAGGAATCTCCTACAAGTCTCAAACCTGTGTGACTGCAACTGACCCCCCGTAGACCCCTAACTTCTGACTCCCGATTGCATAATAGCCCCCTCGAGACAACTTACTTTGACAAGCAGCCACTTCAGAACCTCTCTGCTCCTCTATGGCTTTGCGACTCACGCGTTAAATCATACCTACCCTAGAAGGGTAGCTCACCGTCTGAAACAAATGTGCCACCATGTGTTTAAAAAAAAAAAACAAAAAAAAAAACAATCATTACTGTGTATGATCTTTATGTGCTAACAACTTGTAAAACATGTTTTGTTTCTCTGTACTTCAAGTAAGAGGTGGAACCTTTGTAAATGAGTCTTTGACTTGAAGGTCTTTCTGAATATCTCAAATAAATAGGAGGATGGTGCTGAACGGTGCATGAATGCACACTCTTGTGTGTATCTATGCACCGTTCAGCACCTCTTTCTATTAGTGTACACTTGTTTATCACCTCTTAATGTCCCTTCTTTTTCTGATTCTTCTGATTTCCTTCTCCTCCAACCCTGCCACCTTTCCAAATGTTTCTCCTCCATTAGACGCAGCATTGCTGTCATTAGCTGTATGTTCTGAATACGAGCCACTCTGGCTAAAAGCAGAGTCACCAACCATAGAGGAGTGGAGAGACGGTTTGCTATGATGCACTTGTGGGCTGTTTGTAACAACATTAGACTTAATTTTCTGTGCCGCTTTCATTTTCGATACAGTAGAGATTCCCAGTTTCTGTTCTGTGATTTGTAATGGGATCATTGTTCCTGTTACTTCACTTATCTGTTGCTGAATCTCTTCCCAGAATCCCTGTACTTTGTTGCAGCCCAGAATAATATGGCTGTGATTCCCTTCCCCGCAGCCCCTCCAGCATGCTGCTGTATTAATCATCTAAAAATGTTTTGTTATTGTCTGTGTTCTGAAGTAATGTATAAGCACTTTACATTTGAATTCCAGTTGGGAAAATAGGATACTTATTAGCTTTTCTTGTGTATTAAACCAGATGAGCTGATCAGTATTCTAATAACTTCTGTCACACTGAAAGACCTTTGAAAATGCTGATACTAGTGCAGCATTGAGGGGGTGGGGGTGCTGCACTTCTGAGGTGCAATTTTTCAGATAAGACATTAATCCATCACTGGTTGTGCTGAGGCTCCACTGCAGCACCACCCAGTCGCTCGAGAGTGCATTCTTCCAAGCTGCTGGATATACCAGCTTACTTGAGCCTATGATTGAAGCAACCCTTGAGAAATATAACTAACAGATTCTGTATCGAAGAATAAACAGGACACTGAATTGAATCTTTTAACATATTGTTGTAACGCTGCTGTAGTCTGCTCCATCTCCACCCCGATTTTACACAGAAGCGCGCAACCGGAGTGTTAAGAGGAGGGCACCATTTTGGTCTGTGTGGTAGAGAAACATGCCTCTGCAATTAATCGTATACCATTTAAACTTTCCAACCACTTATTTAGAAGTTGTCAACACAAATATATCTTTCCATGAGATTTGTTACAGTCTCAATGAGAAAGAGTATTCCCCCTGCCCTGGCTTCTGACTGGTCTCCAATACAAATTAAAATATCGTTGAACAAGTTCCAAATACTAACCTGCAAGCATGCTAGCAGATAAAGGTCTTACAGTCTATCTAGTTTGCTTGATTGTGCAGCTCCCCATGTATTTACAAAAGGAACTGCCCCCTCCCTGTTCCCCCACCTTCCCCTTCTACCTGTAAACTCTTCTCACCCTGCCCCACTCCTTGAAGCTGTCCACCGTTTTTAGGGATGCCGCCTTCTCTTGCAGCTCATTCCACTTAGTCACTACCTTCTGTGAAAAAGTGCCTCCTCATCTCCTCCCAACCCCACCAGCTTGAGGCTGTACCCCATAGTGGTCTTGTTCCTTCTAAGGCCAAAGAGGCCCTCAGTGCTCACCTTGTTAATACCTTTAAGGTACTTGAATGTTTGTCATGTCTGTCCTCTGTCCTCTTTTCTCAATAGAGTACCTGTTAAGGTCCCTGAGCCTCTCCTCTTGGATATTGCCCTGTTAGCCCTGGATCACCTTAGATGTCCTTCCGTGGACTGTCTCAAGCAAGACGATATGCTACTTAAAAGGAAATGTCCACATAAAAACTGGTCTCCCTCAGTGTGAGGCAGGGCCTGGTTAGCACTTATAGGAAAGTAGCATTTTCTTTACCTCTGGTGATTGTAGTTATGTATAATTTATCTGGTTGATCCTACCTCCCTCTCCACTGACATCTCACATTCCATCGCCCCGAGTGGCTTGCCCATAACCACCTGCGGCTGTCCTGAGAAGGACATTTCAAGCGGGGAGCAGCCACTGGTCTGTTCGTTACATTTGTAAATAGCTGGTGCTTCTAATATCTCCGTTTTGGAACATGTAGGTCTCGGTGCTGTACAGAGACCAGATATAGACTGCTGCCAGTCCCAAGTGCATAACTTTATGCGTTTTATCATTGCCAAATACCAGACCTCTTTTCTAGCCTAGCCTTCCCATGATCTTCCTAGACATAAGTCTCCACCACTCATTCACACTAATGGTATCTGCACCGGAGGCACTAGGACCCAGTGGGAGCAAACTTTTTTGCTGGAGGGCCGGCACCAGAGATGGAGCCGCAAGGAGCAGCATTGCAAGCCTCAGCTCATGCGGTAATGACCGTCTCGGCGTCGACCCTCCAACCGCCTCAGTTCCTTTTTTCCTGCCATCGAGTGCGCTTTAGTGACAACGTGGCTCGCCCACCGGGAGTCAAACTGCAAACTAGCAGCATAGTTTTCAGTTTTGTTATTTTATAGTAATACCTCGAATAAGTATCGCTTAAGTTTATTCTTATTTACAAAGAAGTCTCGGTCTACTTTGACGGAGTCGACCATGAACATTTCAGGTGACGGTAGGGAGACTTTGTATGAAAGCTGTTCAGTCAGTTGGGCTGGGTCCGGTCCGCCGCCTTCTCCGGAAGGGGGGTCTGACAGCGGTCAGCCCAATGCCTGAGGGGACGGAGGGCCTCGGAAGCATAAAATAAACGGCCACATTTTCACCATTTGTCTCGAGCTCTTCTTGGCCCATAGGTCAAAAAGAGAAGGCATCACTCGAGGTCTCCCTCTGATATGTCTGCGCGTAGACGGTCTATTATTGGGACCAGTTGCCGGTCTCCTCCTTCAGAGTCGCCTGCTTCTGTTTCCGGTAGCCAACGTCTTCGACATCGGAGTCCTACCCTGCCCTCTGGTAGGTCTTCAGATGAGCAGTTTCATCAGTGAGCCACTGTTATGGAGCAGTGGGCTCGGAGGTTGGTTCAGCTGCCTGGTTCAGTCACTCAGGGGCCTTCTGGCTTCTTGGGAAACCAGGTAGAGTGGTTGAGCCTTCCTGGTCGCGCGGCACCATCTTCGGAGCCGTCGACCACATTAGGTGTCGCCCCACATGGCTGTGGCGCAGGGGGCCACTCCGATGCCTTTATCTCCTGCTCTTCTTTCTTCCTTCCTTCCCCTCAAATCCTGTTTTCGGAGTCTTGGGGTGTTTCGGCGCCACATGGAGTTGCGGCGCCATCCGTCCTCTCAGAACCATTTTCAGTGCCGTGTGGCTTCTCGGCACCGTCTTCGGCGCCGGGGGTTCTTAGGGCGTCTTCCACTCTTCATGACTCCTCCTTTAACTCTCTTCCTTCATCATTTTCCTCTGATTTTCACTCCTTTCAAACAACACGAACTCTTGCTATATTATGACAGTAGCAGTTTGATCCAGCTCTAGAACTGCTTCGGAGGTGAAATGGTTAAAACCATTCCAAAATAGAATTTTGGCCACAGCTCTAAGAAGCAGCTCTATCTGTGTTATTTCAAACCTGAACTGTCAGATTCTTTACTCCTCCTCAGTGAACAGTCGCTCCGGAGATTTCTCCTACTGCTCGGTTCATTTCTCGGTTTAAGAAGTGTTTTCTCGGTTGGATTCAACCGAGAATAGTTTTATTTTAACCGCAAAACCATTCGGTTCAAGCTCTATCTGTGGTAACCGTAAGTAAATTGAAGGTTTTGTCTGTGTGGAACTTGTAAGTTATCGGTTCGGTTTTGAACCGATCAGTTGGGTTTAAAACTCATTCAAAACTAAAAATTTAATATTTTAGAGTGCGGTTCCCGGTTCTAAAAAAAAAAACCGGATTTATTACGGTTTTTTCCAATACCCGTGACACGGTTAGGAACCGATAAGGGTGTCTTGCCTGGCACTGCCGTTTAAAAGGGCAAGTTTTCTGGTTAGGCTGGCATTATGTCTGAGAAACCCAAAAGAAAAACCGGGCCCACTGGGTTTCAACACTGTGATGTTTGTGGGGAAGTCTTTGCCAAGGCTGACCCACACACCAATGTGTTTTATTGTCTGGGGTTTGACCACCTCCAGTCAGACTGCCAGATATATAAGAATTTCCTGCAGCCACCCTGGAAAAAGATTGGGCAGGCTCAGGAACGAGAGGCCAAAAGTCCACTGACCCGATGACAGCCGGTTCGGGTGCCAACCGAACCGGAGAGGGAGTGCCTCTGACCAGGGCAAGACTTCTCGGCAAAGAAAAGCTGGTTCTGAGGAACCAATTTAGTAAAGAAGACAAGAAAATCAGCAGGTCTGGAGTCCAAAACCCTTCTCCAACTGCTGCAGAGATAGCAAAAGCCATACAAATTGTCCAGTCACTGTCTCAGGGTCCGTCCAACCGCCACTATCTGGCAAAGGTCGGTTCGTCGGTCCCAGTGGTTCAGGAATATGATATTGAGGAATTTTATGAACCAGAGGAGGGGAGGATGATTATGAACAGTATGAATGTGGCTGGGAAGGTCTGGGTGTGCCCATTGAACCGACATCTCCCAGACAGACCTTTAGAATCTCCCCTATGCTGTCTGAGTCCCCATCTCATTTTATGTTTTACAAAAAAGTTGCTGAAACCCTCCAGCTTCCCTTAGAAGAAGCTGTGGATGAGCAAGAGGAGCCTGATTTTGTAGAAATGATGGATATTCCAGAGTCTAGGAAATTGTCTATTCCTTTACATAAGTCTTTTAGGAAGCAAACAATAACAATTTTAAAAACTCCTAATTCTGTGCCTCCTGTAGATAAAAAGATGGACAGAAGGTACACATTGTCAGGTCCTGATACTGAATTCCTTTCTCAGCAATGCAGTCATGTTAGTAGTTCAGGCTGCTGCCTGTGATAAAGCTAATATTCCCTGGCTTCACATCCTCCTGACAAGGATTCCAGGAAGATTGATGCCATGGCAAAACAGTATATGGCAGCCTCTCTGGGACTCAGGCAAGCAAATTATATGGCTCATGTAGCTAGGTATCAGAAATCTAGATGGGATACTGTGATGCAATTAGCTAAGCAAGCTCATGGCCAGCTGGCTCAGTGAACTAGAACAGGTGGCTGCTGATGGCATTGAGGCTTCTAAAGTTCAGTTTCATGCTGCTGTGGATGTTAATGATGTTTCTCTAGGGTCATGGCCACATCTGTAGCTTTTCAGAGGTTGGCCTGGCTCAGGTGTACTAGTCTGTCACAGGATACCCAGACTAAGGCTATGGATTTTCCTGTGGTGGGGAATTCTCTGTTTGGGGAGCAGACAGAGAACTACATGAAAAGATGGATGAATATAGGACTACTTACAAGAGTGCCCAGGCTAAGGAGCGGCAAGCCACTCCTCAAAGGCATACCCCCAAGGGTAGGGGTAGGCCTTTTCACAGGCCTTTTTACCAGACTCTGCCTCCTCTGCCTATGCTCAGAGGGGCTTCTTCAGAGGCAGACAAGGGGTGGGCAGACCTGCTCCCACCCCCCAGCCTAAAGCTCCTGCTAAGCAGGCACCCTGATGGGGTGCCCAGGCCAATTCTCCTGTACCGTAGGGGCAGGCTGGCTTACTTCAGCCAGAATGGGCTTCAACCTCAGACAAGTGGGTTCTGGAAGTAGTAGGCCAGGGTCTGGTTCTCAGCTTCAAAAGTTTCCCAAGTTGAGAAGCAGACTTTTCTACCTGCAAGTGCTTCAGAGACCCTTGCTCTGGAAGCAGAGGTCTCATCCCTGTTAGCCTCAGAGCAGTAGAAAGGGTTCCTCCCTGCACCAGGGCAGGGTCTGTATTCCAGATACTTCCTTACCCCAAAAAGACAAGAGAATGGCGCCCATATTAGATCTCAGATATCTGAACAAGCATCTTTTGAAACCAAAGTTCAAAATGGTAACTCTGGCAATGATTTTACCTCCCTAAGGCCAGGGGACTGGCTAGCCTCCCTGGACCTCAAGGATGCCTATTTCCATGTCCTAATCAGAAGCTCCCATCGAAGTACCTCAGATTAAACTGCCCTCAGGTCATTACCAGTTCAGAGCAATGCCCTTCGGCCTTACCTCTGCCCCAAGGGTATTCACAAAGTGTCTAGCAGTGGCAGTGGCTCACTTAAGGAGGCAAAAGATTGCTGTTTTTCCCTATCTAGACGACTGGCTCATTGTAGGCCAGTCCCCAGAACAGGTAAAATCTCACCTGCAGGTCACCCAGCAGCTTCTCACCTCCCTGGGCTTTCTGATAACCCTACAAAGTCGGTTCTGGAACCAGTCCAGGCACTCACCTTTATAGGGGCAGAATTGGACACAAGCTAGCCAGAGCCTTTCTTCCCTTAGAAAGGGTAAGGAATTTAGTGGCTCTGGCCTCCTCCTTCACTCTGCAGGTCTCGACCAGCAAGACACTTTCTGCAGCTCCTGGGGCACATGGCTACATCCACAGCTGTTGTGCAGGGAGCAAGATTTCAGATGAGACATTCAGTTTCACTTGAGAACCTATTGGTTTCAGAGAAGAGACCCTTTCCAAGTTGGTCCCAGTGACTCAACCTTGATCCTAGCCCTCCAGTGGTGGCAGGATCAGAGCACTTAAGATTGGGGTCCCTTCATTCCCCTACTCACGACTTGACTCTCACTACAGATGCTTCCCTTCTGGGTTGGGTAGCCCACATGGGCGACCTTTCCACTCAGGGAATGTGGTCCCCCCAGGAATCTCTGCTCCACATCAATTTGCTGGAACTCAGAGCTGTCTTTTTAGCTCTTCAAGCATTTTCTGCATCTGTCCACGACAAGGTGATACACAAGTCAGAACAGACACCACCACAACAATGTGGTACATCAACAAACAGGGGGGCACTCGGTCTTCGGCCTTGTGCACAGAGGCAATGAAGTTGTGGTCTCTGGCCTATTCCCTGAACACTTCCCTCATAGCAGTTCATCTTCCAGGGAAGGACAATGTCCTAGCGGATGCTCTCAGCAGGATTTCCCAGGGCCATCACGAATGGTCCCTGGATCCTCAAGTGCTGGGGATAGTTTTTGGCAGGTGGGGCATCCCTCAGATAGATCTTTTTGCAGCCCCAGGCAATCACAAACTTCCTCTGTTCTGTTGCAGGCCTCCAGTGCTGGGCTCAGTTCCCCTGGATGCCCTTCTTCTGGATTGGGAGGGGAAGTTCCTCTATGCTTTTCCCCCCTTTCCTCTCCTATTCAAAGTACTAGTCAAAATCAGATCTCAGCCTTACAGGGTGATTCTGATTGCCCCGGATTGGGCCAGGCAGCCCTGGTACCCACTCCTTCTGTCACTGACAATCCATCTTCCCCTTTGCCTCCCCAGGAATCACAACCTGTTGACTTGTGCCCAGGGAAGGGTTTGGTATCCGGACCTCAATCCCTCAACCTCAAGGCCTGGCTCTTGAGGAGTTAGAGTTTGCTGATTTACACCTCTCTCAGGGTGTTCTTGAGATCCTAAAGGCTTCTAGAAAGCCTTCCACTAGGGCTACTTATAGTTTCTAAATGGAAAAGGTTTTCCATTTGGTGTGCTGGAAAAATATTTCCCAGAATCTGCTGATTTGCCCATTGTGTTAGATTACATGGTACATCTTAATTCCTTGGGTCTCAGACCAGCTACCCTGAGAGTTCATTTGGCAGCTGTGTCTGCTTTTGTGTCAGCAGGAAAGTCATCCTCTTTCCTCTCATCCTGTGTTTTCCAAGTTTAGGGATTACCCATACTAATCCACTGCTTGGAACCGGCCCTTCTTGGGACCTTAATGTTTGCATTGCCCAGTTAATGCAACCCCTTTGAACCTCTGTCTTCTGCAGACCTTAAGTACCTAACTTGGAAAACTGTTTTCTAGTGGCTGTCACTTCTGCCAGACGATAGTGAGTTGTAAGCCTTGTCAGTGAAACTGACTTTATTTCTTTCAATAGGGATAAGGTAGTCCTTAGGACTAATAGGAAGTTTTTGCCTAAGGTGGTTTCAGATTTCCATCTTAATCAATCTATCTCCTTCCAGTATTTTTCACTGATCACTCCTCTTCTGGTGAGAGGAGGTTGCACAGCCTGGATGTTAGCTTGTGCCTAGTTACTATATAGAGCTGCACTAAAGGTCACAGGTTCAATCCTCCAACTTTTCCTTACCTATGGTGAAGTTGGGAAGGCAAACCTGCCACTAAGAGAGATCAGTTGCCAGGTGGATTGTCTCTGTATCCAATTTGTTATCAGAACTGGGCAGAGCCCCCTGCCTGAGGGCTCATTCTACCAGGGTACAGCTGCCTCTAGCTGCTGCCAGAGACACCCTATATTAGAGATTTGCCAGGCTGCTACTTGGAAAACGGTCACACTTTACTCAAGCATTACTCCCTGGATGTCCAGGCCAGGAGAGATGTCGTTTTGGCACAGCTGTTCTTCAGAGCCTATTCCTAAAGTAGGTTCTGGCCTCCTCCATGGAGGTACTGCTGTGTATTTCTGCTACTGTCATAATATAGCAAGACTTCATGTTGTTTGAAGAAAAAATTACTCACCTTAGTAACGTTGTTTCTTCTAATGGAGTCTTGCTATATGTGACCTCCCCAACTTGCCCTCTCAGAACCTCTACTTGGGTGCGGGGTAACTTGGTGGGGACCTTTTATGCCCTGTTAGCATTTTTGTCCCTTGGGGCTTTGTGTGTGTGTGTGTGTGTTTTATTATACTTATGTTTTATTCTCTACATGATTAGAATTGTGTTAGTATTTCTGGTCCCCTGACTTGAGTCTTGGGTGTTGGGACCAGCAATGGTTGTTATTATTTAGGTAGCTACTTTGGCTAGTGTAGGTTACAGCTTCCACACAGACCTTAGTGAGTTTGGCTCGTAAAGATCTGACAGTTCAGGTTTGAAATAACACAGATAGAGCTGCTTCTTAGAGCTCGTGGCCAAAATTCTATTTTGGAATGGTTTTAACCATTTCACCTCCGGAGCAGTTCTAGAGCTGGATCAAACTGCTACTGTCATAATATAGCAAGACTCCATTAGAAGAAACAACATTACTAAGGTGAGTAATTTTTTCTTCCTGTCCATACAGTCCCTCCTGGACTGTCAGGAGATGACATTGAGCCTGACCTAGACCTTAGACTGGGTGATGAAGTGGATGAAACAGGATCTATTCCTGCTGCAGAGCCTGTGGTCGAGGACCTGTCCTTTAAGTCTCTGTTGAAAAACTTGATTTCCACTCTTTCTCTCCAAACTACAGACATCAATCCTGGAAAATTGCTAAGACTCCAATACCTCTATGTTCCAGACATCCCTACGGATTTGACTCCTCCGGTTCAGCCCTCCTTTGAGACACTGTCTCAAATGGTATGGAATAATCCTGCTCTCATCCCTTCGGTGGCTAAATCCATAGATGGGAAATACTCAGCCCCCAAGGATAGACCCATTTTGGCGTCTCAAGCCTATTGTATTGTAGTATTGGCAGAGAATGATAAGGTCGTCCTTCCCCAAACTACTACAGCTCGACCTATTAAAGAATCTCGTAAGATAGACACTTTAGGTAAGAGAGTCTTTGCTGCTTCCACCTTGGGTATGCGTATTGCCAGCTACCAAGGCTATTTCTCCCAATATGAGTATATCCTTTGGCACTCTCTCAAACAGATGGTTGAAACTCTACCGGAATCGGATACAAAGCCAGGACTTCTTCAAACCATTACCGGGGGGTATCTAATCTAACAACCAGCAGGTTAAAGCAGCTATGGATGCTTTTGACACTGCATCCTGAGCGGCGGCAGCTGGTATTTGTACCTGCCGTCATTCCCAGCCTGCGCACTTCAGGCTTCACGAACGACGCACAGCAGCAGGTAATGGCATTGCCTTTTGATGGTGTGTATCTTTTCGGCCCTCGTAGAACAGGCTCTAGAAGCTACACAAAAGACTAGGTCAGCCATTAAGTTGGCTCGACCTCCTCCTCTCCCCTCTCGAGGGAGTGTTAATAAACGCCAGTTTCATAATCGTCAGTCTTTTCGAGGCAGAGGAAGTTTTCATAAGAATCAAACTCCCCAGCCTCATAAGAAAAACGCAACAGAAGGTGCAAGGGCCCAAAGCGCCCAGCGCCACCTTATGAGTTGTTGGCCCAAGTCCCATCTCAACTGCCCGAGGTGGACTCTTCCGCAGCGGTGGGGGGGGGGGTTGGGGGGTTGTCTGATGCACTTCTACAATCAATGGAAGTCCATAACCTCAGACAAATTGGTCCTCCGGATAATCCGCGAGGGTTTTTTACAAAACAACAACCCAGGCTGTCAACCTTTCAGTCGGACCTTCTCGCCGCCGAGATTTGGGGCCTTCTGAACAACAGGGCAGTAGAAGTAGTGCCGCTGCATCAACGGAACACAGGGTTCTACTCCCATTACTTTCTGGTTCCAAAGAAAACTGGGGGCATGCGCCCCATTTTGGACGTCAGAAAACTAAACAAATTTCTACACAAGAAGAAGTTCAAAATGATTTCTCTAGGAACCTTGTTACCTTTGCTTCATCAACACGACTGGCTAGCCTCCCTAGACATGCAGGATGCTTACCAGCACATTTCTATTCATCCAAAAGCATCACAAATTTCTGAGGTTTGTGGCTCTGGGACAGCATTATCAATTGAGTCCTGCCCTTTGGGCTATCCTCGGCGCCATGAGTTTTTACAAAGTGTTGTGCAGTTCTTGCAGCGCATCTCAGAAAGATTGGAATACAGGTGTTCCCTTATCTGGACGATTGACTTCTAGCAGGTCCTTCCAGGCAGGGAACTCTGGACGCCGTAGACATGGCCTCACACTTTCTCACGTGCATGGGAGTCCTGCTAAACCTCAAAAAATCGCAGTTTGCAGCCCTCCCAGAGGCTCCTTTTTATAGGAACTCTTCTGGACACCTCCTGTGCGAAGGCCTTTCTTCCAGAGGACAGGAGGAGCGATATCCTTCAGATGGCCTGTCACATCAGGGAGAACAACTCTGTTCCAGCTCTCTCAATGCAACGGATGCTAGGACTCATGGCATCCTTGGTGTTCACTGTACCCCTAGCACGCCTTCACATGAGAACTTCTCAGTGGATGCTCAGTACTCGGTGGTCCCCAACCACTCACCCGCAGTCCTATCCCATCAAGGTGACAGAACCTCTAAAGAGGTCGCTTACCTGGTGGTCGCAAGAGAACAATCTTCTAGAAAGGTATCTCTTTGCTCCTCTGGATCATCATATTTCCATTACCACAGACGCGTCCTTGCTGGGGTGGGGAGCTCACTATCAGGCTCTCCACACTCAAGGTACATGGACTCGGGTCGAGTCCCAGCTTCACATAAATGTCTTAGAAATGAGAGCCGTTCTTTATGCAGTCTGGGCATTTAAGGACATTCTCTGTCACAAGAACATTCTCCTTCACACGGACAACAAAGCAGTGATGTATTACATCAACAAGCAGGACGGTGCTCACTCTTACACCTTATGCAGGGAAGCGATGAGAGTGTGGGAATGATGCTTGGAGCACAAGGCTCTAATTCAAGTGGTCTACCTGCTGGGAGTACAGAACGAACTGGCAGACCGTCTCAGTAGAACAGGCACAGATCCTCACAAATGGTCTCTCGACTCAGCCATAGTTCAGTCACTATTCGAAGAGTGGGGAACTCCAGACCTGGACCTTTTTGCATCACCACTCAACACAAAACTGCGCCTCTCCTGCTCCAGAAATCCAGGGCCTGGCATTTTCTATCAGGATGTGTTCAGGCTGCAGTGGACAAAACGCTTTCTATACGCCTTTCCACCTCTCTAATTCAGAGGGTACTTCTGTTCAAGTTCAGCAGGGGACAAATGATCCTCATTGCTCCTTCTGGCCTTGACAGATGTGGTTTCACTACTCAACAATGTGTTCTGCAGCTCTGTCAAGCCACTCCCTTCAGACTTAACCTCTCTGACTCAGGGGCCTGTTGTCTGTCCCCAACCTGGAGATCGCTCAATTTTCACGCTATTCCTGAAGAGGTAGAAGTGAACAGGTTCAATGTCTCTCAAGGGTTTCAGATATTCTTCTGCGCTGGAAGCCAGCCACCAGGAAGGAACACACAGCCAAATGGAGCGTTTTCAGCTCTGTTGTGCTAAATTCCTCTTTGAATCCCTTTTCCTGCCACTAGATAAAATTTTGGAGTACTCTTAGACCTCTCAAATTCAGATCTGCAGTACTCTACAGTCAAAGTTCACCTTTGTGCCATTTCAGCTTATCATGAGCTGGTACTTTCCTTGTCACTGGCTCAGTTACCTGTGGTTAAGAGGTTTCTTAAGGGAATTCTGCATACCAGACCTCCTACAAGACGTCCAGTCGCAGCCTGGGACATTAATCTTGTGCTGGACATGCTCACTCAAACCATTCGAACCTCTAGCTACCTGTGAGCTAAAATTTCTCACCTGGAAAACTGCCTTCCTGGTAGCCATTACCTCAGCCCTCAGGGTCTCTGAGATACATGCCTTGGTCACAGACCCTCCGTATACTGTGTTCCATAAAGACAAGGTAGTCCTTGGAACCCATCCTAAATTTCTTCCTAAGGTTGTTTCGGAATTCCATCTAAACCAACCTTTGGTCCTTCCCTCTTACTTTTGTGACTTCCAAATGAAGGAGATCATCTCTTCATTCCTTGGATGTTATGGAGGCTTTATGCTTCTATCTAAATAGAACAAAGACTTTCGCAAAGCTCAACAACTGTTTGTCTCCTTCAGCGAGGACCGCGAGTCAACCTGTCGCTATCAGATGTATCTCAGCACGGCTAGTGGCATGTTCTTCGCCACTGCTATTCGTCGCATTAGTAGGTTGTTGGAGGGCAGAGTTACGCCATCTACTAGAGCAGTCGTGGCATCCTCATGGAACTGCAACGTGCCCATTGGTAGATATTTGCAATGCGGCTACATGGAGCCCATTGCATAACTTTCTATAAATCATTATACATAGATACATAGACAGTGTCGGCAGATAAGGCCTATGGCCCACCTAGTCTGCCCATTTGAGCTTGTAAGTTCAGTTTGTTTTCCTAGAAGTCTATTTCCTTACCCTGACCTCTAGAATTCCTTTTGTGTCTATCCCATGCATTTTAAATCTCGTGATTGTTTCAGCCCCCACCACTTCCTCTGACAGGGTGTTCCACTTGTCCACCACTTGCTCTGTGAAGAAATTCTTTCTCATGTTTCCTCTGAATCGTCCTCCAACTTCATCCCATGCCCTTAGTCCTGAAACATCTTTTCGCTTAAAAATAGTGTTTCCTGCACCCTGTTCCTCCTGTAAGATACTTGTATGTCTCTATCATATCCTCTCTCCCTCCTCTCCTCCAGGGAGTACATGTTCAGTTCCTTCAACCTGTCTTCAAGGACTTGTGATGCAACCCATGCACCATCTTTGTTGCCCTCTCTGAACCTTCTCTACCCTGTCTATGTCCTTACATAGGTATGGTCTCCAGAACTGTACACTGTACTCCAGGTGGGGCCTCACTAGTGTCTTGTATAGCGGAATTATGACCTCCTTTTCCTGCTGGTGATGCCCTGCCTATACATCCCAGCATCCTATTTGCTTTACCTGATGCCTTGTCACACTGTTTCCTATCTTTGAGGTCATCAGGAGATGACAACCCAAGATCCCTTTCCTGCTTGGTATGCTATATCCTCACCCCCAACTGATATATTGTACTGGGTTTTGTGCCTCATATGCATTATCTTGCATCTTTTGCATTGAATTTCAACTGCCAAACCTTGACCATTCTTCAAGTTTCTGCAGGTCCCTCTCATTCTGTTACACCTCTGGTGTGTCTACTCTGTTACAGAGCTTGTGTCATCAGCGAACAGTGAAATTCTGCCTCTATATCCTGTGCAATGTCACTGATGAAGATGTTGAATAGGACCGGTCCCAGCACTGATCCCTGTGGTACCCCACTGGTCACTCTTCCTCTGTGGAGTGACAGCCATTTACCACCACCTCTGTGTCCTGCCACCCAGCCAGTTACCTACCCACCACACTGCTGTCCTGCCCACACCCATATTCCCCAGTTTGTGTAATAGTCTCTATGTGGCACAGTGTCAAAGGCCTTGCTGAAGTCCAGATAGGCCATGTCCACTGCCTCCCTGATCCACCTCCCTAGTCACCCAGTCAAAAATTCAGTGAGGTTGGTCTGACATGACCTCCCCTGGTGAAACCATGCTCCTTGGGTCCTGTAGTCCATTGACAACCAGATGTTCCACCAATCTCTCCTTCAGTAGTGCTCCATGATCTTTCCCACTACCGAGGTGAGGCTGACTGGTCTGTAGTTCCCTGCTTCCTCTTTGTTCCCACTTTTGTATAAGGGGACTCACATCTGCTGTCCTCCAGTCTTTGGGTACCCTGTTTCCAGTGATTGGCTGAACAGGATAGCCAGAGGTTGAGCCACCATTTCTTTAGTTCTTTACAACCCTGTGCACCCTTATCTGGCCCCATTGCTTTATCAGCTCTTATTACTTCCAGTTCCTTCAGGACCCTTTCTCGTGTAAAGGGACTTTGAGGTCCATTTCTGTACCATTCTCACCCTTGTACCTTCCTTCAGACCCATTGCCCCTCTTCCTTAGTAAAGACTGAGCAGAAATACTCTGTTCAGTATGTCAGCTTTACTGTTGTCATCTCCACGCGATCCCATCCTCCCTTCAGTCTCACTATCCCTCCCTTTTGTCTTCTTTTTTCACTTATTTACCTGTAAAAGGTTTTTTCCCCTTTAACCACTGATTTTGCAATGTGTTCTTCTGTCTGAGCTTTGGCTTCCCTTACTGACTTCCCTGCCTCCCTTTGTTTCTCCTGGTACTTCTCCCTATCCCTTCTGCCTGTGTCTTTTGTATTGCCTGAATGCAATCTTGGCTTTCACTTTCTTTGCTACCTCTTTGAAACCATAATGGTCTCCTCTTCTTTTTTCCTCTTGCTAACTTGCTTAATGCATAATTCTGTTGTTCTTATAATCCCATTTTAAATACTGCCCACTGTTCCTCAATCCCTGATTCCTGTCCCATTCCTAATGCCTCTTTTTCACATCTCTCCATTTTCCCAAAGTCTGCCCCCTAAAATCCAGGATACGTGTTTTGTGTGGTTTGCTTCTGCTCTTTCTGTGATTTCAAACCACAATGACTGGTGGTCACTGTTACCCAGGTGCTCCCCCACTGTTGCTCCATCCACACTGTCCCTGTTTGTGAGCACAAGGTCCAGTATTGCCTTCTGCCGAGTTGGTTCCATGACCAGTTGTTTGAGGAGGCACCCTGAAGGAGTCCAGGATAATCTGCTCCTAGTTGATGCTGTTGCTGGGATGCTCCAGTCCACGCTCAGGTATATTGAAGTCTCCAACCAGTACTACCTCACTTTGTCTGCCATCCTTGGATGGCTAGCATCAGCTCCCTCATCTGTTTCTTCCTCCTGGGCTGGTGGTCTAGACCACACCTATCGGATGGCTGGCCCCATTTTCCTTCCAGCTTAACCCACAGTATCTCTCCCCATTTTGTTCCTCCTGGATCTGTGTGGCCTTATGTCATTTTTCACATACAGTGCCACCTCCTCCCTTCCTGCCTGCTCTGTCTCTTCTGAATATGTTGTAGCCAGGTATGGCCATCTCCAGTCATGGTTATCATTACACCAGGTTTCAGTGATGCACACAATGTCCAGGTCTGACTGTACCATGACAGCCTCCAGATCTTCCATCTTGTTGCTAAGGCTCCTGGCATTTGCACACATGGCTTTCCATGATTTGACCTCCTAGACTGCTTCACTGTTCTACTCCAGCCCTTCCTTGGCTTGTATTTATCCCTGGTTCTCCTTGTCTGCCCTTCTGCTGAATTTTGCCCCTTCTGCTTATCCACCTTTTGGACACTAATCTCCAACTTTTGCACACTGCTTTGCAGAGATAACCACTCCTCTGGTTCACTGGTTCCATTACTAGCTGTGGGGGTGAGCAAGTGGTACCATCCTTGCTGGCCTGCACCCCCTTTGCTAGTTTAAATGCTTGTCAATGTAGCATTTAAACTTATCATTGAGTGCTTGATTCCCTCCAGGATGGATGCAGGCCGCCAGGCTTGAACAAACCTCCATCCTCCAGATGGGTCCCCAGTCACCAATGAATCCAAACCCTTCCTCACAGCACCAGTTCTTCAACCATGAGTTAAAGTTCCTAGTGCATGCACTCCTATGTTCTCCTTGCCTCTCACAGGTAGTACTTCTGAGAAAGTGACAGAAGTAGCTACTTGCTTGAGACCCTCCCTCAGTTTCCCAAATCTTATTGAACTTCCTTTGCTCCCATTTGCCAAGTCATTAGTACCTAGTTGGATAATGACATCCAGCTCACCCTCCTGTCTTGCCTTCCCAGTGATCCCCAGTATCTTCCTCTCATCCCTCCATGCCGTGGGCACCTGGTAGGCACCTCACCTCCTGTCCTCCCCTCCTGTGTGTTCTAGCTGGATCCCTCTTATGATGGAGTCCCCACCAGGATTCGGCTTCCTCCTCCTCTGGGGTCCACTGCTTTCCCACTGGAGGTCACCTCCTTGCCTAACCTCCACATCCTTTCCTTCTACTTCCTGGGTACCTCTATTTGGTTGCACTGGCTATTCATGCCAGGCGACACTCTTCCTTTGGCAGAACCATCCTTAATGGACTTCTGTCCTAAAAAACTGTGAGCTATTGGTCTGTCTTGCCGCCCTCTCGGGGCATTATTAGCTTGGTACTGTCCCATTAGTATGAATGAGTGGTGGAGACTTATGTCCAGGAAGATATGAAAATGACATACCTACCGTAATTCTTGATCTTCTTGGACGAGTCTCCACTACTCATTCACATGCCCGCCCTCCATCCCCCGAGCTCACCTCTGGTGGTGGTCTTCACTCCGTCAAATCTTTAGGCTGTGAAGACTTCTTTGTTGACCCTTCTTATATGAGTCGTCCAGACAATCTTATGTCTGGTTTTTGGTTAGGGCTATCCTAGGTTAGTTACGCTGCACCTCCTCGGGGAAAAAAGGTACTGAGGCAGTTGGAGGGTCGATGCTGAGATAGTCCTTACCGCATGAGCTGAGGCTCGTGGTGCCGCGCCTCGCGGCTCCATCTCTGCCGCCGGCCTTCCAGCAAAAACGTTTGCTCCCGCTGGGTCCTAGTGCCTCCAGCGCAGATCCCGCTATGTGAATGAGTGGTGGAGACTCGTCCAAGATCATAAAGAATTACGGTAGGTACGTAATTTTCATTTCTAGGGACATGGATATGTTGTTCATCCACACTCATTGGCAGTATCCTTGCCGCTTTAAATCTTGCCGGAAGGTCTTCAAGCTTGCTCCTCCCACCCACCCGGGTGGTATAACTCTCGGCTCCGCCCCATGACGCCAGATCTCCTTACCGCTGGTGCTCAGGTTCTCCTTAACGCCCATGCCATGCACTGGTCTTATTTCTCCGCTTGGCGGATTTTAAAAATAATATTTTGCAAAAGACTTGAACTTCATCCCTCGCGGCCATGGCGGATAAATCGACCGATGATTTTCGGAGATGCCATGCGGGCAGAAGATGTCTCGGACGGATCCACACTCCACGCAGTGTCTACTGTTTAGGCCTTGAGCACGACCCGCAGGCTTATGACTGTAAGCCATCTTTCCCGGCCTACGCCCCTCGAAGACCGTGGCGTCTGACAGTAACTGGGTCAGTCCCGAGAAGCGCTTCCTCCGTGAAGTCCAAGGAGGTTCGGGTTGATGCAGTCCGCCATGGCTCATGGATCGCTCGAGCGGATGGTCGCCTCGCAGAGGAGGCGGCTGGTCAAGATCTTTCCTCTACAAGGTCAGCGCATTTATCCCGCCTTCTGGGTTCTTCCCACACGCCTTTAAGGAGAGCTTTGTCTGTCCTCCTCTAAAGGAGAAGGGCTCAAGGCCTGCTGGACCTTATTCTCGGTCCAAAAGAGGGACAAGGGTGAGTCCTCCGTCGACGCCTGAGCGGGAAGCGTCCTCTCCCTCGGGCCGCCGAAATTGCCGGCTTCGGTCACTGCTGCTTCGCCACTGCCCACGTAGTCCCCGCCAGGTCGTTGACCGAGACTCCCACTGATGAAGTCGAGATTTTTCTCACCCATTGACGGGCTGTCGCCTTTAGCAGCCAGATTCCTCTCTCCTGGGTTCCCCTGGAGGAGTGAGATCCCGTGGCCGCTTGTGCTCTCCGTTCCGGAGCCCTCGGATGGACCTTCCGAGCCGGCGGAGTGCTGTTCCGCCGACACCTCCTCGCGACCGCCCCGGAAATTCCGACTTTCGGTCTCGGTTCGACCTCTTCATGGGTCCAGCTGCTCCCACCGGCTATAGCGCGTCTCGTCTCGCGTCATCGGTAAGCGGCGTCATTCGCCCTCGCCCTCCCTCCTCGATGAGGGGAGGCTTCGCGAATTACGCCGACGGCACGAGGACCTATGTTGCAACAGCCCTCCTGGCCGGGAATGAGTTGATCCGCCTTTCCCCGCCATTAAGTGGTTGTCACTGAACGTCGACACAACTCCCCACTTGTCCGAGAGCCTATACCCAGGCCGGTTGTTCGGCCAAAACCAGCTGCCCATCTATTCGTGGAACCTCCGCCCCAGCCACCATGGGTTCACCATGATTCTCGTCGGCCAAGGGTTTACCCCATCGTTGTCAGCGTTACCCTCACTCCCAATCACCTCGCAGGTGAAGGTGGCCCAGGCAGAGTTTTTCGAGGACTCTTCCGGTCCAAGATGATTCTTCTCCAAGCTACTGACTTGGAGTCTTCAGGTGTCAGCCAATGGACGATAGCCCGCCGCTCTTCCTAGGACTGCTTGGCTCATCTCGGAGTTACCGATGGAGCTCAACTGTTTCAAACGGGTTGTGTATCCCCTCACGGAGATCTCTGGACCGAGGGATTTCTCCGACGGAGGCCTTTCCGTGGCCGAGGCTATGGGTCCCACTGGAACTTTGGCAGCTGCTTCCTTTCCTGCCGCGCTGCCAGGATGGCTTGAAGTGGCGGTCCCTACCGTTCTTGTCCGTTTTGAACACCTCTGCTGAGGGGTTGAGCACGACAGCGCCGCCTCGGCAACGCCCAGGATGTGGACAACCTCCTGACAAGGAGTCCAAGAAATTGACTATGTCGGGCGCAGTTCACGCCAGGCCCTCTCTCTCGCCAGGCCAGTTCGCCGTCCTCATGGCACATTTTTTCTGTTGCCCCTGGATGAGGTCATGTCCTCATCTTCCCATCTGTAGACTACGTGTTATGCAGCGGGAACAGGGCAGGCAGTGGCCAAACAGCATGCCCAGACGCTGGATGTAGGGACCATGTGCCAGATCGGTGGCGGTCGTAGGGTTCAAGGCTGGGGGTTTGGCTGAGGATATCCACTTTACTGGATACCCAGCACAAGTTGGCGGATGTCTTTTTGGGGACTGACCTCTTCGCCCTGGGGTGGAAGGTCACCGAGGATCGAAGTCCATGCCACCTGACCGTCTCTTCCGCGACGATGGTCAAACCACAGCTTAAGCCCTCAGGCTCTCCTGTGCCCCGCGCTCGGCCCAGTAACGCCAGGCCAGCAGGTCGGCCCATCCCAAACCTGCCGCCGGCTTCCCAACAGGAGGCAGGAGGAGGGCCCAGGAGTCCCTCGCTGTCCCTCCCAAGCCTGCCCAGTGACGGCTGAGGGTGCCGCCCATCCCCGCCCTCACCCCTGGGTCCCCTGGGGACGCCCGCATCTGTTCGCCTGGTCCGCTGTTACCACGGACAGGTGGGTCTGAGGTGGGGAAGGCTGCCTTGAATTTCGAGCAGGCACCACCCTTCAGAGCCGTCGCTGGGGGCTTCGATCCCCGTTCACTGTGCCTGTCGAGCCGACATCACCTCTCCTCCAGAAGGAGGTGGTTAGAGGTGGTGGTCCTTCAGACCCAGGGTTTGTGTCCAGGTACTTCCTGGTTCGAACGGACGGGGTGGCGCCTATTTCCCTTCCACACGACCTAAACAAGTCTTGGTCTCAACCAGGATGGTACTCTGGCTCAGATAATACCATCCTTGAACGCTGGCGTGTGGTTCTGCTCTGGACTTAGGACGTGCTTTCACCTCATCCGTCTGTCTCACCAGAGATTCTTGCTCCGGGGAAGGATCTTCAGTTCCAAGCCATGCCCTGCTTGTCTCCAGCTCCAGGGTCTTCACCAATGCATGGTGGGACAGCATTTTCCTGCGCGCCGAGGTCCGGTACCCTTATTTGACGACTGGTTGATAGCAGTTCTCCAGGAAGGAGGCGGAGTGTCCAGAGATTCATTCTTCCAGGTTGTCCTCAACTGGGCCTTATCACCGAGGCCAAGTCGGAACCGAGTCACAGGTGATTTTATTCATCGGGCTAGCCTCGACTTCTTCGAGCCAGAGCGAGCTCCCGCGGATTGTGTGTTCTTCTCCTGTCTATCATTTGGTTGGGCACCGGCCTGCCCGGGACTTCCCGCGCCTCCCGTCTCATGGCGGCCTGTACTAGCTGGTCCGCGGGTCTGCTTGAACATGTCTCCTTCAGTGGGACTGCCAGCCAGTGGTCACAACGCGATCCTTGACCAGCTTGTGTCCGACACAGGATGAATGCTGTCCAGTGGTGGACTGCCCAGATCATTTGCAGGAGGGCATCCTGCTCATCCGCCCCCGAGCTATGGTCTCTGTTTGACCGATGCCTCTCTGATGGGTTGGGTGCCCATCTGGGAACACTGCCATGGCCTCTGGTCCCCGCGAGTCCCGACATCAACCTGTTGAGTTCCCAGCGGTCCCAGCCTCACCGCCTTTTCCCGCTCCTCCGGGTCATGGTCCGAGTCCAGATGACAATACCACGCACCATGTATTATCTAAACCGCCAGGGCGTGGACGCTGGGCCTGTTTCTATGCAAGGAAGCCTCCCATTTGGTCACTCGTAAGCAGTGCCTGGAGGCGGATTCCCAGCCATTCACGGGCAGGAGCCCAACACCCCGGCCTGCCCTGAGCCGATAGCTGCATCCCACGAGTGGTCTCCCTGCCGGAGGTAGTATACCTGTTCTCCCTTGGGCACACCCAGGTGGACCTGTTTGCCCATGGAGAACGCGGTTGAGTCTGTTCCATGCCCGCCTCAGCAGGGCTCAGTTGCAGGGGATGCCTCGAGGCAATGGACCTCGGGTTTCTTTTACGCCTTTTCCCATTTCCTTGATCCACAAGGTGCTTCTGCTGCGAGGAGGACAAGTGGGGCCTCACTAGTGTCTTGTATAGCTGAATTATGACCTCCTTTTCCTGCTAGGGATGCCTCTGCCTATACATCCCAGCATCCTATTTGCTTTACCTGATGCCTTGTCACATTGTTTCTCATCTTGAGGTCATCAGATGACAACCCCAAGATCCCTTTCCTGCTTGGTGCATGCTATATCCTCACCCCCAACTGATATATTGTGCGAGGTTTTTGTGCCCCATATGCATTATCTTGCACTTCTTTGCATTGAATTTCAACTGCCAAACCCTTGACCATTCTTCAAGTTTCTGCAGGTCCCTTCTCATTCTGTCACACCCTCTGGTGTGTCTATCTTACAGAGCGTTTGTGTCATCAGCTAACAGTGAAATTCTGCCTTCTATATCCTGTGCAATGTCACTGATGAAGATGTTGAATAGGACCGGTCCTAGCACTGATCCTGTGGTACCCACTGGTCACTCTTTCCTCTGTGGAGGACAGCCATTTACCACCACCCTCTGTGTCCCTGCCACCCAGCCAGTTACCTACCCACCACACTGCTGTCCTGCCCACACCCATATTCCCCAGTTTGTGTAATAGTCTTCTATGTAGTACAGTGTCAAAGGCCTCTGCTTGAAGTCCAGATAGGGCCATGTCCACTGCCCTCCCCTGATCCACCTCCCTAGTCACCCAGTCAAGAATTCAGTGAGGTTGGTCTGACATGACTTCCCCTGGTGAAACCATGCTGCCTTGGGTCCTGTAGTCCATTGACAACCAGATGTTCTACCAATCTCTCCTTCAGTAGTGTTTCCATGATCTTTCCCACTGCACGAGGTGAGGCTGACTGGTCTGTAGTTCCCTCGCTTCCTCTTTGTTCCCCACTTTGCTAAGGGGAGTTCACATCTGCTGTCCTCCAGTCTTTTGGGCACTCTCCCTGTTTCCAGTGGATTGGCTGAAACAGGGATAGCCAGAGGTTGGAGCCACCAATTTTAGTTCTTTAAGGGACCCTGGGGTGCACCCCATCTGGCCCCATTGATCTATCAGCTCTATTACTTCCAGTTCCTTCAGGACCCTTTCGCGTAAAGGACTTCGTGTCCATTTCTGTACCATTCTCACCCTTGTATATTCCTTCAGACCCATTACCCCTCTTCCTTAGTAAAGACTGAGCAGAAATACCTGTTCAGTATGTCAGCTTTACTGTTGTCATCTCCACGCGATCCCATCCTCCCCTTCAGTCTCACTCATCCTCCCTTTGTCCTTTTCTTTTTCACTTATTTACCTGTAAAGGTTTTTTCCTTAACCACTGATTTTGCAATGTGTTCTTCTGTCTGAGCTTTGGCTTCCCTTACTGACTTCCTGCCTCCCTTTGTTTCTCCTGGTACTTCCCTATCCCTTCTGCCTGTGTCTTTTGTATTGCCTGAATGCAATCTTTTGGCTTTCACTTTCTTTTGCTACCTCTTTGGAAACCATACTGGTCTCCTCTTCTTTTCCTCTTGCTAACCTGCTTAATGCATAATTCTGTTGTTCTTATAATCCCCATTTTAAATACTGCCCACTGTTCCTCAATCCCTGATTCCTGTCCCATTCCCTTAATGCCTCTTTTCAAGCATCTCCCATTTTCCCAAAGTCTGCCCCCTAAAATCCAGGATACGTGTTTTGTGTGGTTTGCTTCTGCTCTTTCTGTGATTTCAAACCACAATGACTGGTGGTCACTGTTACCCAGGTGCTCCCCCACTGTTACTCCCATCACACTGTCCTGTTTGTGAGCACAAGGTCCAGTATTGCCTTCTGTCGAGTTGGTTCCATGACTAGTTGCTTGAGGAGGCACTTGAAGGGAGTCCAGGATAAATCTGCTCCTAGTTGATGCTGCTGCTGGGATGCTCCAGTCCACGCCTGTATGTATTGAAGTCTCCAACTAGTACTACCTCATCTTTTGTCTGCCATCCTTTGGATGGCTAGCATCAGCTCCCTTATCTGTTTCTTCCTCCTGGCTGGTGGTCTATAGATGACCACCCAAAGGATGGCTGGCCCCATTTTCCTTTCCAGCTTAACCCACAGTATCTCTCCCCATTTTGTTCCTCCTGGATCTGTGTGGCCCTTATGTCATTTTTCACATACAGTGCCACTCCTCCTCCCTTCCTGCCTGCTCTGTTCTTCTGAATATGTTGTAGCCAGGGTATGGCCATCTCCCAGTCATGGTTATCATTACACCAGGTTTCCGTGATGGCTACAATGTCCGGTCTGACTGTACCATGACAGCCTCCAGATCTTCCATCTTGTTGCTAAGGCTCCTGCATTTGCACACATGGCTTCCATGATTTGACCTCCTAGACTGTTTCACTGTTCTACTCCAGCCCCTTCCTGGCTGTCATTTATCCCTTGTCTCCTTGCTGTCTGCCCTTCTGCTGAATTTTGTCCCTTTTCTGCTTATCCACCTTTTTGACACTAATTCTCCAACTTTGCACACTGCTTTTCGAGATAGATCACTCCTCTGGTTCACTGGTTCCATTACTAGCTGTGGGGGTGAGCAAGTGGGTACCATCCTTGCTGGCCTGCACTCTCTTTGTGCTAGTTTAAATGCTTGTCAATGTAGCATTTAAACTTATCATTGAGTGCTTGGATTCCTCCAGGATGGATGCAGGCGCCAGGCTTGAACAAACCTCCATCCCTCCAGATGGGTCCCCAGTCACCAATGAATCCAACCCTTCCTCACAGCACCAGTTCTTCAACCATGAGTTAAGTTCTAGTGCATGCACTCCATGCTCTCCCTTGCCTCTCACAGGTAGTACTTCTGAAGAAAGAAGTCAGCTACTTGTTGAGAGACCCTCCCCAGTTTCCTAAACTCCACTGAACTTCCTTTGGCTCCCCATTTGCCAAGTCATTAGTACCTAGGTGGATAATGACATCCAGCTCACCCTCCTGTCTTGCCTTCCCAGTGATCCCCAGTATCTTCCTTCCATCCCTCCATGCCGTGGCACCTGGTAGGCACCTCACCTCCCTGTCCTCCCCCTCCTGTGTTCCTAGCTGGATCCCTCTTATGATGGAGTCCCCCACCAGGATTCGCTTCCTCCTCCTCTGGGGTCCACTGCTTTCCCCACTGAGGTCACCTCCTTGCCTAACCTCCACATCCTTTCCTTCTACTTCCCTGGGTACCTCTATTTGGTTGCACTGGCTATTCATGCCAGGCGACACTCTTCCTTTGGCAGAACCATCCTTAATGGACTTCTGTCCTAAAAAACTGTGAGCTATTGGTCTGTCTTGCCGCCCTCTCGGGGCATTATTAGCTTGGTACTGTCCCATTAGTATGAATGAGTGGTGGAGACTTATGTCCAGGAAGATATGAAAATGACATACCTACCGTAATTCTTGATCTTCTTGGACGAGTCTCCACTACTCATTCACATGCCCGCCCTCCATCCCCCGAGCTCACCTCTGGTGGTGGTCTTCACTCCGTCAAATCTTTAGGCTGTGAAGACTTCTTTGTTGACCCTTCTTATATGAGTCGTCCAGACAATCTTATGTCTGGTTTTTGGTTAGGCTATCCTAGGTTAGTTACGCTGCACCTCCTCGGGGAAAAAAGGTACTGAGGCAGTTGGAGGGTCGATGCTGAGATAGTCCTTACCGCATGAGCTGAGGCTCGTGGTGCCGCTCCTCGCGGCTCCATCTCTGCCGCCGCCTTCCAGCAAAATGTTGTCTCCGCTTGGGTCCTAGTGCTCCAGCGCAGATCCGACAGTGAATGAGTGGTGAGATCGTTCAAGATCATAAAAGAATTACGTAGGTATTGTAATTTTCATTTCTAGGACATGGATATGTTGTTCATCCACACCATTGGCAGTATCCTGCCGCTTAAATCTTGCTTGGTAGGTCTTCTGCTTGCTCCTCCCACCCACCCGGTGGTAACCTCCGCCCGCCCCATGACGCCCAGATCTTCCTTACCGCTGAAGCTCAGGTTCTCCTTAACGCCTTCGCTTGCATCTGGTTCTTATTTCTCCGCTTTTGGATTTAAAAATAATATTTTGCAAAAGATTGTCAGTTCGATCCTGCTGCTGGCGGGGATAAATCGGATTCTGGATTTCGAGATGCCCATGCGGGCAGAAGATGTCTCGGACTGGATCCACACTCCACGCAGGTTCATTGTTAGCCTTGTTACGACCTGCAGGCTTCATGGTCTGTGCTTATCTTTTCTCGCCCAGCCCCTAAGACCGGTGTCGATTGGAACTGGGGTCCCCGAAGTGCCTCCGTGAAGTCCAAGGAGGCCCGTTGTGTCCGGCGGCGGCTCGGCGGATCAGCTCGGAAGTGGATGGTCGCTTCGGGAGGAGGCTGCATGGCCGATTTTTCTCGGCCATGCATTTATCCCGCCTCTGTGTTCTTCCTACACGGCTTTTTGGCGTTTTGTCTGTCCCTTTCTCTAAAGGAGATGGCTTGCTGGACCTATTTCGTCCAAAAGAGGATGGGGTAGTCCTCCGTCGCTTTTTGGGAGGGAAAGGTCCTCTCTTCGGGCCCGACCGCCGGCTTCGTCGATTGGCTTCTTCGCCACTGGTCTTACGGGGTTCCCTCGCCAGGTCAGTTGACCAGACTTGACTGATGAAGTCGAGATTTTCTCGACCCATTGGACGGCTGTCTTTAGCAGCCGAGATCTCTCTCCGTTCCCCCGGGAGTTGAGGATCCTGTGGCTCGCCTGTGCCTCCGTCCGGAGCCCTGATGGACCTTCCGAGTCAAGGAGGCTGTTCGCCGACACCTCCCGCACCACTTCGAAATTCCGACTCTCGGTCTCGTCTGACCTCTTCATGGTCCAGCTGCTCTCACCGCCATAGGCGTCTCGTCTCGCATCGGTAAGCGGCGTTTTTCGCCGCCCTCCTCCTCGATGAGGGGAGGTTCGTGAAATTACGCCACGGTACGCAGGACCTATGTTGCAACAGCCCTCCTGGTGGAACAGCTGACCGCCTCCGCCATTAGGTTGTCACCGAACGGCTTAGACAACCCTCGACTTGTCCGCGGAGCTTATACTCAGGCCGTTGTTGCCAAACCAGCTGCTCCACTTATTCGTGGAACCTCCGCCCACAGCCACCATTGGGGGCTCCACTATGGGATTCTCGGTCGCTGGCGGCTTTACCCTATCGGGTTGTCAGCTTACCCTCACTCCCGATCGACCTCGGCAGGTGAAGGTGGCTCATGCCAGAGGCAGTTTTCTTTGAGGACTCTTCCGGTCCTGAAGATGATCTCTCTTCTCTGCAAGCGACTGAATTTCTGGAGCTTTCTAGGAGGTCAGCCAATGGATTATAGCTCTGCCGCCCTTCTTTAGGATTGCTTCGCCGCCTCATCTCGAGTCTACCGGATGGAGGTTCGAACTCGCTTCCAAACGGGCTAGGTATTCCTTGAGATTCTGGACCGAGGGGATTCTCCGATCGGAGGCCTTTCCGTGGCCGTAGCATAGTGGGTCCGCACTGGAACTTGGCAGCGCTTGCTTCTGCTCCTGCGCTTCGCCAGGATGGCTAGAAGTATGCGGTCCCTCACTGTTCTCTGTCCGTTTTTTTGAACACTCTCTGCTGAGGGGTTGGTTACCGACAGCGCTTCGCGCTGGCAACGCCAGGGATGTGGACAAACCTCCTGACAAGGAGTCCAAGAAATTGACTATGTCGGGCGAAGTCTACGCCATGCCCTTTCTCTCGCCAGGCCAGTTCGGCCGTCTCTCATGGCACATTTTTCATGCTCCTGTTGGGCTCCCTGGATGAGGTCATCTCATCTTCTCCCGCCATCTGTATCACGTTAAGCAGGAAAAGGGACTAGGCAGGCAGAAAGGGCCAAACAGCAGCCCAGACTGCTTTGGATGTAGGGGACTCATGTGCTAGATCGGTGCTGCCGTAGTATGTCTATGCCGGGTGGGTTTGGTTGAGGATATCCACCTTTACTTGGATACCCAGCACAAGTTGGCGGATGTTCCTTTTGGACTGACTCTTCGCCCTGGGGTGGAAGGTCACCTGCAGAGGATCGAGAGTCCAATGCCACCTTGACCTGGTCCCTCCGCCTAGAAGGACAAAGGCTGCAAACCACAGCCTAAGCTCCTTTCTGCCCTTCAGGCCTCGCAGATGCCGCCTGCCCAGTTAACGCCAGGGCCAGCAGGCCCGGCCTTGGCATCCCAAACCCAAGTCGCTGGCTTCCCTGACAGGAGGCAGGAGAGGCAACAGGAGGCCTCTCGGCCGGTCCCTTCTCCAGCCTGCCCAGTGACGGCTGAGGGGTGTCGCTTCTATCCCCGCTACGCTTACTTCCCTTGGGTCTCTGGGGACGGCCCGCACTGCCTGCTCTGCTCTGGTCCGGCTGTTACCACGGACAGGTGGGTCTTGAGGTAGGGAAGAGGCTCTGCCTCTGGAATTCGAGGTACCACTCTTCAGAAAGCTGCCGCTTCTCGGGGGCTTCTGGGATCTCTTGTAGCTCACTACATGCTCTCTGCTGAAATGTATGTCACTCTCCTCCAGAAGGAGGTGGTAAGAGAGGTGGTGGACCCTCCTTCAGACCCAGGGTTTGTGTCCAGGTACTTCCTGGTTCCAACGGACGGGCCACATGCCCCCTATTCTCGAGCATTCCATACTCACTCTAAACAAGTTCTTGGTCTCAACCTTCAGGATGGTCACTCTGGCTCAGATAATACCATCCTTGGAACGCTGTGTGGTGGTTCTGCTCTGGACTTGCAGGACGTTAAGCCACGTCCCTAATCTCATCTGCCTCACTAGATTCCTTCGCTCGAGCTGGAAGGATCTCTTCGAGTTCCAAGCCATGCCCTTGGCTTGTCTCCAGCTCCCAGGGTTCTTCACCAAATGCATGGCAGTGGACAGTACTTCTGGGCGCCGAGGGTCCGGTGTACCCTCTTACCTGGGCGACTGGCTGATAGCAGCTCTCCTCCAGGAAGGAGGCGGAGGGTCCAGAGATCTGGCCTCTCCAGGTCTGTTTCTCCAACTGGGCCTCCTTATCCAGCGAGCCAAGTCGAACTTCTGAGGCGAAGCAGGTGATTTTTGTTCATCGAGTAGCTTCGACTCTCTTGAAACCAGGCTTGCAGCTCCGGCCGGACAGGGCGAGGAGTTCTTTCCTCCTTGCCCGATCATTTCTGGTTGGGCAATTATGCCTGCCGGGACTTCTAGCCTCCTGGGTCTCATGGCGGCCTGTAGCAAGCGTGGTCCGTTGGGCCGCTGGAACATGCGTCCCCTTCAGTGGGACTGGGCCAGCCAGTGGTCGACAACGCCGCGATCCTTGGACTAGCTTATGTCGGTGACAGGGGATGTGGAATGCTGTCCAGTGGTGGACCGTTCCAGATCATTTGCAGGAGGGCATCCCGCTTCATCCGCCTGACTGACGGTCTCTGTCGAGCCGATGCCTCTCTGATGGGTTGGGGTGCCCATCTGGGAACACCTGGGCTCATGGCCTCTGGTCCGCGGAGTCCCGATGCCACATCAACCTGCTGGAGCTCGGCGGTCGCCCTAGCTCTCACCGCCTTTGCTCCGTTCCTCCGGTCAAGTGGTCCGAGTCCAGGCGGACAATACCACGACCATGTACTATCTAAACCGCCAGGCGGGACGCGCTCCATGCTTCATGCAAGGAAGCTCTCCGCGATTTGGTCGCCGTCGCAGCCTGGAAGGATCTCCTAGCCATTCGCGTGGCAGGAGCCTCCAACACCCTGGCCGATGCCCTGGGCGGATGGGGCTGCATCCCACGAGTGGTCTCTCCTGCGGAGTAGTACAGCATCTGTTCTCCTTTGGGGCACACCTCAGGTGGACCTGTTTGCCTCCATGGAGCGAAGCTGAGTCTGTTCCATGCCCGCCCCCTCAGCAGGGGGCTGGCTGCAGGATGCCTTCCGACAATGGACCCGGGCCTCTTTCGCCTTTCCCCATTTCCCTTGATCCACAAGGTGCTTCTCAAGGCGGGGAGGACAAAGGCAGAGTGATTCTGATAGCCCCAGACTGGCCTCACGCCAGTTCTGGTACCAGATCTCTCAGTCTCAGCTCCAGGACTCGCAGCAGCTTCCAGCTCGCCTGACCTGCTCTCAGTCAATCAGGGAAGGTGTTCCATCCGGACCTTCAATCCCTGCACCTGACGGCCTGGTTCCTGAGCGCTGAGTTCCAGGCTTTCGGTCTTTCCGGAGTCCTCAATGTAGTTGAGGCGTCCCTGCAGGAGTCGACCAGAAAATGTTATGCCTTCAAATGGAAAAGGTTTTCCATTTGTGTCAGGGCAAGGGCTTGACCCTTCCTCCTGTTCCTTGGCAAGCATCTGGACTATTATGGTCCTTTCTAGTCAGGGGCTTGAGGTCGACGACCTAAGGGTGCACCTGGCAGCTTCATCTCTGCTTACCCGAGCGCGGGCCGGGAAGCAGTCGGTTGGCGCAGGAGAAGTGGTTGATGCCAAAGGCCTTGATCACATTCTCTAGTGCGGGAACCCCCACTGTGGGATCTACTGCTGGTACTGGCAAAGCTCATGGGCAAGCCATTCAACCCAATGCACAGGTGTGTCTCTCTCACCTGTCGTGGAAGACCGCCTTCTTGGTGGCTATCACGTCAGCCAGAAGGATGGGAGAGCTCCAGGTGCTTTCCATCGAGTCTCCTTACCTGGTCTTCCACAGGGACAAGGTTGTCCTGCGCCTCCCACCCGAAATTCCTTCCGAAGGTGGTGTCGGAGTTTCACCTTAACCAGGTGTTGACTCTGCCGGTGTTCTACCCCAATCACACCTCGGAGGCAATATAGGCTCCATACTCTGGATCCCTAGAAGGCTGCGCTTATTATAAGGAGCGTACGCTGAAATTCGGGAGAGGTTCGCAGCTGTTTGTCACCTACGCTGAAGCCAGCATCTGCAGACCTGCAGCCAAGCGACGATAAGCAGGTGGGTAACCTCCTGCATAGATCTCTGCTATAAGTTGGCGGGCATGGAGCTTTCCAGAGGGATAAGAGCTCATTCTACTCGCTTACATGTTGCAGTAACGGTGGCTGCTTCCTTAGGACGTCCCTATCCAGGAAATCTGCAGGGCTGCTGCCTGGAAGTCAGCAAACACCTTCATTACCCACTACCACATCGACCTTGAGTCAGCCCGGGATGCTGGTTTGGGGCCTCAGTTCTCAGTCTCTCTTTCCCAAGTAAGTATATGGGTGTGTGCTGGCCTCCTCCTCCCGGAGAACTGCTAGGAGTCTCAGTTATTTAGTGGATGAACAACATATCCATGTCCCTAGAAATACAGGTTACTCACCTGTAACAGGAGTTCTAGGAATGGTATATGTTGTTCATCCACACGACCCACCGACCTCCGGCTCGGCACGACAACCTGAGCTTTCCAGCGGGCCAGATCTGGCGCCATGGGGCGGAGCTGAGAGTTATACCACCCGGTGTGGGTGGGAGGAGCAAGCTTGAAGACCTTCCGGCAAGATTTAAAGCGGCAAGGATACTGCCAATGAGTGTGGATGAACAACATATACCATTCCTAGAACTCCTGTTACAGGTGAGTAACCTGTATTTCTTGTCTTTCCTTCTGAGTCCACCCTCCCACAGAGCTTGGTGTCATCTGTGAACAGGCAGGTTTTACCCTTGATCCCATCCATGATGTCACTTACCAAGAGGCTAAATATTGGACTCTTGAGTCCTGCGGGACCCCGCTGGTCACAAGCCTTGCTTCTGAAAATTCTTCCCTGGCTTACCACCTTTTGGTTTCTATCGTGCAACCAGCTTCTGACTATCCCACAAGCTTAGCCCCCACCCCCCTGGTCCTCTGTCTTCCTGACCAGCCTCCTATGAGGCACTGAGTGCAAGGCCTTGCTTAAGTCCTTATACAGGACAGTCAGATGCCTGGTCCTTGTTTACTGCCCTAGTGACCTAGTCAGAGAAGTCTCTTAGGTTTGGCAATACCTCCACAACACAAACCCATGCTGCCTTTCGTCCTGGAGCCCATTGTTGTCCAGAAAGCGGGTCCTTCCCCCTTTCAGGGTGATCTCCATCAGCTTACCCACTGTTGAGATCTGACTGTCTATAGTTCAGTGGTTCGTCCCTTGGTCAACTTTTATTTAGAGGCACCACATGTGCTGTTCTCTATTCCTGGGGCACATTTCTGGACTCTGAAAGGTGCTATACCAATCTGCCAGGGGATCCGCCGGAACCTCTTCCAGTTCTCTAAGGACCCTTGGGTGTATACCATCTGACCATGCTGATTTGTCAACCTTTGGAACGCTGTCAGTCTGAATTGTGCTGTGACCTCACCCAGCTCCCTTGCGGTACTAGTCCATTCTACTCCCTAGTGAAGACTGAACAGGAGTACTTGTTAAGCACCTCTATTTCTTTCCTACCCTCTGCCCAACCTCCCCTTCTTTTTAAGGCTGCAGTGGGCATAGCCCTGCAGACCTCTTGCCATAGGACAAGGACTCTGCATTCCTTCCAACTAAACATGTTGGAGTTGTACCACAGTCACCTCTGCATCTGTGAAGCACTCCTCTCGCAGTCTCCATTAGCAATCCTACTGCACTATTTTGTTTCCGCTCTGTCAGCAGTCATGGTGGAACATGGCACACACCACCGTGTCCAAAATGGCCAGAGCGCTCTACTAGCATGTGCTTGTAGTCATAAATTCCACCCCCCTACTTGAACCCATAAGTGACACTGTAGGGTGCCCGGTCCTCCCCCCGTGTCATAACTTAGAATCATAGATACATAGTGTCGGCAGATAAGGGCCTACAGCCCACCCACTCTGCCCATTTGAGCTTGTAAGTTTACTTTGTTTTCCTAAAAGTCTGTTGCCCCTTAACCCTGACCTCCAGAATTCCTTTACGTCTATCCCATGCATTCTTAAATCCCATGATTGCTTCAGCCCCCACCACTTCCTCTGGCAGGGTGTTCCACTTGTCCACCCCCTGTTCTTTGAAGAAATATTTCCTCACTTTTCCTCTGAATCATCCTCCCTCCAACTTCATCCCATGCCCGCTAGTCCTGGAACATTTTTTTCGCTTAAAAATAGTATATTCCTGCACCATGTTCCTCCCTGTAAGATACTCGTATGTCTCTGTCATATCCCCTCTCTCCCTCCTCTCTTCCAGGGAGTATATATTCCATTCCTTCAACCTGTCCTCATAGGACTTGTGATGCAATCCATGTACCATCTTTGTTGCCCTCCTGTGAGCCTTCTCTGCCCTGTCTGTGTCCTTACTTAAGTAAGGTCTCCAGAACCGTACACTGTACTCCAGGTGGGGCCTCACTAGTGTCTTGTATAGTGGAATTATGACCTCCCTTTTCCTGCTGGTGATGCCCCTGCCTATGCATCCCAGCATCCTGTTTGCTTTGCATGCTGCCTTTTCACACTGTTTCCCTACCTTGAGGTCATCAGAGATAATAACCCCAAGATCCCTTTCCTGTTTGGTGCATGCTATATCCTCACTCCCCCCAAAAAAAAAAAAACTGATGTATTGTGCCAGGGTTTTTGTGCCCCATATGCATTATTTTGCACTTCTTTGCATTGAAATTCAACTGCCAAACCCCTGACCATTCTTCAAGTTTCTGCAGGTTCCTTCTCATTCTGTCTATACCCTGTGGTGTGTCTACTGTTACAGAGCTTTGTGTCATCGGCAAACAGGGATATTCTGCCTTCTGGGTCTTGCACAATGTCACTGATGAAGATATTGAATAAGATCTGTCCCAGCACTGTTCCCTGTGGTACCCCACTGGTCACTCTTCCCTCTGTGGAGTGACAGCCATTTACCACTACCCTCTGTGTCCTGCCGCCCAGCCAGTTACCTACCCACTGCACTACTGTCCTGCTCACACCCATAGTCCCCAGTTTGTGTAATAGTCATCTTTGTGGCACAGTGTCAAAGGCCTTGCTGAAGTCCAGATAGGCCATGTCCACTGCCCTCCCCTGATTCACCTCCGTAGTCACCCAGTCAAAAAATTCAACGAGGTTGGTCTGACATGGCATCCCCTGGTGAAACCATGCTGCCTTGGGTCCTGTAGTCCATTGACAACCAGATGTTCCACCAATCTTTTTCCTTCAGTAGTGCTTCCATGATCTTCCCCACTACCGAGGTGAAGCTGACTGGTCTGTGGTTCCCCACTTCCTCTTTCTTCCCACTTTTGTATAAGGGGATTACATCTGTTGTCCTCCAGTCTTTGGGTACCTCCCCTGTTTCCAGTGATTGGCTAAACAGGATTGCCAGAGGTTCAGCCACCACCTCTTTTAGTTCTTTGAGGACCCTGCGGTGCACCCCATCTGACCCCATTGCTTTATTTATTTATTTATTTGAGATGACCAGGTAGGTGCACTAGACACGAAAGTGACTATTTTCAGGCACAACCCGGGAGGTCAGCAACACAGAGAGATACAGGTACATAGAATACAGTGTCAAAAGATATGCAGTACATCACAATCAGAAGTAAAACAAAATTAAGACAATATTGGTACAAGGCATGTAAAGGGGTAAATTATACAAATGGAAGATAAGTGCCCATGTCTAGACTGTAATAGTAATATCACATGTAAGGTACAAATAATGCTACAGGGTATCATTACATCCAGCTGAAACTGAAAGGCAGTTATCGGGAGGAAGCAGGGAGAGAGGCAGTGGTGGGATAGGATTTAACGTGAGGTTGAAGGAGCGGGGTGCCAGCTCACACCACAGAAGGTAGGGGGGGATACTATGGGCAGCCAAGGCAAAGGGAGCCAAGAGCTACGGTGGGTTGAAGTAGGTGCACTAAGCACATGCAGTAAAGAGGGAGTGATGCCTCTTCTTAAAAGTGGCATGATTAGGGGCCAGGCATACATCTAGGGGCAGCGAGTTCCAGTAAGAGGGCCTACGTGCGAGAAGCCTGATCTCCCTTTGGTAGTTCTACATCTGGGAATGCTAAGCAAGGAAAGGTCAGAAGATCAGAGACCGTAAGAGATGGCCTGAGCGGTCAGCAAGGAGGCGGGGTAGGTAGGCATACTAGATCGCAGTATACTGTCCAGAAGGTTGCCAAGAGAGAGGAGATGGTGTACAATGGGGGATGACCAATTTAGGTCTGAATACAGCAGGCAGTGATGTCTTAGTCTGGAGGATGCAGAGGCATATCGGCATATATTGTTATAAGTTGTGTCCCACCTATGAAAAGTAGCCTTAGATGTTAGTATAGATTACAGATCCATAAGAGTGACAGCTGCCCTCTTGTCCCCTACTTCTTTTGCCACCACCTTGCCCTACCAACTGGAGTTTTTTTTTTTTTTTTTTTATTTGGGGGGGTTTCAAATTAAATTTTTTATTAAGAGACATCATGGTACATCATGCATTCTTGAACATAGAGAATCAAGTGATACAATGTAGTAATGATGATGTATTACAGTTGAATACAATAGTCTTTGCATCTTTTTTTTTTTTTTTGTTGTTTAACCAGGTATCGCACACTAAGCTGAAAGCTTTTTTACAGGAGCCACCTGGGAGCACAAGGAGGTTGTGACTTGCTCAGGGTCACACAGTATGCAAGTGGAAGCTGTGGGATTCAAACCCAGGTCTGGTCTGCTGGATGTCACCAGATTTGCAGCTCAGAGCCTTAGACCACTGCGCTATACTGCCTCCATTACACATACCGTGTTTCTAGTTGATCCCTGGGGGATCCCCGACTGTGCTTAGGCCTTAACTTTCTTTCGATTTTGGCACACTTACTAGTGGCCTCCATCAGTCCCTTTTATACAGACCATTTATTTTCCATATCCATCCCCATTCTGATCCCAGCAAGATATCCTTTTCGGAACTTCTACAGTCCTACCAAAGTCAACTCTCCAAAAATCCAAGACCCTTATCTTGGTCCTGGCCATCCCTCTGCCCGCCCATGTCCAGGTGGAACTGCCTCATGTGGTGGCTACTTCCTACAAGCGGCGCATCCACCTTCACACCCTGAACGTGTGCACAGTTGGACAGGACCAGATCCAAGACGACCTTCACCTTAGTGAGCTCCAAGACACCGAGTCAGAAAAGCAGTCTGGAAAGTGCCCTGCAGTACTTGTTCCCTAGTGCAGGAGGTATCGGGGATTTTCCAGTCCACCATAGGTAGTTTGAAATTCCCCATTATTATTATTAACACACACAACCGGACACTATCTATGATCTGGGACCCAAAAATTTCTCATCCAAGGAAGGTGGTTTGTAGACCACCCCCATCCTTAGTTTCCTCCCTTTTGTGGATTCAGCCTTTACCCACAATGCTTCAGTCTTGCCTCTTCCTCTCCGGTACAAGTTTTCCCTTTCTTCATGTACCTCGCCACTCCTCTTCTCTCCCCCACCTCCCTTCCTTCCTATCTCCCTATCTTTTCTGTACATTTTATACCTGGGAACTGCTAGGTCCCAGTTGTGGGTTTTTTTTTAGTACGTGATGGCTGCTGTATCCACCTCTTCTTCAGCCAGCAGAGACTGCAGATCTTACCCAAATTAATATTCACCATTCATTACTAATGGGTCTAGCTGGAGATCTGGACCCTGCTCGGGAAGGTTAAGAGCACTGCCTCTTCAAATTTTTCAGAGCTGGAGGAGCTGACATCGGGACGATGACCCCCATGAGATCAGCGTTCTACGTGGTGCTTGCAGGTTGGCCAGTAACCACAGACTCCTCCCAGCCCTTCTTTTCCTGCCATCAAGGAAGGATTCTGCGAGGAAAGACTGCAGTCAAGCTGCTTAGTTCAGGTTCTGGTAGGCCTGTCCGTACAGAATGGCGAGGTTGAGGAGAGACCCCCTCCCCCCCCCCAAACCTTCGGTGGGCATCCGTGACACCAAGACCAGGTCTGTGGGCTCCACCCTGAGACCCCTCCCCGGGTTTATATCGGCCACCGTGGATGGGACTCCTCTGTGCCCACAGCTTGCTGGGGCAAAAAGTCCCAGCAAGGAGTTGTTGGTTCAGTCAGCCTTACCCGGGGGCTGGGAGCGATTGGTCACCCCTCACAGTCCAGGGTCCCCTCTGAGACACAGACAGCCCCTGGTGTGGTGCATCAGCTGTACAAGGGGTCTGCTCCGGTGGTCCCCTCGGTGAGTGGGGCGGCACCGCTTAGACTCCCCTCCGACACCATTCTGTGTACTTGGGTGGGGGGGGTCGCAGTAATCCAGGGAATTGCTAGATTAGAGATCTCCTGATCTCATAATCTTTGGAGGGTGAAGATCAGTATGATCCTGATTGGGTGCCGGACTCTGAGGAGCCTTCAGATTCTGCCCAGGCCTTCGGAGGCTCTTTGGCCTTCAGCATCTTTGGACGGTGCCACTAGCAGCGCTGCCGCTTCAAGCCTTCCAGCACCACTCTGTGCCTGGTGTTCTGTTGGAGTCTGTTCTGGTGCTCTGGGGAGTGACAGCACTGTGGGTGGTGCCATCTTAGGTAGGGGGCTATACTGTTGGGTATGCTGTCCTTCTGGTGAGACATTAAACCAAGATCTGTTGTGCCCATCTTTGGTGATATCCTGATGGGTGTCCACTGCAAGTAAAAGAACCCAAGGCACTTTTTGCAGTAGTAGGGAATTTATGCCTGGTGTCCTGGATAACATCCCCCTTCTCATAAAAAAGTTAATTCAGTTGCTCAAGGCTGTGTATGGGTGTTGATGTACGACATGGCTGCCAATACACATTTACAGTCACTTCACTGCCAGTCTCATGACTTGTAAAGCCCTTTGGGATACAATGTATATAAAAAGCACTATATAAATTCTAGTCTTTCTTTAAATCACCATGAAAAAGGATGGCTAGACCTTCTTAGTGCAGCAACTCATTTAGTGCTTTTTCTTTGAGGTTTTTGACCTTCAAAATACTTCTCTTTTTTGGGTGTAGCATGATCCAGTCCATGGACCTGGGGATTAAGCTGGTCTACTCCATGTCCTAGGCTGATGCTGCAGCAACTAGCGCATTGACGAGTCCCAACAGGGAGGAGGTCGCTGTATGAGTTGCTATTTTCCACCTTTGCTGAGTGTTTGTGAGGCCTTTTGGCACTTTATGGTCCTGCTTAAAGCATATACTGCCTAAACTCTTTCATAATGATATCCTTAACAGCCATGATGCCTTGCGTGTTTGTGTAATTTTGTGTTTTCTTTAACCAGTGTGATTTTATTGCAACCCTTGACACGGTGCTTTGGCACGTCGATACTTGTCCATTTAATTTGCACCTTTCAGTTCAGTTTGTTGTACTTTTGTAATATCCCCCCGCCCAATGTAGCTTGCCCACTGAAAAATCTTATGTTCCAGTTTTATGGATTTAGTTTCCCATTTGGGAGTCTGGTCACACCTGTTGAGATCCTTTTGGTAATGCCTAGCTGGCATCTGATACTGTTATACTTTGTCCCAGTCCGCTCCTGATGCAGTGGCTCCACGTAGTTTTTGTATCCATCAAAGCACCACTTTATGGTGATGCGGCAGGTGTAATGTAAACTGATGCACACATATGTGAGTAACACGTATAGATTGTCTATGCCTGTCCAATCGATAATTGTGTTAGGGCAGTGGTTTACTGACACCTAGGTGCGTTGGTTCATATTTTTTCAAATTTACCACTTCGGAAACATTCTTAGCCCACTGCAATTGAATGCATAAGGGTAGGGACACATCTGCTAGTGTTGGCTATCGCAAAAAGTTATCCTAACATACTTGTAAATGTAAGTGTTGTTACTGGACTTGGCTGATGAGCAGTGAAGGTTTCTTAACCCCCCCACTCCCAAAAAAATGGGGTGCCACAGTGTTTCTTTGTGGTTTTTCCATAGCCTTATTTGTAACTACATTAAGCAGTAATTCCCGTTGTGTGTCTTTCTCTCTCTCTTCCTCCCCCCACCCTTGCTTATAAGCTGCTACTAAGCCTGCGCCAGCAGGAGGTGGGGATACAGAAACAGGTCAGCCAGCTCGGAAACGTCGCTGGGGGTCCAGCACAGTGGCTACACAGAAGAAACCATCCATTAGCATCACAACAGAGTCATTGAAGGTAAGAACGCTTTTGGTGCGCTGTCGCAGTAAGCTTCGTCGAGGATACACAGTTCTCCTGTACAGTACTAATATTTGACTCTGCTTTTAACTTCATATTGTTTAGCTGCCATGGGTGTTAAATTCCATATGTATGTTATTTCTTGTGGTAGACCAATGGATTGGGCTGTCCTCTCCTGCTCTCCTATTACTCGGAGTTCCCCATATACCATTATTAATGTGAATCTTCCACCATCTCCATGAACTTCCATAAGAATCTATTGCTCCTTCACAGTATGACTAAAAAGGGGGTCATGAACTCCATTTCCCAGGTTACCACTGTACCAGCATCCACATGCTGCATAGAAGCACACAGGAATAGTGCTCACGTAACATTTACCATCTCCTGCAATAGGAATATCAATCTTCTCCATCTCTTACAGAGCTTGATCCCAGACATCAAACCCATTACTGGTCAAGAGGTTGTGCTGGACCTTCATGCAGATGACTCTCGCATCTCCGAGGATGAGAACGAGAGAAATGGAGAGGATGGGTCTAATGACAAGGGACTGAAAATTCGTAGGACTGTAACGCAGGTAATTATTCACATCGCAGTCAGAGGTCGATGGACCCTCCTGCCCCCCAGCACTCCTGAAATTGTTGAGAAAGAGGTTGAAGATGCTTCATTAAAGCTGCCCAGTTAGGAATGGAGTGGACCAAATACTGCTATAACGTGAATCCACTGGGAGCCATGTAATAGCCCAGGATAATGTTTTACATGGATGGCATATGCTCATACCTCAGTATTTGTCTCATGTAGCTTGGTAGCCCAAGTTAAAATCTCACAATCGCACGTCTGTGCTGATGCTACTACTGTGTGTGCATCTTGGCAGCACAACATAAAAATTTCACACTGATTAACATATCTTTACTAATATTCTGTGCATCTTCAACATGCAACACAAATGTTCTAGCTATTATTTAGAGAAGAGTTTTTTTTAATAGATAATGCATGCTTATGTGTTTTGTATCCCGATAAGGAAGAATAATCTTAAATTAATATTTTGTCTCTGGTGATAGCACCTGTGCACCTTGACAGTGCAAGCTAAATCTTAGCATGTAGCAATCAGTATTTTTCCATGGATTGCCTTTTGACTGCAGGTGGTGCCTGCAGAAGGTCAGGAGAATGGACAAGGTGAGGAGAGAGAGGAAGGGGAGGAGGAGGAGGAGGAGGACGACGAGGTAGTGGAAGTGGAGAAGCAGATACCAGAGAACCACATTATTTCACTGAGCGACATCCCACTCCCCGCAGAGCAGGAAGTGAAGAAAGGTAAGGTGTGAGTGCTCATTTCTGAAACAAGGAAACTACAGTCCCATTTATTGCATCGTTGCTATGATTCCTTTGACACCACCTATAACAAGATACCAGTCTTGTGTGGGAAACCGTAAAGGAATAATGCCAAGGTTAATGTCAGTTACTAAAGAATACAGACAGAACACGAAGATCTTCGCTTATATCTCACCAGGCCACACCCGTGCTGAAGTTATTGCCGCCAGGCGCTGGGGCCACATGGAAGCTTCGTAAGTAGTCAGCCTGGGGATGCCCACTACAGCGTCAGATGTCAGTGTATACATAAACGTGGGTGGTCCCTCCTCTCCTTAGTTCTTTTCCTGCCATCACTCAAACTTGGACTGCTGTGGAAACGCCCCTGCAAAAGCCACCGTTTTGTTTTCTTTTAAGAAAGTAATCCCTTTTATAGTGATTTTCAGCAAGCTGTGTGTCCTTGAACGAACCATTGAAATTAGTTCGGTACTACAAGTATGGAGACGAGATCTACACCAGCAACTTCATGGCTTTTGTGTCTGCTGCCTAGGCCAGGCCCACACCGTGAAGGCCTGCAGAATTTGTTTGGGGTTTCAATTTCGTGACCAGCCTGAATTGTGGTCTTCTAAATCCCAGGACATGACGTCGCGGGGGGGGGATAAGGACAGGAAGGCCTCTCTGGTCCATTTATTAATCCGAGAATTTAATAAATAAAACTTCATCCAGTGAATTCAACCTTCTCAGCGGTGGCCACTTTGGTGATGATTCGGCTCACCCCTTCCCCCGACCATCACTGACACACCAAGGTCAGGGCTTGGCTCTTGTGTTACTAGGCCTAGCATAGCTGGTACGTTAATGTTGGGATCTCAATCTCCCGTAGACTCCTCCAGTCGCACCTATCGACCATGGGGTCACCAACACTCGGGCGATTCTTTCATCATTTTCTGACAAAAGGTCCCTGTTGGTCTGGCTTCCCTGTTCCAGGGGGCAATTCGGGACCTGTCACTAACCTCCATCAATGTCGCCATGTACGCCCTGGCTGTATCCGCCTTGTGTGCTGCCACCAACATCGCCAGTGTGCTCTCTTCTCTGTCAGCCAGCCCCATGATGAGTATGGGGATAATTCTGATTTAATTCTGCAGGAGGAGGATGAATCTGAACATTATGCTGAAAGCCGCCACGAATGTGGCACCACCTCCACTGTCTCAACATGCAGTGAGGACTCTGTGCTAAATACTCTGAGGTCCCCTGCAGAAGTTCCCATTTTCCTCACCATGATGCAGCAGTTGCAGGCTGCCATGGGGTTTGTTTTAGAGGAACAGGACATTACTAAAAAGGAGTTAATAGATTTCCTGGAACTTCCAGAGTATCCTGCCATTGTGGTGCCACCTCTGCTTCTTGCCTTGGAGGATGCAAGCTTAGTTACTTGATATAGACCAAACATTCCTACTTCCCCCTGGAAGGCAGACGAGTAAATATTTATGGCACCTTCTGGGAAGCTTTTCAATGCCTCACAACCTGAGACAGATTCAATGGTGATGAATGCTTTCCATGATAGGCTAGGGCACAGCTTAACTCCCTCCCTCCCTCTCTCCTGATAGAGTCCAGGAGGTTGGATGTCTTGGGCAAAAGGACATAAGCCTTAGCATCATTGGGTCTGTACATTGCCAGTTACCAGGCCCGTATAAATTATCAAAACACCCTCTGGAGACGAGCTAAGGCAGCTGTACAGGCCTTGCCTGAGTGTACCCCTAAATAAGAGCTCCTTAAAGCTCTCACTGCTGGGGCTGGCGTGGGCAAGCATTTGCTTTGCATGGCCTGTAGTGTCTCAGATGCTTCTGCCAGGGCTGTGACGTCTATCTCAGGAGATGCTCTTTGCTTAGAGTGGCAGGCTTTGTGAATGATGTGCAGCAGTCCATTCTTAATGCCCGATTTCGAGGACTGAAATAGTTTGTTCCTTAGGTCCAGGACAATCTGACAGCTCTTCAAACCTTGGGCAGAACTCTGAAATGTGTGCATTCCCTCTACCAAACCCAGCCCAAGGGTAGAAGCAGGGGCCCCTTTCGTCCAGGTGGGTGCTAGACAGTGCCCAGGCAACAGTGCATGGGCAAGGGAGCCAGGAGCTTTGCCAGTCCCAGGTCCCCCTACCCCAGGTGCTCATCCAAAAGCCCCTAGAGGTAGTGGGGCAGGGGGATCCATCCACACCAGCTCAGCCTAACTCCTTATACACCACCCATCCTTGCCTCCATGGGTGGTTGTTGGGGGTTGCGCCTCTCCACTTCACCCAGTGGAAACAGCTGACTACAAATGCATGGGTTCTTGAGGTCACAGAATGGGACCGTGCTCTGGAACTTGTAGACAATCCTACAGATCATCCTCCATTTGTCACCACTCATTCTCAAGGGCATCTGTCCCTATTGCTGAAGGAAATGCAAACTCTGCTTCAAAAACAAGCCAAAGAGCCTGTGCCTCTTGAACAAAGGAACATAGGATCTTCATCAGGGTATGTCAGTCATCGGTTCACACATATGGAACTTCACCGTCAGCGAAGTAGGATCCACATGGAAGATTTTCAGCAGTACTGCTGGTGCCGCCTATGCTGTCATCTGCCGACGTCGCCAGCCCTATAAAGGTGTTAGCAGCCTCACTCCCTCCTTAGTTCTTTCCCGCCTTGGACTCTCTTCACATGGGTCTCCGCAGAAGTGCCAACTCGGTTTTGCACCATTTTTGCCTATGGGTGTTTTTCATGCTTGGCTCTTTAGAATCTCTCTCTTTCTAGAGAGATTATTTTGTTTATGGCGAGAGTTAATTATTCGGCTTCTTTCATTGCTGTGGAAAGATCACCTCTATAGACCAACATTTGCAATGTGTCTGCTGTCTTGGGCCTGACCACGATGTCTCGGACTGTGAGCTCTGTCAGAAGTTTAATCAAACCACTCTCAGGCAATGCAAAAAAAAGCTCTCAAAAATGTCCTTTTTTTTTTTTTTGCAGGACCCACCGTCTACATTTTCGACCCTGGTAATGGCCCCCGGAGACCTCTGCCACCGTCTGTATCTGCCGGGATCCCACGATTACCCCCGGCTTACCCGCCGGGGCCGCGGCCACCATTCCTGGTAGCCACGGGCTAGTGTCTGGTCGGGGACCCGCAGCGACGGTGGCATAGTGAGGACCTCCGGGGAGGGTTTCATCTTGACGGTGGTCCTTGCCCGCCTCCCCATTTTCCACCCTTTACTTTTTTAGAGGCGGGACGCAGCAGTGACGCCCAGCGCCTGCCCCGCCTCCCCGAACTGCAGCCGGGCGCTGAGTTCCCCCGCCTCCGCCAGGGTCTCAGTGCGCCGATCACTGCCCTCGCCTTCCCTCCGGAGAAGGAGAGCTGTCCCTGGGACGCTCTATCCCTCTACCCCCGGCCGGCCCTCCGACGATAAGCTCTCAGAAATTTCCTGATGGAGCAGCAGGTAGCCAGTTCTGGTCAGGGGTCCTTTGGGTTCCCTCCTTGTCGAGCTTACTGATCATTCATCGAGCTCCCGGGCCGACAAGTCCCGTGGGGGTGGGGAAGTCATTACAAGGACCGTGATTAGGACTGCCCCCCCGGGTGGCATTCCCGCTCCCCGACAGCCTCTTTTTTTTTTGTGGGTATTCCATCAGCTGCGGCTGCTCAGACATCTGTTGCTGTCCAGGTCTCTGTTCCTATCAGACCCTTGTCGATCGCCCTCCCATCAAGGCTTGATGTCTCTCCAGGTCGGGTGGGGGGGGGGCCTTGGCCTGCTGGATGGGTTGTCTCACCCCATGTTGCCGCTGCAGCATTCCACTTTCATCTACCTTAACGACATTTTGACCAAGTTCACTACAGTTTTGGTCCATCAGTTGGGCACATACAGGCCTGCATTGCCTGCGCCATCGACAACTCTGTCAACACTGCTTCACGACCCCCCATGGGCTGTTTATGGTCCCTCGTTCGGACTTTAAGTTGGGGCAGGTTGATGTAGAGGAGTACCATCCTGACCTCGTCTTACTTGAGGAAGTCTCTCCTTCTGACAGGTCCACTGCCTCCTCAGTGAGCGAAGACTGTCAAACATACTCTGAGGTCTTCTCCAGAGGACCGTGCCTTCTTCAGTGTCATGAAGCAGCTGTCCTCAATCATGGGCTTCCATACTGAGGATGAGGCTGCCACCAGAATAGATCTGGTGGACTTCTTGGAGATCCCAGAGTCTCCTCCCAAGGTCATTCCTCCTATCCTTCCTGCTGAGTAATGCCACTGCTGTGTTCTGGCACAGGCCTGACATGGTACCAGCCATGTCCCACAGGCCTGATAAGTTGTATCGTGGCCCCGGGCCTGTCTAACTACACTGCCCAGCCTGAAACAGATTCTGTGGTCATTGAAGTAGCTCATGGTAAGTCGAAGGTGCCCAAGCCCCTTGGTTTTCTCCCGCCTGACAGAGAATCCTGTAGGATTGATTTTGGGGGTAAGAAGGCCTAGGGCTGAGGATTGCCAATTACCCTTCCCATGTGGTGAAGTACCAGAATACTGTCTGAAAGAAGGGCAAGGCCGCAACCCAGGCCCTTCTTGACTGTTCCCAAAAACAGGAGGTTCTTAAATGCTTGCAGAGTGCTGAGGATATTAGCAAGTACCTCCTTAGGGCCATCTTTAACAGTTTGGATACAGATGCCAGGGCTGCTGCCACAGGCATTTGCTTTTGTAGGCCCTCCCGGCTGAGGGTCTCTGGTTTCCCAGCTGATGTTCACTAAAAGGTGCTTAACAACACTTTTAATGACCCCCAAGCTGTTTGGCCCAGATGTTCAGTACATCATAAATGAGTTGCAGGCATCTGGCAGGGTGATTAAGTCTGTCCACTCACTCTGTCATACCCAATCTAAGAGCAGACAGCGCCCTCCTTTTCGCAAGGTGTCCCACAAATCCGGAGCGGCTTCACGGCCCCAAAGTAAGAGAAGAGCATCCTCTTCCTTTGACACTGCAGCAAAGTGCCCTAGAGGTGTTGGATCTGCCCCAGTGGCTGGATCCGCCTCTGCTTGACTCCTTGCCAAACATGCCCTCCCCCCCAGTCCCTGACCAAGAGGCGGAGGTTGGAGGACGGGGTCTCCCTCCTTCTCAACTGGTAGAGAACCATTGTTTCAGATGCCTGGATTCTTCCGATCATAGAGAAGGGTCACACTCTGGATCTGAGGCCCATACAGACTGCAATTCTTGAGATCTAGTATGTCCAATACAAAAAAATTCTACATGGTAACCCTACCAGGCCAGATGTTTCTTAAGCAGGGTGACTGGCTGTGCTTCCTTGACATGCAGGATGCTTACCTGCATATCTTGGTGTTTTTTCTCCACACAGGAGATTTCTCAGTTTTCTCTTTCAGGGCGAACACTACTAGTTCAACATATTGTCCTTTAGCTTATCCTCTGTTCTGTGAGTTTTTACCAAGTGTTTAGCAGTATCTGCAGCCCTTGGAAGGGAGGGACTGTGTGTTTGCCCTTATCTTGATGATTGGTTCCTAAAGGCCTTGTCCAGAGAACAGCTTCTGTGAATTCAGGGGAGAACCCTTCAGCTGTTCCTTTCTGTGGGCATCACAGTCAACTTGCCCAAGCCTGTCCTAACCCCGTCTCAAAGGCTACAGTATATAGGGGGTGGTTCTGGGTCCCTTTCAGACTCTGAGCTTTTGGTCCCAGATCGAAACCTACATAGATACATAGACAGTGTCGGCAGATAAGGGCCTATGGCCCACCCAGTCTGCCCATTTGAGCTTGTAAGTTCAGTTTGTTTTCCTAGAAGTCTGTTGCACCTTACCCCTAACCTCCAGAATTCCTTTATGTCTATCCCATGCATTCTTAAATCCCGTGATTGTTTCAGCCACCACCACTTCCTCTGGCAAGGTGTTCCACTTGTCCACCACCCGTTCTGTGAAGAAATTCTTTCTCATGTTTCCTCTGAATCGTCCTCCCTCCAACTTCATCCCATGCCCTCTAGTCCTGGAACATCTTTTTCGCTTAAAAATAGTGTTTTCTTGCACCCTCTTCCTCTCTGTAAGATACTTGTATGTGTCTATCATATCCCCTCTCTCCCTCCTCTCCTCCAGGGAGTACATGTTCAGTTCCTTCAACCTGTCTTCATAGGACTTGTGATGCAATCCATGCACCATCTTTGCCCTCCTCTGAACCTTCTCTACCCTGTCTATGTCCTTACGTAGGTATGGTCTCCAGAACTGTACACTGTACTCCAGGTGGGGCCTCACTAGTGTCTTGTATAGCGGAATTATGACCTCCCTTTTCCTGCTGATAATGCCCCTGCCTATACATCCCAGCATCCTATTTGCTTTACCTGCTGCCTTGTCACACTTGTTTCCCTACCTTGAGGTCATCAGAGATGATAACCCAAGATCCCTTTCCTGCTTGGTGCATGCTATATCCTCACCCCCAACTGATATATTGTGCCAGGGTTTTGTGCCCCATATGCATTATCTTGCACTTCTTTGCATTGAATTTCAACTGCCAAACCCCTGACCATTCTTCAAGTTTCTGCAGGTAGCTTTCATTCTGTCTACACCCTCTGGTGTGTGTCTACTCTGTTACAGAGCTTTGTGTCATCAGCTGAACAGTGAAATTCTGCCTTCTAGGTCCCATGCCATGTCACTGATGAAGATGTTGAATAGGACCCGTCCCAGCACTGATCCCTGTGGTACCCCACTGGTCACTCTTCCCTCTGTGGAGGACAGCCATTTACCACCACCCTCTGTGTCCTGCCACCCAGCCAGTTACCTACCCACCACACTACTGTCCTGCCCACACCCATATTCCCCAGTTTGTGTAATAGTCTTCTATGTGCACAGTGTCAAAGGCCTTACTGAAGTCCAGATAGGCCATGTCCACTGTCCTCCCCTGATCCACCTCCCTAGTCACCCAGTCAAAAAATTCAATGAGGTTGGTCTGACATGACCTCCCCCTGGTGAAACCATGCTGCCTTGGGTTCTGTAGTCCATTGACAACCAGATGTTCCACCAATCTCTCCTTCAGTAGTGCTTCCATGATCTTCCCCACTACCGAGGTGAGGCTGACTGGTCTGTAGTTCCCTGCTTCTCTTTGTTCCACTTTTGTATAAGGGGACTACATCTGCTGTCCTCCAGTCTTTGGGTACCTCTCTGTTTCCAGTGATCGGCTAAACAGGATAGCCAGAGGTTCAGCCACCACCTCTCTTAGTTCTTTAAGGACCCTGGGGTGCACCCCATCTGGCCCCATTGCTTTATCAACTCTTATTACTTCCAGTTCCTTCAGGACCCTTTCTCGTGTAAAGGGACTTGTGTCCATTTCTGCACCATTCTCACCCCTTGTACTCCCTTCAGACCCATTACCCTCCTCTTCCTCAGTAAAGACTGAGCAGAAATACCTATTCAGTATGTCAGCTTTACTGTTGTCATCCTCCGCGTGGCCCCCATCCTCCCCCTTCAGTCTCACTATCCCTCCCTTTGTCTTTCTTTTTTCACTTATGTACCTGTAAAAGGTTTTGTCCCCTCTACCCACTGATTTTGCAATGTGTTCTTCTGTCTGGGCTTTGGCTTCCTTACTGACCTCCTGCCTCCCTTTGCTTCTCCTGGTACTTCTCCCTATCCCTTCTGCCTGTGTCTTTTGAATTGCCTGAATGCAATCTTTTGGCTTTCACTTCTTTGCTACCTCTTTGAAAACCATAATGGTCTCCTCTTCCTTTTCCTCTTGCTAACCTGCTTAATACATAATTCTGTTGTTCTTGTAATCCCCATTTTAAATACTGCCCACTGTTCCTCAACCCCTGATTCCTGTCCCATTCCCTTAATGCCTCTTTCAAGTATCTCCCCATTTTCCCAAAGTCTGCCCCCCTAAAATCCAGGATACGTGTTTTTGTGTGGTTTGGTTCTGCTCTTTCTGTGATTTCAAACCACAATGACTGGTGGTCACTGTTTCCCAGGTGCTCCCCCCATCACACTGTCCCTGTTTGTGAGCACAAGGTCCAGTATTGCCTTCTGCCGAGTTGGTTCCATGACCAGTTGCTTGAGGAAGGCACCCTGAAGGGAGTCCAGGATAAATCTGCTCCTAGTTGATGCTGCTGCTGGGATGCTCCAGTCCACTGCCTGAATATTGAAGTCTCCAACCAGTACTACTCATCTTGTCTGCCATCCTTTGGATGGCTAGCATCAGCTCTATCTGTTTCTTCCTCCTGGGCTGGTGGTCTATAGACCACACCTGTGCAGGATGGCTGGCCCCATTTTCCTTTCCAGCTTAACCCACAGTATCTCTCCCATTTTGTTCCTCCTGGATCTCTGTGGCCCTTATGTCATTTTTCACACAGTGCCACTCCTCCTCCTTCCTGCCTGCTGTGTCTCTTCTGAATATGTTGTAGCCAGGTATGGCCATCTCCCAGTCGTGGTTATCATTACACCAGGTTTCAGTGATGGCCACAATGTCCAGGTCTGACTGCACCATGACAGCCTCCAGATCTTCCATCTTGTTGCTAAGGCTCCCCTGCATATCAATGTCTTGGAGATGCAGGTGGTCCTGAAAGCCATGCAGGCTGTTCAGGACCATCTCCTTCTGGGTCAGCTGCTGATAGAGTCCAGCAACCTCAGTGTTGCCTACTGTATCAGCAGATGCGGGGGGGGGACAACATTCATATCCCCTATGCAGGGAGGCCATGAGAGCTTGGTATTGGGTGCTACACCAAGTCTGCTTCTATTAGCCGTCCATGCTCCAAGCATGCTAAACACTCTGGTGGACAGCCTCAGTCGAACTCAGTTCAGCATGCAAAAATGGGCACTTCTCTCCTCCGCAGAAGATCTGTTCACCAGATGGACTTGTCCAGAGTTGGACCTTTTTTGCATTCCCACTCAACTCAAAACTGCCCAGTTTCTGCTTGATAGATCAAGGGCCTGGAATTTACTGGCATGATGTGTTGTCCCTCTCCTGGAGTGGGACATTCCGTTACACCTTCCCTCCATTTCCTCGGATTCAGAGGGGGGCCAGCATGATTCTGATAGCTGCATTCTGGTTACAGCGGATATGGTTTCCATTACTGCAGCAGTTAGCAGATGAACCTCCGTTCCCTCTGCCCCTCTGCAGGAATATGTTGAAGCTGGCTCAGGGGGCCCTGGTCCATCCCAACCTCAGGTTCCTTTGTCTGCATGCCTGGCGCCCGAGGAAATAGCTGTCGCCTGGTTTGGAATATCCGTGAGTGTGACAGGTGTCCTCGTGGCCGCTCGGAAGCCCTCCACTCATGCCACATATCCCATGAAGTGGGAGAGGTTTGCCATATGGGCTGCCAAGCATATGAACATTCGAGAGACGTCAGCAGATACAGACCCTAAGGTCTGTAGAGTCTGCTCGAGTGTGCAGCTATCCAATTTTACTTAGTAGCTGCCCCCCTCCCTTTCCAGTTGTAGCCCTCCCCCGATCCTGTCCCACTCCTGCTTAAAACTGCCCACTAACTTCAACAATACTACTTCCTCTGGAAGTGTTCCATCCTACCACCACCCACTCTGAAGTGTAGTGTCTTCTCATCTCTCTTGAACCTGCCCCCTCCAGTTTCAAACTGTGCCCCCTAGTGACCCTCCCTCCTTTTAATCTAAAAGTCCCCTCTCTGTTGGCCCTGTTTATGCCCTTTATGTATCTGAAGATTTCGATCATATCCCCTCTATCCCTCCTTTCCTCCAGGGAATACATATTGAGCTAACATACTAAAAAGCCAGCAGATGAGGCCTAGTGGTCTTTCATGTCTGCTCGATGGTCAACCCCCATACTGGGCACCAACTTTGCTGTCCCCCTCACTCCCTTGGGTTTCTCTGTTCCCAGCCCAGGGTGTTCCTCTTGTATTGGACTTCGTCGTCCTCACCCTCCCTCTATAACTGTCCCAGCCCCTCTTAAACCCCTCCACAGTCTCCTCTTCCACCAGTCCCTTGGGCAGCTCATTCCATGGTTCCACCACCCGCTCAGTGAAGTAACACCTCCTCCTCCTCCTCCTCTCTCCCCCCCCTCCAGCTTCCACCCATGTCCTCTGGTTGCCCCCCTCTCCTTCCTTTGGAACACGTTGACTGAGCCTCCCTTATTTATCTCCTTTACGTGCTTGAGGACCTCAATCATGTCTGCGCCTGCGACCTCCCTCTCTCCTCCAGGGTGTACATGTTGAATTCCTCCCTCTGATGTCCTGTCCCCAGGCCCCAGATCATTTTTGTTGCCCTTCTTTGCACCCTCTCCAGGAGTTGCAGTATCCCTTTTTAAGTGCAGTCTCCAAAACTGAACACAGTACTCGAGGTGTGGCCTAACCAAGCAGTTATACAGAGAGAGGATCACTTCCTTCCCCCACCTTTTGGAAGTTATTGCCCTAGCGATGCATCCCAGTATCGTACTTGCTTTTGCCACTGTCCTCCTGCAAGTCTGTTATTCATTCTGATGCCTGTCACCACACCCAGATCCCTCTCGCCTTTTGAGACTTGGGAGTGTCTCTCCCCCCAGAGTATACCCTTGGCCTGGATTTATGGCCCCCAGATGCAGAATCCTGCATTGAACTTCAGTTTCCACTTCCTCAGCCACCTTTCCAGAGCCTAAAGGTCCTCCTGCAGAGCCACTCTTCCTTCCTCCCCATCCATCACCACTCCCAGTTTTGAGTCATCCACAGAGAGACTCATTTCACTCCTGATACCCTTCCTTATGTCAGAGACATAGGCATTAAACAAGAGGGTCCCTGGCACCGATCCCTGGGGAACCCCACTAATGGCGTTCCTTGAAGATGACTAGCCCCCCAACCACCACCACCCTCTGAGTACGCTCCGAGAGCCAGTTCCCTATCCATCTGACCATCTGCATCCCCGCCCTCATTTCCCCCAGCTTAGCCTGTAGGCCACCTTGGGGTACCAAATCAAATGGCTTGCTAAAGTCCAGAAAGAGGACTCACACTTGCCTACCCTGGTCCAGGACACTCGTCACCCAGTCGTAGAACTCCACAGGGTTTGTCTGGCACAATCTTTCCGGGACGAGGCCATGCTGCCTATCATCCAGGTACCCCATTTGCTCCAGTGCCCCCCATCCTTTCCTTAACAATACCCTCCATTATTTTGCCCACCACCAGTGTATGGCTCACGGGCCTGTAGTTGCCCGCCTCATCTCTTGACACTCCCTTGGGGATGGGCATGCTATGGGCCACCCTCCAGTCTTGGGGTACCCACCCTGTCCTCAGAGATGTTGAAAAGCTCCACCAGGGGGGCCTCCAGGACATCCGCCAGCTACCTCAGCACCCTGGGAGGCATTTTATCTGGCCCTGGTGCTTTCTCCATCCTAAGGGACTTAGAGGGCTTTTCTCACTCTCTCTCTCTCCACTGGTATTTTATCCTCAATGTCCTCCTCCTTTGCCTGTACTGCCCTCTTCTCCCCAAATGGTGCTGGCCCTCCCTAGCCACTTTGGGGCTCCCAGATTCTAAAGTTCCCTCCCATCCCACGGGTCTCTCTCCCCTAAAGGTGTAGCCCCAATCCTCCCTGGTAAAACTAAGGCAGAAGTACTTGTTTAGTACCTCGGCCTGCTCTCTCTCATCCTGTGACCTTCCCTCCCGATCTAATCCTACTAATCTGCCCCTCACCTTCCTTTTCCCCAGTGTATCTAAAGAACTCCTTGTCTCCCCCCCAATCCCCCTGGCCAAGCTCTGCTCCTTCCTCGCCTTAGCCGCTCTTACCACCCTGGTGACCTTTCTGGCCATTTGTTCGTTCTCCCCTGATCCCTTTTGCTCTTTGAGTGCTTGAGGTGTGTCTAGGCCGCCGCCTTATCCCTCACTGCCTCCTGAACCTCCCGGGTCCACCAACAGAGTTTTCTGACCTTCCCAAATTTGCACCTCTCTTGCACAGGACCTGGTGGCCTCCTGAATCCCGCTCTTAATGATCTCCCACCTACTGTCAGCATTCATGTCTGGTCTTATCCCTTCCAAATGACCCTTAAGGATCCTTTCCATCCCCCTGAAATCCGCACCCATAAAGTCAGTTATCACCGTCTCTGTTTTTGTATGGCCTCCTCCCCTCTCCACCCCCCAGGTCCAGGAAGAACCAGATTGTGGCATGGTCACTCCCCGCCAACTGGTCCCTCACCTCCAGATCCCTAATCTGGTCACTGTCTGCCACAGCTACATCTAGTGTCCTAGTCTCCCTAGTTGGCTCCCCCACCTGCTGTGTCAGGAACGAGTCTTGGAAGACATCCAGCAACCTCTGTTCCTTGGCCACTAGGGACGTTCTAGTCCATTCCTGGCATGTCTAGGTCCATCACCACCACCACTACCCTTTCGTTGCCCAGTCTGCAGTGGCCCGCACCATTAGCCACCAAACTGTTTTCCAGATCCTCCGCCAGAGCGAGGGGTCTGTATACCACCCCTACTTTCTCTTACCCCCTCCCCCAGCGATAGGGTGACCCAAATCGCTTCAATGCTGCCCCACGCCTCCACCCCTTCTGTACCAATGCCATTTTTTACTATCTGTGCAACCCCCTTTCCTCCTCCATCTTTCTGAAGATAGTGTAGTCCTCCATGCTTGGGTCCCATTCGTGCCCCTGAGTGGCCCAGGTCTCAGTGACAGTTGCCACATCAGCTGCCCCCGCTAGCATCGCCTGGAGCTCTGGCATCTTGTTTCTAAGCTCCTTGCATTTATCAGGACCGGCCTCCCCCATTGCCCTCATTTGTCGCCTGCTCCCTTTCCCTGAACCCTACCTATTGGCCTTTTCCCATATCCCTCCTGCCCCTTAGGGGAGTGGAGACGGTCCTTCTTTTGTCGTACCCCCGCAATAGCCCCTTCTTCTATCCCTCCCCCCTTCACAAGTTTAAACTCCACCTTTCAGCTTCCAGTTTCAGCTTTAATATTTCCTTCCCTTCCAAATTGAGGTGGAGCCTGTCCCTAGCATACAGCCCTTTATTCTCCCAGGTTGCCCCAGTCCCCCACAAGGGCATACCCCCTAGCCTCACACCACTCCCTGAGCCACTGATTAACCCTTGGTCTTTCCTCATAGGCTTTTTCCTCCATTCCTGTGATCATCCTGATTGCTCTGCATTGAACTCCCTCCAGCAGCTTGACATCTTTAAGTACGGCTGCCAGAACTGCATACAGTACTCCAGGTTTGGTCTGACCAGCGACCTGTACAGTGGTAAGATAACCTCCCTCCTCCTTGAGATAATACACCCCAGCATCTTGTTGGCCTTAGCTGCTGCCTTCCTGCATTGTGCTGAAGGGTTCATTTGCCCTGAGATCAGTACCCCAAGATCCTTTTCCTCCTCTGTAGTGGCCAACTGTACCCCCCCCCCCAAAAAAAAAACATCTATAGCAAAATCTGTGATTCCTGGAACCCAAGTGATACCCAGCTGCCATGTGTTCGAGTTTCTCCAGGTTTTCTTGCAGTCCTAGCCAGCTCTGTGTTGTCCACTACACCTGTCTTCGTGTCATCTGCAAATGGGACGGATCTTATTGCTTACCCCATCTGCTGTGTCGGCAGTAGATATGCCAAACAGCACTGGACCCTACACTGAGCACTGTGGTACCCTGCTTGTCACTGCCCTTGGGATGAGAGTTCTCCCCTTACAACAGCTAGGCATCGCCTGGACTCTTTCAGCTGGCCAGTGAGCAAGGATTACCTGATATCCCTGTCAGACTCAGGCCTCCAGTACTCTTCCCTCAAGATGCACCTTTCGGCTATCTAAGCCTTTCGTGAGCCTGCGGGCGGCCATACCGTGGCTCATTTCGATATTTTCTGTGCCTTTCTTAAGGGCATCCTGCATCTGAAACCTCCAGTCCGTTCCCCCTGTCCTGGCTTAGGATTTGAATTTTGTTTTGGAGAACTTGACCCTGTTTCGTTTTGAGCCTGCTGTGACTTGCAAGCTACGCTTTCTTTCCTGGAAAGCATTATTTTTGGTTGCTATTACTTTTGCTGGAAGGATTTCCAAGCTTCAGGCCCTCTGGCTCAAGGAGCCTTATTTGATTTTTTTCACAAAGACAGGGTGTCTTTGCGCACGAATCCTAAGTTTCTTCCCAAGGTGGTGTCTGAGTTTACCCTGAACCAGTCTTTCCACGTACCAGTTTATTTTCCTGAGCATGCCAGTCCAGGGGGAACACTGCTCCATAGGTTAGATGTGCGCAGAATTTTGAAGTATTATCTGCTCCGAACTAAGGAGTGCAGAAAGTCGAAGCAACTTTTCATTTTCTTTCAACCCAGGTAGAGAGGGCGTTCAGGTTTCTAAACTGTGTTTGACTAAATGGTTGGCACATGTATTGTGATCTTTTACAACAGGAATGGCAAAGAATTGCCAGGGGCGGTGAAAGCCCATTCCACAAGGAGCATGGCTACCTCTCTGGCCTGTTTCAAATGGGTCTCAGCTGCTGACATTTGCGCTGGTGCCACCTGGAGTATAATCCATACTTTCACCAAGCACTACAGTCTGGACATTGCCTGTAGAGCCTGTGCAGGATTTGGCAGGGCTGTGCTGCAGGGCATCCTGTCTTAAGTTTAGGGATGGCCTTCCTTCCAGGCTGTGCATCTGCAACTGCTTAGGACTCATTTCATTTGTGTGACCTGATGACTGAGATACCCCAGATGAAGATAGAACAGTCATGTAAGAACTTACCGTAACAGTAGATCTTTGAGGGGATCTCAGTTATTAGGTCCGACTTCCCTGCCACCATTCCCCTTCATGGGGCTCTTTCTCAGAACTGGCTTTCCACTGTATCCAGCCCTATATTTCGGCCTGGGCACCTCTTCTCTCCCAAATGGCATGAGCTTTGCTCCCTTTAGTCTTCGAGGAACTGATGGGAGGGAGCATGGTCGCTCATGCCTTTATAGGGTTGGTGACGTCGGCAGATGACATCGCCGTGGGCAGCCCCAGTTGTACTGCTGAAAAGCTTCCATGTGGATCCTGCTTCACAAACGGTGAAGTTCCATATGTGTGACCTGATAACTGAGATCCCCTCAAAGATCTACTGTTACAGTAAGTTCTTATATATTTGTGGTTCTTCCTTGATCCAAAGTGGGCAGGGAATTTAAGGCCTGTTCTGCATCTCGGAGTTCTCATCTTCTTCATAGAATACAAGAAGTTCCTAATGGTCTCTTTGCAGGGTCTCCTCCCTTTACTGCAACCAGGAGACTGTATATGCCCCCTGGATATGAAGGATGCATATTTTCATATCAAAATTCAGAAACCTCACAGAAAATGCTTGCGGTTCCTGTTTCAAGGGGAACTTTGCCAATTCAGTGTTGTCCTTTGGCTTGTCTTTTGTACATTAGTGTTCTGGAAGTGCGGGCTGTTCTGTACAGACTCTATACCTTCCATACCCACTTGTCCCCAGGTCCCCTGTTGACCCAGATGGACAGTGTCCATGTGATGTCAACAAATGGAGCGGGTGGGGACCTCATTGCTCTCTATTGTGCAGGAAGGCAATGAGAGTTTGGTACTGGGCTCTGGAACACTGTCTAGAATTATCAGTGGTGCATGTTCCACATGTCCAAAATTCCTTGGCGGGCTAAGCAGGTCACAGTCCAGGATGCACGAGTGGGAACTGTGCACCTCGGTAGTAGACAGCCTGTTCGAAAGATGGGGTCATTCAGAGTTGGACCTTTTTGTGTCCCCACACAGTGTGAAACTGGCAAGTTTTTGCTCACTTGCTCCAAGGCCTAGAATTTTCTGGCGAGACGCTTTGCCCCTCTCTTAGAAAGGGAGGTTTCTGTGTGCCTTCCCTCTGGTTCAGAGTGTTATTCAAGCTGCAACTGGAGGGAGGGACTTTGATACTGATTGCTTCTCTGTGGCCTTGACAAATCTGGTTCGCCTTACTGCAGTAGTTGATGATGGAACCCCCAGTGCCTCTGCCTCTGTGCAAGGGTCTGCTGTCACAGGACTGGGAGTCTTGGCTCATCCAGACCTGAAGTCTCTTCATCTGCATACATGGCCCCTGAAGACCTTGCCATTGCTCATTTTGGGGTTTCACAGAAGGTGGCAGTTCTGGTGCCTGCCAGAAGGCCTTTCTCCACATTCACACCTGCTCTGTAAAGTGGAAGCAGTTGTCTTTGTGGGCTGCTTCCCACAACGTGGATCAGTTTACTTGCCCTGTTAATCCGGTTGTAGTGTACCTGCAGTGGTGCACCTGGCTGCTATACCAGCTCTTCCTGTGCCTATATAATTGCTCAGCTGGAGGTAACCTGTACGTTCTTGAGACATTTTACATCTAAAGCCTCCCGTCCATAATAGAGTCCCTACTTGGGTGTTTAAAAGAGCTTATTTTGGCTCCTTTTGAGCCAGCTGCAACTTGTGGCTTGCGCTCTCTCTCTTGGAAAGTGTATTTTTCATTGCGGTCACTTCTGCTCGAAGGATTTCAGAGTTGCAGGCTCTAATGTGTGAGCCTCCTTATTTGATTTTTCACAAAGACAAGGTGTCTTTACGCACTAATCGCACGTTTCTCTTAAAGGTGGTGTCTGAGTTTACTTGAAATGAAACCATTCACCTCTGTGTAGTCGGTAGAGCATGCCAGTCCAGGGTAAGCATTGCGCCATACATTAGACATGCGTAGACTAGTCTGATACTATATGCACTATACGAAAGACTGCAGGAAATTTTCGCAGTGTTTTGTTCGCTCCTGGGAAACGGGGCACCCCAGCTTCTACAGTGCTTGTCCAAATGGCTAGGAAACTGTATTACATTTTGCTACAGGAAGTATGGTAAGGAACGTCCTGCTGTGGTTAGGGGTCATTCCACTAGAAGCACGCTCAGTTCTGTTGCATGTTTTTTTTAAAAATGTCCCTGCTGCAGACATATGTGCAGCTGCTATGTAGACTGCTGTCTACACCTTCACAAAACTACAGTTTGAACATTTTTTATCATATGGGCTGGCTTTGGTTAGCTATATTACAAGGCCTCTTTTCATAAGCTTAGAGGCTTCAGCCACCCAAACTCTTTCTGATCAGTACTGCTTGGTATTCGTTACATAGGTGTGGCCTGCTAAGAGAGATCCTCAAAGAAGACAGAGAAGTTACATACTTAGATCTTTTGAGAGAATCTTTCATCAGGACATGCCGTTCCTCCTTCCTTCCCGCTTGTGAGCCTACAACAATGGGTTTTGCTACTCCTTGCTTCATTCAGTTATCTTTATGGCCTTCTGCCTCTCCTGGTTAGCAGGGTGCTGGGTTCTCTCCTGGTTCCCTACATGGAAGTCCTCTAAGTCTGATCTCTGGCATGGAACTGTGCAGAGGAGGGTCAGCCCCTGGCTGACTGCTTGCAAAAGTTTACGTGGTCCTAGCACCTGGAGGTTGTAAGTTCCATAGGTGTGGCCTGTTGAGATTCTCTCAAAGATCTACTATTACGGTAAGTACATAACTGTTCTATCTTCGAGAGAATCTCCTCCATTGGGCCATAGCACCCCCTCTTCTTTTTTCTGAGGATAAACCAGATGCAGTGCATAAGGCCTTATTCCATGCATTCTATTTCCAGTCCCATGCTTCTCCTTGTTTGCCTGGTACCAGTCTTGGTCTCCTGATTCCTCACAGTAAGAGGCCTTCTGAGACTCGTCTCCGATGGGGAACTGAGGAGTGCTGGAGCTACCCACGCTGCATGTCATTGTGAGGGGCTGTCAGCTAGTAAAAGTTTGAGTGGTCCTGACGCTGATGACTTCAATTACAAAGGTGTGGCCCAATGGAGGAGATTCTGTCAAGATCTGCTGTTACAGTAAGTTCTTACATGACTTCTTTCTCAAGCCCCACATTTGGGTAGCCTCAGTGGTTCTCAGTGTGGCCGCCAGTACTTGGTGGCCTCAGTCCTTTTGTTCACATCAAACGCCCAGTCCTACCCTAAATCCTTTGATACAACACATTTATTTTTGCACAGTATACAGAAAATCAAGTTCCTGAAGTGTTTTCATTTGAAATATAGCTCCCATGTTTTTTAAATGTAAGAAGTTGTCCATTTTAATACCGTTGTACATGAAGTTCTGAAGAGCTCGCAGTGCTGCCCCCAAGGTGCAGTTGAAGGCAAAAAACTCATCTTAGAATGAAGAGCTCTCTGGTTGTAGATAATTGTGCTGTTGGCTTCATTTGAGAAACACTGCTAAGATCAGCCTTGGCACTATTCAGAGACCCTCTGGAGCTTTGCTTCCAGCTGTATGCATACATGTGAATATGTGTGTACACTAAGCATGCAAAAGCCATTGAAGAAAATTAAGAATTGGGTGGGGGCCCAAGATCGAGCTTTGAGGAACTTTCGACCAAGTTAAAGCAATTAAGGGAAGATCCACTATAAGGATGAATTGGTGTTGGTCCAGTAGGTAGGAGTGAGGCCAGTCCTAGCACTGGATGTTCCACAGTGTTGAATGCTATAGCAAGCAGGCCCAGATGCCAGATTGAAGGGGGCAAACAATATCTAGTACTTCCTGAGAAAATATTATGTAAGCCTGTTTGTGTTTTTGCTCCTATAGGCAGGCAGATTGGTATGCGCTGTCCCTCTCTGTCATTTGAGACAGAGAGAGAGAGAGTCTGAGAGAAGTTTTAGGACATGCCCCTACCCAGACTTTGATCAGTTGCTTAAAGAGTTATATAATTTTTTTTCTCTGATTTTTGATTATTTGTGAGAGATTTCCTTCAGGCCTTGTTTCTGCTTTGTATGTCAGTGTTGGGAGGGTATGTTGCTAATGTCTAAGCTACACAGCCCCTGAACATAAAGATGGACTGAAAGGAAGATGATGGACATAACCTGTTTACTATTCCTGCCTTAAAATGTTATTTATTCTTTTAACTTATTCCTGATTAGTGACGTTGAGTGACACACTAGTGCGGAGGTCCATCAGCCAGCAGAAGAGTAGTGTATCAATAACCATCGATGACCCTGTTCGTGTTGCCCAGCATGTGTCTCCACCCCGGGGCAAGGTCACCAACATTGTGCACATCTGTCACCTGGTGAGTTCTGGGGGTAAGAAAAGAACAACCTTGAAAATAGGGCCTATTTAAGAATGGGTACCCTCTTGTATAAGGGGATAACTGGTCCCCTTCCACCTTCAGTTGTTGTATTATTTCCCAGATCTATAATCCCTGTGGCACAAGATCACAATATCAATATTCTTTTAAATTGCCCCTTTTCAAAAAAAGTATAAGGACAAAAGTCTTTATTATACAGAGCTCTGCTCTTTTTTAATTCTTTTCCATTAAAAAATGGATTGTAAAACAGTATGGAGTTTTAAATTAAGACTTGGATCACGGTTATTCGACACAACTGATAGTGTACATGTACAATGGTAATTAATGTAATCTGTCTTATTTGTACTACTCAACATGTTTGTCATTTTATTGTATTTGTGTTTATGTATTCTTTGTGGACTTGTCGCCTGTGAAAACGGGCAGAACTGCTCGTCGGGCTTACAAGCATAAAAAAATGAAGGAAAAAGAAATGAAACTTGGCATTTACTTGGTACCGGTAGTCAGTTCCATTAAGGGACTGGAGAAAGCCAATTTTACAGTTTGGTATTCAGCTATTATGGGACTGGGCAAAACTGTATTCAAGGGACATGGATATGATCTGTTCACACTTCTGGCAGTGTCCTTTCCCCTTCAAGGGTTGTAGGAATGTCTTCAAGCTGGCTCCTCCCACCCTCCAGTTCAGTAACTCTCTTGGCACCACCTCGATGTCAGATCTTCCTTTCTGCTGAGAAGGCCCTTTGCTATTTTACTTCCAATTCTGAAACTGTCTTTTCAGCAGTCTGCACCGGGATTCAGCGAATGTGCAAGCTGGCAGAAGATGTCTCGGACGGAACCACACACCATGTGCGCATACTGCCTGGGAGCATGAGCGCAGTCCCCAGACATGCAGCATTTGCCACACCTTCCTTCCATCCACGCTTGAGGATCACCAAGCCTGCCTGCCTTTGGGTCATCCAGATGATTGGAATCTGACCGTCAAGTCAGAGGACACCCGTCGGATGGTCTCCGCAGTCGCGGGGTCTGTTGAACATCTTGCAGCATTCAAGAAAGCCACTTTTCTGTGTCTTTGGACATTTTCCCACTCTCCTTGGGCGCCTCTTTCACGGGGGGTGGAGGCATTTAAAGAACTGTGCCAGATTCTTTCCACCCATGGGTAGGGTCCCTCAGGCACAAAATCTAAGTCTAAAAAAGAGATCAAGAAACGGACTCATAATTCGTGGGATCTGGCACGCCTCGGCCTCTGGTTCCCCGGTTTCTGGAGGTCCTCCAACTGGCCGGGTTCTTCAGCTCAGGCTGCCAGCCCCTCGGTCTCCCCGTCCAGCCAGTTGGTCAAGACGTGGGTCAATCTTCCGGCCAAGATTTTTCTCAAACTATTCGACCCATTTTCGCCTGAAGAAGTCGATACCTCCCTTTCTAGGACCCCACAGTCCTATCTCTTTCTCAAGGAGGGACGGACCAGGCCACTGATCCGCCACCTCTCTATCCTGAGCCTCTGCACCAGGAAGGGCCTCGGCTTTGGCCGGCCCACTCTGAGACCCACCGGTGGTTGAGGTCCCGTTCTCTGAGCCCCCAGTTGAGCAGCCGACATCGACACTCTGGCGAGCAGCGGTGGCACTGTTCCTCATCCTTTGGCAAGGAGAGGCACCAGCACAAGTTGCATTGGTTCTATGAGGCAACAGCTATTGTTGACCCGGGTAAAGCCGGTCCTGGCTTCCAGCCCAGCCATCACTTGACTTTCGCACAGAGGCCGCAGCCTTCTTCGCCTCTGCAGGAGCTGACTCGTCGAGTCCTGGCTTGACCTCCGGTTTCTCCACCGATTCGGGTGGAGCCACTGCCTAAACAGCTGAAGTCCAGCATTCCGACCAAGAAGGCCTGCCTGGGCTCAGGCCTTCCCCATCGGCTGTCTGTCACAGTCACCCCTGACTGCTCTCAATAGGTCAGTGAGGACTCTGGTGGTCGACCTGTCTTCTGTGATTCCTTGGAATCGGAAGGTTCCTCCTTGCACTCCTGTCCGCTGGACCTGGAGTTAGCTGAGGGATCTGTTGACTGAACAGGGGCACATGTCCTTCATGGGTCTCCTTCATCTCATCTCAGATCTACGGGTCTCCAGTTGGGGCCCATTCAGAAGTGGGAACGGTACCCGCTCACCGAGATTCTGGACCGGGGCTACTCTCCTGAGGAAGCCTTCTTGGTCCAAGATGCTATTCTCAGTCCTGCCCTGGAGTTGTGGCAGCATCCAGCCTCTTGCTGTATGCCGTTGGCCCGGATGGCTCACAAGTATGCAGTCCCTACCGGCTCCCTTTCGGGATTCACAGAACATCCCTCAGCTGAGTGGCTCTTGGCCATCGCTGTTTAGGTGCACTGGCAGCGTGGGGGATGTTGACAAACCCCTGACAAGGAGTCCAAGAAATTGGACTACATGGCCAAAAAGATTTATGCTGCACCTCTCTTGGCCTGGGGCAAGCAAATTCGGCCCTGTTGATGGCCCATTTCTCGCACACCCTCCTGGGCTCACTTGATGAGGTGCTCCCCCATCTCCCTGCGGACCTGCAGATTACAGTCAAACGGGTTAGGGATCAAGGCCAGGCAGCCAGACCGTTCCAGACAGCCATGGACATCGGCAATTCTTGCACCCGATTCATGGTGGCAGCAACTGCCATGTGCCGCAAGCTTGGCTGTGTATTTCTACCTTAACGGTGGATACCCAGCACAAATTGGCAGATGTTCCCTTCTTGGGTACTGACTTGTTGGGGCCCGGGATTGATGCGCTCCTCACCCGCATTGAGAAGTTCAGCACCACCTTGGACTCCATGACTTCTGCCCAGAGGGACTCCAAGGACTCTAAGCCACAGAAAAAGCCCTTTCCCTGTGGCCAGATCATCCTCATCCCAGGCTTGACAGCAGCAGGCTTGGTGTCCTCAGCCGAAGTCAGTGGCCACAGTAGTCTGCAGACCAGGAGAGTGAGGTCCCTGCAGCACTTTTGCCGTTCATCCTCTGCCTGCGCAGTGACAGGATTTGGGGTGGTGCCTCCCTCATGCCTGTCCTGACTTCTCTAGGTCCTCCTATGAGGGACTGACTCCACCATTTCCTTTCCTTTCCATCTGGTCCGCTGTCACCATGGACAGGTGTGTCTTCGAAGTGGTCGGTTGGGGTCTACCCCTTGAATTCGAGGTTTGCTGAGCCCGTGCCCCACAGGAGAACATAGTGTCCTTCGGCGCCTTGTCAGCCACTTGGGACATGGACATCAACCCCTCTGCAAGGAGGTCGTGGCAGACCCTCGAACACCCAGGGTTTGTCTCCAGGTACTTCCTTGTACCAAAATGGATGGCGGGCTGGCTCACCATCTTAGATGTGCATGACCTGAACAAGTTTCTCTGCAAGTTACAGGCCATGCCACTCAGCTTGTCCTCTGCCATCAGGGTCTTCACTAAATGAATTACAGTGATGACAGCTTACCTGAGACACCCAGGAGTCTGGGTATACTCCTACCTGAATGACTGGTTGATTGCAGGTCCCTCCAGGCAGGAGGTGGAGTGGTCGAGGAATTTGGCCCTCCAGACGTGCGTCTCTCTTGGCCTCCTAGTCAACGAGGCCAAGTTGGAACTCAGACCCTTGCAGGTGATAAACTTCATCAGAGCAGAGCTCGACTCCCAGCTGACAGGGTGGAGGCGCTGTCCTCCTTTGTCCGATCATTTCGGGCTGGGAAGTTGTCATGCTTTCGACTTCCTTTGCCTTTTGGAATACATGATGGCTTGCACCAGCATGGTCTGTTGGGCCTGCTGGAGAATGCGCTCTCTCCAGTGGGAGCTGGCCTGCCAGTGGTCTTGGTGCAAGGTCACTTTGACCAGCCGGTCACTGTGATCCAGGTGATGTGGGATGCCCTCCAGTGGTGGTTAGTCCTGGAACATCTGCAGGAAGGTATCCCATTTGTCCGCCCAGAGCAGATGGTATCCTGATGACCAATGCCTCTGGGCTGGGGTGCCCACTGGGGGACCACAGAGTCCACAGGCTATGGACCCCCGGTGCCATATCAGTCTGCTGGAGCTCAGGACAGTTAGGCTGGCGCTGACTGCTTTTGCTTCTCGCATTATGGTTCAGGTCATCCACGACCGTGTACTACCTCAGCAAATTGGGAGGAACGCACTCCCTTCCTTTGTGCAGGGAAACTCCCTGTGTTTGGACCCTCATGTGCTGCCTGGAAACAATCTTCCTGCCATCCATGTGGCCAAGTCCACCAACCAGCTGGCAGACACACTCAGCCGTGTGGGCGAGGCATCTCACGAGTGGCCTCTCCATCTTGAGGTAGTTCACACCCTGTTCTCCCAGTGGGGCACCACTCTGGTGCACCAGTTTGAGTCCAGGGAAAATGCAAAGCTGAGATTGTTCTGTGCCCACCCCCCTCAGCAGGGAATGCTGCAGGAAGATGCCTTCTTGAGACCCTCGACCCCGCGCCTCCTCTGTACCTGCCCTCCATTTCCCTTGATCACAAGGTTTTGCTCAAGGTGAGGAGGGACAATGCTCAGATGATCCTGGTGGCTCCGGACTGGCTGTGCCAGTTCTGACACCCCGATTGCCCCAGCAGGAGGCTCCCAAGGCGTCTCCCTCTACACCCGGACCTGCTTTTCTTTCATCAGGGAGAAAGTTCACTACCCGGACCTTCAGTCCCTGCATCTGACAGCCTGGTTCCTGAGCGGCTAGAGTTCCAAGCTTTGGGTCTCTCCTAAGATGTTCTTGCTATGGTCTAGGCATCTTGGAAGGAGTCAACACGAAAATGTTATGCCTTCATATGAAAAGGGTTCTCCATTTGGTGCCAGGGCAAAGAGGCTTGACCCCTTAGCTTGCCGGGTAGCTAACATTCTTTACTACCTTTGGTCCCTCTCTGTCGGGCCTTCGGTAGACTTCGGTTAAGGTGCACCTGGCAGCTATCTCTGTTTACCGGGTGTGGGCTGGTATGCAGTTGGTGACACAGGAGAAGGAGGTCTGGTACTTTTTCAAAGGCTTTGACCACATTTCCCCACCGGTGCGTGAACCACCCTGACCTTGGGACTTGTTGCTGGTGCTGGCAGTGCTTATGAGCAAGCCATTCCAACCAGTGCACAGGTGTGACATGTCTCACTTGTCATGGAAGACCACCTTCCTAGTGGGTATCACATCAGTCAGAAGGATTAGTGAGCTCACCTGGTCTCCCACAGGGAAAAGGTTGTCCTTCGCCCCAACTCGAAGTTCCTCCCGAGTGTTGCGTTGGATTTTCACCTTAGTCAGAGGATTAATCTCCCAGTGTAGTTCACCAGCCACATCTCTGAGGCCAAGCACAGGCTCCATACTGTGGACCTGCTGCGAGTGCTAGTCTGTTACAAGGAGCGCACGGCTGGAGTTCAGTGAGAGGTTCGCCAGCTGTTTGTTACCCATGCTGAAGCCGCACCTGGCAGACCGGCAGCTAAGTGGACAATTGGCAGGTGGATTGTATCCTGCATCAACCTCTGCTATAGGTTGGTGGGTAGGCAGCCTCCCATAGGGCTAAGAGCTCATTCCACCCGTTATAGTGCTGCCTCGGTGGCTGCTTCCAGGGACGTCCCTATCCAGGAAATCTACAGGTCTGCTACCTGGAAGTCGGCACACACATTCACTTCCCACTGCCACATAGACCTTGAGTCACACCGGGATGCTGGTTCTAGGCCTCATTTCTCCATTACTTTTTTCCCCAAGTAGGGGGTATGCACCTTGCCCCCTCCTCCCAATAGAACGGTTAGGAGTCTGCCAGAAGTGTGGATCTGTAGAAACACTGATTACTCACCTGTAACAGCAATTATAGGAGTGGTATATAATGTTAATCCCCACTGACCTACCCAACCTCCCCTGGCAGTGGCACACTGATTTTGCTTCCAGAGAGCAAGATCTGATGTTACAGGGTGGTGCCGAGGGAGTTACCACCTGGTTGGGTGGGAGGAGCCAACTTGGAGACATTCCAGCAAGCCTTCAAGGGGAAAGGACACTGCCAAAAGTGTGGATGAACATCATATTCCACTCCTAGAACTACTGTTACAGGTGAATAACCTGTGTATCTTGTGCAGATAGTGTTTAATTTGCAGCCAGAGCCTGCTGTGCTTACGTTGTCCAGAATGTGATATGATCTTACCGAGATGGGGTGTTGCACTCACTACCCGAACCTGCTGTGGTCAAACCAAGTTTCACTTGTTGGAGTTAAACTGAGTGCAGCATATGATGAGAGCAACTTTTCTCAACCAGGTTCCAGTGGTGGGGTTAAGCTTGAGTTGGTATGTAGGTAATACTCTCTGAATCTGATTTCATTTGGTGTGTGTTTTTTTTTTTTGGGGTTATATGGGAGTAGCCCTGCCTAATTAAGGTTTAAATGGGTGGTGGTTAAATTGGGGCCTGCATGTGAGCACAGCCTCTGTAAGCCAGGGTTTCAGTGGTGGGTGTTGAGCTGGGAAGGTATGTGAGGGTCAAAGTTAGATGCTGATGTGTTAATGATGGCTTCTGTTATTTGCAGGTACGGCCTTTCACTCTAGGGCAGCTGAAAGAGCTCCTGAGTCGAACAGGTAGTGTAATAGAAGAAGGGTTTTGGATTGACAAGATCAAGTCCCACTGCTATGTCACGGTAAGGGTTTCCTGTTCCCCTTCCATGCTGTATCTGGTCTTCAGGGAAAAGTCTCCATTCTACCTGACCTTATGGATAAGCTGAGGGCTTCTGTAGCCAGTGTTTTTAGTCCTTAACTTTTGGAAATATTCTAGATTTTTGCGAGCCTTGCTGTGCTTGGCCTTGAAGAGAACAGTAAGCTTGAACATTCTGTACTGGCAATCTCTCGCCTTTCATCAGCACTGAATAGTAGTGCTTGAACTGCTTATGTCTCGGCTATCCCGCACTGAGGGGCATTCCTGATTTTACGACTTAGCAACTCTGTCCTGCGTGCAGATTGATTCTGTCCCACATTATGCACTGAGAATTCAGAGCGCTCCCGATTTAGCAAGTGGGACTTCAACAATATGTGATTTTAGAGACATTCTGCTTATTTGTCACAGTGTGTATTTAGCTTCCCATTTGTAGTAATACCTGTGTTCGTTAACATGGAAACCGTATCGCTGTCCCCAAGACTTGATCTGCTCAGGTTGACTCGATGCAGTGGTATTGCTGCAGCTTGCAACTCTGGCGACCGGGGTTCGGGAGTGAGTTTGGGTCACCTGTGACCCACGGGGGGGGGGGGAGAGAGATTGAGCGCCCCATGGGACACACTCTGAGGAGTGAGTCGCCATCCTCGCTGCAGTACTGCCACATGGGTGACCACAGGTAGCAGTGGAGTAGAGGATACCACGAGTGGGACAGATGCAGGGCAGGAACCAGTGGGGCAGCATGCTCAGTGTGCACGTGCATCTTGGTCTTTCCATCGGGCTTGCTTCTGTGGGGATCAAGAGAAAACTGAAAAGGACAGCCCTGCTGCATTAGGACAGAGGAGCTGTGGTGCACTACACCCTGACCTGCCTAACACAGCTCGTCTCCTGACAAAAGCAGTGCAGTTAGGGTGTGTCCCCTCCACCCCGTCCTGGGGCAGGCCAAGGCAACGTGGAGGATCGCGGCTAAAGCAGGCAGGTCTGGTGGGGGGCATGCACCCTGGGGACTCCAGAGAGAATTAATGTGACAAAGTAAGGGGACATAGAAAGAGAGAAAACAAAAAAAAAAATCCTCTTCAGTGGGTGCTGGGCCATAGCTGACATCCTGGTCCTGTTTGACATCTTAATCGCTGTCACAGCAATACACTGTGATGCCATAATTAGGATTATGATGGGTGTAAGACAACCAACTACAGCAGGTGACAGCTATGGGTCAGTGATTTTGCTTATATCTTATTGTACAAAGCTCTAATTTCCACAGATCTTCATCTAGGAACTTTCACCATTGGTGAAGGGGAATCCACCCAGAAGATTTTCAGCAGTACAGCTGGGGCTGCCCACACTGTCTACGTCAGCTGACATCAACTCTGTAAAGGCATGGGCAGCTCCACTCCCTTTTCAGTTCTTTCCCTCCGAGTGGCTTGCATGGATCTTTGCAGAAGCTGTTGCATTATTCGTGCCATTTTTGCCTACGACTTCTAACTTGCCTTATAAAATCTTTTTTTTAGAGATTTATTTCACCTCATTTATGTTGAGAGTTTATCCTCCTGCTTCTCTCTTCCATCGCTGCTGCTACAGAAAGATTGCCTCCACAGATGAACACTGTGTCTGCTGTTCTGGGCCTGACCATGACGTTTCTGACTGTGAGCTCTGCCAGAAGTTTAATCAGACAACCCTCAGGCGATGCAGAAAGACTCCTGAAAACTTTCCTGATGGAACAGGTTCCCAGTTCCAGTCAGGGGTCCTCCAGGGCCCTGGTTTCCCAGATGCCGACCGGGTCGTCAAGCTCCCAGTTCTCCTGAGACAAGTCCTTTGGGGGGGGGGGTTACCTGACACCCATACTGACAGCTCCATCGCCTGACTCTGTGTGCTAGGCCATCAACAGTCAGGTCATCGGCCACCTCTCAGATGACCAGCTCACTGTTGACTGCCTTACCGATGAAACCTGCCCCCTCCAGCTCGGGCTGCAGGCTCCTCTGGTTCACAGGGCCCAACTGGTAGGTCATTGACACCTTGGTTGTCGACTCCCCTCCATTGACAACAGTCAACCTGAACGACATTTTGGCGAAGTTCACTAATGTGATAGTGCAACAGTTGGGCATCTATAGACCCTCTTCACAGACGCCGTTGACACCTACTCGTCAACTTCTGGGGAAACTCCCTTTAGGTAGACGGCGATACCGATGCCAAACCCCAATATAGACTATGCCGACTTTGAGGAGTACCATCCATACTTCATTCTTCCTGATTTTGAGTAAGAGGAGGAGGATGAAATCCTTGTCTCAGGCAATCTGCTGCTTCCTCTGTCGGTGAGTATTCGGTGAAGCATACACCTAGATCCCCTCCTGAGGGCCCCACATTTTTCACTGTGGTGAAGCAGTTATTCTCTGCTATGGGCTTCCACACTGAGTAAGAGGATGTCACCAGAAGAGATTTGATGGTCTTCCAGAGATTCCAGAATCTCCCCCAGAAGATCATTCCTCCTCTGTTTCCAGCCTTAAGGAATGTAGCTACAGCAGCCTGGCATAGACCAGATATGGTGTCAGCCATGCCCCACAGGGGTTCCCTTGTTATGCTGCCCAACCAGAGGCAGACTGTGGTCATTAAGACAGCTCATGACAGGTCTAAGGTGCCTGCCTAGACAACTTGGTTCCCTTCCCCCAGATGAGGAGTAGCGTAGGATTGACCTCTGGGGCAAAAAGGTTTACGCCTCTTCTACCTGAGGATTGCAGATTACCTGTCTCATGTGGTAAAATGCCAGAATACCAACTGAAAAAAGGGTAAGGTTGTGGCCCAGTCCCTTCCAGAGGGCACTACAAAGTAGGAGCTGCTCCAGTGCCTCCAAACAGCGGAAGATGTTAGCAAGCATCTTAGAGCCCTGTATGATATGGCTGACTCTATTGCCAGGGCAGCTGCCACGGACATATGCCTACACAAGCACTCCTGGCTACAGGTACCTGGTTTTGTGGCCAATGTCCAACAAAAAGTGCTTACTGCCCCCTTTAATGGCACTAAGTTGTTAGGCCCTGATGTTCAGCACAACAACTTGCAAGCCTTGGGTATGGCCCTCAGGTCTGTTCACTCCCTCTACTATACTCCGCAGAGAGGTACTCTGCTTTTCATAGAGTAAACACTAGGCCAAGCCTGCCACCAGACCCCAAGGAAAGCACAGAGCCAAGGCTCCCTTGCCTACCCCTTCCCATACGGGAGTGGCGACTAAGTGCCCCAGAGGAGACTGTCCAGCCTCCTAGGCTGGTGCTACCTCGGTTTGACTCCTTGCCAGACCACCCCTCTTTTGGTCCTGGACCAGGAGGTGGTGGTTGGAGGTCAGTTCTCCTTCCATTTAAATTGTTGGAGAACCATTGCTCAAGATGTATGGATCCTGCAACTTGTAGAAAGGGGTCACACTTTGGAGTTCATTGAGCAAGCTCCACCAAGAACCCTTCCACAATCTTCTGGCTTATCTTTCCGGGGGGAGGTACAGTCCCTTCTGTGCAAGCAGGCCATCGAGCCAATGCCCCAGCACCAGAGAAACCGATTTTACTCCCAGTTTTATCTGGTCCCCTAAAAGAACGGAGATGTGAGGCCCGTTCTGGATACTTCCAGTACAAAAAGTTTCAAATGGTTACCCTTCCTGACCTGATTTTCCCTTTTCAAAACAAGGGACTAGTTCTGCTCTCCGAACATGCAGGACTCCTACATGCATATCTCAGTCTTCCCTCCCCACTAGAGGTTTCTCCAGTTTGCCTTCCAGGGCGAGCATTATCAGTTCAAAGTGCTGCCCTTTGGCTCGTCCTCTGTGCTGCCAATCTTTACCATGTGCTTAGCAGCTGTTATAGCAGCCCTCAGAATGGAAGGACTGTGTCTCTTCCCCTACCTGGACGATTGGCTGTGTCCTGGGAACAGCTCCTGCTGACTCTGGAGTGCGCACTCAAGCTCTTCCACACTCTGGGCATAACTGTCAGTCTGTCCAACTCGGTCTTTCGACCCTCCAAGAGGCTGCAGTATATATGAGTGGTTCTGAACTCTGCACAGAGTAAGGCCTTTCTGCCCCAAGAAAGGGCAGAGACAGCCTTATTGCTCAAGCACAGGAAGTTGCTCATAGGCGCTGCGTTTCTGCCCGGGTATACTTCAGGTTGGGACTAATGGCAGCCGCCATACCGACAGTTCCATTGGTCAGGCTTCATATGCGCACCCTCCAGTGGACTCTCTTGGTACAATGGGACCAACGCATGGACGAGTTGGATCAGCCCGTCCTGGTCTCTTCTCCGATCTGCAGTTTTGCAGTGGTGAATGGACCCTTCAAATGTCTTACAAGGGGTCCCATTCCAGATCTCCTCCCCTCAACCGATCCTAACCATGGATGCTTCAGGTCTAAGCTGGGGAGCGCATCTGGGTCCCTTCCAAGCCCAGGGCTCTTGGTCTCGGTCAGAAACCTCCCTGCACATCAACATGCTGGAGAGAGGGCATTGCTGAGGGCGGTGCTCTGTCATGCAGGCTTTCCAGAGCCAACTTGCTTCACGCCAACTACTGGTGCAGTCTGACGATCTAAGTGTAGTCTACTATGTCAACAAGCAAGGGGGAATGCATTTGTACCCCCTGTTCAGGGAGGCCATGAGAGTATGGTACTGGGCTCTGGATCAAAGCCTGTCACTCTCTGCTGTCCATGGGCCAGGCATGCTAACCACTCTGGCAGACAGTCTCTGCTGGACTTAGTCCAGCATGCACGAATGGGAGCTTCTTTCATCTGTAACAGATCATCTGTTCAACAGACAGGGTCATCCAGAGTTGGACCTTTTTGCGTCCCCACTCAGCGCAAAACTGCCCAATTTGTGCTTGCTAGATCCAGAGCCTGGAGTTTTCTGGCGAGACGTGTTGTCCCTCTCTGGGAACGGGAGGTTTCTGTACACATTCTGTTTCCTCTCATTCAGAGGGTGCTAATCAAGTTGCAGATGAAGGGGCCAGAATGATCTTGGTAGCTCCATTCTAGCCCCGTCAGATATGGTTCCCTCTGCTTCAGCAGCTGGCGGAAGAACCTCCGGTTCCTCTACCTTGGTGCAGGAATCTGCTGACCCAGGATTTGGGGACCCTGGTCCATCCCAACCTTAGGTCCCTCCATCTGCATGCTTGGCTCATGAGAAGATAGCCATCACCAGGTGGCTGCCTGCAAACCTTCCACGCGTACCACATATGCCATGAAGTGGAAACAATTTGCCATCTGGGCTGCCAAACATAATTTGGATCCCTTCACCTGCTCAGTGAACCACATTCTGGACTACCTGATCTCACTCACTGATTCAGGCCACCAGTATTCCTCCCTCAAGGCGCACCTTTCGGCTATTTCTGCCTTTTCATGATCTCGTGGGTTACCACACTATTGCTCAGCTGCATGTCTCCTGTACCCTCCTACAAGGCATCCTGCATCTGAAGCCCCCAATCCATTCTCTTGTCCTGGCTTGGGACTTTGAATTTTATTTTGGGGAAAGTGACGCTGTCTTCTTTTGAGCCAGTCGTGACTTGCGATTTATGTTTTCACACTTTGAAAATATTATTTTTGGTTGCCGTTACTTCTGCTCGAAGAATTTCAGAGCTACAAGCCCTCTGTTGTGAGGGGCTTTATTTGATTCTGCACAAAGGCAAGGTATCTATGCACACAAACCTCAAGTTTCTGCCTAAGGTGGTCTCCGAATTTACTCAACCAGTCTATCCACCTTCCTGTTCATTTACCTCAAGCTTGCCTATCTAGGGGAAGCACTGCTTCACACATTAGGTGTGCGCAGATCCTTGAAGTACTGCTTCGGACCAAAGAGTCTAGGGAGTCGAAGCAGTTGTTTCATTCACCCCTGGGCGAGAGGGCGTTTGTTTCTATGCAATGTTTATTCAAATAGTTGGCAAATTGCATTGTGTTCTGCTATAGCTAGTACGGCAGTGATCTGCCTGGTACTGTCAAAAGCTCATTCTGCAAAAGGTATGGCTACTTCTGTGGCCTATTTTAGAGGGGTTTCAGCCGCTGACATCTGTGCATCTGCCACCTGGAGTACTGTCAATACTTTTACCAAGCACTACAGTCTGAACGTTGCTTCTAGAGCCCGTTCAGGATTTGGCCAGGCTATATTGCAAGGCCTCCTGTCTTCGGTTTAAGGTGAGCCCTTCTCCCAGACTATTTGAGCTGGTAACTGCTTGGTACTCATTCCTACGGTGTAACCTGTTGACTGAGAGAACCCCGTTGAAGAGAGAACAGTTGTGTGTAAACTTACCATAACAGTAGATCTTTGAGGGGATCTCAGTCTTCGGGTATGCTTTCCCTCCCACCACCTCCCTGGGGCTCCTGTCTAGGAACTGTCTATCTGGTGTATCCAGCCTTTCATTTAGGCCTGGGCACCCTCTATCTCTCATCGGTTCATCAGGTTTTTTTTTTTGTTTGTTTTGGGCTAAGCTCCCTTGGTCTCTGGGGGGGAAAGAACTGAGGGAGGGAGTGGGGCCACCCACGACTTTATAGGGTTGATGGTAGACAGCATTTGCGGCCCCAGTTGTACTGCTGAAAATCTTCCGAGTGGATTCCCCCTTCACCAACAGCGAAGGTTCCTACGGTGTAATCTGATGATTGAGATCCTCCTTGAAGATCTACTGTTATGGTAAGTTCTTAAGTAACTGTTCTTTATCTCGGCTTCTGTCTTCATTTTATACATCTTTTTCCTGCACCCCATGCAAAGTGTACCTTATTGGGGTGATAAAGGTTGAGGGGTAGGGAGCACTGTAACAGCTGCTATGTAATCTTTTCTTTGTTCTGTTCTAGTATTCCAGTGTGGAGGAGGCCGTGGCAACCAGGAACACCCTGCATGGAGTCAAGTGGCCACAGTCAAACCCCAAATTTCTCTCTGTGGACTTTGCAGAACAGGATGAGGTATGGCAGGATAAATGTTGGTCAGTACCTAGGAGGGAGAGTCTGGACAGGCTAGAAGTATTGGAGGGAGTTGGCAATGTGTTGTGTATACGATGCTGGAGATGACTCATGGTCCCGGCGCCCCCCCCCAAAAAAAAAATCCCCACTGTTTAAAAGTTCTTGGCAGGGGGGACCTTCCTTCATATTTAAATTCACTTTTGGTCTCCCACTGCTCTGCAAACTGTGCCGTGTTGAGTATAACCGTACAAAACCATATGATCCAGATGGCAGTTTGGCTGCTTAAGAGAAGCAGCACTGTCTGCAGTTTTCTCCACTTGTACTGATGATATCAAGTAAACCTGGGGGAGGCAGTGTCTGTTTTGGCTTGCAAAAGAAATGCCTCAGGAACTAAGTATAGCAAACACTATGCAGTAAATGAAAGTAGCAGGGATGAGAACTAAGTTCTGCCACCACTAGCCAGCAGGACTAGAGACGGGGAATATCCACCAGCAGGACTAGTGACTGGGAATATCCACTGGCCACACATATTACCTTTTAGGGATGTCTTGGATGAGCAGTTTAGCAGTGGACTGTGGCATTGGTTCCCTCTGGGCATCCGCCAACTAGACTGTGTCCCTAGACACTCACTTTCAGCAGAGTTTCTTCAGGAGACGCTGAACTCCTTTTTTCTTTGTCTCGGACTCCATCACTGCTGTCCTTCGGTGCTCTCTGGTACAGAGTGGTGCCAAGCCTCATTGGTCAGACCTGCCATATGCAGATTTTCCACCGCGAACCTCACAGTTGGGCTCCTTGGTGTTTCTTCTGGCCTAAGTGCTAAGCTGCTTCAGCTTCATTTCCACCCAGTCTACACGTTTTCCATGCAAGTCGTTTTTTGTTTTTTTTTTTCTTCAAACAAGCACAGTATTTTACACGATGTAAATCTTTTTTTTTTTTTTTTTTGGTGCGATGTGTAATCTTTTTGCTCATTTTAAGTTAACCAGGCCTAGACAAGAAGTTATCAGTTTGTTCCCTCAGGGTGCAGGTGAGTCCTATTCTTTAGCACACCAGCCAGCCATCATTTGTTTCCTAAAGGCCTGGTACAGGATTCACCAAAGGATCTGGCAGGTTTTTCCCCTTGTAAGCTAAATGTGGTCCTTAGGCTGGTCTGGTGACGCTGAGGGTTGAGGCGCTGGATGCCACGCCAGCAACCCGGGTTCAGGAACGGACTCTGGCTGCCAGGGGGCCCGCAGGGGATAGAGGACTGAACATCTAGAGGACTGCTCTCCTCTCCTGGGGTGGGTTGTGGGTCTCATTGCTCCTTCGTGATCTCCTATGCAGCTGTGGGAATTGGAGCGGCAGTGGATGTCCGCATGTAGCATGGGCAGACGTCATTGCATGTCCGCGCTCTGGGGGAAACCAACACAAGAAAAACCCCTGCTCCAGGGATAGGTGACGGCAACCTCCAGTGCCCTGCAGCCACACTCCCAATGTTGGGCTCGCTGTGCCAGCTCTCCCGATCCCACGTCTGACCCTTGTCTGGCGCACTGGATTACAGATGGTGCCAGGGTGGATGGTGGCCGTGCCTTTGGGGGGGGGGGTCTCAAAGCCAGGGGGTCCACCAGGCAAGGATGGGGGTATTTGTCCTGGATTTCCCAGTAGAGGGAGCTTCAGACAGGAGGTAGAAGCTGCAGTAGTGTGTGGGGTATGCCCAAGAGAGTTCCCTGGGTTAGCCAGTGAATAACCAGTTAACAAAAAATAAATTAAATTAAATGTGGTCCTCTAGGAGGCACTTAACCCTCCTCGAGGTGTCACTTTGGCAACCCCATCCCTTAAGGTCCTGTTCCTAGTAGCCACAGCTCAGCTTGCCACATCGAGCTGCAAGCCTTTTCCCACCAGGAACCCTACCTCTTTTTCCTCTGACAGGGTGCTCCTTTGAACGGTGCCCTTCATATTTCTTAGTCATCTCAGATTTTTACTGAAACCAAGAGATTGCTTTCCCCTCTCTCTGTGCCCTAATCTGTCATATGCCAAGGAGGAGTGGCTTTACTCCTTACACATCTGGCAGGCCCACAGGATTATACGTTTGGCATACCAAGCCTTTCCGCAAAACTTACAGAATATCATGCTAGCAGCTGCTAGTGTACATTGTCTCTACACATTGGTACAAAGGACTTAAAAAATCTATATTCACAGCAGCCTGTTGCTGCAGTCTGTTCCTACATTTTTGTATGGCACACTGTCTGTACGCACCCGTAATTCTTAAACAAATAAATTAGAATAATTCTCTGCAGGTGCGCTTAGTGAAGGACATTTAACCCACCAGCTGTTACTGTCTCAGTGTGTGGAGTTTGAGTGCCTAAGATACAAAATATTTTCTGAGCAGCCGCAGTTTTTCTCTGTACATTTTTGACGCAGTGTTTCTGCTGTTAGCCCACTAGCACTGTTTTTTAAGAAGTCTGTGCATCACTAAATAAAAAAAAAAAAAAAATTGTATATAGATCTAGGGGCTTGGATATGGTGCACTGTCCACACTTTAGGCAGTTATCTTTTCCCTTTTAAATCTGCCGGATGTCTTAAAGCTAAGCTCCTCCCATCCACCTGGGCGGTATACTCCCTGGCTCTGCCCCATGACGTCAGAGTTTCCTTTCCACTGGAAGTCTGGTCTCCTCCTTTGCGGTTCCATGCTCGGTGTAGGCCTATTCTTAGTGCTTCATGGGCGAAGTTTTTCAACTTAATATTTGCAAGTATACTTTTCAGTTCCATTCCGCTGTTGTTCCACTGTTATGGATCGAAAGGACTCCAAATCGGGTCCAGGATTTAAATGTTGCATACAGTGCGACCAGATGATGTCGAGGACGGACCCGCACTCCTCATGCATCTACTGCTTTGGGGCAGAGCATGACATCACCACCTCCAGCCTATACTAAACTCTGTTGTCGTCATCCCTTGAAGACCACTCTGCTGTCTTCTTGGCTGGCCGAATGGGACCCTCTGGTTTGCTCCAGGGATGCCTGCGAGGCAGTCTCTGTGGCTGCTGGACCTGTAGATCCTCTTGCAACGACGGAAGAGGTGGTAGCTCAGGCTATGGTGGGGGCCTCCTTCTTCTCACTGCTCTCAGGTGGGGTCAGGTTCAGGCCTTCATTCTTTGGAATGTTTCAGGACATGTATAAATCCCCTAGACCTGGGGGAGGGCCCCACCTATTACAGCAGCAAGAAAGAAAAAAAAGTTGCGCCATCAGTTGGCCTGGGAACGAGCTTGCTCTTCCAACTCCCATGATTCCTTCGATTGCTGGACAGCTGTCGAGCGCTTGGCTTCGGCTGAGCCTGTTTTGGTTGAGGACGAGTCCACTAGCTCCATGGTATCCTTGTCAGGCTTGTTTACCAAGACACAGGCTGGCCAGGCGCTTGAGATTTTCTTGGCCCAGTTGACCCGTTTTCGGAAGGGGTCGAGGATGATTTGATCTCTGGGGCTCTGGTCCTTTTGACTGTCTCAGGAGGGTCACTGTTAACTGATGAACCGGGCTGTCTCCTCCCAGGAATTGCCTCCCTCCGGGTTCATGCCACAGGAACCGGTTCAGGTGATCTACAAGGCTCCTCCGCCTGCTTCTCCTTACTGTTGATGACCTAGTCAATTGAGAATCGAATGAATTATAGATTTCAGAAATGCTTGGGATAGGAATAGAGGTTTCTAGGGACATGGATATGTTGTTCATCCACACTGTCTGGCAGGTATCCTTGCCGCTTTAAATCTTGCCGGAAGGTCTTCAAGCTGGCTCCTCCCACCCACCCAGGTGGTAAAACTCTTGGCTCCGCCCCATGACGCCAGATCTTCCTTACCGCTTGGAAGCTCAGGTTCCCTCCTTAACGCTCTGCGTATAAGACTGGTTCCTAATTCTTCAATTTAAAAGTTTTTTGCTTAAAAGACTTCGGTCTTCTCTCCCTCGCGGCTGCGATGGACAAATCGACTCCCGGTTTCCGGAGATGCCCTTGCGGGCAGAAGATGTCTTGGACGGATCCACACTCCACATGCGTCTACTGTCTAGGCCTGGAGCATGACCCGCAGGCCTGCGACCTGTGCTCTTCCTTTTCGGCCTACGTCCTCGAAGACTGTGCTGCCCGTTTATAACTGGGGCATCCCGAGAAGCGTTTTCCTCCGGTGACGTCAAAAGAGGCCCGGTCGGCAGTTTCCGCGGCGGGCTCGGCGGATCAGCTCAAGCAGATGATTGCCCTCGAAGAGGAGGCGGCGCGGGCCACTTCTACCTCGGCTGCGGCATTTGTTCCGTGCTCTCTCCGTGCCTCTTATTCAGCTTCTTTTAAGGAGCTTTGTCTGACCCCCTCTACTAAAGGTGAGGGACCAACTTCTGCTGGACCGTTTTCTCGGTCCAAAAAGAGAGACAAGGGTAAGTCCCACCGTCGACGCTCTTGGGAGCGGGAAAGATCCCTCTCCCCGAGTTGTCGGCCGTCGACTTCGGTCGACCGCTCGGCTTCGGCCACTGGTCTCACGGTGTCCCCGTCAGGCCAGTTGACCGAGACTCCTGTCGACGCGGTCGAGATTTTTCTCGACCTGTTGGACGGGTTGTCGGCAGGAGAAGCCGAGAATCCCTCCCTGGTGGGAGTTGAGGACCCGTTGGCTTGTCTGTGCCTCCGGTTCCGGAGCCTCGTTGAACCCTCCGAACAGAGGGAGTGCGGTTCCCACGACACTCCCCGCACCGTCCTCGGGAAAGCCGAGGTTCTCGGACTTTCATGGTCCAGCCGATCCCCACATGGCGGTCTCGGCACTGCGGCAAGCGGCACCGCCGCTCGTCCTCCTCCTCGGACGAGGGGAGGCTTCGACGTAAGTTGCGTCGACGATATGAGGACCTCATTTGGCAACAGCTCCTTCTGACCGGGAACAAGCCGACGCCGTCGCCTTCCCCGGCCATTAAGTGGCTGTCACCGGAGTGGCCGAAACAACCCCTCATTTTATCCGAGGAGCCTGTTCTCAGGCCGGTTGTTCGGCCAAAACCAGCTGCCCCACCGATCCCGGTGGAACCTCCGCCTCCACAGCCGTTATTTGGGGCTCTGACAAGAATTCTCGGTCGGCTCAGGGACTGCCCCATAGGCTGTCTGTCACCCTCACTCCCGATCGACCTCGGCAGATGGAGGGTGGCTCAGGCCCGAGGCAGCTCTTTGAGGACTCTTCCGAGTCCAAAGACGATTCCTCCCTTTTCTCCAAGCGAATGGACTTGGAGTCCTCAGGAGGACAGTCGGTGGACGATAGCCCTTTGTCCTTCCTTTGATTGCTTCGGCTCATCTCGGAGTCCACCGGGATGAAGCTCGAACCCGTTTCTAAGCGGGCCAGGTATCCCCTCATGGAGATTCTGGACCAAGGGGATTCCCCTACGGAGGCCTTTCCGGTGGCCGAGGCCATAGTGGGCCCGGCCTTGAGCCTGGCAGCGCCCTGCTTCCTGCCCTGCGCCCGGCCAGGATGGCCAGGAAGTATGCAGTCCCACCGGTTCCTTGTCCGTTTGAACACCCGGCCGAGGGTTAGTTACCGACAGCGCTTTCCAGCGCAGCGAACGCTAGGATGTGGACAAACCTCCCGACAAGGAGTCCAAGAAATTGGACTATGCCGGGCGAAAAGTCTACGCTGCGTCCTCCCTCGGCCTTCGCCAGGCCAGTTCGGCCGTCCTCATGGCACATTTCTCTCACGCCGTGTTGGGCTCCCTGGATGAGGTCGTCCCGCGGATCTGCAGACCATGGTTAGGCAGGTGCGGGACCAGGGCAGTGGCCAAACAGCAGCTTCAGTCTGCTTTGGACATTGGGGACTCATGTGCCAGGTCTGTGGCGGCCGCAGTGGCTATGCGTCATCGGGCTTGGCTGAGGATATCCACCTTCACTTTGGCTACCCAGCACAAGTTGGCGGATGTCCCCTTCTTGGGGACCGACGTCTTTGGCCCTAGGGTGGAAGGTCACCTGCAGAGGATCGAGAAGTCCAGTGCTACCTTGGACTCGGTCTCATCCGCTCAGAAGGACAAAGGCCGCAAACCACAGCCTAAGCCCTTTCGTCCCTCTGCGCCCGCGGCACGTCCGGCCCAGCAACATCAGGGCCAGCAGGCACGAGCCTGGCATCCCAAGCCGTCGGCTTCCTCCAACAGGAAGCAGGGAGGTAAAGGCCCAGGAGGTCCCTTGGCCGGTCCCTCCTCCAAGCCTGCCCAGTGACGGGTTGAGGGGTGTCGCCCCCAACCCCGTCACCTCACCCCAGGTTCCCCCTGTGGGGGAACGGCTCTGTCACTTCCTTTCCGCCTGGTCCGTTATTACCACGGACAGGTGGGTGTTGGAGGTGGTGGGAAAAGGCCTGCCCTTGGAATTCAAGCAGGCCCCGCCCTTCAGAGCAGTCGCACCTCGGGGGGCATCGGGATCCGCAGCCTCACTGTCGGCTCACCGAGCCGACATCGCCTCTCCTCCAAAGAAGGTGATCAGGAGGTGGCGGACCCTCCTCAGACCCGGGTTTGTGTCCAGGTACTTCCTGGTTCCAAAGCGAACGGGGCTGGCGCCCATTCTCGATCTACACGACTAAACAAGTTCCTAAGGTCTCGAACCTTCAGGATGGTCACTCTGGCTCAGATAATACCATCCCTGAACCCGCGTGTGGTTCTGCTCTCTGGACCTGCAGGGACGTTCTTTCACGTCCCTATCGTCGTCACATCAGAGATTCCTTCGCTTGAGCGGAGGGATCCTTCGAGTTCTGAGCCATGCCCTTGGCCTGTCTCCAGCTCCCAGGGTCTTCACCAACGACAGCAGTGGTGACAGCTTTCCTGCGGCACCAAGGGGTCCGGGTGTACCCTTACCTGGACGATTGGCTGATAGCAGCCCCCTCCAGACAGGAGGTGGAGCGGTCCAGAGATCTGGCCCTCCAGGTTTGCTCTCAAATCGGCCTTCTCAGCAACGAGGCCAAGTCGGAACTCGAGCCGAAGCAGGTGATTCTTTTCATCGGGGCAGAGCTCAACTCTCTTCGAGCCAGAGCACGGCTCCCCACGGACAGGGCCGAGGTTCTTTCCTCCTTTGCCCAATCATTTCTGGTTGGGCAATCGTGCCCTGCCGGGACTTCCTCGCGCCCTGGGTCTGATGGCGGCCTGCACCAGCGTGGTCCGTTGGGGCCTGGCACATGCGCCTCTTCAGTGGGGACTGGCCAGCCAGTGGTCAGCAACGCTACATCCATTGTACCAGCTAGTGACGTGACCTAGGGATGGGAACGCCTCGGTGGTGGACCGCTCCAGTTCATCTGCAGGAGGGCATCCCGTTTGTCCGCCCCGAGCCGACGGTCTCTCTATCGACCGATGCCTCTCTGATGGATTGGGGTGTCCATCTGGGGGAACACCAGGCTCACGGCCTCTGGTCCCCACGGGAGTCCCGATGCCACATCAGCCTGCTGGAGCTCCGAGCGGTCCGCCTAGCTCTCACCGCCTTTGCTCCGTTTCTCCGGGGTCAAGTGGTCAGAGTCCAGACGGACAATACCACGACCATGTACTATCTAAACCGCCAGGGCGGGATGCGCTCCATGCTTCTATGCAAGGAAGCTCTCCGCATTTGGTCACTCGTGCGCAGCCTGGAGGCAGATCTCCTAGCCATTCACGTGGCAGGAGCCTCCAACACCCTGGCCGATGCCCTAAGCCGGATAGGGGCTGCATCCCACGAGTGGTCTCTCCTGCCGGAGGTAGTACAAGATCTCTTCTCCCATTGGGGCACACCTCAGGTGGACCTGTTTGCCTCCATGGAGAACACCAAGCTGAGGCTGTTCCATGCCCGCCCCCCTCAGCAGGGCTCGCAGCAGGGGGATCCTTCTCGAGGCCGTGGACCCCGGGCCTCTTCTGCGCCTTCCCCCAAAGCAAGGAGGGACAAGGCCAGGTGATTCTGATAGCCCCAGACTGGCCCCGCCAGTTCTGGTACCCAGATCTCCTCAGCCTCAGCTCCAGGCTCCCGAGGCAGCTTCCAGCTCGCCCGGACCTGCTTTCAGTCAATCAGGGGAAGGTGTTCCATCCGGACCTTCAGTCCCTGCACCTGACGACCTGGTTCCTGAGCGGCTAGAGTTCCAGGCCTTGGGTCTTTCCGATGAGGTCCTCAGTGTAGTTGAGGCGTCCCGTAAGGAGTCGACCAGGAAATGCTATGCCTTCAAATGGAAGAGGTTTTCCATTTGGTGTCAGGGCAAGGGCTTGGACCCTTCCTCCTGTTCCTTGGCAAGCATCTTGGACTGTTTATGGTCCCTTTCTCGTCAAGGACTTAGGTCGACGACCCTAAGGGTGCACCTGGCAGCCATCTCTGCTTACCAGGCGCGGGCCGGCGAGCAGTCGGTGGCGCAGGAGAAGGTGGTCTGGCGCTTTTTCAAAGGCCTTGATCACATTTCCCCTCCGGTGCGAGAACCTCCACCTCCGTGGGATTTACTGCTGGTACTGGCAAAGCTCATGGGCAAGCCATTTGAACCAATGCACAGGTGTGAACTCTCACCTGTCGTGGAAGACCGCCTTCTTGGTGGCTGTCACGTCAGCTAGAAGGATGGGAGAGCTCCAGGCGCTCTGCATCAAGTCTCCTTACCTGGTCTTCCACAGGGACAAGGTTGTCCTGCGCCCCCACCCGAAATTCCTTCCGAAGGTGGTGTCGGAGTTTCACCTTAACCAGGTGTTGACTCTGCCGGTGTTCTACCCCAATCACACCTCGGAGGCCGAATACAGGTTCCATACTTTGGACCCTAGAAGGGCTAGCTTATTATAAGGAGCGCACGGCTGAAAATCAGGGAGAGGTTCGCCAGCTGTTTGTCACCTACGCTGAAGCCGCACCTGGCAGACCTGCAGCCAAGCGGACGATAAGCAGGTGGGTCACCTCCTGCATAGATCTCTGCTATAAGCTGGCGGGCATGGAGCCTCCCAGAGGGATAAGAGCTCATTCTACCCGCCATACTGCTGCATCGGTGGCTGCTTCCAGGGATGTCCCTATCCAGGATATCTGCAGGGCTGCTACCTGGAACTCAGCACACACCTTCATCACCCATTACCACATCGACCTTGAGTCACGCCGGGATGCTGGTTTTGGGGCCTCGGTTCTCCAGTCTTTATTCCCTAAGTATGGGGTGTGTGCCTTGCCTCCCTCCTCCCGGAGAACTGCTAGGAGTCTGCCAGACAGTGTGGATGAACAACATATCCATGTCCCTAGAAATACAGGTTACTCACCTGTAACAGGAGTTCTAGGAATGGTATATGTTGTTCATCCACATGACCCACCCGACCTCCCTGCTTCGACGCACAACCTGAGCTTCCAGTGGGCCAGATCTGGCGTCATGGGGCGGAGCCGAGAGTTTTACCACCCAGGTGGGTGGGAGGAGCCAGCTTGAAGACCTTCTGGCAAGATTTAAAGCGGCAAGGATACCTGCCAGACAGTGTGGACGAACAACATATACCATTCCTAGAACTCCTGTTACAGGTGAGTAACCTGTATTTTCTGGGGGCAGTTCCAGCAGAACACGAGGGAGCGCAGTTGTTACAGGTAATTGGGCAGACTAGGTGGGCTGAAGGCCCTTATCTGCTGATAGTTTCTATGTTTGTGGCTAGTATCCTGGACTACCTTTGGTGCCTCTTTTGGGACTGCTGGCAACGACCCTTAAGGTGCACCTTGCAGCCATCTCTGCTGGCAGGTCACAGCTTGGTAAGTAGACGGTGGCCCAGGAAAAGGTGTTCAAACCCTTTTCAAGGGCTTGAACCACCTCCACTGTGGGATTTACTGCTGGTGCTAGCTGTGCTCATGGGCAGGCCTTTCGAGAAAGTGCACAGGTGTGAGATGTCACACCTGTCCTGGAGGATGGCCTTCGTGGTGGCCATTATGTCAGTCAGAAGGATTGGGGAGCTCCAGGCGCTCTCTGAGGAGTCTCCCTAGCTGGTCTTCCATAAGGACAAAGTCGTCCTTGGCACCAACCTGAAGTTCCTCCCTAAGAGTGTATTGGAGTTTCAGCGTAACTAGGTGATTAAAATACTGGCATACTTTACCATTCAGTCTTCAGAGGCTGATGGCAGGCTCCATTCCTTGGACCTGTGGAACGTGATCTCTTTATTATGTGAAGCGCACAGCTGGAGTTTGGGGAGAGGCAAACCAGCTGTTTATCACTTGCACTGAAGCTGCATCTGGCAGACCAGCAGCAAAGCAAACTATTGGCAGGTGGATAACATCATGCATCGACCTCTGCTGTGGGGTGGCTAGTAAGGAGCCTTTTGTAGGGCTAAGAGCTCATTCCACCAAACATACTGCTGCCTCAGTGTCTGCGTCTAGGAACGTCCATATGGAGAAAATCTGCAGGGCTGCTACCGGGAAGTCGGCACACACCTTCATTGCCCACTACCACATTGACCTTGAGTCCTGCTGGGATACTGGTTTTGTTCTCCAATCTTTGTTTGCCAAATAGGTGTGCGCACCTTGCCCTCTGCTCCTGGAAAAGTGCTAGAAGAGTCTGCCAGAGTGTGGATAATGAACGATATCCACACCCCTAGAAAAACTGGTTACTCAAATCTAAACATAGTTGTAAGAATGGTATATAGTTCGCATCCACCCCCCAGGCCAAGGAGTGTGCGAATCCCAGCTTCCAGCATGCAAGATGTGACTCACGGGGCAGAGTCAGTGGGGATATACCGCCCAAGTGATGAAATAAGCGTAGTTTAGACATTCAGCAAATCAGACTGCCTCAGTAGATTTGCCAGAGTGTGGATGTGAACTATATACCACACCTAGAACTATGGTTACAGGTGAGTAAACTATTTATTTTCTTTCTGCTTGCTTTCTGAACATGCCACAAGTCCCTCTAAACTTCATTATAACCTCCTACTGATCTGCAGCTTTCCTTCCTATTTTGGTGCCATCAGCAAACTTGGCAACCCACTTCAGCATAAACTTGCAGTATGCAAATCTGTTCAAACTACAGCTCAGAAAACCATGTTTGGAACAATTCATTACAAAGATGTGGTGTTTCATTAATCATAATGTAAGTGAATACCTGATATGTATTTGTAGCTGAGCTGTACATATCACTAATGAGCATATTTCCATGAATGGCCATGGTGAGCCAGTTTCAGTTCTGTTTTCTGGTGTGTAGCTGTCCATGTCTAATCTTATGTCCTTCTCTGCCCCCAAACAGCTGGATTTCCACAAGGGACTGCTGTTGGAGAAACCAGGGGAAAAGAAACCCGAGGAGCCACGTCTCAACCTGCGGAGAACAGAAGCGTGAAGCGAGAGAGAGAACGGGAGAGCGAAGCAGGAGCAGCAACTGAGAGCGTGCAGTGCGTGACCAGTGGGCCGAAAGGAGCGAGAAATGGAGCACCGGGAGCGCACTCGGGCCGAGAGGGAGTGGGACCGTGACAAGGTCAGGGACTACAAGCATCAAGAGGGGGCCAGGTCACGCTCTCGATCTCGAGAACGCCGCCGGAAGGACCGGGCAAAGTCCAAGGAGAAGAAAAGTGAAAAGAAAGGTAGGAGGATGGAAGAGATGTTCTCTAGCTGCCCATCTTGTCTAGTTTGTTGGGGTTCACATGCAGTCTTTGTAATCCCACTAGGAGACAGGTGAATTGTTGAGTTTGCTTCATGGGGAGGGCATGGACCACCTGGCATTTGCACCTCCCCCAGCTGCCTGGCAGAGGATTGGCTTTGGTGTCTGCTATGAAGCCAGCCATCCATCCATCCATTCTCCTGGTCAAAGCAAGAGTGTAGCCTCTGTTGTTGGGGTGGCTGTGCAATCTGTCCTCCCCGTATTCATTTCTGTGTAAAATGACACCAAGAGTTGTATAAAAGAGAAGCCAGCTTGAAATAGTGCCTTTTTTCTGTTACTTTATGAACCTTGCATGTCTCCCATACTGTACTGGGGGGGATGTGCAGTTTATTTGCCCAGGATAGCCCAGCTGAAATGCAGCAGCTTGTTTTTACTGGGACCTGGATTCTCTCATATTTTACGGTTGGACTGATCAGAGGGAGATGAAGTAAGGCTGTGATTTTCCATTTTCAGTGGAAAACACCTGTTTAAAAAAAAAAAAAAAAAAAAGTTTTTAAAATAGCACTTGGGAGTCATTTTTTTATGGAGAAAAAAAAGCCTGAACCGGTTTCTTGGGCAGACCTCTTCTTTTTGAGCCATATTTGTGCATAAAGCATGCTGATTTGCCCTCAGTAATTTTTTTTTTGGGGGGTTAAACAGAGTTTGCAGTTCTTGAAAACAGAAAATCTTTGGCTCTAGTTAACTGGTTTGTTCATGGACAACTAGTAAATGACTGAGCAGTTCTGTTCTCCCAGCACCACTAGGCAATACTGCCTGCCTGAACAGCGACAACTGCCCTGGGCAGCTCCTATAAAATAGTGTTGTCATCCGTTGACTGGTTGGAATAAGCCCTGCTTAGTGATCTGGGGGGATGCCTTCTGAAAGGAAAGTGTGCAGGAAGGAGATGCTCCAGTGGCTGTGCAGGAGTACTGCAAGTCACAAAATAAGTTTACACGAGTGCCTCTCTTCCCTTAACATTGTCTCCTAGCAGACGCCTGTAGTCGAACTAACATAATATTAAAACACCATCTAATGTCTGTATGCTTAATTTGGTGTTCATATTTTACAACAAAAAATGGCTTATGTTGCCCTTTTTTAGTGAAAAAAATATTTAGTTTGCTCTTTCGACCAGCATAGAAAAAAAAAAGCAAAATTACTTATTACATGCATGCCACCATTGGAAAGACAATTTTGTGCTGAATAACTATGCCACTCATACTTTGTGTCTAGCATGTACAGTTATTGAGCTATTAGCATTTGTTTGCAACATGCTGACTATGGCTTGATTTTGCTTACAAAGGCCCAGGATTCACTGTTAAAAGTATACAGGATATTCAGGAGGCAAGTGGTATAATCTCAGAGTGAGCCTGTGGAGGCAATGAGTTAAGAATGAGTGTTCCAGTACAGAGTAAAAGGCAAGGTATGTGATGTGTGGAAATTGGTCAAGGAATAGTGTCTGTTGGTGGCTCTGTTTTGACTGATCTGTTCATAGAACTCTGTACAATGTATGTATTGCAATATGTATTTTCCTCTGTATACCTCCTTCTCCCTCCTCACCCCCAGGGTGCATCTGGAGTAGAGTGGTACCCTGCTCAGTATGCCTTCATGGTAAAACTCTTAAAGGACTCCGTTTCAGGTGACTTGGTTTAAGGCAGACACCCCTGGCCATGAATTTACGGCATCTTTGTTTTTTAAACCTTGTAGAGAAAGCTCAGGAGGAGCCCCCAGCTGAATTGACGGCATCTTTGTTTTTAAACCTTGTAGAGAAAGCTCAGGAGGAGCCCCCAGCTAAGCTTCTGGATGATTTGTTCCGAAAGACGAAAGCAATCCCATGTATCTACTGGCTTCCGCTGACTGAAGAGCAGGTGAGGAAATCACTCTGGGGATGTGGATCAGGATCAAGGTGGCAGCAAGTGCATTTGGTACAGAATGCACACATCAATCTGGAAGAGCAGGAAGGTAGAGGGTGGGTGTTGGGTCCCGCAGCTTATGGACTGGGTAGGACCAGCAGCTGTGGAATTGAGAATTTGTAACTATTGATGCGAAATGCATCGCAGTGGAATTTTCACATTTTGGTCCTCTTCTGTAATGTCATCAGTCTGTTTCCCTCACCCCAACAATCCCACCATAATGTGGTCCCTGCCTAGAAAGTTGTCTGCATCGTTTTCAGCTTCATGAAGCCGAGAATTAATGTTGCGCTCGGCCTGAGGTCGGTGGGTGCTAATAAGAGAAGCTACTCTAGACTCAAGAAATAATACCAGCACTCCAGAAGTAATTTCCACTGTATCCAGTAATGAATTTATTGCATTTGCAAGGAGATGAACAGAACACGTCAAACCCCTAGCGCCTCGACCGTTAGATCTTCCAGGGGGTATTTTCAGCTTCACCTGGAAAGTAGTCTCTCCATATTTTCCTGCCATGCCAAGATAATCATTAGACCTTCCAAGTCAGTTATGACCCTTTATTATGTATGGGTCTAGACTCTGCTTGGGACGACAAAGAGCTTGTCTCTTTAAATTATTTCAGAGCTGGAGGAGCTGGCGTTGGGACAACAGCATAAACTTGCATTCTCACTGGCACTTATGAATCCTCTCCCAGCCCTCTGCTCTTCTTTTCCGGCTGCCGAGGAAGGATTTGCGAGAAAACTTTAGCATCCAACTGCGTAGTTTCTGTTCTATCTAGGCCTTCACAGTTCATCGATGTTTTTATCGGCACTTTGAGTACCGGTCCATTTCTAGCACCAGAGTTTTTTCTTTAGTATTATCCTTGACCCCAATATCTTTTCCCTGTTTGCATTATTTTCGCGTGAAGGTGATGGGTGTTTAAAAAAAAAAAAAGAGCAGGAGTTTCCCAATCGTCAGTGCCTCTGTGGCAACTCCATGACCGTGTAGAACCCACACAGCCATTGCTTTTCTTGTCTGGGTCCCGCCGTGCAGTGGACGAATAGAGGCGCCTGCTTTTCCATGGACTATCCCACCCTGGTTATCCATGCGGAGAGGTTGGTGAGAGACCTCCCTGAGCTTTGGCGGTCATCAGGCGCGCAGGGACACCAAGACAAGGTATCTGGGTTCCACCCCTGAGCGCCCCGCCCCCCTTTTTGCTTGGTACGGGCCAGCAGGATGGGATTCCCTCTGTCCCACAGCTTGCTGGGGCAAGAGGTCCCAGTGAGGGGTTGGTGGGGCACTCTTCCGTGGGGGGTGGCGCGCAACTGGTCAGCCCTCGCATTCCGGGGTCTCCTTGACACTGTTAACCCCCAATGTGCCACAGCTATATGCTGGGTCTGCTCCGGCGGTTCCCTCAGTGCCACGGCCTGATGCCACCCTTGCTCCCATGCTTTCTGCGAATCCCCGGTCTGTGGCATCTTCCGACAGTGCTGCTCATGGTGCCTGGCTCCCTAGTGGTACTTCTGGGGATGGCAGCCAACTCGGGGGCTGTGAGTCAGGCACCGACTTGGAATCCAGTGCCATGGCTGGTGCTGACTTGGTAGCCAGTGCTGTCTCCGGTGCCAGGTCTGTCCTTCCTGTCAAGATGACTTCTGCCACTGGAGACTGTGCTCGGGGAAGCCCACAGTCACTTCCGAAGGCAGGTCTCTTCCTCGAGGGAGGCCTGGGGGTTGGCAGTGCCTGGTCTGTGCAGTGGTCTCTTCATGGAGCCCCTCGGGGTCCTAGGAGGAGTCGCAATGCAGATGCGGCATTGCCTTCCTCTGCACCTGGAGAGATTCCTGCTGTTGGTTGGGACGGGGCTCTGTACGGCTCCATTCTTACCTGGGGGTTTCCCCTAGGACAACACCCTGTCCGCTTCTTGTCTGCTGGTGCACTGAGGTGGGTGGGTTAGGCAGCCCCCTCCTTTGGGCAGGGTCCCCTACACGATCCCGCAGTCCTTGCAGAGGATCTTCCCTGGTTTGCCAGGCTACCCATTCCTCTCATCCTCTGCCCTTCCCCCTCTTCCTGGTCTCCTGGGTCCGAGATGCCCTTTGACTTGGGAACAATTCAGGGATCGGCGGCCTCATTCCCCCGCTACTTCAGGGCCCTCAACGAGGTCATCTTTAGACCTCCGACCCTTGCACCGACTGCCTCTGAATCAAGCTCCTCTTACTCTTTGACTTCCTCCACCGAGGAAGAGGATGCTTCCCTCAATTACTCGGCTGACGTGGACTTCACATCCTGTGAGCGCTTCCTAACCATGATGTTGGAGGAGCTCCGTATCTCCCATTCACCATACGTAACCCTGCCCGTATGACACTCATTCCTGGGGGAATACATTGCTGACCATCTGTCATACCTCCCTGGCCACGGCCATTCTCTGAGGCTTCGTATGCTGTTTGGCAACGTCCTGCTGCCCCAGCTCCTGCCCCTAGGGACTGCATGTGTAAGTATTGTGCTGTGATGGGGTCCCCAGGTGTCATACCCCTACCTGTGTCAGAAGGGGGGAGCGCCTTGATACCCCATGCAGGCACTGTCACACTCGCCATGATCGCTCCCCTGATGCTGACTTTGCGGGGAGAGAAGGATGTTCTCTTCTGCACACCTTCTGTTGTGCATAGCGACTCATCAGGCACACCAGGTGACCTACACTAGACACATCTGGATGCTGCTAGACCAGCTCCTAGCGGCCATGCCTGACAGTGACGAAACCCAGCAAGCCATTCACCTCTCTGCACAGGAGCTGGTGCTGGCAAGACGCCTCTCAAGGGCAGTGTATGATGGTAATGAGGTGGCATCCAGGCTGGTAGGTACTTCAGTCTACATCAGGCAGACGGCATAGCTTCGCCTTTCAAGGTTGTCACCCTTGGCCCGGCGTAGGGTGCTGTCCTCACCATCCCAGAGGGGCCTGCTTTTATCTTGCAGGGCATGGTATGAACTGCAGGGGTGCCTTCAGTCTCCCGGGACTAGAGAGCCTCCGCCAGCCCACAGCTGTCCACAGGCCTCACCAGGCCAGTAAATAAAGAGAGGCCCTCTCTTCCTATGTTCATCCCCCCCACAGGGAGCTGGGGGAATTCTTATCCCTCAGGGTTTGCCATCTCTGCACTGTGACCCATACATAATGAATGGTGAAGATTGATTTGGGTAAGAAATGAAAATTACGTACTCACCGTAATTCTTGATCTTCACAAGTTTCTTCATTCATTATGGCTCCCCCTCCCTCCCTGTGACCAGGCACTGAGCGGCACCTTCCCCCTTTCTCTCTTCTATCTACTCCCTTGATCTTCACTGGCGAGAGTTAATGGGGGATGTCACTTCATTTGGGGCAAACCCTGCTCCTTTGCGCCATCTGGCATTTTTTCCTGCCTCACTTCACCTGGCCTACTCTTAGAGGCTGTACTCAAGACTTCAGTATTAGGGAGTGAGGAGCTACCCTCTGGGTATCTTCTCTACTTTCTCCTCCCTTTCCGAGGTCCGCTTTCTATATTAAAGTGAACTTCTTCACTTTCAGGTGTAGAGGTGAGGGTATACGCTTCTCGTGTATTCACCTTCTTCTCTTCTCCCCAAGGTTTCAAATTATGTTCCTCAGCCTTTTGAAAGCGTTCTGGTTCTCCTCCATAGAGATTTTTCAAGAGTATTACATGGTGTAAACGGGAGAGAGCCCCTCTAGGGTCTTACTTGATAACTCCTGATCTTACTTCGAGAGGGCTTTTGCAGTAGATAATTACTCGTAGGACTGCGCCCCCAGCATCAGGACCACACGGAAACTTTTGTTAGCAGTGTCTGATGGGACCACCCACCCGACGTCACGTGACGGACGTCAGCATAACACTACATAGTGGGTGGTCCCCACATCTGCCCTCCAGTTCTTTCCCGCCCTCAACCTGTGCACGTCTGACCTACTGAAGCTCGTTGCAGCAGTTCAAATGCCTAAATTCGGATGAGTATCAGTTTTTTCTCTTTTACTTAAAATTTTCAAATATTTGTGTATGTCGTTTACTTCATTTCAGGAATTGCATAAAAACAAGTGCAATTCTTGTGGTGTCCAGCTACCGCATAAGGACCAGCATACCCTCTGTCTCTCCTGCTTGGGACCGGATCACAACGTCTAGGAATGTGAGGCCAATGCCCAGTTCAACCAGGCCACACAGAAAAGGTGCCAACAGTCCTTCGAAGCCTATCTCCTGAAACTAAAAATGGTTTCAATGGAAAAGGAACTAAAGAAGCTAAAAGCACCTCCTCCTGTCCAGCTGACCCCCACAAGAAGAAGAGGGACAAGGAAAAACATTGTGACCGGTAACAGTCCCACCCCAAAGCCACCCACGGGCTCTTCAGCGGAGGAACGATCCTCCAGAAAGATGAGCGCCTGGCCGGGGTTGGTAAGTCAGGGGGGTGTGTCTCCGACTCCTGCATGACCCAGGTCGCTAGGTCGATCGTCTGACTCTGTGGTCGCACAACCATTTTGCGTCAGACAATTTAGCTGGCTCTGACAATGCACAGCTGGACATCTGCTTCATCCCGACTGGAGGGCAAGGGTCACCATGGGATTCTGTTCATGAACAACCCCATCTCCTCCTCCGTCAGAGATTAATCCGCAGTCATCAGACCTGCAGGTCTCAACTGAAGGAGACATTTTGTTAGGTATACCAGACAGCGGCACCCCTAAAAGACAAACGTTGGCTCCACGGCCCCCTGCAGAGGTTCCAGACCCTGCTCCTCAGCGCCCGTCAGGCCCTTTACTCCCACCATCCGGGCCGTCAGCGGGCGATCCTCCATCGGGGCCCCCCATCAGGTTTCCCACCTTTGGGGCTGCCTTCGGGACTTCTGCCTTCAGGCCCTTCTCCGTGGTTCCCCCTCAGGGCTGCCAGCAGGCCTTCCTTCAGGCTATCCACCTTCAGGGCTGCCATCAGGCTACCCTCCGTCAGGGCCGCCATCCGGCTTCCTTCCATCCATCTGGGGCACCGTCAGGTTTTCCACCGTTGGGCTACCCCCAGTCAGGCCTGATGCCAGACCCCTTTTCAACGGTTTATTACTACCTAGAATATCCTGCTTATTAGTCTTCTTTTTTTCAGTTTCCAGGTTATTTTCACCATTTTGCTACCCTGGGCTTCTCGGCACATGGCGCCGGGTCAGGATTCCATACCTATCACCCTCCACCACCTCCCACTCCACCTCCTGCTGCTCAACCACAGGTGGATTTCAGGGAGATTTTGAATATCATGGTGGCCTGAGACAAAATCTGTTAGTCTCAGAATTGGACAGTAGGCATCTGCGACCTTTGGAAATGAGCCATCCAGATCCTACCCCCTAGGGCGCCCTCTCCGGTCACCCCTCGAGCCTCGACTCAGGCCAGACGACAGGCCGTACGCAAGCCCTGACGTCAGATGTGGCTCCAAGGGAGACGGAGCTTGCTCTTCCAGAGAAGGAACCTGCAGATTCTGATAATTCTGAATCAGATTGAGTCATTATCTGAGGGTTCGGGACAGGGCTCCAGATAAGATGTGTACCGGCCTATTTTACTCACCTCGTTTTAGGAAATACTCTTCAGAAATTTTTTTAATGAGTACCACTACTCGCCCAACATTTGTAAATACTCCACCCGCCAAAGAATAGTGCTTCATGACATAACTGGTGATTCAAAAGGAACAGTTTCTTGCCAGATTTACAGCACTTGTATGCATCCCACTTTTGTTTTACTCACTATCTTTTAAAACTAGTGAGTAAATTCCTACCTGCCAACATTATTTGGAGCATTGCTGGCACTTGAAATTATCTAGAAAAAAAATCACATTTTTTTTAATAAATGTACTCCTCAGTCCACTCTAGCAAGACATTTGTACACATCTGAATTTCGTTTCTCACCACACTTTCAAAATGAGAAGTACAGGTACTCATCCCAAAAAATCTTATCTAGAGCTCTGGTTCTGGATTTGAGACAGCTCCTCCTGAGGAGCCAGTCCCTAGAGTCTCCCAAGTCTCTCCCTCCTGACGAGACATCCTTTGTGGACCTTCACGGGCAAATGGCAGCGGCACAAGGCTCGAAGTCTGATGCTCAAGACCCATAACCTCAGAGGTTGGCTGAGCATCTAGATTTCCCAGAAACTAGTCCGGTGCTCGCACCGTGTCTGGAATCTCATGAGGATTTATCCTTGACCATCTGGCAGATACTCTTCTCCATCCCGGCTACAGCCAAGAAAGCCAACCGGGTTTACAGGACTCCAGAAGACAAGGACCACCTTAGTGTACATCCAGAGGCTGATTCAGTGGTCATAACTGTGGCCCATGACAGGTCTGCTAAGCCCAAGCACCTAAGTACCTTTCCTCTCCAAAAGGAATCCAGACCGCTGGACCAGTTCAGGGGGATGTTTTATTCCTCTTCTACACTAGCTGTTCGTGCTCTTAATTATGTGGCGCACATGCTAGTGTACCAAAAATCTCTGTTCCGCCAGCTCGAGTCCGTAGTCAAGGCCCACACGGACTCTGAATCAAAAACCACCTTGGTGAATACCCTCAGATCTGCCAAGGTGGCAGGATGTCATTCTAAGGGCCACCTACGATGCGGGGATTCCTCCGCTAGAGGCACGGCCATGGCAGTAAGCCTTCGTGAGAGTCTCTTGGCCAAGAGTATCAGGTCTAGCTCCTGACATCCAATTGGCTATCCAGGATGCCTCCTTCAGAGGCTTTGTCCTGTTCAGCGGAGATGCCCAGGACATTATTATGAGCCTGCAAGATAAAGGCACTGCCCTTCAGTCGGTACACACTGTCTGCTCGAAACCTCAGCTGAAACGTCCTTTTGGTCGGCAAAACAGACGCCAGATGAAAATGCAACCGGTGCATAGGTGTCGGTTCTAATGTAGGGCTCTCAATATGGCCTCCAGCCAAGACTCAGGGACTGCCCTCCCTAATCTCCCGTCCCATTCCTGACTTGCTGACCGCCCTCCCTCCTCCACGTCTGTCGGAGGAACAGATGGGCAGAAGGTTCTCAAGGCATCTGGATGTCCACTTTGACCGATGCCAGAGTACTTCAGTTGATAAAGCTTGGTCACAGTCTCGAATTTTGCAGAAAACGACCCAAACAAATGTTCGGGTTTTTAACACTACCCAAGGACGCACATTCCTCAGTTTAGGGAGGAAATCACGGCTCTTCAAAAAGAAGCAATAGAGCTAGTGCTGGCAAAACCAGATCATGAAGGGATTCTACTCCCACTTCTTTCTGGTTCCAAAAAAGACAGGGGATTTGCACCCGATATTAGACCTCGTACCCTAAACCTCTTCATAGAATACAAGAGGTTTCAAATGCTGACGCTACAAAGCCTTCTGCCTCTCTTTTCCAAAGGACAATGGCTTTATGCCCTGGACGTGCAGGATGTGTACCTGCACATTCCAGTATTCAATCCGCCCTGCAGATTCCTCAGGTTTTCTTTCCAAGGGGAGCATTACCTTATCAGTTCAAAGCCCTCCCCTTTGGCCTGTCCTCCGCATCATGGGTTTTTACCAAGTGCCTCACAGTAGTGGCAGGAGCCTTGAGGAGTCAGAGATGCTACATCTTCCCTTACCTTGACGATTGGCTCCTTGCCGCACCATCAAAGGAAGGATTGGAGGCTTCTCTATCAGCTACCCTGCACCTTTTCGAGCGACTGGGTATTACTGTCAGTTACCCCAAATCTCAGCTCACTCCTTCACCAGTGCCTGCAGTTTATTGGGGACAGTTCTGGACGCATTCCAGGGTATGGCTTTTCCCCCCCTGGACAGGGTAGAGACCCTGGAGAGACGGGCCAAGCTGGTATCCTCCAACCGAGACATTTCAGCCAGGGCAGTCCTTCACCTCTTCGGCCTCATGGCAGCAACTATCCCCACGATTCCCTTGGCCAGACTCCACATGCATATCTCGCAGTGGACTCTCAGGTCTCAGTGGGATCAGAGGGCAGACAATTTGGACAGCTGTGTCCTAGTTTCCGGTCCAGTGCAGAAAGATCTGCAGTGGTTGAAGAACTGACAACCTGACTCGAGGACCTCCCGTCCAGGCCCCTCCTTTCTCCCAAATCCTGACCATGGATGCGTCTGGAATGAGATGGGTTTCTTACCTCGGAAATCACAGGACCCAGGGCCTGTGGTCACCTATAGAACTACACTTGCACATAAATGTGCTAGAAATGAGAGCAGTTCTATATGCTCTTTAGGCTTTTCAGCACGTGCTTCAGCAAGATGCACTGTTGATCCAGTTGGACAACACGTGCGTAGTGTGGTACATCAACAAACGGGGTTACCCGTTTGTATCTTTGTAGGGATGCGGATCTGGAATTGGGTGGTTCTGCACAAAGTACACCTCCTGGCGGTCCATGTCCCAGGTGTGCAGAATGTTCTCTTAGATGGTCTCAGCCGCACCAGGGTAAGAGCGCACAAGTGGGAGCTAAAGCAAGAGGCAATAGACCACATCTTCGATCTCTGGGGTCATCCAGAAGTGGATCTGTTCACAGCTCCATCAAACGCAAAACTTCCCAAGTTTTTCTTGCTCAATCCCATAGATGTTGCTTTTTAGCAGGACGCGCTGTCTCTTTGGTGGACAGAGAGGTACCTGTACGTATTCCCTCCCTTCCCAGTTTTACAGAGAGTGCTGATTAAGCTTCAAACTGAAGGAGCACAAATGATTCTGATAACTCCATTTTGGCCACATTCAAATTTGGTTCCTGTTGCTTCAGCAGCAGGCAGCAGAACCTCTAGTTTCTTTACCACTTTCCTACGATCTCCTTCCCCCCTTTGGGGGGGGGGGTCAGGCTGGTACATCCAGGTCTGAAATCCCTTTATCTTCATGCGTGGCTCGTCAAGACGTGGTCACTTCCAGATTTGGGGTTTCCCCTAGGGTAGCTCAGATTTTGGTAGAGGACAGAAAGCCTTCTACCAGAACTATCTGTGCCATACAGTGGAAGCGTTTTTCCATCTGGGCCACCTCAAAGAGTTGGGACCCTTTTTCGTGTCCAACTCATCAGGTCATGAAGTATCTTCATCTGTCTGACCTGGGCTTCAGCTGTTAATCACTGAAGGTGCATCTAGCGGCCATTTCTGCCTACTATGTTTTAGTAGGGGGCAAAATTGTGGCTCAGTTGGAGGTTTCAAAAACCTTCCTAAAAGGAATTCTGCATCGAAAGAAGGAAGAAAGGAGGAGGAGAAGAAGCAGTTATAGTGCTTTTCATACACAGTATCCCACAGCGCTTTACAGGCAATGCTAGACTGGTAGTGAAATGACTGAATGTGTGGTGGCGGCTGTATTGCACATCACCACCCACATACTGTTTGGTTAACCCGGTGCATTACCCTGCTCCACCATGGGACCTTAATTTTCTATTGGAGAAATTGACCTTGTCTCCTTTTGAACCGGCAAGTACGTGACATATGCTTTTTGTCCTGGAAAGTGCTCTTTCTAGGGACGTGGATATGTTGTTCAATCCACACTTACTGACAGGTTCCTTGCCGCTTTAAATCTTGCCGGAAGGTCTTCAAGCTGGCTCGTCCCACCCACCCGGGTGGTAAAACTCTCTGCTTCGCCCCATGACTCCAGATCTTCCTTACTGCTTGGAAGTTCAGGTTCCCTCCTTAGCACTTTGCATTTTAGGCCTACTTATTCTAAAGTTTAAAAGACTTCGGTCTTCATTTTCCTTCACGGCTGTGATGGACAAGTCGACTCCCAGATTTCGTCGGTGCCCCTGCGGGCAGATGATGTCCCGGACCGACCTGCACTCCACGTGCGTTTATTGTCTAGGACTAGGCCATGACTCACAGGCTTGTGAGTTATGCAGATCCTTTTCGGCTTTGGTCCTGGAGGACCGTGCTGCTCAATTGCTCTTGGGGCGCCCTGAAAGACGTTATCCTCCGGTCAAGTCGGAGGCCCGTTGGGCGGTGTCCGCGGCGGTGTGCTCGGCAGAACAGCTGGAGCAGATGATCGCCCTCGAGGAGGAGGTGGCCCAGGCCACTTCTTCATCTTCCTCGGTCGCGGCATTTGTCCCGCTGTCCTTGGGTTCCTCCTATACAGCTTCTTTCAAAGAGCTTTGTCAGTCCCTCTCCACCAAGGGAGAAGGGCCATCGGGACATTCCTCTCTGTCCAAAAAGATGGACTCCAAAGGTAAGTCCCACCTTTGACATTCTTGGGAGCGGGAGAGGTTCCCTTCTCCGGATAGTTGACTTAGGTCAGGGTTGTGGCTAAGGCCGCTGGCTTCACGGTGTCCCCATCGGGTCAGCCGGCCGAGACACCTTTTGAAGCAGTCGAGATTTTTCTTGACCTGTCGGACGGTTTGTCGACTGGAGAAGCAGACAGCCCTTCTTCACAAGTTCCCCCAGTGGAAACCGAGGACTTACCTGTGCCTCTTGTGCCAGAGTCCCTGGTTAAGGTCCCTGATACGAGGGAGGAGCGGGTTTCCCCTGCCCCCTCCCAGACCCACCCTCTGAAACCCCGAAGGTCACGGTCTGGGACCTCTTCCAGGTCCAGCCGGTCCCGCCGTCAGTGGTCTCGGCACCGTGGAAAGCGGCGGCGCCGCTCATCCTCTGAGGATAGGCTCTGGCGTAAGTTGCGTCGGCGCTACAAGGATCTAATGGAGGCAGTGTAGCGCAGTGGTCTAAGGCTCTGAGCTGCAAATTTGGTGACATCCAGCAGACCAGACCTGGGTTTGAATCCCACAGCTTCCACTTGCATACTGTGTGACCCTGAGCAAGTCACTTAACCTCCTTGTGCTCCCAGGTTGCTCCTGTAAAAAAAGCTTTCAGCTTAGTGTGCTATACCTGGTTAAAACAACTAATGTGGCAGCAGCTCCTTTTGTCTGGGAACAAGCCGACTCCGTCGCCTTCCCCAGCCATTAAGTGACGGTCACCAGTACAGCCCCTCGTTGTGGTCAAGGAGCTGAAGCTGGCATCGGTTGTTCGGCCGAAACCGCCTGCACCACCCATTGTGGTGGAACCTCCGCCTCCACAACCGAAGACTGGGGCCCCCGACCAAGGATTCTCGGTTGGCTCAGGGTTTGCCCCACAGGTTGTTGGTCACCCTCACTCCCGATTGACCTCGGCAAGTGGAGGGTGGCTCAGGCGCTCAGCAGCTGTTCGCAGACTCCTCGGAGTCTGACGATGACTCCTTCTTGTTCTCCAGGCCACTTGACCTGGAATCCACTGGGGGTCAGTCGGTGGACGAGAGCCCATCCTCGTTCCTAGGTATGCTTCGACTCATCTCAGAGTCCACTGGGATGAAGCTTGAACACGTCTCAAAACGGGTCAAGTATCCCCTCACGGAGATGCTGGACTGAAGAGATTCTCCCACGGAGGCCTTCCTGGTGGCCAAAGCCATTGTTGGCCCGGCCCTGGAGCTGTGGCAGTGGCCAGCTTCTTGTCCAGCACCTTCGGCCAGGATGGCTCGAAAGTATGCTGTCCCTACTGGTTCACTCTCCGGTTTCTCTGAGCACCCCTCTGTGGAGGGGTTAGTGACCAACAGCATTTTCCGGCATTCCAGGAACACTTGGGATGTGGACAAGCCACCCGACAAGGAGTCCAAGAAATTGGACTACTCGGGGCGTAAAGTCTATGCTGCTTCTTCCTTAGGCATTCGTCAGGCTAGCTCAGCCGTCCTGATGGCACACTTTTCACACGCCCTTTTGGGCTCCCTGGATGAGGTGATTCCTCATCTCCCGGCTGACCTTCAGACGACATTCAAGCAGGTGCGGGATCAGGGAAGGGCAGTGGCCAAACAGCAGCTCCAAACTTCCTTGGACATTGCTGACTCGTGTGCCCGGTCAGTAGCGGCTGCAGTGGCCACGCTCCTCAGAGCTTGGCTGCGGATCCCCACCTTTACCGCAGATACCCAGCACAAGCTGGCAGACGTTCCCTTCCTGGGTACCGACTTGTTCGGTCCAGGTGTGGAGGGTCATCTCCAACGGATCGAGAAGTCCAGTGCCACCTTGGACTCTGTCACGTCTACCCAGAAGGACAAAGGCCGCCAGCAGCAGCGTAAGCCCTTTCGCCCTTAGCCCCTGCGGCACATCTGGCCCAGCAACACCAGCATCAAGGCCAGCAGGCTCGCACTTGGCATCCCAAAGCCAAGCCTGCTGCTTTCTCCAGGAGGAAGCTGGGAGGAAAAGGCTCAGGCGGCTCCTCGGCCAGTCCTTCCTCCAAGCCTGCTCAGTGACGGGTTGAGGGGTGTCGCCCCCAACCTCGTCACTCCTCCCCGGGTTCCCCTTGTGGGGGGACGGCTCCACCACTTCTTTTCTGCCTGGTCTGTTATCACCACAGACTGCTGGGTGTTGGAAGTGGTAGGCAGGGGTCTGCCTTTGGAATTCGAGCAGTTCCCTCCATATCGAGCCGTCGCCCCACGGGGGGGCTCCGGCTCCAGCCTCTGTCGGCTCGTCGAGCCGACATTGCCCTGCTCCTCCAGAAGGTGATCAGGAGGTGGCAGACCCTCCTCCAGACCCAGGGTTTGTGTCCAGGTACTTTCGGTCCCAAGGGACTGGACGGGGGCTGGCACCCCATTCTCGACCTACACGACCTGAACAAGTTCCTAAGGTCTCATACCTTCAGGATGGTCACTTTGGCTCAGATCATTCCATCCTTGGAACGAGGCGTGTGGTTCTGTTCTTTGGACCTTCAGGATGCGTTCTTTCACGTCCCTATCCGTCCATCTCACCAGCAATTCCTCCGCTTCAGAGCAGAGGGATTCCTTTATGAGTTCCGAGCCATGCCCTTCGTCCTCTCTCTAGCTCCCAGGGCCTTCACCAAATGCATGGCAGTGGTGACAGCATTCCTGCGGCGCCGAGGGGTCCGGGTGTACCCTTACCTGGACGACTGGCTGATTGCAGGCCCCTTCAGGTTGGCGGTGGAGCGGTCCAGGGATCTGGCCCTCCAGGTCTGCTCTCAGATTGGCCTCCTCATCAACGAGGCCAAGTCGGAACTCGTGCCATCGCAGGTGATTCAGTTCATTGGGGCAGAGCTTGACTCTCTTCGAGCCAGAGCACGGCTCCTGGCGGACAGGGCTGAGATCCTTTCCTCCTTTGCCCAACCATTTCTGGTTGTGCAATTGCGCCCTGCCCAGGACTTCCTGGGCCTCATGGTGGCCTGCACCAGCGTGGTCCGTTGGGCTCGCTGGTGCATGCGTCACCTGCAATAGGGGCTCACCCGCCAATGGTCACAGCGCTTCGGTCCTCTGGTCCAGCCAGTGATGGTGACCCAGGATATGTGGAATGGTCTCCAGTAGTGACTCGTTCCAGCTTATCTGCAGGAGAGTATCCCGTTTGCCCGCCCCCAGCCGACGGTCACTCTCTCAACCGACTCTTGTCTGATGGGTTGGGGTGCCCATCTGAGGGAGCACAGAGCCCGCAGCCTCTGGTCCCCTCAGGAGTCTCGATGCCACATCAACCTGCTGGAGCTCCGAGCGGTCCGACTAGCCATCACTGCCTTCACTATGTTTGTATGGGGTCAAGTGGTCCAAGTCCAGATGGACAATACCACGACCATGTACTACCTAAACCTCCAGGACGGGACGCACTCCTTGCCTTTGTGCAGGGAAGCTCTCCACATTTGGTCCCTCGTGCGCAGCCTGCAGGCGGATATCCTTGCCATCCATGTGGCAGGAGCCTCCAATATCCTGGCCGATGCCCTAAGCCGGATAGGGGCAGCATCCTACGAGTGGTCTCTCCTGCCGGAGGTAGTACAAGATCTGTTCTCCCATTGGGGCACACCGCAGGTGGATCTGTTTGCCTCCAGGGAGAATGCGAAGCTGAGACTGTTTCATGCCCGGCCCCCTCAGCAGGGCTCGCTGCAGGGATGCCTTCTCGAGGCCGTGGACCCCGGGCCTCTTCTACGCCTTTTCCCCCATTTCCCTTGATCCACAAGGTGCTTCTCAAGGCAAGGAGGGACAAGGCACAGGTGATTCGGGTAGCCCCAGACTGGCCTCTCCAGTTCTGGTATCCAGATCTCCTCAGTCTCAGCTCCAGGCTCCCGAGGCGGCTTCCAGCCCGCCCGGACCTGATCTCAGTCAAATCAGGGGAAGGTATTCCATCCGGAGCTTCAGTCCCTGCACCTGACGGCCTGGTTCCTGAGTGGCTAGAGTTTCAGGCCTTGGGTCTTTCCGACGAGGTCCTCAACGTTGTTGAGGCATCCCGTAAGGAGTCGACCAGAAAATGCTACGCCTTTAAATGGAAGAGATTCTCCATTTGATGTCAGGGCAAGGGCCTGGATCCTTCCTCCTGTTCCTTGGCAAGCATTCTGGACTACCTGTGGTCCCTTTCTCAGCAAGGGCATTGGTCGACGACCCTTAAGGTGCACCTGGCAGCCATCTCTGCTTACCGGGAAGCAGTCGGCGGAGGAGAAGGTGGTCGGGCACTTTTTCAAAGGCCTTGATCACATATCCCCTCCAGTGCGAGAACCTCCACCTCCGTGTGATCTGCTGCTGGTATTGGCTAAGCTCATGGGCAAGCCATTTGAACCGATGCACAGGTGTGACATCTCTCACCTGTCGTGGAAGACCGCCTTCTCGGTGGCTATCACGTCAGCCAGAAGGATGGGAGAGCGCCAGGCGCTTTCCATCGCGCCTTCTTATCTGGTCTTCCACAGGGACAAGGTTGTTCTGTGCCCCAACCCGAAATTCCTTCCGAAGGTGGTGTCGGAGTTTCACCTTAACCAGGTGTTGACTCTGCCAGTGTTTTACCCAATCACGCCTCGGAGGCCGAATATAGGCTTCATACTCTGGACCCTAGAAGAGCGCTCGCTTATTATAAGGAGCGGACGGCTGAAGTTCGGGGAGAGGTTCGCCAGCTGTTTGTCACCTACGCTGAAGCCGCACCTGGCAGACCTGCAGCCAAGCGGATGATAGGCAGGTGGGTCACGTCCTGCATAGATCTCTGCTATAGGTTGGCGGGCATGGAGCCTCCAAGAGGGATAAGAGCTCATTCTACCCGCCATACCGCTGCATCGGTGACTGCTTCCAGGGACGTCCCTATCTGGGAAATCTGCAGGGCTGCTACCTGGAAGTCAGCACACACCTTCATCACCCATTACCACATCGACCTTGAGTCACGCCGGGATGCTGATTTTGGGGCCTTGGTTCTCCAGTCATTATTCCCTAAGTAGGGGGTGTGCGCCTTGCCTCCCTCCTCCCGGAGAACTGCTAGGAGTCTGCCAGACAGTGTGGATGAACAACATATCCATGTCCCTAGAAATACAGGTTACTCACCTGTAACAGGAATTCTTGGAATGGTATATGTTGTTCATCCACACAACCCACCTGGCCTCCCCGGCTTCAACGCACAACCTGGCTTATAGAGGGCTAGATCTGGCGTCATCGGGCGGAGCTGAGGGTTTTACCACCCAGGTGGGAGGAGCCAGCTTGAACACCTTCCGACAAGATTTAAAGCGACAAGGAATCTGCCAGACAGTGTTTATGAACAACATATACCATTCCTAGAACTCCTGTTACAGGTGAGTAACCTGTATTTTTTAGTTGCCGTTACTTCTACTCGAAACATTCCTGAGCTTCAGGCTCTGATGTGCAAAGAGCCTTATTTAGTTTTCCACAAGGACAGGGTGTCCTTGTGGACCAATCCTAAGTTTTTTGCAAAGGTGGTGTCTGAATTTACACTTAATCAGGACATCCATTTACCCGTCTATTATCCAGAGTATTCAGTCGAGGGGAGGCTCTGCTTCATACTCTGGACGTTCACAGGGTGCTTCATTTTTATTTGGACCGCACATGCAGTATAAGAAAGTCTGACCAGTTTGTCTCTTTCGCTCCGAGGACAGAAGGGGCTTCAGTTTCAAAATAGACTTTATCTAAGTGGTTGGTTGATTGTTTATTGTTATTACCGGGCCCGGTTAAAGGCCACTCTACCAGGGGTGTTGCTGTCTCCTTTGCTTCCCTGAAGAATGTCTCATTAGCGGACATCTGTGCTGCTGCTACCTGGAGTTCAGTCCGTACTGTTGCCAAGCATTATAGTCTGGACATTGCTTCTCAACACAGGTCTGGCTTTGGACTAGCTGTCCTTCAAGGCCTCCTCTCCTGAGCGTTTTTTGCCGACGACGTTACCTCCTTCCATCTGACCTGGGCTTATCCTTTGACTGCTTGGGACTCTGTCCTAGCGGTGTAGCCTGCTGCAAGAGCTCACCCTCAAAGTAAGATAGTAGTTACGCACGAACTTACCATAACAGTAGATCTTCGAGAAGAGCTCTTGCAGCAGATGCTGCTTTCCTTCCCTCTGTACCCCTGGTCTTGTCTTTATCTTATCCTAGGGTTGGTAGAACCAACTCAGTTCTCCATCTCTGTGCAGGCTGGGTCCCCAGCAGGAGAACTGAGGTAGGGCTGGGGGACTGCCCTTTTTACACTATTGGCTGACCGGGGGGGGCGGTCCCCCACTGGAGACTGCTAGCTAGAAGTTTTCCATGTGGTCCCAGTGCTTGGCGGCTTAGTCCTTACAGTGTAGCCTGCTGTAAGAGCTCTTCTCAAACATCTACTGTTAAGTAAGTTCTTACGTAACTATACTGTCTTTGAGAGAATCTCTTGCAGCAGGTCATGCTGCCCCTCCCTTCCTGCCCCCTTGCTTCCTGTTTCAGGAGGGTGACATGCTCCTACTGTTTCACATGACAAAATTGTCTCTAGGGGCTCCCTGCTCCTTCTCGGTTCCCCGGCCAAATCATTTCTCGCATGCCATTGCTGAAGTGGAAAAGAACTGAGGTGCTTCTGGGACTGCCCCCTTTTATACCTGCCAGGACACACGTGGTGTCAGGGGTGGTCCCAGGTCGACTGCTGATAAATCATCTGGATGGAATGATGCCTGCAGCTGGATATTTCTATAAGTGTGATCTACTGCAAGAGATTCTCTCAAAGATCTGCTGTTGCGGTAAGTTTTTATGCAGCTGTGCTTACCTTCCCAAAGTGGTGTAGAAAAGATGAGGACCGCTTGGCCTACCTAGTCTGCTCATTTCCCTATGTACTGGATAAGCTGCAGATCCTAGTTAACCAGCAGCCTACTTCTTCCTACCCCCCCCCCCCCAACAAGAATTGCTTTATGTCTGTCCCATGCATTCTTGAATTCCGCCACTGTTTTTGACCCCTCAACCTCCTCAGGAAGACATGTTCCATTCATCCACCACGCACTCTGTGAAAAAATACTTCCTCATATTGCCCCTGAGCTGTCCGTCCTCTGTCTTCAAGTTGTGTCCCCTTGTTCTTGCCCATCTTTTTCTGAAAGATGCTACCCTCTCGGAATTTGTTGATTCCCATGAGGTACTTAAAGTTTCTGTCATGTGGCATTGAAGTTCCTTCTCAGTCAGCCACTTGTGCTGCATTCCTCCTGTGCCAACTTCCAGAATGAGGGCGAGCACACTATCCATTTTCTGGAGGATCCTTAAGATCTTTCTTCGAGTGGGAGCTGTTGCAGCAGGCTATCATTAGGACTATGCCACAGGCACTAGGACCCATCGGAAACCTACTAGCCAGCAGTCTCCAGTGGGGACCGCCCCCAACGTCGGCCAGTAGTATATCAAGGGGCGGTCCCCCACCCTACCCCAATTCTTTTTTCACCGCAGAGACCCATCTACTTGGCTCTTTGGTTACTTTTTGGAACTTTATCAGTAGTTTCCAGGATTTATTATCCCTTTTCTTATTTTGTAGTCAACTTTTCACCCGTTTTGTTGCACTGTATATAGGCTACAGTCTTGGATTTCCTCCACGAAAAGAAGAGGGCAGTATGTGCCTGTAGCATCAGATGCGGTTGAAGGATAAGCATGAGGCCTGTGTCTTCTGCCTAGGGCCCGACCACGACACCAAGGACTGCTTTATCTACAGTGGCTTTACCGGCCGGAGTAGGATTCGCCACCTTAAGGCACTTAAAGCCCATATTTTGGAATAGCTGGTGGCCATAATGCAGAGTTCTCCAGCAGGAAAATCTTCCACCTCTTCTTGGTCCTCCAAATACAAGGATCAGAAAAGGGACTTGGACCAACATAAGTCCTGAGAAAAGGACCGGGCCTGGTCCAAGGGGGCGTTCACGCTCCCGGTCACCACACAAGACCTCCTCCTCAGGTTCCAACTCGAGAGGCTCTGACCATTCCTCCCGCCATTCGCAACACTCCACGGGGTGGCAGGACTCCTCCATTCCCGCCAAACTACTGACGTTGGGCAGTAGCAAGCAGAGCCTGGTTTCCACACCAGCCTCATTTTACCCCAAAGGTGAAGGCAGCACCCTTGTGGTCACCCTCCGCCTCGGGTTGGGACCTCATCCTCTTGCTCCTCGGGGACCTCGGTCCCATCGTGCAAGGTCCTGACTGTCTCTCCCGGGGCTGCTGGTAAGACCTCTGAGCACAGAGAACGGGAGTCTGGTTTCTAAGCTGGCCTCTGCTCATTGTTCCTTGGGCACTCAAGCTTCAAAGACTAAACTGACTGTCTCCAAGCCGGATGGCGCCAAACTGTTGACAGTACAGGACAAAGGGCACACATCAGCCAAAACCTCCTCGGACCCCGAACGTTTGCCAGTCCATAGGGCCTCTATGCCAGAGTTAATGGAACTCTTCCAGTTCTGGTGGGGCCAGGTGAAGGACATCCTTCCATTGCAGCTAAATCCAACTCTCACCTCAGAGGAAGAGAAGGACAAAGGTAGGGGAGAAAAACCTTCCTCTCCTGCACCTAAACCATCCTCGCCTAAACCAGAGTCCTGCTCACGTACTCCTGCTGACTCCCGAGGTCGGACTTTATATAAAGAATGGCGGCACCGACATCGCTACCGTTCGCCTAGCACTACCCGCCTTCACTCCCCTAGCAGAAGGCGGTCGGTCAGTCAGCCGATGCCCGGTCAGATAGCAGTCATCGGCATTCTACCAGCTGTCGGTCCTATAGACATCGCTGGTCTATTAGTGGGCAGCGTTCCCATGAGAGGAGCAGATCTTATTCATGCTTTAGATTAGCTTCCCTCTCTTCTGGAGGCCACGGTTTGGACTACAGCACATCTGGATCCGACCGTTCTCCCTCAAGAGACAGGCCTGTGTCCCCAGATGGAAAGGACAATCTTAGATCCCCTCCTGACGATCCTACCTTTATGGACGTCATGAGGCACATCCAGTCCTTCAGCGGATTGGAGTCGGAATAGCTGGGTCCGGAGCGCTGGAAGTTGGCCAAGTACCTGAGGCAGAAGGAGCCAAAGCCCTTGGTTTGTCCATCCTCTAGCGGATACGTTCCAGGATCTCACTCTGATCACTTGGAATCATCCCTCCACCACTCCAGTGGTCTCCAAAAAATTGGACAGGCTGTACCAAGTGTCGAGGGAGGAGCCTTTCTTTGCGGAACACCCTCAGGCGGACTCCCAAGTTGATACGGCTGCTCACTATAAATCAAAGAAGCCTAAGCACCTCAGTTCGCAGCCTCCTGACGTAGAGTCCAGATTTTAGATCAGGTGCACAAGAAGGTGTATTCTGCCTGCACCTGCTCTATTCGATCTCTGAACTTCCTCATGCATATGGTCCATTACCAGAATGCGATGTGGTTGTAGGGCTTAGAAGTGGTTCAGACCTTGTCAGACTCTGCACAAAAGACCGAGCTTCTGGACCTCCTGATGTTGGGTTTGGACGTAGGCAGTCATGTTCTGAGGGCCTCGTATGTCACTGCAGACACTGCCTCTAGGGCAGCAGCATCCAGCGTTTGCCTTTGGTGCCATGCCTGGCTCATAGTCTTGGGATTCTCCCAGGATCTGCAGTCTGGGATCTTGGACCTTCCCTTTTCAGGGTTCTGTCCTTTTTGGGGAGGAGATGGAGAAACTGATCTCTCGCCTCCAAGATTGAGGGAAGTCTATCTGGTCTGTCCGAAAGATGTAAAAGGGGGACTAGAAACCCTTCCACAAACTGCCTTTTTGTAAGCCCTCTGGGAAAAATGCCCACGGCCAGAGGTGGCTTCAAGAGAAAGGCACTAACCCAAACTCCTGGGAGCTCCACCTCTGGAGGCCCCAAGTCCTCTCTGCCTGTTCCCAGATCTGCCCAATGACTCGCTACCTGCCCCCCCCTCCCCCCCCCCCGGCAGTAGGGGGTCACTTCTTCCTCTACCTAGAGGGATGGAGCAGCGTCACTTCAGACCTCTGGGTGCTGGACCTGATAAGGAGACTACGTACTCTAGAGTTCCTTCATATCTTTCTGGAAAAGCCACCAGGGTCCTCCCATTTTCCTGCTTCACGCATTCCTCTGATAGGAGAGATCCGGGCCCTTTTGCAGAAACAGGAGATAGAGCCGGTTCCCCCGGATCAACAGGGGCAGGGCTACCATTCTCATTTTTTCCTGGTGCCGATAAAGATCGAAGACCTTCAGTCCATTCTGGACCTACACTCCCTAAATATCTTTATAGAGTACAAGCGGTTCAGAATGGTCACTTTGCCAGGCCTCATTCCCCTCTTGCACCAAGGGGACTGGCTCTGCTCCCTAGATGTGCAGGATGCCTACCTGCACATAAGGGTTTTTCCTCCCAGTCGGAAGTTCCTGAGGTTTCTGTTCCAGGGGAGACGTTACTGGTTTCAAGCCTTACTGTTTGGCCTCTCCTCCGCTTCTCGAGTCTTCACCAAGTGCCTAGCGGTGGTAGCTGTGGCTCTCAGACACCAGGACAATTAATGTCTTCCCTTACCTAGAAAACTGGCTCCTGGCAGCTCCCTCCAGGGCTTGGCTACTTTGCACTCTTGGAGACACCTTTACTCTATTCCGAGAACTGGAGATCACCCTGAATCTTCCTAAGTCATCCCCATGACTCAGCCAGTGACTCCTTTTTATCGGGGCGGTCCTTGACACAGTTCAGGGCATGGCCTTCCTCCTGCAGTACGGGGGGGATCTTCTAAGGGGTGTAGCCGAATGGTATCCATGGCTCCACAGGTCCCAGCCACGACCTTCCTCAGACTTCGGGGACACATGGTGGCAGCCATCCCCACAGTTCCTTTGGGTCGCTTCCACGAGTCCCACAGTGGACGCTCAGGGTGCAGTGGGACCAAAGGTCAGACGACCTGGACCAGCCAGTCAGGGTCTCTTCGACCCAGTACGAAGGACTCTTTCCTGGTGGTTAGACCCCCTCCAACCTGGCACGAGGGGTCCCATTTCGGCAGGAGTCCCCAAGACTAATTCTAACGACAGACTAATCCGGTCTCGGTTGGGGCACTTATCTGGGAGACAGACCCAGGAGACATGGTCTCCAGACGAGCAGCTGCTCCATATCAATATCCTAGAGATGCGAGCGGTCCTGAACGCCTTATGGACGTTTCAGACAGACCTTTCTCCAGGCCCTCTTCTCATCCAGGTGGACAACACGTCGGTAGTGTTTTACATCAGCAAGGGGGGGGGGGCACACATTCTTAACCCCTATGCCAGGAGGCAATGAGAGTCTGGTATTGGGCATTGAAACACCACCTAGACCTCACCGCTGTTCATGTTCCAGGCGTCCAAAACGTCTTGCCCGACAGCCTAAGCTGGTCTCGGTCCAAGGCTCACGAGTGGGAGCTCCTCCAGTCGGTAGCAGACCAGCTGTTAGACTGTTGGGGCCACCGAGAGTTGGGCCTCTTTGCATCTCCACTTAATGCCAAACTGCCTAGTTTCTGCTCGCTAAAGCCCGCGCTTGGTGTTTTCTGGCCAGACGCTTTGTCCCTCTATTGGACAGGGAGATTTCTGTACTCCTTTCCTCCCTTTCCCATTCTTTAGAGGGTTCTCCTGAAGTTATAGGCCAAAGGAGCAGAGATGATCCTCATCACTCGATTTTGGCCTTGGCAGATTTGGTTCCCACTACTGTAACAGCTGACAATGGAGCCTCCAATACAGCTGCTGCTGAGCCCTCGCACTTGCTGTCACAGGATCAGGGAACACTGGTCCATCTGGACTAAAATCCCTGCATCTTCATGCCTGGCTCCTGCAGACTTAGTCAAATCCAGGTTTGGGGTCTCCCAGGAGGTGGCAGATGTTCTTGTAGCAGCGAGAAAGCCCTCAACTAGATCCACTTATGCCATGAAGTGGAAAAGATTTTGTTTGTGGGCTTCACCCCGTCCCTTGGACCCACTCACCTATCCAGTGAACTCTATTTTAGAGCATCTCCCCTCCTTATTAAGTCAAGGCTTTAGCTACTTCTCCATAAAGGTACATCTGTCAGCAATCTCTACTTACTGCCTGCCTATGGAGGAAAAAACCCTCGCCCAACTGGACGTGTCCTGTATGTTTTTGCATGGCATAGTGCATATTAAGCCTCTCATCAGAAATCCGATACCACCCTGGGATCTCCTTTTTCTGCTAAAAAAACAGACTCTTTCCCCCGTTCGAGCCTGCCGCGGAATGCAAGCTTCGCTTCCTTACCTGGAAAGCATTTAGTTGCTGTTACTTCTGCCCGGAGAGTTTCCAAGCTTCAGCCCCTGATATGTAAGGAGCCTGACTTGATTTTTCACAGGGACAGGGTGTCCTTGCTAACCAATCCTACGTTTTTGCCCAAGGTGATGTCTGAACTTGCGCTTAATCAGGGCACCAACCTTCCAGTATACTATCTGGATCACTTGAACAGAGAAGTGCTTCTGCATACTTCGGATGTTCACAGGGCGCTACGGTATTATCTTAAACGCACCTCTCCACACTGTAAGACGGAGCAGTTGTTCTTGGCCTTCATGCCTCGCTATCAAGGCGCTCCAGTGTCTAAGCAAACATTATAGAAGTGGCTGGTAAATTGTATCGTCTTCTGTTACAAGTACAACATACCCCTACTGGGCTTGGTTAGGGGTCATTCTACCGGGGGAGTAGCTACTCCCTTCACATCCTTGTGTAATGTCTCAATTAGAGACATCTGTGCAGCGGCTACCTGGAGCTCAGTGCATACTTTCATTAAGCACTACAGCCTGGACATTGATTCTAGGAGAAGGGCAGGCTTTGGCTTAGCGGTCCTTCAAGGTCTCCTATCTTAAGTGTCTTACTAGCACTTGCATTGCAGCCTCCTCCCGGGTTTACCCGATTCCTTTTTTCAGGACTGCTTGGGATTCGGTCTTAAAGGTAATAGTAAAGGAGCTGTAAGGACCACATAGTAAGGATTAGGAAGGAGGGGGGTTGGGTGGAAGCAGGGTACGATAAGGCGGAAGCACTAAATGAATACTTCTGCTCAGTATTTACTAAAGAGAAAAGGGGGGTGACACCCAAGGTGGGAGAAATGGCAGAAGCGGGAGGGGAAGTGGTGACAGATGGGGAAATCATGGAGGGCAGAGTTCGAGAGGGTTTGAAGGCACTGAGGGTGGACAAGGCGCCAGGCCCAGATGGCATCCACCCCAGGGTACTGAAGGAGCTGGCAGAGGTCCTTGCAGGACCTTTGGCAGACCTATTTAATGCCTCACTACATTTGGGGTGTGTACCTCAGGACTGGAGGATGGCTCATGTGGTGCCCCTCCACAAGAGTGGCCCAAAGTATGAACCGGGAAACTACAGACCAGTGAGCCACACATCCATCGTGGGTAAGCTAATGGAGACTATCCTGAAGGAGAGGCTGGTGGCCCTCCTAGAGGCCAAGGACTACAGGACATCAGACAGCATGGCTTCATACGTGGCAGATCCTGCCAAACCAACCTGGTCAAGTTCTATGACTGGGTAACTAGGCAACTGGACAGGGGCCATGCAGTGGATGTCCTGTATCTGGACTTCAGTAAGGCATGGGTGCCGCTGGGAAGGAAGTTAGCAGGCACAGGGCGGTGCAAAGCTGGTGGAGATGGGTAGGAAACTGGCTGCAGGGAAGGCAACAGAGGGTGGTGGTGGGTGGGGAGCTGTCACACCCAAGGGCAGTGACGGCGGTGTCCCACAGGCTGGTGTTGGGACCAGTGTTGTTTGGATATTCATTGCAGACATATCATGGGACATCAAGAGCAAGATCAGTCTGTTTGCTGATGATACCAAGGTTGGCGTGTGGTGGATGACCTAGGGATGGCAGGGTTGCAGGATGATCTGTAAAAGCTTGAAACCTTGTCAGACACCTGGCAACTGGGTTTAATGCCAAAAGTGCAAGGTGCTGCATTTTGGGATGAAGACCCAAGGAGGAGTTACCAGCTAGGGGGAGTGCAGCTAGCCCAGACAGAGGAGAACTATCTGGGTGTGCTCATTACAGGGTCAATGAACAGCTCGGCACAATGTAGGTAGGCAGCTGCAAAGGCCAACAAAATGCTGGGTTGTATTGCAAGGGGTATATCCTCGAGGAGGGAGGAGGTGATTCTGCCACTGTATAGGTCGGTCGTTAGACCACACCTAGAGTACTGCGTGCAGTACTGGCGTCCGTATCTGAAGAGGGACATTAAGTTACTGGAGGGTGCAGGCGCGAGGCGACAAAGATGATCAAGGAGCTGGGGGACTTATCATACGAGAGGAGGTTGAAGGAGCTGAACATGTACTCACTGGAGGAGACGAGAGACGGGTGACATGATTGAAACCTTTAAATACATGAAAGGAATAAACAGGACGGGTACAGAGGGGCTGTTCAAAGTAAGAGAGGGAAGGGCCACCAGGGGCCATGATATGAGACTGGAGCGAGGAAGGTTCAGGAGGGAGATGAGGAGACACTTTTACAGAGAGGGTGGTGGCTGGGTGGAATGCGTTACCTGCTGAAGTGGTATGCAGTAGAACAGAGGACTGCTTCAAACAAGGATGGGACAGGACAAGGGGGAGGGTTAATGAAGGGGAAGGGTGGAAGGGAGAGGCAGCTGCAGAGTAAGGGTTGCTAGCTGCACATTCGAGCAGACGTGATAGACCTCTAGGCCTTTATCTGCTGGCAAATTTCGTATATTCATAATAGCCTGCTGCAAGAGCTCCCACTTGAAGTAAGTTAGTACAGTTACGTAAGAACTTATCGTAGCAGTAGATCTTTGAGAGAAGCTCTTGCAGCAGGCACTGCTTTCTCTCCCTTCTTCCCCTGGTGAGCTGTTCTGCATATTTTTATTTCGCCAAGCTTCCGCCCAGTTCGCCTGCCGGCCTTACCAACATGTCTCTGGTGGATGAACTGAGGTGGGGCTGGGGACTACCCCCTGATATGCTATTGGCTGACATCGGAGCGGAGCCGGCGTGAGGGGCAGTCCCCGCTGGATACTGCTGGCTGAAAGGTTTCCGATGGGTCCTAGTGCCTGTGGCATAGTCCTAATGTCAAAAGCCTGCTGCAAGAGCTCCTTTTTAAGATCTACTGTTACGGTAAGTTCTTGCGCAACTACTTTTTAACTGGACAGAACTAGGGACTTTAGTCCAAAGAAGCTCTTTGTGTGCTTTGATCCCAATCGTAAGGGACAGCCTGTTACAATCAAGTGCATTTCTGCCTGGATTGTGAACTGTCTACACCACTGCTATGCCATGGAGCAGGTCAAGTTGGGAGGTCATGTACGCGCCCACTCCACCAGAGCAGTCGTCACATCCCTGATAGAGATTTGCTCTGTGCTTATTAGTCATATTTGCAGAGCTGCAACTTGAAGCACAGTACATACTTTGGTTAAGCACTGTGCCTTGGATGTCCAGGCCAGGCAGCATGCCACCTTGAGCAGGACTGTTCTAAATGGACTTGTGCCCTGAGTGAGCCATCGGCCCCTACTGCCCTATTCTGGGGGATTTTGTCTGAGCTTGGTACTTGGACCCATCTAAGTGAATCAGTGGTGAAGATGGATTCCTGTAAGATGTGAAAATGATATGATCACTATAATTTTTTTCTAGGAATAATCTTCAGCATTGACTGACAGCGTGCCCCCCCAATTCTAATCTGTGTAATGGTTTTCACCCCTTGTTCTTGGTTTGGGCTGGGAAGACACGATCTTACTGGTTGTGATCCTTCTTACATGGGTCATCAGGGCTGTCTTATGCCCTTAGATTTAGTGCATAAGCATTGGTTCTAGGGACATGGATATGATCGATCCACACATTCTAGCATTGTCCTTTTACCTTAAAGATGTGCCGTAAAGTCTTCAGGCTGGCTATTGCCACCCACCCAGGTGGTGACTCCCCAGGCACTGCCCCATAACGCCAGATCTGCCTATCCGCTGGAAGAAGGTCCCCCCCAAATTGCTCACGCACTTGCAGAGGCCCTTTGCTATTTTTCTTTGCTCAAACTTAATAAAAATCTCCCTCTTCGTTATTACTTCAGCCACCAGTATGGACAACGCATAAAGTCTGCTCTGGGATTCTGGAAATGCGGTTGCCGGCAACTTATGTCATGATCGAATCCACACTCCTCGTACATGTACTGCCTGGGTCACAAGCACAATATCCGGGCCTGTGGCCATTGCCATTCATTTCTACCAGCTACTATGGAAGATCCCCTTGCCCACTTACTCCTTGACCGTCTGGATGATTGGGTTCCACCCGTTTGTTTGAAAGACGCTCGTCTGGTGGTTTCCGCCAAACAACTTTTGGCTTTCATGGCGGCTGCAGCCCAGGTTGTAGTGCAGACCTCAGCTTCCATCTTTTTGCCGCTCCCTTTGGGCGCTTCTTTTTCAAGGATTTGTGCTAATCCCTTCCCATTCATGGGTGTGGCCTTACGGGCATGAAGCTAAAGAAATCGAAGAAGGCGACCAGGAAGCGGTCTCATCGACTGGGATCGAGAGCAGTCATGGGCCTCTGATTCCTGCGGTTCGCCAGAGCATCTGCCTTCAGGCAGTGCTTCAGCTTTGACCCCCGATTCCATGGTCTCCCCCATTGGGCCAGTTGGTCGAGACGCAGGTCAACGTTCCGGCCAAGATTTTTCTCGAGCCAGTTAACGCTTCTGTCTACCAAGGAGGACAACAAATCTCCCTGTCCAGGACTCCAGTTCTGAACTTCTCTCTTTTTGGGGTGGGGGGGGGAGAGTGGGGCAGTCTGCTGATCTTCTTCAAGGTACAGCTCTTGCAGCAGGTTGCACCATTAGGACTGAAGCCGGCCAGCGTCAGGACCCCACAGAAAATTTTCTAGCTAGCAGTCTTCAGCGGTGACCGCCTCCGACGTCAGGCGTAGTGCATAAGGAGGCGGTCCCGCCAGAATCTCCAGTTCTAGGGACATGGATATGTTGTTCATCCACACTCATTAGCAGGTATCCTTGCCGCTTTAAATCTTGCCGGAAGGTCTTCAAGCTTGCTCCTCCCACCCACCCGGGTGGTATAACTCTCGGCTCCGCTCCATGACGCCAGATCTTCCTTACCGCTTGGAAGCTCAGGTTCCCTCCTTAACGCTCTGCGTTTGTGACTGGTTCCTATTTCTCCGTTTGCGGATTTAAAAATAAATTTTGCAAAAGACTTCAGTCTTCTATCCCTCGCGGCTGCGATGGACAAATCGACTCCCGGATTTCGGAGATGCCCATGCGGGCAGAAGATGTCTCAGACGGATCCACACTCCACGTGTGTCTACTGCTTAGGCCTTGAGCACGACCCGCGGGCTTGCGACCTGTGCTCATCTTTCTCGGCCTCGTCCTCCCGAGACCGTGCTGCCGATTGCAACTGGGCCGTCGGCATTCCCTCGGTGAAGTCCAAGGAGGCCCGGTTGGCGGTGTCCATGGCGGCGGGCTCGGCGGATCAGCTCGGCGGATGGTGAGCCCTCGAAGAGGAGGCGGCGCGAGCCGTATCTTCCTCGACGCGCATTTATCCGCTCTCTGGGTTCTTCCTCACGGCTTCTTTTAAGAGCTTTGTCTGTCCCTCTCCACTAAGGAGAAGGCCTCGTCTGCTGGACCTTAATGTCGGTCCAAAGAGGGACAGGGTAAGTCCCTCCGTCGGCAGCTCTTGGGGCCCGGAAAGGTCCTCTCCCGGGCCGTCGACCGTCGGCCTCGGTCGGCCGCTCGGCTCGACCACTGGCCTCACGGTGTCCCGTCAGGTCAGTTGACCCGAGACTCCCACCGATGAAGTAGGTTTTTCTCGACCCATTGAGCGAGCTGTCGCCTTTGCAGCAGATTCCCTCTCCCGGTTTCCCGGGAGGTTGAGATCCCGTGGGCTCGCCTGTGCCTCCGGTTCGGAGCCCTCGGATGGACCATCCGAGCCGAAGGAGTGCAGTTCCGGCCGACACCTCCCGCACCGACCTCGGAAATTCCGGGACTCGGTCTCGGTCACCGGACCTCTTGCGGTCCAGCCCGATCCCACCGTCATAGGCGGTCGGTCTCGGCACCGCGGTAAAGCGGCGTCGCCCGCTCGATCTCCGTCCTCACCTCCTGGATGAGGAAGCAGCGTAAGTCGTCCGTGATGCGAGGACCTTATGTTATAACAACTCCTCCTGGCCGGGAATAAGCCGACCCGTCGCCTTCCCGGCCATTAAATGCTGTCACCGGGCAGCCGACACAACCCTCGACTTATCCGAGGGCCTATACACAGGCGGTTGTTAGATGAAACCAGCTGCTCCACGATTCGGTGGAACCTCCCCCTCACAGCCACCAATTGGGGCTCCGACCAAGGATTCTCGGTGGCTAGGGTCTACCCATCGGCTGTCAGTTACCTCACTCCCAACCGACCTCGGCAGGTGAAGGTGGCTCAGGCCAGAGCAGCTCTTCGAGGACTCTTCCGAGTCGAAGATGATTCCTCCTTTTCTCCAAGCGACTGGACTTGGAGTCTTCAGGAGGAGTCAATGGGACGATAGCCCGTCGTCCTTCCCTAGGACTGCTTGGCTCATCTTGGAGTCTACGGGATGGAGCTCGAACCCGTTTCCAAACGGGCCAGGTATCCCCTCACGGAGATTCTGGACCGAGGGGATTCTCCGACGGAGGCCTTTCCGGTGGCCGAGGCCATAGTGGGTCCGGCACTGGAGCTTTGGCAGCGCCCTGCTTCCTGCCCTGCGCCTTAGGCCAGGATGGCCAGGAAGTATGCGGTCCCTACCGGTTCCTTGTCCGGTTTTTCGGAACACCCCTCCGCTGAGGGGTTGGTTACCGACAGCGTTTTCCGGCGTGCCGGTACGCCAAGGGATGTGGACAAACCTCCTGACAAGGAGTCAAGAGAATTGGACTATGTCGGGCGAAAAGTCTCGCTGCGTCCTCTCTCGTATCCGTCAGGCCAGTTGGCCCGTCCTCATGGCACATTTTCTCATGCCCTGTTGGGCTCCCTGGATGAGGTCATCCTCATCTTCCGCCCGATCTGCAGACTACGGTTAAGCAGGTGCGGGACCAGGGCAGAGCAGTGGCCAAACAGCAGCTCCAGACTGCTTTGGATATAGGGGACTCATGTGCCAGATCGGTGGTGGCGGCGCGTGGCTATGCGTCGTGAGCTTGGCTGAGGATATCCACCTTTAGCCCGGATACCCAGCACAAATTGGCGGATGTTCCCTTTTGAGGACTGACCTCTTGACCCTGGGGTGGAAGGTCACCTGCAGAGGATCGAAGTCCAATGCCACCTTGGACTCGGTCTCTTCCGCTCAGAAGGACAAGGCAGAACCACCTGCCTAAGCCCTTTAGGTCCTTCTGTCCTGCCTGGCGGCGCCGCAACAGCGTCAGGGCCAGCAGGCTCGAGCCTAGCATCCCAAACCCAAGCCAGCGGCTTCCTCTAACAGGAGGCAGGAGGAAAGGGCCAGGAGGTCCCTCGGCGGGTCCCTCCTCCAAGCCTGCCCAGTGACGGGCTGAGGGGTGCCTTCCATCCCGTCACCTTACCCTGGGTCCCCTTGAGAGGCGGCTCCGCACTTCCGTTCCGCCTGGTCGCTGTTACCACGGACAGGTGGGTCTTGGAAGGTGGTGGGAAGAGCCTGCCTCTGGAATTCGAGCAGGCACCACCCTTCAGACGTCGCCCCTCGAGAGCCTGGGATCCCCAGCCTCACTGGCGGCTCGTCGAGCCGACACCGCTCTCCTCCCAGAAGGAGGTGGTAGAGAGGTGGTGGACCCTCCTTCAGACCCAGGGTTTGTGTCCAGGTACTTCCTGGTTCCCGAAGCAGACGGGGGCTGCGCCCCATTCTCGACCTACGCGACCTAAACAAGTTCCTAAGGTCTCAGAACCTTCAGGATGGTCACTCTGGCTCAGATAATACCATCCTTGGAGCAGCGTGGTTCTGCTCTCTGGACTTGCAGGGCCGCGTTTTCCACGTCCCTATCCGTCCGTCTCACCAGAGATTCCTTCGCTTCGGCGGAAGGATCCCTCTTGAGTTCCAAGCCATGCCCTTGACTTGTCTCCAGCTCCCAGGGTCTTCACCAAATGCATGGCAGTGGTGACAGCATTCCCCTGGGCCCGAGGGGTCGGGTGTACCCTTACCTGGGCGACTGGCTGATAGCAGCTCCCTCCAGGAAGGAGGCGGAGTGGTCAGAGATCTGGCCTCAGGTCTGCTCTCAACTGGGCCTCCTTATCCATGAGGCCAAGTCGGAACTCGAGCGAAGCAGGTGATTCTATTCATCGGGCGCAGCTCGACTCTCTTGAGCCAGGAGCGGCTCCCGGCGGACAGGGCGAGGTTCTTTCCTCCTTGCCCGATCATTTCTGGTTTGGGCAATTCGCCCACCGGGACTTCCTGCGCCTCCTGGGTCTCATGGCGGCCTGCACCAAGCGTGGTCCGTTGGGCCGCTGGAACATCGTCCCCTTCAGTGGGGACTGGCCAGCCAGTGGTCACAGCTGCGATCCCTTGGACCGCAGCGTGGCGGTGACACAGGGGATGTGGAAACGCTCTCCAGTGGTGGACCGTTCCAGATCATTTGCAGGAGGGCATCCCGTTAATCGCCTGAGCAGCGGTCTCTCTATCGACCGATGCCTCTCTGATGGGTTGGGGTGCCCATCTGGGGAACACAGGGCTCATGGCCTCTGGTCCCCATGAGTCCCGATGCCACATCAACCTGCTGGAGCTCCAGGCGGTCCGCTAGCTCTCACCGCCTTTGCTCCGTTCCTCCGGGGTCAAGTGGTCGAGTCAGGCGGACAATACCCGACCATGTACTATCTAAACCGCCAGACAGGGGCCGCTCCATGCTTCTATGCAAGAAGCTCTCGCATTTGGTCACTCGTCGCAGCCTGGAGGCGGATCTCCTAGCCATTCACGTGGCAGGAGCCTCCAACACCCTGCCCGATGCCCTGAGCGGATAGGGGCTGCATCCCAGATGGTCTCTCCTGCGGAGGTAGTACAGCATCTGTTCTCCCTTTGGGGCACACCTCAGGTGGACCTGTTTGCCTCCATGGAGAGCAGGAGCTGAGTCTGTTCCATGCCCGCCCCCTCAGCAGGGCTGGCTGCAGGGGATGCCTTCTCGAGCAATGGACCCGGGCCTCTTTCGCCTTTCCCCATTTCCCTTGATCCACCAAGGTGCTTCTCAAGGCGAGGGAGGGACAAGCGGGTATTCTGATAGCCCCAGACTGGCCTGCATCAGTTCTGGTACCAGATCCTCAGTCTCAGCTCAGGACTCAGCGGCAGCTTCAGCTCGCCGGACCTGCTCTCAGTCAATCAGGGAAGGTGTTCATCGGACCTTCAATCCCTGCACCTGACGGCCTGGTTCCTGGTGACTAGAGTTCCAGGCCTTGGGTCTTTCCGACGAGGTCCTCAATGTGGTTGGGCGTCCCGTGAAGGTTGACAGAAAATACTATGCCTTCAAATGGAAAAGGTTTTCCATTTGGTGTCGAAACAAGGGCTTGGACCCTTCCTCCTGTTCCTTAGCAAGCATCTTGGACTATTTATGGTCCCTTTCTAGTCAAGGGCTTGGGTCGGCGACCTAAGGGTGCACCTGGCAGCCATCTCTCTGCTTGCAGTGGCGGGCCGGGAAGCAGTCGGTGCGCAGGAGAAGGTGGTCTGGCGCTTTTTCAAAGGCCTTGATCATTCCTCCAGTCAGGAACCCCACCTCCGTGGGATCTACTGCTGGTACTGGCAAAGCTCATGGGCAAGCCATTCGAACCTATGCTCAGGTGTGCTCTCTCACCTGTCGTGGAGACCGCCTTCTTGGTGGCTATCCGTCAGCCAGAAGGATGGAGAGCTCCAGGCGCTTTCCATCGAGTCTCTTACCTGGTCTTCCACAGGGACAAGGTTGTCCTCGCCCACCGAAATTCCTTCGAAGGTGGTGTCGGAGTTTCACCTTAACCAGGTGTTGACTCTGCCGGTGTTCTACCCCAATCACACCTCGAGGCCGAATATAGGCTCCATACTCTGGACCCTAGAGGGTCGCTTATTATAAGGGCCTTGCGGCTGGAAATCGGGGAGAGGTTCGCCCAGCTGTTTGTCACCCTGAGCCGCATCTGGCAGACCTGCAGCCAAGCGGACGATAAGCAGGTGGGTAACCTCCTGCATAGATCTCTGCTATAAGTTGGCGGGCATGGAAGCCTCCCAGAGGATAAGAGCTCATTCTACCCATCACTGCTCTGTGATGGCTGCTTCCAGGGGCGTCCCTATCCAGGAAATCTGCAGGGCTGCTACCTGGAAGTCTAAACACCTTCATTACCCACTACCACATGACCTTGAGTCACGCCGGGATGCTGGTTTGGGCCTCAGGTTCTCAGTCTCTCTTTCCCAAGTAAGTATTGGGGTGTCGTCTTGCCTCCTCCTCCCGGAGAACTGCTAGGAGTCTGCCAATGAGTGTGGATGAACAACATATCCATGTCCTAGAAATACAGGTTACTCACCTGTAACAGGAGTTCTAGAATGGTATATATTGTTCATCTACATTCCTAGACCTCGACGGCTAGCACAACCCTGAGCTTCCAGCGGGCCAGATCTGGCGTCATGGGCGGGCCGAGTTATACCACCCGGGTGGGTGGGAGGAGCAAGCTTGAAGACCTTCCGGCAAGATTTAAAGCGGCAAGGATACCTGCTAATGAGTGTGGATGAACAACATATACCATTCCTAGAACTCCTGTTACAGGTGAGTAACCTGTATTTCTTTCCCGCCGCCGACTTGCATGTCTCAGCCTCTTCGGTTAATACTAGCACACGGCGTCCAGGAAATCCTTTCCAGATCAAAAACTTTAGAAGTTCTTCTTCAATACTACTTTTCTTCGTCTGATGTCCTCCCCGCTTCAGTGGAGCGCCATCCTTCTAAGTGCGCTTGTGGGAAGCAGATCCTGTTTAAAGACCCCCATTCGGCCTGCGTTTGGTGCCTGGGCCCGGACCACGACACCCAGGCTTACTCCTTCTGCCAGGACTTTAATATCCGGACCAGAATCCGCCGACAGGAGGCTCTCCAGGATTTCCTCCTTGAAGAAAAGCTCAAGGCCATGGATCCTTCCTCCAGGGGGGAATCTTCGGGGAAAATCCCACAGGCACCACGAGAAGCATCGGGAGGTGGTGAGACCTAGATCCTCCTCCAGGGCCTCGGACTCCCGCAGCTCCGGCTCCCGGTCAGACCGCTCCCCGTCGAGGGCCCACTCTCAGCCTCCCCGGTAGTGGTCAAATCTGCCAGCGGCTCTGCGGCCTGCCAAGACCTCCAGGCCTTCTTTTTCTTCTGCTAAGGCCTCTTCCAGGTCAGGGGAGCGTCACAAGCCTTCGTCCCGGCACTCGGCCTCCGACGTCCGGTCTGTCTCCTTGCCTCCGCCTCCCCAACGCAAGACCAAGGAGCTGACCTCCCTTAAGCAAATGTCTGACCCGACGTCAGCCCACCCGACATCGGCCAAGATCCACAAGCACTCCCGTGAGCCGGCAGCAGTTCGTCACCCGTCGCCGGTCAGGCATTCTCCCTCCAGGACGCCGGCCGGGGGACCAGCGCCTGCTGCCGCAGACAGAAGAGCCACACCGCCACCTACCGATGTTGGTCAGGAGGCGTTATCAGAGGAGGAGTCCACTTAGCCTGAAGACCAGGCGGGCGACTCCGGACCCGTCTAGCTCCCACGGGAACCCTCCCCAGATCCGGAGACCACCGGGGAGCAGACGCCTGGCCCAGATGACAGACCACCGGCACCCGGCCCGTCGTCGGGACTCAACTTGGCAGAGGTGAAGGAGCTCTTCACTTTCTGGTGGGACAGCATCAAAAGGATGTATACCATGCACCCTCCTCTCCACCCTTGGCACCACGACTACCTACCCCTCCTACCAGCCCAAAGGGGTAACAGGCCGAGCACCTTCACCACAGGAATCAGTAACAGCTCCTAGGGGCAGATCTACAGAGAAGAGAAGGCCTCCGTCTAGATCCTCTTCAGGGTCACCCAGCCCCAAGAGACCCAGAAGACGTCGGTATTCGCCGTCGACGGAGGACTCCAGATCTGACATCTCAGAATGCTCCAGGTCTCCTTCACCGATCAGCATCCCTTCTCCGGACCCATGCATCCTCCCTAGGTCTCCTCCGGATGACCCCTCGTTCTCTGAGATAATGAGATACATCCAAGAGAACATGGGATGGGATGCGGAAGAACTGGACCCTGAAAGATTACACCTGTCAGTACACCTGACAAAGGACCCTAAGCCTGTGGTAGTTCCACCCATGGTGGACACCTTCGTGGACGTCACCAAGGCAGTGTGGAGGCGTCCACATTCCACTCCGGCTATACCAAAGAAGGCTGACCACCTGTACAAGGCCCCTATGGAGGACCAGTACCTGGCTTATCATCCTCTGGCCGACTTCCTGGTCATCACAGCCTCTCATGACCGGTCTCAGAAACTGCAACATCTGAGCATGCAGCCACCGGATCCAGAGTTCAGGCAACTGGACATGCTGGGTAGGCGCACTTACACAGCCGCTACTTGCGCCATCAGATCCCTGAATTACCTGACCCACATGGTTCAGTTTCAGAATGCGCTGTGGGAACAGGGGCAGGATCTGGTAGAGAAATTGCCAGACAGTGGCCCAAAGGAAGAATTTCTTCAGCTCTTCCGCACGGGTTCAGACGTGGGGACCCAGGTGCTCAGAGCCGCGTATGACTCCGCGGACTCTTCGGCTAGAGCGGCAGCCTCAGGCGTGTGTCTCCGGAGACACTCATGGCTCCGTGTCTCCAGGTTTACCCTGGATGTCCAGGAAAACATTTTGGACGCCCCCTTTCATGGCAGAGTTTTGTTTGGTGATGCATCGGAGAAGGTCATCACCAAATTACAGGAAGCCGGGAAGGCCGTAAGATCTGTCCAGGCCATGTACAGATCTAGACTCAGTTCCTTTCGTAGGAACCAGAGTCGTTTTCGCAGCCGGACTCAGAGGCAGCAACCCCGTTCCAGTCAGCATCAGAGGGGCTCCTTTTCCCAGAAGGCCCAGGTCAAGACGTCCTCAGGTAGGGGCCAGCGTGCTTCCAAGTTGGTCCAGCCTGCAGGACCCTCTGCTGCCACAGCATGACTCCTTCCCGGTCACCGTCTCTCCTCTGGATCAACGGGAAACAAAGGTCAGGGGTTGTATTGCAGACCACCTGCCAGGGTGGCGCTTGATCACCACCGACAGGTGAGTGCTTCAGCTGGTCGAAAAAGGCCACTTTATAGAATTCTTAGACAAGCCCTCCACGAGGCCTCCTCTGCTCTCCCGTTACTCGGGTCAGCATGCCCTGCTCATCGAGCAGGAAGTGCTCACTGTTCTGCAGAAGGAAGCTGTGGAGCACGTTCCTGGGAACCAGATAGGAGCAGGATACTATTCTCACTTCTTTCTGGGTCCAAAGAAGACAGAGGACCTCCGTCCAATTTTGGATCTCAGTGACCTCAACATATCGGTCACCTACAAGCGCTTCCGCATGGTGACCCTCCCGGGACTAATACCCATGCTGAAGAAAGACGCTTTCTTGGCGTCCCTGGATATGGAGGACTTCTACTTGCACATCCCCTTCGCTCAGGCGCAGAGGAGGTTCCTGCGCTTCGAGTTTCTCGGTCGCCACTACCAGTTCCGAGCACTTCCTTTCGGGCTGTCATCAGCACCAAGGGTATTCACCAAGTGCATGGCAGTCGTGGCAGCGTCTCTGAGGAGACAGGGTCACTGTGTGTTCCCGTACTTGGATGACTGGCTTCTCATGGCCTCCTCTCAGGAGGCATTGCTGCTAGCCATTCAGAACACCCTGGTTCTTTTCCAGTCTCTGGGCATCTTAATCAACTACGAGAAGTCTCTCCTGGTACCGTCCCAGAAGCTGCAGTTCATAGGCGCAGTTCTGGAGACAGTCAAAGGGAAAGCCTTTTTTCCCAAAGACGGAGCGGAACGCATACAATCCCTCATAAGGGACATGTCAATGAAGAAAACCATCCCGGCCAGACTGGTCTTTCGCTGTTCGGACACATGGCTGCGGCCATTCCAGCAGTCCCGATGGCAAGACTTCACATGCGGGTAACCCAGTGGATGCTAATGGTGTAGTGGGACCAAAGACAAGACCATCTGCAGCAGCCAGTCAGAATCACGCAGACCGTGATTCGGGACTGGGAATGGTGGCTAGATCCGGGAACCCTCTCAGTGGGGGTTCCTTTCACAGCGCCGTCCCCAGTGTTGACGCTCTCTACGGACGCCTCAGGGCTGGGGTGGGGAGCGCACCTGAACGGGGTGAGGTCTCAGGGAACATAGACTACACAAGAATCTCATCTCCATATCAACATATTGGAGATGAGGGCAGTCCTTTATGCCCTGCAGGCCTTCCAGTCGGAGATTCCACCCAGTACTCTCCTGTTACAGACAGACAATACTGCGGTGATGTATTACCTCAACAGTCAAGGAGGCACACACTCCTACACCCTTTGCAGGGAGGCCATGAGAGTGTGGGAATGGGTAATACGACACGGCGCAAACCTCATTGCAGTTCACATTCCTGGGGTGGACAACACGGTCGCAGACGGCCTGAGTCATTCCCAGGCCAGAATCCACGAGTGGGAACTCCTGCAGGAAGTGGCAGAGGATCTGTTCCACAAATGGGGTACTCCAGAATTGGATCTATTTGCCTCCCCATTCAACACAAAACTGCCCAATTTTTGCTCGCTAGATCCAGGGCCTGGTGTTTTCTGGCGAGATGCGTTGTCCCGCTCCTGGGCGGGTAGATTCCTCTACGCCTTCCCTCCTTTCCCGTTGATCCAGAGTCCTTCTCAAACTTCGCAGGGAGCATGCGACGCTCATTTTGATAGCGACTTTTTGGCCCAGACAAATTTGGTTCCCACTGCTGAATCAGTTGTCCCGGGAACCTCCGCTGGCCTTACCAATCAGCTCCCACCTGTTGTCTCAGAAGGAGGGTTCATTAGTCCACCCGGACTTGCGTTCACTGAACCTGCATGCTTGGCTCCTAGAGACATAGCCATGTTGCGACACGGGGTCTCGCAAGAGGTGGCAGACATGCTTTCTGCCACCAGAAAACCGGCGACACACGCAACATACGCCATGAAATGGCGCAGATTTTGCCTGTGATCTCAGACTCGTGGTTTCACGCCCTTAGACTGCTCCGAGAAGTTGGTTCTGGAGTACCTGCTTTTTCTATTTCAATCTGGGTTAGCTTACTCCTCGATTAAAGTGCACCTTTGTGCAGTCTCAGCTTATCATGGCCCAGCTGGACTCTACCCATGCCTTTTTAAGAGGGGTCCTCCACCTTAGGCCGCTCATCAAGGATCCCGTCCCTCCTTGGGATTTACTCTTTGTCTTGGAGCAGCCTACGCTGCCACTCTTTGAGCCTGCTGCAGATTGCGAGCTACGTTTTCTGTCGTGGAAAACGTTGTTTTTGATTGCAGTTACTTCGGCGAGAAGAATCTCCGAATTAAATGCTCTCATGTGCAAGGAGCCTTATTTAATTTTTCAGCAGGACAGGGTGTCCCTGAGGACGAATCCTAAGTTCCTGCCTAAGGTGGTCTCAGTCCTTACTCTCAACCAGGACATCGATTTACCAGTATACTTCCCTAAGTATGCCAATCGAGGAGAAGCACTGCTTCACACCCTGGATGTGCACAGGTGTCTCAGATACTATTTGACCAGAATCAAACGGCACCAGAAAGCGGAGCAGCTGTTCATTTCATTCGCTGAGAGGATGAAAGGGGCCCCGGTTTCAAAACAAACCCTTTCATGCTGGCTTATCCAGTGCATTTCTTTTTGCCATGACAAGCATCAGAAACCCTTACCTGGAGTAGTCAAGGGCCATTCGACAAGAGTGGCTACCTCCTTTGCGGCACTGAAGAACGTTTCTACGTCAGCCATATGTGCTGCAGTCACTTGGAGTTCGGTGCACACTTTTATCAGGCATTATTGCCTGGATATCGCCTCAAGGCGAAGAGTGGATTTCGGCCTTGCTGTTTTCAGGGTCTCCTGTCCTGGGCTCAGGACGGGTCTGGATCTCCGTATTGCATCCTCCCGATGGCTTTTCTAGGCGCCATTGCTTGGAAATCAGTCCTAATGGTGTAACCTGCTGCAAGAGCTGTACCTCGAAGAAGATGGTACAGTCACGTAAGAACTTACCGTAACAGTAGATCTTCGAGAACAGCTCTTGCAGCAGGTACTTTCCCTCCCACCATTCCCCCTTGGAGGAAGTAGGTTCCAGCCTAACAATATCCTTGGGATCAGAAAGGTCTGTTCTGAATCTTAGCCATCTGATGGCAGGTCCTCGGTCTCCTCTTCTGATGTCATCCAGCGGCCGGAAGTCTCCAGTGGGAGAACTGGGGATTCTGGCGGGACTGACGTCGGAGGCGGTCCCCGCTGAAGACTGCTAGCTAGGACATTTTCCGTGGGGTCTTGATGCCGGCCGGCTTCAGTCCTAATGGTGTAACCTGCTGCAAGAGCTGTTCTCGAAAATCTACTGTTACGGTAAGTTCTTACGTAACTGTACTTTCTGCCATCCCCAGTTTGGGGCCTCAAGACCTAGATAGGGCCTGGTCTTTGCTGGCAAACCCCCAGAGACCGCTGCTGATCCCCTGGTAGTCCCGGTCGAGGTCCTGCTCTGAAAGCCCAGACTTTGGCAGCCCCTCGAGCAAGCGGCACCACAATTATTCCATGTCCTCATTGAGCCTACTCAGCTTGATTTCCGAAATCAACGGGTCTCCAGCTGGAGCCCTTTCAAAAGTGGGAGAGATACCCACTCACCAATCCTAGATCGGGGTGACACTCCTATGGAGGCTTTCCAGGTGCAGGATGCCATTCTCGGTCCTGCCTTAGAGCTGTGGCAGCATCCAGCCTCTTGCCCTGCACAGTCAGCCTGGATGGCCCGCAAGTACACAGTTACGGAACATCCCTCGGCTGCGGGGCTAGTTGCTGACTCGGTCTTCCGGCACATGGGCAATGTTGGGGTAGAAGACCAACCCCCTGACGAGTCCAAGAAGTTGGACCACATGGAGAAAAAATTGCATACTGCCACTTCGCTCTGCCTTCGGCAGGTGAGCTCGGCCCTTCTGATGGCCCATTTCTTGCATGCCTTCTTGGGGTCCCTGGACGAGGTGTTCCCTTACCTCCCTGCGGATCTGCAGACTAGACTATGGTCAAGCAGGTCCGGGATCAAGACCATGCCATTGCGAAGCAACAGTTCCAGACAGCTATGAACCTCGGCTCGATGCGCCCATTCGGTGACGTGGAAGTTGCCATACGCCCCCGGACTTGGCTGCACATCTCCACGTTCACGGCTGATACGCAGCACAAATTGGCAGATGTGCTCTTCTTGGGGACTGACCTCTTCAGGCCCAGGGTAGAGGGGCACCTCACCAGGATTGAAAAGTCCAGCACCACATTGGACCCTGACTCCCGCCCAGAAGGAACCCAAGGGTACTCAACCTTTTAAGAAGAAGCCCTTTCAGCCCACCTCTGCCCTTGCAGCCAAACCTGCCCAGCCCCAAGCTGGACAGTTGCAGGCCTGGTGTCCATGGCACAAATCAGTGGCCATGGTCATCAGGAAGCCCAGAGGTCATGGTCCTGGCAGTCCTTCAGCCGGGCCCTCCTCTGCTTCCAAGCCTGCTCGGTGATGGGATGGGAGTGCCGCCCTCATACCCATCTGACTTCTCTGGGTCCTCCTGTGGGGGGCCGGCTTCGCCACATCCTTTCCACCTAATCCTCTTGTTACCATGGACAGGTGGGTTCTCGAGGTGGTCAGCCAGGGTCGTCTTCTGGAGGTTGAGGCTTACCCGTCCAGCCGAGCCTGCCCCCCACGGAAAGACATGGTGTCCCTCGACGTTCAGTCAGCTCTTCAGGATATCGCCCAGCTCTTCTGCTGGGAAGTAGTGACTCCTGTCCTTGATTCTCTCCCCCCCCCCACCTCAATCAGGGTTTGTCTCCAGATACTTCCTGGTGCGAAAACAGACGGGAGGCTGGTGCCCCATCTTTGATCTGCACGACCTCAACAAGTTCTTCAGGTCACGCACCTTCAGGATGGTCACTTAGTCTGAAATACCATCTCTCGATCAACACATAAGGTTTTGCTGTCTGTATCTCCAGGACACGTTCTTCCACATCCTGTCTGTCATACCAATGGTTCCTCCACTTTAGAGCAGAGGGAACACTCTGCGAGTTCCAGGCCATGCCATTCGGCCTGTCCTCTGCCCCTAGGGTCTTCACCAAATGCGTAGCAGTGGCGGCAGCCCACCTGAGGTGCCAGGGAGTCCAGATATACTCCTGCCTGGATGACTGGCTCATCATGGGTCCCTCTGGGCAGGAGGTGAAGCGGTCCAGGGACCTGGCCCCTCTAGACCTGTGTCACTCTTGGTCAACTAGGCCAAATCAGAACTCATGCCCTCACAGGTGATCCATTTCATTGGGGCTGAGTTCGACTCTTGCAGAGCCAAGGTTCGGTTCCCGGTGGACAGGGCAGAGGTTCTTTCGTCCTTTGCCCGATCATTTCGGGTTGAATAGTTGCATCCTTAACAAGACTTCCTGCGCGTATTAGGATACATGGCAGCCTGCACCAGCATGGTCCATTGGGCCCACTGGAGAATGCACTTCCTGCAGTGGGAGCTGGCTAGCCAGTGGTCTCAGCGCAGGGGTCACTTCGACCAAGTAGTCACTGCGACCCAGAGGATGTGGGATGCACGCCAGTGGTGGTCAGTCCCTGAGCATCTGCAGGAAGGCATCCCGTTTGTCCACCCAGAGCCGACGGTCATCCTGATGACCAATACCTCTCTCATGGGCTGGGGAGCTCACCTGGGGGATGTGGGTCCACTGGCTCTAGACTTCCGAGGAGTCCCGATGTCGCATCAAACCTGCTGCAGCTCAGGGTAGTTCAGCTGTTGCTGACTTCCTTTGTTCCACATCTCAGGGATCAGGTCGTGCAGGTCCAAACGGACAACACCACAACCATGTACTACCTCAACAAGCAGGGTGCGGAGCACTCCCTTCCACTGTGCAGTGAAGTTCTCAGTGTATGAATCCTGTACAGCCTGCAGGCCGATCTCCCGGCCATCCATGTGGCCGGTGTCTCTAACCAGCTGGTGGATGCTTTTAGTCGGGTGAGCAAGGTGCATCTCACACTTGAGGTAGTGCAAAGTCTGTTCTTCCACTGGGGCACCACTTTGGTGGACCTGTTTGCCTCCATGGAGAACGCAAAGCTGAGGCTGTTTTGTGCCTGCCCCTTTCAGCAGGGAACACTGCAGGAGATGCCTTCCCCCGGCCCTGGACCCCAGGCCTTCTCTATGCCCCCCCTCCCCCATTTCCCATGATCCATAAAGTATTGCTCAAGGTCAGAAGAGACGAGGCATGGATGATCCTGGTAGCAGCAGACTGGCTGTGCCAGTTCTAGTACCCCGATCTCCTTAGCCTCGGCAACAGGCTCCAGAGGTATCTCCCACTACGCCCGCTCATGCTCTCCATCAGTCAGGGGAAGGTACTCACCCAGACCTTCAGTCCCTGCACCCGACAGCCTAGTTCCTGAGCGGCTAGAGTTCCAGGTTTTTGGTCTCTCTGAAGATGTTCTTAACGTTGTTGAGGCATCTCTGAAGGAGTCGACTCAGAATTATTATGCCTTCAAATGGCAAAGATTCTCATTCAGCTCGAAAGGTCTATGCGCCTCATCTTTAGGCCTTCGTCCGGCAAGTTCGGCCATTATCATGGCACACTTCTCCCATGCCCCCTTGGGATCTTTGGATGAAGTCCTCCCATATCTCCCCACGGACATGCAGACCACGGTCAAGCAGGTCTGGGATCAGGGCCGGGCTGTTGCCAAACAGCAGCTTCAGACAGCCGTGGACATTGGGGATTCTTGTGCCCGCTCGATGGCAGCCGCAGTTGCCTCTCGTAACAGGGCTTGGCTGAGACTCTCCTCTTTCCTGACAGATACTCGGCACAAACTAGCTGATATCCCTTTCCTGGGTGCCGACCTTTTCGGCCTAGGTGTGGCTGGTCACCTTCAGCGTATTGAGCAGTACAGTGCCACCTTGGACGATACTTATGCCAAAGGTTCTTCTAGCAAGAAACAGCAGAAGAATAAGAAGCCTTTTCGGCACTCTTTCCCTGTGGCACAGCAACCCTTCTTTCAAGGAGGGCAACAGCAGCAGCAGGCTCAAGCTTGGCACACCAAGCCCGGGCCAGTAAATGAGGCAAAGGTTCAGGCCCTGGATCCTCTTCCTCCAAGCCTGCTCAGTGATGGGGCGGGGACTGCCACCCCCTCTCCCGTCACGCCAGCTCTGGGTCCTCCCGTGGGGGGCCAGCTCCGCCACTTTCTTTTCACCTGGTCCATTATCACCACGGACAGGTGGGTTTTGGAAACGGTCGGTCAGGGATTGCCTCTGGAATTCGAGCAGTACCCTCCAAGCCGAGCCCGCGCCCCTCAGGAGGAAAGAGTATCTGTCCATACTCAGTCTGCAGTCAGAGACTGCATCACTCAGCTTCTTCTCAAGGAGACAGTAGCTCCAGTGGCAGATCCTCCAGCACACCCAGGCTTTGTCTCCAGGTACTTCCTGGTGCCCAAGCGGACGGGGGGGGGGCTGGCGCCCCATTCTAGATCTGCACAACCTGAATCAGTATCTCCGGTCACGCACCTTTCGGATGGTCACTCTGTCCCAGATCATACCATCCTTGGAGCAAAACGTGGTTCTGTTCACTGGATCTGCAGGATGTTTTTTCATGTCCCAATCTGTCCGTCCCATCAGCAGTTCCTCCACTTCAGGGTCCAAGGGACTCAGTACGAGTTCCGAGCCATGCCATTCGGCCTGTTATTGGCCCCGCGGGTCTTCACCAGATGCATTGCAGTGGTGGCGGCCCATCTGGGGGGCGGGGCAGGATTTATCCTTACCTCGACGATTAGCTTCTAGCAGGTTCCACCCAACAGGAGGTGGAGAGGTCCAGGGACCTGGCCCTCCAGACCTGCTCCCAACTCTGCCTCCTGATCAACGAGACCAGGTCGGAACCCATGCCTTCTCAGGTGATGGGCTTCATCAGGGCAGAGCTCGGCTCCCGGCGGACAGGGCGGAGGTTCTCTTCTCCTTTGCCCAATGATTTCTGGTTGGGCAGTTGCACCCTGCCCAGGACTTTCTGTGCCTTCTGGGTTAAATGGCGGCGTGCATCTCAGTGGTCCATTGGGCCCGGTTGCACATGCGCCCCCTCCAGTGGGAGCTGGCTGCCCAGTGGACTCAGCGTTACGGTCATTTCGACCAGCTGATGACTGTAACCCAGAGGATGTGGGATGCTATCCAGTGGTGGACCACCCCTTACAAGTTGCAGGAAGGGATCCCGTTTGTCTGCTCTGAGCAGACAGCCGTCCTCACGACCGATGCCTCTCTCATGGGCTTGGGGAACCCACATGGAGGACAACAGGGCCTATGGGTTCTGGACCCCCCCCCCCCCGAGGAGTCCCGATGCCACATCAACCTGTTGGAGCTCAGAGCCGTCAGAGTGGCATTGTCAGCTTTCGCTCCTCAGCTACAGGGTCAAGTGGTTCAAGTCCAGATGTACAAAACTACAACCATGTACTACCTCAACAAACGGGGAGGCACACACTTCTGTCTGCTTTGCAGAGAGGCACTCGGCATCTGGATCCTCGTCAGCTGTTTGGAGGCGGATCTCCTAGCCATCCATGTGGCAGGAGCCTCAAACCATCTGGCGGACGCTCTCAGCTGCTTAGACGAGACATCCCACGAGTGGTCTCTCCATCCAGAGGTAGCTTACAGCCTGTTCTCCCACTGGAGCAAACAGATGGTGGACCTGTTTGCCTCCAGGGAAAACACCAAGCTGAGGCTGTTTCATGCCCGCTTCCCTCAGAAAGGCTCGCTACAGGGGGATGCCTTCTCGAGGCCGTGGACCCCAAGCCTCCTGTACACATTCCCTTCATTTCCCTTGATCCACAAATTGCTTCTCAAGGTGAGGAGGGACAAGGTGAAGGTGATCCTGGTAGCCCCACACTGGCCGCGCCAGTTCTGGTATCCAGATCTCCTCAGCCGCAGGCCCCCGGAGAGGCTTCCAGCATGCCCTGACCTGATATCTCTCAATCAGGGGAAGGTATACCATCAGAACCTTCAATCCTTGCACCTCACATCTTGGTACCTAAGCGGCTAGAGTTCCAGGCTTTGGGTCCTTCTGAGAATGTCCTCACCATGGTGGAGGCATCCAGAAAGGAATCAACCAGGAAATGTTACACCTTCAAATGGAAAAGGTTTTCCATTTGGTGTCACGGCAAAAGCCTGGACCCTTTGTCCTGTCTGGTGGCTAACATTCTTGACTACCTTTGTTCTCTCTCCAAAGGGGTCTGCGGTAATTGACCCTTAGGGTGCACCTGGCAGCCATCTCTGCTTACCGGGCGCGGGCCAGTCAGCTGACGGCACAGGAGACAGTGGTCGGGCACATTTTCAAAGGCCTGGATCACATATCCCCTCCGGTGCATGAAGCTCCACCTCCATGTGATCTACTGCTGATACTGGCAAAGCTCATGGGCAAGCCATTTGAACCGAAGCACAAGTGTGCCTTGTCACACTTGTGGAAGACTGCTTTCCTGGTGGCTGTCACGTCTGCCAGAAGGACAGGGGAGCTCCAAACACTTTCGGTGGACTCCCCTTATCTGGTCTTCCACAGGGACAAAATTGTCCTACGCCCCACCCAAAAGTCCTTCCGAAGGTGGTGTCAGAGTTTCACCTTAACCAGGTGTTAACTCTGCCGGTGTACTACCCTAACTACATCTCAGAGTGCATACTCCATACTTTGGACCTGAGACGTGTTCTCTCCTATTATAAGGAGAGGACAGTGGAAATTTGGGGAGAGGTTCGCCAGCTGTTTGTCACCTACGCTGAAGCCGCCTCTGACAGACCTGCAATAAAACTGACTATTGCAAGGTGGATTACATCTTGCATAAGTCTGTGTTATGAGTTGGCGGGCATGGAGCCTCCCAAAGGGATAAGAGCTCATTCTGCCTGCCATACTGCTGCATTGGTGGCTGCTTCCAGGGACATCCCTATCCAGGAAATCTGCCGGGCTGCTTTCTGGAAGTCAGCAAACACTTTCATTACCCATTGCCACATCAACCTTGAGTCACGCTGGGATGCTGGTTTTGGGGCCTCGGTTCTCCATTCTCTGTTTCCTAAGTAGCGGGTGTGCGCCTTGCCTCCCTCCTCCCGGAGAACTGCTAGGAGTCTGCCAGAAAGTGTGGATGAACAAAATATCCACGATCCTAGAAAAACAGATTACTCACTTGTAACAGTAGTTCTAGGAGTGGTATATGTTCATCCCCACGGACCCACCCGACCTCCCCAGCTGCGGACGCACAACTGGCTTCCAGCAGGCTAAGATCTGGCATCATGGGGCTGAGCTGAGGGTTATAACACCCAGGTGGGTGGGAGGAGCCAGTTTGAAGACTTCCAGCAAGATTTAAAGTGGAAGGGGACATGCCAGACAGCATGGATGAACAACATATACCACTCCTAGAACTACTGTTACAAGTGAGTAACCTGTTTTTACTTTCCATAACTGGAGCCTCACACACTCAACCATTGTGTCCTCCTCTTCTGTATGCAGTGGTTGATCGATGCTGGGCCTTGCCTGTGCTACCACCCCTTCTGTTCTTGGAGACTGAGTAGGTAGATTAGTTAGTGGCTCTCCTTAACTGCTCCTCACCTCACCATTGGAAAGCGGGACTGCTGTACTTGGGTGTGGTGTACTCCAGCTACCTCTTGTTTTCTGCAGCTAAAATGTCCTTATATGCTATTGTTTTTCATATTCGTTTTCCTGGATTTATGAAAGAAACTTAACCTTCTTGGATGGTTTCATTATCTTCCTTGGATCTCTTGTGGGCTAAGTTGTCCAAATCCCCCCACCTTTGCTGACCGACTCTATGATGTTCCTATGCTCATAAATCCTAACTAGCCCTGTCGGTCATTGTATTTATTTCTAATTTATACCTTGCCCCCAGCATTGTATCTGGGTGTACTTTCCATGTAAATGTAATAACTGTAAGAATTGTCTTTTTTTCTGCTACTGTATCTAAACGTATTCGTCAGAACCAATTACTATATCGATGTACCCGTTGTACCCTTTTGTACTCTCCCGGGTCGTTCCTGAAAATAGGCATAAAACTTGTCTAGTGTACTTAGCCCGGTAAACAAAAACTAAATAAAATAAAAATAAAAGTTTTTAGACCCCTGGCTTTGGGTAAATTTGGCCCCAGGCTGAGGTTTACCCGTTCTCAACAAATTTCAGAGTATTTGCCAAATCTGTTGAAATCCTTTCTTCAGTTCTCTTGTAGAACTCTATTCAGAGTTCCTGATTTCTAGGGACATGGATATGTTGTTCATCCACACTGTCTGGCAGGTTCCTTGCCGCTTTAAATCTTGCCGGAAGGTCTTCAGGCTGGCTCCTCCCACCCACCCGGGTGGTAAAACTCTCGGCTCCGCCCCATGACGTCAGATCTCCTTACCGCTTGGAAGCTCAGGTTCCCTCCTTAACGCTCTGCATATAAGACTGGTTCCTAATCCTTCGAATTTTCAAAATTAAAAGAGTTTTTGCTAAAAGACTTCGGTCTTCTCTCCCTAGCGGCTGCGATGGACAAATCGACTCCCGGTTTCCGGAGATGCCCTTGCGGGCAGAAGATGTCTCGGACGGATCCGCACTCCACGTGCGTCTACTGCTAGGGCCTTGAGCACGACCCGCAGGCCTGCGACCTGTGCTCTTCCTTTTCGGCCTACGTCCTCGAAGACCGTGCTGCCTGTTTGCAACTGGGGCGTCCCGAGAAGAGATTTCCTCCGGTAAAGTCAAAAGAGCCCCGGTCGGCGGTGTCCGTGGCAGCGGGCTCGGCGGATCAGCTCGAGCAGATGATCGCCATCGAAGAGGAGGCGGCGCGAGCCGCTTCTACCTCTGCTTCAGCATTTGTCCCTCTCTCTCTCGGTGTCTTATTCGGCTTCTTTTAAGGAGCTTTGTCTGACCCTTTCGACTAAAGGTGAGGGTCCAACTTCTTCTGGACCATTTTCTTGGTCCAAAAAGAGAGACAAGGGTAAGTCTCACCGTCAACGCTCTTGGGAGCGGGAAAGATCCCTCTCCCCGAGTGGTCGGCCGTCTACTTCAGTCAACTTCTCTGCTTGACCACTGGTCTCATGGTGTCCCCCGTCAGGTCAGTTGACCGAGACTCCCGTCGGCGGTGGAGATTTTCTCGACCCGTGAGGAGGGTTGTCGACTGAGAAGCCGAGAATCCCTCTCCCGGTTCCCCAGTGGGAGTTGTGGATCCCGTCGGCTCGTCTGTGCCTCCGGTTCCGGGCCCGGTTGAATCGTCCGAACCGAGGAAGTGCCGATTCCGACACCTCCCTCCACCGTCCTCGGCCTCGGACATCTTCGTGGTCCAGCCGATCCCGCTGTCATAGGTGGTCTCGGCACCGCGGCAAGTGGCGCTGCCGCTCGTCCTCCTCCTCGGACGAGGGGAGGCTTCGGCGCAAGTTGCGTCGGAGGTATGAGGAACTCGTGGCAACAGCTCCTTCTGTCTGGGAATAAGCCGACTCTGTCATCTTCCCAGGCCATTAAGTGGCTGTCACCGGAGCGGCCGAAACAACCCCTCGTTTTAACCGAGGAGCCTGTTCCCAGGCTGGTTGTTAGGCCAAATCTAGCTGCCCCACCGATCCCGGTGAAACCTCCGCCTCCACAGCCGTTAGTTGGGGCTCCGACCAAAAATTCTCGGTCGGCTCAGGGACTGCCCCATAGGCTGTCTGTCACCCTCACTCCCGACTGGCCTCGGCAGGAGGAGGGTGGCTCAGGCCCGAGGCAGCTCTTTGAGGACTCTTCCTCCCTTTTCTCCAGCGAATGGACTTGGAGTCCTCAGGGGACAGTCGGCGGACGATAGCCCTTCGTCCTTCCTAGGATTACTTCGGCTCATCTCGGAGTCCCCGGGATGAAGCTCGGACCCGTTCAAGCGGGCCAGGTATCCTCACGGATTCTGGACGGGGGATTCCCCTGGGCCTTTCCGGTGGCGGGGCCATAGTGGTCGGCCTTGGAACTCTGTGGCGCCCTGCTTCCTGTCCTCGCCTTCGGCCAGGATGGCCAGGAAGTATCGGTCCCTACCAGTTCCCTGTCCGTTTTTTCGGAACACCCCTCTGCTGAGGGGTTGGTTACCAACAGCGTTTTCCGGCGTGCCGGGAACGACAGGGATGTGGACAAACCTCCCGACAAGGAGTCCAAGAAATTGGACTATGCCGGGCGAAAAGTCTATGCTGCGTCCTCCCTCTGCCTTCACCAGGCCAGTTCGGCCGTCCTCATGGCACATTTTTCTCATGCCCTGTTGGGCTCCCTGGATGAGGTCATCCCTCATCTTTCCGCGGATCTGCAGACCACGGTCAGGCAAGTGCGGGACCAGGGCAGTGGCCAAACAGCAGCTCCAGACTGCTTTAGACATTGGGGACTCATGTGCCAGGTCTGTGGCGGCCGCAGTGGCCATGCGTCGTCGGGCTTGGCTGAGGATATCCACCTTTACTTCGGATACCCAGCACAAGTTGGCGGATGTTCCCTTTTTGGGGACTGACCTCTTCGGCCCTGGGGTGGAAGGTCACCTGCAGAGGATCGAGAGTCCAGTGCTACCTTGGACTCGGTCTCTTCAGCTCAGAAGGACAAGGCCATGAAACCACAGCCTAAGCCCTTTACGTCCTTCTCGCCAGTGGCTATCCGGCCAACAGCGTCAGGGCCAGCAGGCTCGAGTTTGGCATCCCAAACCCAAGCCGGGGCTTCCTCAACAGGAAGCAGGGAGGTAAAGGCCAGGAGGTCCCTCAGCGGTCCCTCCTCTAAGCCTGCCCAGTGACGGGCTGAGGGGTGTCGCCCCCCCCAACCCAGTCACCTCACCCCAGGTTCCCCCGTGGGGGGACGGCTCCGGCACTTCCTTTCCGCCTGGTCCGTTATTACCGCGGACAGGTGGGTACTGGAGGTGGTGGGAAAAGGCCTGCCTCTAGAATTCGAGCAGGCCCCGCCGTTCAGAGCCGTCGCACCTCGGGGGGCCTCGGGGTCCGCAGCCTCACTGTCGGCTCGTCGGGCCGACATGAATCCTCCTCCAAAGGAGGTGATCAGGGAGGTGGCGGACCCTCCCTCCAGACCAGGGTTTGTGTCCAGGTACTTCCTGGTTCCGAAACGGACGGGGGGCTGGCGCCCCATTCTCGACCTACACGACCTGAACAAGTTCCTAAGGTCTCAAACCTTCACGATGGTCACTCTGGCTCAGATAATACCATCCCTGGAACACGGCTTGTGGTTCTGCTCTCTGGACCTGCAGGACGTGTTCTTTCACGTCCCTATCCATCCGTCACATCGGAGATTCCTTCGCTTTCGAGCGGAGGGATCCCTCTTCGAATTCCGAGCCATGCCTTTCGGCCTGTCTCCAGCTCCCAGGGTCTTCACCAAATGCATTACAGTGGTGACAGCTTTCCTCCGGGCCCGAGGGGTCCGGGTGTACCCTTACCTGGACGATTGGCTGATAGCCAGACAGGAGGTGGAGCAGTCCAGAGATCTGGCCCTCCAGGTTTGCTCTCAAATCGGCCTTCTCATCAACGAGGTCAAGTCGGAACTCGAGCCGAAGCAGGTGATTCTGTTTATTGGTGCAGAGCTCGACTCTCTTCGTGCCAGAGCACGGCTCCCGGCGGACAGGGCCGGGGTTCTTACCTCCTTTGCCCATTCATTTCTGGTTGGGCAATCATGCCCTGCCCGGGACTTCCTGCGCCTCCTGGGTCTCATGGTGGCCTGTACCAGCGTGGTCCGTTAGGCACGCTGGCTTCACGCCCGCTTCAGTGGGACTGGCCAGCCAGTGGTCCTAGCGCTGCGATCCATTGGACCAGCTAGTGATGGTGACCCAGGAGATGTGGAACACTCTCCGGTGGTGGACCGTTCCATCTCATCTGCAGGAGGGCATCCCATTTGTCCGCCCCGAGCCGACTCTCTATCGACCGATGCCTCTTTGATGGGTTGGGGTGCCCATCTGGGGGAACACCGGGCGCATGGCATTTGGTCCCCGCGGGAGTCCCAATGTCACATCAACCTGCTGGAGCTCCGAGCGGTCCGCCTAGCTCTCACCGCCTTTGCTCCGTTTCTCTGGGGTCAAGTGGTCCGAGTCCAGACGGACAATACCACGACCATGTACTACCTAAACCGCCAGGGGCGGGGCGTTTCATGCTTCTATGCAGAGCTCTCGCATTTGGTCACTCGTCGCAGCCTGGGCGGATCTCCTAGCCATTCATATGGCATGAGCCTCCAACACCTGGCCGATGCCCAGAGCGGATAGGGCTGCATCTCACAGTGGTCTCTCCTGCGGAGTAGTACAAGATCTGTTCTCCCACTGGGGCACACCTCAGGTGGACCTGTTGCCTCCAGGAGGCGTGGAAGCTGGCTGTTTCATGCCCGCCCCCTCAGCAGGGCTTGCTGCAGGGGATGCCTTCTCGAGGCTGTGGACCCGGGCCTCTTCGCCTTCCCCATTTCCTTGATTCACAAGGTGCTTCTCAAAGCAAGGAGGGACAAAGGCGCAGGTGATTCTGATAGCCCCAGACTGGCCCGCCAGATTCTGGTACCCAGATCTTCTCAGCCTCAGCTCCAGGCTCCCGAGGCAGCTTCCAGCTCGCCCGGACCTGCTCTGTCAATCAGGGAAAGGTGTTCCATCCGGACCTTCAATCCCTGCACCTGACGGCCTGGTTCCTGAGCGGCTAGCGTTCCAGGCCTTGGGTCTTTCGACGAGGGTCCTCAATGTTGTTGAGCGCTCTGCCGTGAAAGTCGACCAGGAAATGCTATGCCTTCAAATGGAAGAGATTTTCCATTTGGTGTCAGGAGAAGGCTTGGACCCTTCACCTGTCCTTTGGCAAGCATCTTGGACTATTTATGGTCCCTTTCTAGTCAAGGGCTTAGGTGAAACAACCCTAAGGGTGCACTTGGCAGCCATCTCTGCTTACCGGGCGGGCGGGGGGAGCAGTGGGTGGCGCAGGAGAAGGTGGTCTGGCACTTTTCAAGGCCTTGATCACATTCCCCTCGGTCGCGAGAACCTCCACCTCCGTGGGATTTACTGCTGGTACTGGCAAGCTCATGGGCAAGCCATTGAACAATGCAGGTGTGAACTCTCTCACCTGTCGTGGAAAACCGCCTTCTTGGTAGCTATCACATCAGCCAGAAGGATGGGAGAACTCCAGGCGCTGCATAAGTCTCCTACCTGGTCTTCCACAGGGACAAGGTTCTCCGCCCCACCCGAAATTCCTTCCGAAGGTGGTGTGGGAGTTTCACCTTAACAGGTGTTGACTCTGCGGTGTTCTACCCCAATCACACCTCGGGAGGCCAATACGGCTCCATACTTGGACCCTAGAAGCGAAACTCGCTTATATAACGGAGCGCCTACGGCTGAAAAGTCGGGAGGATTCGTCAGCTGTTTGTCACCTCGGCTGAAGCTGCACCTGGCAGACCTGCAGCCAAGCAGGCGATAAGCAGGTGGGTCACCTCCTGCATAGATCTCTGCTATAAGTTACTGGGCATGGAGCCTCCCAGGGGATAAGAGCTCATTCTACCCGTCATACTGCTGCATCGGTGGCTGCTTCAGGGGCGTCCCTATCCAGAAATCTGCAGGGCTGCTACCTGGAAGTCAGCACACACCTTGTACCATTACCACATCGACCTTGAGTCACGCCGGGATGCTGGTTTGGGGCCTGGATCTCCAGTCTTTATTCCCTAAGTAGGGGTGTGCTTCTTGCCTCCCTCCTCCCGGAGAACTGCTGAGTCTGCCAGACAGTGTGGATGAACAACATATCCATGTCCCTAGAAATAGATGGTTACTCACCTGTAACAGGAGTTCTAGGAATGGTATATGTTGTTCATCCTACAATCCTCAACCTCCCGACCCGGCGCACAGCCTGAGCTTCCAGCGGGCCAGATCTGGCGTCATGGGGCGGGAAGTTTTACCACCGGGTGGGTGGGAGGAGCCAACGAAGACCTTCCGGCAAGATTTAAGCGGCAAGGAACCTGCCAGTCAGTGTGGATGAACAACATATATACCATTCCTAGAACTCCTGTTGCAGGTGAGTAACCTGTATTTCTAGGGACATGGATATGTTGTTCATCCACACTCATTAACGTATCCTTGCCGCTTTAATCTTGCGGAGAAAATCTCGCTGCTCTCCACCCACCGAGTGGTAACTCTCGGCTCGCCCCGTAACCTCAGATCTTCACCCGGCAGAGCTCAGGTTCCCTCATAACGCTCTGGGTTTGCGACTGGTTCCTATTTCTCCGTTTGCGGTTTAAAATAATATTTTGCAAAAGACTTCAGTCTTGATCCCACATGCGACTCGATGGACCATCGACTCCTGGTTGGAGATGCCCATGCGGGCAGAAGATGTCCGGGCGGATCCACACTCCGCGTGTGTCTACTGCTTAGGCCTTGAGCACGACCCGCGGGCTTGCGACCTGTGCTCATCTTCCGGCCTCGTCCTCGAAGACCGTGCTGCCGGTTGCAGCTGGGCGTCCGAGCGTTTCCCTCGGTGAAGTCAAGGAGGCCCGGTTGGCCCGGTGTCGGCGGGGTTCGGCCCGGATCAGCTCGGCGGATGGTGAGCCCTCGAAGAGCGCGGGCGTATCTTCCTCGACGCGGCATTATCCCGCTCTCTCTGGGTTCTTCCTACGACTTCCTTTAAGGAGCTTTGTCTGTCCTCTCCACTAAGGGAAGGGCCTGCGTCTGCTGGACCTTCTCGGTCCAAGAAGGACAAGGTAGAATCCCTCCGTCGGCGGCTCTTGGGGCGGAGGTGCTCTCCCGGGCCGTCGGCCGTCGGCTTGATCGGCCGCTCAACCGGCCACTGGCCTCACCGGTGTCCCGTCAGGTCAGTTGGCCGAGACTCCCACTGATAGTCGAGATTTTCTCGACCCATTGAGACAGACTGTCGCCTTTAGCAGCAGATTCCCTCTCCCGGTTCCCCGGAGAGTTGAGATCCGTGGGCTCGCCTGTGCCTCGGTTCGGAGCCCTCGGATGGACCTTCGAGCAGAAGAGTGCGGTTCCGCCGACACCTCCTGCACCGACCCGGAAATTCTGGGACTCTCGGTCTGGACCTCTCGACGGTCAGCCGTTCCCACCATCATAAGCGGTCTCGGTCTGGCACCCATGATAGCGGCGCGCTTCGCCGTCCTCGTCCTCCTCCTCTCGGATGAGGAGGCCCGGCGTAAGTGCGTCGTCGATACGAGGACCTTATGTTGCAACAGCTCCTCCTGGCCGGGGAATAAGCCGACTCCGGCGCCTTCCGGCCATTAAGTCAACTGTCACGGGCGCCGACACACCCCTCGACTTGTCCGAGGCCTACACCAGGCGGTTGTTCGGCCGAACAACTGCTCCACGATTCGGTGGAACCTCCGCCTCCACAGCCACAATTGGGGCTCCGACCAAGTTCTCGATCAGGTTAGGGTTTACCCCATCGGCTGTCAGTTACCCTCACTCCCGACCGCGACCTCGGCAGGTGAAGGGTGGCTCAGGCCAGAGGCAGCTCTTTGAGGACTCTTCCGAGTCCGAAGGCGATTCCTCCTTCTTCTCCAGCGACTGGACTTGGAGTCTTCAGGAGTCAGCCAATGGGCGATAGCCCGTCGTCCTTCCTAGGACTGCTCGGCTCATCTCGGAGTCTACCCGGATGGAGCTCGAACCCGTTCCAAAGCAGGCCAGGTATCCTCACGGAGATTCTGGACCGAGGGATTCTCCGGCGGAGGCCTTTCCGGTGGCCGAGGCCATAGTGGGTCGGCACTGGAACTTTGGCAGCGCCCGCTTCCTGCCCTGCGCCTTGGCCAGGATGGCGGGAAGTATCGCGGTCCCCCGGTTCCTTGTCGGTTTTGAACACCCTCTGCTGAGGGGTTGGTTACCGACAGCGTTTTCGGCGCCGGCAGCGCATGGGATGTGGACAAACCTCCTGACAAGGGTCAAGAATTGGACTATGTGGGGAGAAAAGTCTACATGCGTCCTCTCGGCTCTTCGTCAGGCCAGTTGCGATCCTCATGGCACTTTTCTCGCCCTGTTGGGCTCCCTGGATGAGGTCATCCCTCATCTTCCGCCGATCTGCAGACTACGGTTAAGCAGAGTGCGGGACCAGGGCAAGGCAGTGGCCAAACAGCAGCTCCAGACTGCTTTTGGATGTAGGGGACTCATGTGCCAGATCGGGTGGCGGCCGCGGTGGCTATCGTCGGCGGGCTTGGCTGAGGATATCCACCTTTACTCGGATACCCAGCACAAGTTGGCGGATGTTCCCTTTGGGGACTGACCTCTTGGCCCTGGGGTGGAAGGTCACCTGCAGAGGATCGAGAAGTCCAATGCCACCTTGGACTCGGTCTCTTCGCGTCAGAAGGACAAAGGCCGCAAGCCACAGCTAAGCCCTTCGTCCTTCTGTGCCCCAGCTCATGGCCTGCCCAGTAACGCCAGGGCCAGCAGGCTCGGCCTTGATCCTAAACTCCAAGCCGCCGGGTTTCCTCTAACAGGAGGCAGGAGGAAGGGCCCAGGAGGTCCCTCGGCGGTCCCTCCTCCAAGCCTGCCCAGTGGCAGGCTGAGGGGTGTCGCCCCATCCCGTCACCCACCCCTGGGTCCCCGTGAGAGGCAGCTCGGCACTTCCGTTCGCTTGGTCCGCTGTTACCACGGACAGGTGGGTCTTGGAGGTGGTGGAAGAGGCCTGCCTCTGGAATTGAGCAGGCACCACCCTTCAGAACCGTCGCCCCTCGGGCTTCGGGATCCCAGCCTCACTGGCGGCTCGTCGAGCCGACATCCTCTCCTCCTCCAGAAGGAGGTGGAGAAGAGTGGTGGACCCTCCTTCAGACCCAGGGGTTTGTGTCCAGGTACTTCCTGGTTCCGAAGCAGACGGGGGCTGGCGCCCATTCTCGACCTACAGACCTAAACAAGTTCCTAAGGTCTCGAACCTTCAGGATGGTCACTGGCTCAGATTATACCATCCTTGGAAAACGGTGTGGTTCTGCTCTCTGGACTTGCAGGGCCAGCGTTTTCCACGTCCCTATCCGTCCGTCTCACCAGAGATTCCCTGCTTTAAGGAAGGATCCCTCTTGAGTTCCAAGCCATGCCCTCGCTTGTCTCCAGCTCCCAGGGTCTTCACCAAATGCATGGCAGTGGTGACAGCATTCCCTCATGGCGCGGGGTCGGGTGTACCCTTACCTGGACGACTGGCTGATAGCAGCTCCCTCCAGGAAGGAGGCGGGTGGTCAGAGATCTGGCCCTCAGGTCTGCTCTCAACTGGGCCTCCTTATCAGCGAGGCCAAGTCAGACTCGAGCAAGCAGGTGATTTTATTCATCGGGCGCAGCTCGACTCTCTTCGAGCCAGAGCGCGGCTCGGCGGACAGGGCGAGGTTCTTTCCTCCTTTGCCCGATCATTTCTGGTTGGGCAATTTCTGCCGGGACTTCCTGCGCCTCCTGGGTCTCATGGCGCCTGTACCAGCGTGGTCCGTTGGGCCGCTGGAACATGCGTCCCCTTCAGTGGGGACTGGCCAGCCAGTGGTCGCTGCACGCGATCCTTGGACCAGCTTGTGTCGGTGACACAGGGATGTGGAATGCTCTCCAGTGGTGGACCGTTCCAGATCATTTGCAGGAGGGCATCCGTTCGTCCGCCCCGAGCCGGCGGTCTCTCTGTCGACCGATGCCTCTCTGATGGGTTGGGGTGCCCATCTGGGGATCACGGGCTCATGGCCTCTGGTCCCGCGGGGAGTCGATGCCACATCAACCTGCCTGGAGCTCCGAGCGGGTCCGCTCAGCCTCACACCGCCTTGCTCCGTTCCTCCGGGGTCAAGTGGTCCGAGTCCAGGCGGACAATACCACGACCATGTACTATCTAAACCGCCAGGGGGACGCCAGCTCCATGCTTCTATGCAAGGAAGCTCTCCGCATTTGGTCACTCGTGCAGGCCTGGAGGCGGATCTCTAGCCATTCACGTGGCAGGAGCCTCCAACACCCTGGCCGATGCCCTGAGCCGGATAGGGGCTGCATCCCACAGTGGTCTCTCCTGCGAGGTAGTACAGCATCTGTTCTCCCACTGGGGCACACCTCAGGTGGACCTGTTTGCCTCCATGGAAGCGAAGCTGAGTCTGTTCCATGCCGCCCCCTCAGCAGGGCTCGCTGCAGGGGATGCCTTCTCGAGGCAATGGACCCGGGCCTCTTTTACGCCTTTCCCCCATTTCCCTTGATCCACAAGGTGCTTCTCAAGGCGAGGAGGACAAGGCGCGGTGATTCTGATAGCCCCAGACTGGCCTCGCCAGTTCTGGTACCCAGATCTCCTCAGTCTCAGCTCCAGGACTCTGCAGCTTCCAGCTCGCCCGGACCTGCTCTCAGTCAATCAGGGGAAGGTGTTCCATCCGGACCTTCCAATCCCTGCACCTGACGGCCTGGTTCCTGGCGGCTAGAGTTCCAGGCTTTGGGTCTTTCGGACGGGTCCTCAATGTAGTTGAGGCGTCCCGTGAGTCGACCAGAAAATGCTATGCCTTCAAATGGAAAAGGTTTTCCATTTGGTGTCAGGACAAGGGCTTGGACCCTTCCTCCTGTTCCTTGGCAAGCATCTTGGACTATTTATGGTCCTTTCTAGTCAAGGGCTTAAGTCGGCGACCTAAGGTGCACCTGGCAGCCATCTCTGCTTACGAGCGCGGGCTGGGAAGCAGTCGGTGATGCAGGAGAAGGTGGTCTGGCACTTTTCAAAGGCCTTGATCACATTTCCCTCAGTCGGGAACCCCCACCTCCGTGGGATCTACTGCTGGTACTGGCAAAGCTCATGGGCAAGCCATTCGAACCTATGCACAGGTGTGCTCTCTCTCACCTGTCGTGAAGACCGCCTTCTTGGTGGCTATCACGTCAGCCAGAAGGATGGGAGAGCTCAGGCGCTTTCCATCGAGTCTCCTTACCTGGTCTTCCACAGGGACAAGGTTGTCCTGCGCCCCCACCCGAAATTCCTTCCGAAGGTGGTGTCGGAGTTTCACCTTAACCAGGTGTTGACTCTGCCGGTGTTCTACCCCAATCACACCTCGGAGGCCGAATATAGGCTCCATACTCTGGATCCTAGAAGGGCGCTCGCTTATTATAAGGAGCGCACGGCTGATATTCGGGGAGAGGTTCGCCAGCTGTTTGTCACCTACGCTGAAGCCGCATCTGGCAGACCTGCAGCCAAGCGGACGATAAGCAGGTGGGTAACCTCCTGCATAGATCTCTGCTATAAGTTAGCGGGCATGGAGCCTCCCAGAGGATAAGAGCTCATTCTACCCGCCATACTGTTGCAACGGTGGCTGCTTCCAGGGACGCCCTATCCAGGAAATCTGCAGGGCTGCTACCTGAAGTCAGCAAACACCTTCATTACCCACTACCACATCGACCTTGAGTCACGCCGGGATGCTGGTTTTGGGGCCTCGGTTCTCCAGTCTCTTTCCCAAGTAAGTATATGGGGGTGTGGCGTCTTGCCTCCCTCCTCCCAGAACTGCTAGGAGTCTGCCAATGAGTGTGGATGAACAACATATCCATGTCCCTAGAAATACAGGTTACTCACCTGTAACAGGAGTTCTAGGAATGGTATGTTTGTTCATCCTACATTCTCGACCTCCCGGCTTCGACGCACAACCTGAGCTTCCAGCGGGCCAGATCTGGCGTCATGGGGCGGAGCCGAGAGTTATACCACCCGGGTGGGTGGGAGGAGCAAGCTTGAAGACCTTCCAGCAAGATTTAAAGCGGCAAGGATACTGCCAATGAGTGTGGATGAACAACATATACCATTCCTAGAACTCCTGTTACAGGTGAGTAACCTGTATATCTTGAAGGTTCCATTGAGCAGTTTGCAGCTTTCATCTCTTAGGGTCGTGTGTCCGTTCCCCCCCCCCCAAACACACCCAGACAGGGTTGAATAATACTCTCTCCCATTTGTCATGCAAACAGTTTAAAGGAAGAATCTGTTCTATCCTGTCCTTTTCTGTCTCTTACCTGTGTGCACAAAATTTTCTTGAGACCTGGGAATTGATCACTCTGATTCTTCTCCTCCTGCTATCTCCCTTTCACTTGCTGTTTCTGTTTTTCTTCCCCCTTGCTTATCTGTGATTATAAAAATATATGTGAATCTTTGTGTGAAAATGTATACAGTTATATTGTTACAATGAATGCAAAAAGCTATTTGGTACTCAAGGGGTCAACTTTGAGATGTATTTTGACTGCCACAATCTCTCTTGCAGAGTTGCCAATAATAAATGAGTTCTGTTGAAGGCCTTTGGTGTGTGCAGTGATTTTTTTTTCCCCTGATTACAGTAAGTAGTTTTCTTTTTTGCTAGGTTCTTTTATGGGTGACTAATTTTCACATTAATTCTTTCACCAGATTGCTGCCAAGGAGTCTCAGCTTGCAGAGCGTGTCAAAGCACGAGAAAAGAGGCGGAAAGAAGAGGAAGAGGAGGAGCAGCGTAAGCGGGAGGAAGAGAGGAAGGAGCGCTTTAAGGAGCGGGAAAAGGAGCGGGAGAGGGAGCTAGAGAGAGAGAAGCTCAGAGATCACAGCAGGGACAAGGACAGGGGCAGAGGACGAGATAGGAGCCGTGAACACAGAGACACCAAACGTCGTACCAGAAGTCGAAGCCGGAGCACACCAGTCAGAGATCGGGGAGGCCGGCGCTGAGGCTGATGGAAGCAGGACACACTGTGCTTGGGGGGAGGTGGACATTGTTCATAAGTGAGGAAGAACCTCCTCCTGTACCCAGAGACTTCATTCACAAAAGTGTAATTCCACTCTCCTTTGGCGACCATTGGGTCTGACACACATGACAATTTGACAGCTTTTTTTTTTGTCTCCCTTCCTGCCAGTTGAGTGGCTGGAGGCTGAAAGTGGGAGGGACAGTTGTCCCACAGAGCTCCGAATCTCGTATAGATTTTGTATACAGTGATTTCTGGCATCTTCTGTTCAGCTACTTGATCACACCTAGCAAGAAGTGAAGTTGTAAGTGTGAGCTGATGCCAGGATGCCACATCTCAACGAAGGAACCCTCATCTCCCAGTGTCTAAAGGGGATGAGGTGATGGCTATACAGCTCCAAGACGGTCTGACAACTTTTCAAACACAGGTTGCATCACTGATCTTTTCTCCACTTGAAATAAATCATCAGTGTCTTCCCCTTCAAAACAGATTACTCCATTTCTCCAACGGGCAGATATTCACATTCAAAGATTAAACAAATGTGTGCATATGGGGAGGGGATGGTGTTGATACTGACAGTATTTAAGTAATATCTTGGAGTGAGAAAATGCAATTCACTGTTGTCCTCAAGTGTGTTTGTAGACCTGCCTTGTGCGATGAAAGTGGGAAAGCCTGGTGGGGGCATTTTGCACCCTTTTTTTCTAGCTGCCAGCATAGTCTGCAAAGTGAATGTAGGAAAAACACCATATTGGTGGGGTTTAGCCTATTTAATGTGCAAGTGACTTTTTAGTAAAAGTTAACGGGGGGTGAAGGCGCGGTAGGAAAAGTAACTCCTTTGCCATAGGTTAGTTACACTGCTGTGGTCCCTCCATGTACTGTCCAGGTAGCCCTGCCATCTGTATAACAGTAAATGCCCCTTCCTGTCTAAACAGCAAATCTTGCTGTGTTTTTTGTTCTTGGTTAATTTCTTTTAATTTGTAATATATATATATTTTTTACTAAGCAATGTAGAGTTGTCTGGAACCGCTGTCATCACCAGGGAAACCTGATAGAAATCTGGGAAGCGTAGCAAATTATGAAATACTTGCTCTTCTCTCCCACCCCCTGATTCCAGCCTTCACTTCAGTTTGTTCCCCTGAATGTCTTTAAAAGATGATTCTTAACAGTTGTTGATGCTTACATGTTCTCTCTGTCAGCCCCCAATGAAGAGAAATGTGGTTCATAAGTTGGCAAAATTTGGAAGGAGCAGCGTGAGGGAAGGCCGTATTTAGATTGAACAGTCCAACTGAAACTGTTACCCTGTGTATCTGTATGGCAGCTTTCTTTGGGATGGGATATACCCTTAGGCTGCCGGAAGATTTAGAACGCATAGGTTTTTAGGACAAGATATCTTGGCGGCAGCCTAAGGGTTAAAAAAAAAAAAAAATCCCAGTATGTACACAGTGGGTTTGCACAGTGCATGTAGTGAAAGTTTTACAAGAGTCCTGTTTTAGGATGCTGGGTCAGAGTATGCCAGCCGAAAAATAAAAGGTGCCCATTGCCACAATGACATTCTTCCCCCTTCCCCAACAGCTATTTATTAGATTTAATATTGAACTTTCTCCTTTTTTGTTTTCCTTAAACGTGTTTGGTACTTTGTCATGTAGGTTGAATACTGTTCTCTTCTGTTATTCATTCACCTGGGCATGGAAAGACCTACTCTGCGCCCCCAAGGTCCCTTGTATGGTGTATAGGGGAAAGTCTATGTATATACGTATACACAATAGATGTACAGCACAAAGGGGCACATCCGTGCGTGTATGTATACGTGTGTGAATAAAACCAAATACAGATACAAATTTTTTCCTTTTTTTATGATGTGTTCTATCAGAAAAAAGAATAAATCTTAACTTAGTTTTATTGAATTTCTGTGTCTGCATTTTATTTTGTAAGTTGGAAAAGAGTAAGATTCTGGAGTTTTTCATTTGAAATACTTTCTAGATTCAACAGGATTACATACAGAAACAAGTGCAGTTTTACACAGTTGCATTAACATGCGTAGGGTAAAGTTGCATAAAGGGACAAAATAAAAGCCACGGAAATAGAGGGAGAGCAGGGAGGATCTGAGGTACTGTGGGTTGCCCTGGAAGCACACAAGGGGGCCACTATTCACATGGGAGTGATCTACAGACATCCAGCTTAGGGGAGAGGTGGATAAGGACATGATGGAAGCCATCCAACGGATAGCACACATGGGGGGAGGTGTTGCTGGTGAGGGACTTCAGTCTGCCAGTCATGGATTGGAGCTTACCAGCTGCAGCAACAGTCAGTAGGGGCATCCTGTACTCCCTGCAAGAGCGTTTCTCAGGCAACTAGTTAAGAAGCCCGCTTGGGGGCGATACAGGACCTGGTACTGACAAATGGGGACATTGTTGCTGATGTCATAGTGGGTGACAACCTGAGGTCCAGTTATCACCGTACAGTGTGATTCAGTATGAGGACTGGGCCATTACTAAGCTGCACTAAGACTAGGGTCCTGGACTTGAGGAGAGCTGATTGCAGAAAAATGGAAGAATGCCTCGGGGACATCCTGGCAGGGATAGAAGATTAGGTGGGAATGTAGGTACTGTGGGCAAAAATAAAGGAGGGGGCATTGAAAATTCAACAAATCTCTGTCAGGCAGGTTAACAAGGGCAAGAGACAGCTATGGTTCTGTAAAGACGTAGCAGGAAAAAGAGCAAAAAACATAGCATTTAGAAAGTACAAAAGGACACGGAAGAAGGAGGAGGAGGAGAGGGAAAACTTCCAGGAGAAACAGAGAGGCAGGGAAGGTGGTTAGATATGCAAAGGCATAAACAGAGGAGAACACTGCCCAATCAGAAAAGAAGGGGTTAAAACTTCCTTTCGATACATAAGCGAGAAGAGGAAGACCAAAAGGGAAATAGTAAGAATAAAGGGGGGGAAAGGGGTTTGCGAGGATGAGTACCAAAAGAAGGCAGCTATATTAACGAAATACTTTTGTTCAGTATTTACAGAAGAAAGGGGTAGGTGACGAGCCAAAGATAAGGGATAAATGGTAGGGAGGCGGACACCAGTCCTTTTACAGAGGAGAAACTCCTCAAGGTACTAGCACACTTAAAAGTAGACAAGGCAATGGGACCTGATGGGGTGCACCGCAGGATACTGAGAGAGCTCAGGTGCTGGCTGCACCGCTGACAGTTCTGTTCAGCTCATTAGAAACTAAAGGTTCCAAGGGACTGGAGAAGGGCAGATGCGGTCCCACTTCACAAAAGTAGGGACAGGCAGGAGGCAGGAAATTAGACCTGTCAGCCTGACTTCGGTAGTGGGCAAAGTAATGGAAACACTACCGAAGGAAAGGATAGTGGAATACCTTGTAACCAGTTGATTGCAGGATCAAAGGCAACATGCTTTCACATGGGGGAGGTCTTGCCAGACAAACCTGATAAGTTATTTGATTGGCTGACCAGCATAGTGGATCATGGAGGAGCCGTAGATGTGGCCTAGGATTTCAGTAAGGCCTTCAACACCGTTCCACATAGAAGATTGGCGAACAAGCTAGCCTGTCTGGGAGTGGGTCAAAAAGTCATGAACTGCGTAAGAAGTTGGTTAAGCCACAGGAGACACGTGGTAGTAAATGGTGTCCACTCTGGAGAAGGCAAGGTGACCAGCGGGGTGCCTCAGAACTCAGTACTAGGCCTAGTCCTCTTTAGTATAGTGACATTGTGGAAGGGCTAGAAGGGAACGTATACCTGTTCGCAGATGACAAGCCTGCAATGGAGCAGACGTATCCAGGGGGGAGGGAGGGGTTGAAAAAAATTAATAATTTGAAAAAGTTGGCAAGAGTGGTCAAGGGTTTGGCAGATGGGTTTCAGTGCAAAAAGTATAAAATCATGCATTTGAGGCACAGAAACCCATGGACTGTGTACCAATTGGGAGAGAAAGTACTGGCAACCACCAAACAGGAAAGGGACCCGAGGGTAATCATTTCTGATGACCTCAAGGTAGCCAAGCATGTGATAAGGCATTGGGGAAGGCTAGCAGGATGTTCAGGTGCCTAGGGAAGGGGTATCACCAGGAGGAAGGAGGAGATATTACCCCTGTACAGATCACTGGTAAGACCTCACCTGTCCAGTTCTGGAGGCCCTTAAGGTGGAGGTGGTACAAACAGGGCTACCAAAAATGGTGCAGGGCCCATCAAGCCCATAAGGAAGACTTTTTGGGGGCAAATGGTGATGGGATTCAAGTATGCGTGGGACAGATACAGGGGCCCCTTAGTAATTTGGCAAGGGGAGAAGACTACTGGAGATCGAGTAGGGTCTGCAATGGCACTGTAGGCAGGGAAGATGGGGCAGATTAGGTGGGCCAAGAGATCCTTATCTACTGACATCTATGTTTCTTTAAAGGCTTTCTCATTTAATACACTAAATCTTCATCAAAACCTGGCTGATACTGTAAATATTCTTGGGTAAGTACTGGGCATATTAGAATGTGCCTGTCAATCAGAGGTAAATGTATATCTTCCTGGACATAAAATCTCCACCACTCATTCACACTGATGGGAGTACACCGGAGGCACTAGGACCCAGCGGGAGCAAACTTTTTCAGGAGGGCCTGCACCGAGATGGAGCCGCAAGGAAGCGGCACCGTGAGCCGGGCTCATGCAGTAAAGACTATTTCGGCGTCAATCCTCCAACCGCCTCGGTTCCTTTTTTCCCGTTGTCGAGTGTGCTTCAGTGACGTCACTCGTCCTGCGGGAGTCCAACTTCAAACTAGCAGCTTAGTTTTCAGTTATACACTTTTGTATTCTAGGGACATGGATATGTTGTTCATCCACACTGTCTGGCAGGTATCCTTACCGCTTTAAATCTTGCCGGAAGGTCTTCAAGCTGGCTCCTCCCACCCACCCGGGTGGTAAAACTCTCGGCTCCGCCCCATGACGCCAGATCTTCCTTACCACTTGGAAGCTCAGGTTCCCTCCTTAACACACTGCGTATAAGACTGGTTCCTAATTCTTCGATTTTGCGAATTTAAAGTTTTGCACTAGACTTGGGTCTTCTATCTCATGACTGCAGTGAACCGTCGATTCCGGTTTTCGGAGATGCCCTTGCGGGCAGAAGATGTCTCGGACAGATCCGCACTCCACGTGTCTGCTGTTTAGGCCTTGACCACGACCCGCAGGCTTGCGACCTGTGCTCTTCCTTCTCGGCCTACGTCCTCGAAGACTGTTCTGCCCGTTTACAACTGGGGCGTCCCGAGAAACATCTTCCTCCGGTAAAGTCAAAAGGCTCGGCGGATCAGCTAGAGCAGATGATCGCCCTTGAAGAGGAGGCGGTGCGGGCCGCACCTTCCTCAGCCCGGCACTTATCCCGCTGTCCCTGGGTTCCTCTTATACAGCTTCTTTTAAGGAGCTTTGTCTGTCCCTCTCCACTAAGGGAGAGGGACCAACGTCTGCTGGACCTTCTTCTCGGTCCAAAAAGAAAGACGAGGGAAAGTCCCTCCGTCGACGCTCTTGGGAGCGGGAAAGGTCCCTCTCCCAGAGTTGTCGGCCATCGACCTCGGTCGATCGTTCGGCTTTGGCCACTGGTCTCACGGTGTCCCCGTCAGGCCAGTTGACCAAGACTCCCATCGGCCGCGGTCGATTTTTCTCGACCCGTTGGACGGGTTGTCGCCGGCGGAGAATCCTCTCCCGGTTTCCCCAGTGGGAGTTGAGGGATCCCGATGACTTACCAGTGCCTCGGTTCCGGGCCCTCGGGTGAACCCTCTGAGCGAGGAGGCAGTTCCCCGTCCCCTCCCGCACGCCCTCGGAAAAGCCGAGGTTCTCGGTCTCGGACTTCTTGGCGGTCCAACGATCCGCCGTCATAGGCAGTCTCAGTCTTGGCACCGCAGTAAGCGGCGCCGCCGCTCATCCTCGGACGAGGGGAGGCTTCGACGTAAGTTACGTCGACGGTACGAGGACCTCATGTGGCAACAGCTCCTTCTGACCGGGAAAAAGCCGACGCCGTCGCCTTCCCTGGCCATTAAGTGGCTGTCACCGGAGCGGCCGAAACAACCCCTCGACTTACCCGAGGAGCCTGTTCCCAGGCTGGTTGTTCGGCTAAAACCAGCTGCTCCACCGATTCGTGGAACTCCACCTCCACAGCCGTTATTTGGGGCTCCGACCAAGAATTTCGGTTGGTTCAGGACTGCCCCATAGACTGTCTGTCACCCTCACTCCCGATCGACCTCGGCAGGTGGAGGGTGGCTCAGGCCGAGGCAGCTCTTTCGGACTCTTCAGAGTCAGACAGCGATTCCTCCCTTTTCTCCAGGCGAGTGGACTTGGAGTCCTCTGGAGGTCAGTCGATGGGCGATAGCCCTTCGTCCCTATCTGGGATTGCTTCGCTCATCTCGGAGTCCACGGGATGAAGCTCAAACCTGTGTCTAGCGGGCCAGGTATCCTCACGGTGATACTGGACTGAGGGATTCCCCTCTGGAGGCTTTTCCGGTGGCGAGGCCATAGTGGGCCCGGCCTTGGAGCTCTGGCAGCGCCCTGCTTCCTGTCCTGCGCCCTCGGCCAGGAAGTATGCGGTCCCTACCGGTTCCTTGTCCGGTTTTTCGGAACACCCCCCTCAGCCGAGGGGCTAGTTACCGACAGCGTTTTCCGGCGCGCCGGGAATGCTAGGGATGTGGACAAATCTCCCGACAAGGAGTCCAAGAAATTGGACTATGCTAGGTGCAAAGTCTACGCTGCGTCCTCCCTCTGCCTTCGTCAGGCCAGTTTGGCCGTACTCATGGCACATTTCTCTCATGCCCTGTTGGGCTCCCTGGACGAAGTAGTTCCTCATCTTACGGCGGACCTGCAGACCACGGATAGGCAGGTGCGGGACCAGGGCAGTGGCCAAACAGCAGCTTCAGACTGCTCTGGACATTGGAGACTCATGTGCCAGGTCAGTCGCAGCCACAGTGGCTATGCGCCGTCGGGCATGGCTGAGGATATCCACCTTCACTTCGGATACCCAGCACAAGTTGGCGGATGTCCCCTTCGTGGGGACCAACCTCTTCGGCCCTGGGGTGAAAGGTCACCTGCAGAGGATCGAGAAGTCCAATGCTACCTTGGACTCTGTCTCATCCGCACAGGACAAAGGCCGCAGCCTAAGCCCTTTCGTCCCTCTGCGCCCACGGCACGTCCGGCCCAGCAATGTCAGGGCCAGCAGGCTCGAGCTTGGCATCCAAAACCCAAGCCCTCGGCTTCCTCCTCCAGGAAGCAGGGAGGTAAAGGCCCTGGAGGTCCCTCGGCTGGTCCTTCCTCCAAGCCTGCCCAGTAGCGGGTTGAGGGTGTTGCCCTCCAACCCCGTCGCCTCACCCCAGGTGCCCCCCGTGGGGGGGCGGCTTCGCCACTTTCTTTCCGCCTGGTCCGTTATCACCACAGACCGGTGGGTGTTGGAGGTGGTGGGAAAGGGCCTGCCTCTGGAGTTCGAGCAGGCCCCACCCTTCAGAGCCGTCGCACCTCAGGGGGCCTCAGGGTCCGAAGCCTGGCTGTCGGCTCACCGAGCCGACATCGCTCTCCTCCTCGAGAAGGAGGTGATCAGAGAGGTGGCGGACCCTCCCTCAGACCCGGGGTTCGTGTCCAGGTACTTCCTGGTTCCGAAACGGACGGAGGCTGGCGCCCCATTCTCGACCTACACGACCTAAACAAGTTCCTAAAGTCTCGAACCTTCAGGATGGTCACTCTGGCTCAGATAATACCATCCTTGGAACCTGGCGTGTGGTTCTGCTCTTCTGGACCTGCAGGCCGTTCTTTCACGTCCCTATCCGTCTGTCACATCAGAGGTTCCTTTGCTTTGAGCGGAGGGATCCTTTCGAGTTCCAAGCCATGCCCTTCGGCTTATCTCCAGCTCCAGGGTCTTCACCAATGCATGGCAGTGGTGACAGCATTCCTCGCGCCGAGGGGTCCGGGTTTACCCTTACCTGGATGATTGGCTGATAGCAGGCCCCTCCAGACAGGAGGTGGAGCGGTCCAGAGATCTGGCCCTCCAGGTTTGCTCTCAGGTCGGCCTCCTCATCGAGGCCAAGTTGGAACTCGAGCCAAGCAGTTCTTTTCATCGGGCAGGCCGACTCTCTCGAGCCAGAGCACGGCTCGGTTGCAAGGGCAGTTCTTTCCTCTTGCCCAATCATTTCTGGTTGGGCAATTAAGCTCTGCCGGGACTTCCTGCGCCTCCTGGGTCTCATGGCGGCCTGTACCAGCGTGGTCCGTTGGACCTGCTGGAACATGCGCCCCCTTCATTGGGGGCTGGCCAGCCAGTGGTCCCAACGCTGCGATCCATTGGACCAGCTAGTGACGGTGACCCAGGGGATGTGGAACGCTCTCCAGTGGTGGACCGTTCCAGTTCATCTGCAGGAGGGCATCCCGTTTGTCCGCCCCGAGCCGATGGTCTCTCTATCGACCAATGCCTCTCTGATGGGTTGGGGTGCCCATCTGGGGGAACACAGAGCGCACGGCCTCTGGTCCCCGCGGAGTCCCGTGCGCACATCAACCTGCTGGAGCCCGAACCGTCAGTTTCCTCACCGCCTTTGCTCCGCTTTCTTGGGTCAAGTGATCCGGGTCCAGGACGGACAATACCACGACCATGTACTATCTAAACCGCCAGGGCGGGACGCGCTCCGTGCTTCTATGCAAGGAAGCTCTCCGCATCTGGTCACTCGTGCGCAGCCTGGAGGCGGATCTCCTAGCCATTCATGTGGCAGGAGCCTCCAACACCCTGGCCGATGCCCTAAGCCGGATAGGGACTGCATCCCACGAGTGGTCTCTCCTGCCAGAGGTAGTACAAGATCTATTCTCTCATTGGGGCACACCTCAGGTGGACCTGTTTGCCTCAAGGGAGAATGCGAAGCTGAGGCTGTTCCATGCCCGCCCCCCTCAGCAGGGATCGCTGCAGGGGGATGCCTTCTCGGGGCCGTGGATCCCGGGCCTCTTCTACGCCTTTCCCCCGTTCCCCTTGATGCACAAGGTGCTTCTCAAAGCAAGGAGGGACAAGGCGCAGGTGATTCTGATAGCCCCAGACTGGCCCCGCCAGTACTGGTACCCAGATCTCCTCAGCCTCAGCTCCAGGCTCCCGAGGCAGCTTCCAGCTCGCCCGGACCTGCTCTCAGTCAATCAGGGGAAGGTATTCCATCTGGACCTTCAATCCCTGCACCTGACGGCCTGGTTCCTGAGCGGCTAGAGTTCCCTCCTTGGGTCTTTCCGACGAGGTCCTCAACGTAGTTGAGGCGTCCCGTAAGGAGTCGACCAGAAAATGCTACGCCTTCAAATGGAAGAGATTTTCCATTTGGTGCCAGGGCAAGGGCCTGGACCCTTCCTCCTGTTCCTTGGCGAGCATATTGGACTACCTTTGTTCCCTTTCTCAGCAAGGGCTTAGGTCGACGACCCTTAAAGTGCACCTGGCAGCCATCTCTGCTTACCGGGCGCGGGCCGGAAAGCAGTCGGTAAGCGCAGGAAAAGGTGGTCTGGCGCCTTTTCAAAGGCTTTGATCACATTTCCTCCGGTGCGAGAACCTCCACCTCGGTGGGATCTACTGCCAGGTGGCAAAGCTCATGGGCAAGCCATTCGAACCAATGCACAGGTGTGAACTCTCACCTGTCGTGGAAGACCGCCTTCTTGGTGGCTGTCACGTCAGCCAGAAGGATGGGAGAGCTCCAGGCGCTTTGCATCAAGTCTCCTTACCTTGTCTTCCATAGGGACAAGGTTGTCCTGCGCACCACCGAAATTCCTTCCGAAGGTGGTGTCGGATTCACCTTAACCAGGTGTTGACTCTGCCGGTGTTCTACCCAATCACACCTCGGAGGCCAATATAGGCTCCATACTCTGGACCCTGAAGGGCCCGCTACTATAAGGAGCGCACGGCTGAAATTCGGGAGAGGTTCGCCAGCTGTTTGTCACCTACGCTGAAGCCGCACCTGGCAGACCTGCAGCCAAGTGGACGATAGGCAGGTGGGTCACCTCCTGCATAGATCTCTGCTATAATTTGGCGGGCATGGGGCCTCCCAGAGGGATAAGAGCTAATTCACCGCCATACTGCTGCATCGGTGGCTGCTTCCAGGGGACGTCCCTATCCAGGAAATCTGCAGGCTGCTACCTGAAGTCAGCACACACCTTCATCACCCATTACCACATCGACCTTGAGTCACGCCGGGATGCTGGTTTTGGGGCCTCAGTTCTCCAGTCTCTCTTCCCTAAGTAGGTGGTGTGCGCCTTGCCTCCCTCCTCCCGGAGAACTGCTAGGAGTCTGCCAGACAGTGTGGATGAACAACATATCCATGTCCCTAGAAATACAGGTTACTCACCTGTAACAAGAGTTCTAGGAATGGTATATATTGTTCATCCCTGACCTCAACCCTCGGCCGGCCAGCCCACACCCTGAGCTCAGCGGGCCAGATCTGGCGTCATGGGGCGGAGCCGACAGTTTTACCGCCCGGGTGGGTGGGAGGAGCCAGCTTGAAGACCTTCCGGCAAGATTTAAAGCGGCAAGGATACCTGCCAGACAGTGTGGATGAACAACATATACCATTCCTAGAACTCCTGTTACAGGTGAGTAACCTGTATTTTTATCACAAGTACCGATAATATTTTAATTTCTTACTTGTACAAGAAAGAAGTCTTCAGCCCTCCATTGACTTGAGTCTACCATGAGTGGGGCAGGTGTCGGTAGGGAGAATTCATATGAAAGCTGTTCAGTCAGCCGGGCCAGGTCTGTTCCGCCGCCCTCTCGGGGGGGGGGGGGCTGACAATGGATGGTCCAGTGCTGGGTGGGGGGAATGGGCAGTCCCCTCTAAAGCATTAAAAGAAACTGTCCCATTAATGGTACCGTTCAACCTAGAGTTTTTCTGCCCACCGGTCAAAGAAACTGCATCACTCGATGTCACCCTCTGGTAAGTCTACGCATAGACGGTTGTTAGGGTTAGGAGCTGGTCTCCACTTTTTTGAGTGTCACTAGTTTTTGTCTCTGCTAACCAGCCTCTTCGACACCGGAGCTCCTCTCTGCCAATTGGAAGGGCTTCTGATGAGTAGTTTCACCATTGGGTCGCTCTTATGGAGCAGTGGGCTCGGAGGTTGTCCCGACTGCCTGAACCAGCCAGTCCGTCACCAGGGCCTTCGGGCCTGTCCGTTTCGAATAAGCAGGCAGGGCGGTTAGGACTTCCTAGTCGCGTGGTGCCTTTTTCAGTGCAGTCGACTCTGTGCTCTGTTGTCTGTCCCCCTCACATGGCTGCGGCGCAGGGGTCCACACCAATGCCTTTATCTCCTGCTGTTTTTCATCCTTTACCTTCAAACTGCAGTTCTCAGACTTCTGCTACGGCGCCGTTGCTTGCGATGCTGACTTCTTTGACGCCAAGGTCCTTTGTGGTGCCGCGGGTGGTGTTTGTGCCATCTGCGGCACTGCATACCTGTAGCGCCCAGGGTTGGGTCAGCACCGTGGTGCCATGCTACCCGTCGGCACCTTTGGCACCGGGGCTGGCGCCATGTGCAGTGTCGCGCTCCCTGTTGGTACCATGCATGACACCATTTTCTGTGTCGGCACCATCTCTGTACTCGGCGCTATTCTCTTCAGTGGTGCCAAGGATGTGTACTGCGTTGTCTAGTTTCCAGAGGTTTTCTACGATTCTTTCTCTTTTTCCTCCTGGTTTTCATCCCGTTCCTGTCTATACAGTCCCCCAAGACTGTCAGCAGATGATTTTGAGACCGATCCAGATGTCCGGCTGGGTGGTGGTGTTGATGCTGATTCTGCCCTGGGGGCAGGTATCAGTCCTCCTGCAGAGCCTGTTGTTGAATACCTTTCGTTTAAGTCTCTGCTCAAGACTTTAAATTCTACTCTCTCTCTCCAGTCCACTGAAATCAATCCTGGGAAGCTTCTGCATCTCCAATATCTACATGTTCCTGGAAATCCCTGTGGATTTAACCCCTCCGGTACAGCCCTGTTTCGAGACTCTTTCCCAGATGGTGTGGAAGAATCCATGCTTATTCCTTCTGTGGTCAAGCCCATAGATAGGAAATATGCCCCTCCCAAGAATTGCCCGATCTTGGCCTCACAAGCCTTTGCTGATGCCATTGTGGTCCTGGCAGAGAATAAGGCTGTCCTCCCTCAGGAATCTACAGTCCATCCTATAAACAAAGAATCTTCCTGGTCATAAGTCTCCACCACTCATTCACACTAGTGGGATCAGCGCCGGAGGCACTAGGACCCATCAGGAGCAAACTTTTTGCTGGAGGGTCGGCGCGAGAGATGGCGCCGCGAGCAGCGGCTCGAGCAGCAATGACCATCTCGGCGACGACCCTCCAACCGGGCCTCAATTCCTTTTTTCCCTCACTGCCGAGTGCGCTTCAGTGACACTCGCTGCGCCTTGTCGGAGTCAAACTTCAAACTAGCGATAGTTTTCAGTTTATTTTTTGTAACATTATCTCGATAGTAGTATCGCAATTTTATTCTATTTTTCTAATATTGTAAATTTAACTTACTTGAAGTCTCGACCTACTGGGCAGTCCGATATGAGCAGGTCAGGTGGCCGGTAGGGAGACTCCATTATGAAAGCTGTTCAGTCAGCCAGTCTGGGTCCGGTCAGCCTCCTTCTCCTCAGCGGGGTTCCGACAACGGTCAGTCCGATGCCCGGGGGGATGGGCGGTCCCCCCGTCGGCATAAAAATAAACGGTCGCATTCTCGGCACCGTTCGGCCTCGAGCTCTTCTTCGGCCCACAGGTCAAAAAAGAGAAGGCATCACTCGAGGTCGCCCTCTGGTATGTCTGCGCGTCGACGGTCGGTTATCGTAGCTAGTTGCCGTTCTCCTTCTTCGGAGTCGCCAACTGCTGGTGACCATCGTCCTCGACATCGGAGCCCTTCCCCGCCTGTCGGTAGGGCTCCGGATGAGCAGTTTCATCAGTGGGCAGCTCTTATGGGCGATGGGCTCGGAGGTTGGTTCTCCTGCCTGGCTCGGTTGCCACGGGGCCCCCGGGCTCCTCCAGTGATCGGGTAGGGCGGTTGGACCTTCCTAGTCGCGTGGCGCCTTCCGGTGCGGTGACTCAGCGGCTTAGTGTTTTCCCCCCACATGGCTGCGGTGCAGGGGCCACACGATGCCCTTATCTCCTGTTTTTTCCTTCTCTAGCTTTCCAGGTTCCTGGCGTTTCACGGCGCCTTCATGAAGTCTGTTGGCTTAGCCGGTGCGTTTTCGGTGCCCGCTCGGCCAATGGCGCCGTCAGCGGCGCCCGTTGGGTCTGCGGCGCCCGCTTGACGACCGGCGCCGCTTCGTAATGCCGCGTGCCTCTTGGCGCCGTGCCCCTCTGCGGTGCCGTTTTCAACCCGTTTTGCCTTCTGGCGCGGGGCCTCGGGGACTCTCCTTGTTTCTCTGTTTCCTCCTCCTAATTTTCACTCCTTCACTGTCCAATCAGTCCTTTCTGGACCATCAGGAGATGATGTTGAGCCTGCCCAGACCTTGGTTGGGTGATGAAGTGGAGGAACAGGATCTTTCTTTGCTACAGAGCCTGTGGTGAGGACCTGTCCTTTAAGTCTCTGTTGAAGAACCTGAGATCCACTCTTTCTCTCCAGACTACAGACATCGATCCTGGGAAGATATTAAGACTCCAGTACCTTCATGCTGGAGATCCCTACAGATTTGACTCCTCCGATCCAGCCTTCCTTGAGGCGCTGTCTCAAATGGTATGGAATAATCCTGCTCTTATTCCCTCAGTGGCTAAATCCATTGATAAAGTATTCAGCTCCCAAGGATCGTCCCATTTGGCATCCCAAGCCTTCTCGGATCTATTGTAGTCCTGGCAAGAGAATGATAAGGTCGTTTCTTCCTCAAACTACTACAGCTCGACCTATTAACAAAGAGTCTCGTAAGATTGATACATTAGGTAAGAGAGTCTTTGCTGCCTCCACTCTAAGTATCAGTGTTACTGATTATCAAGGCTATTTTCTCAGTATGAGTATATCCTGTGGCACTCTTTGAAAAGAATGGTTGAAGCTCTTCCGGATTCGGACTCCAAGTCAGAGCTTCTTCTGACCGTTACTAGAGTATTGAGTCAATAACCAACAGGTCAAAGCCGCTATGGGCGCTTCGACACTGCTTCTCGCTCAGCAACCCATGGTATTTGTACTCGGCGCCATTCCTGGCTCGTGCTTACTGGCTTCACAATGATGCTCAGCAGCAGAGTAATGGCTGCCTTTGATGGCTCTTTTCTTTTTGGCCCTCAGGTGGAACAAGCCTTAGAGGCCACTCAGAAGACTAGGTGCAGCCATTAAGTTGGCCAGACCTCCGCCTGCTCCTCTCGTGGGCATGTGAACAGGCGTCAGTTTCATGGTAGTCGTCCTTCGAGGCAGAGGCAGGGAAGCTTCCATAAAGCCAACCTGCCCAACCTCAAAGAGCGGCAGAAAGCGCGGGGGCCTAAAGCCCCGCAGCCACCTATATAATTGCTGGCCCAAGTTCCATCCACATTGCAGAGGTGGAACTTTCTCCTCAGTGGGAGGTCGTTTGATGTACTTCTACAACAAGTGAAGTCCATAACTTGGACAAATGGGTCCTTCGGATAATTCGCGAGAGGTTATTCTCTCAATTTTTGGAGACCCCGAATTGTCCTCCCAGGCGACAACCCAGGTTGTCGGCCTCTCAGTCAGACCTCCTCACGCCGAGATCCAGGGCCTTCTAAGCAACAGGGCAATAGAACTGGTGCCCCCGCATCTAGGAGCACAGGGTTCTACTCCATTACTTCCTGGTTCCAAAGAAGTCTGGGGAATGCCCCATTCTAGACCTCAGAAAGTTAAACAAATTTCTCCCCAGGAGAAATTCAAAATAATTTCTAGGTACCCTGTTACCCTTGCTGCATCAGCACGACTGGCTGGCCTCCCTGGATATGCAGGGGCTTACCAGCATATCCCCATCCACCCGACCCACCGCAAGTTCCTCAGGTTTGTAGCTCTGGGTCAGCATTATCAGTTCAGAGTCCTGCCCTTTGGGCTATCCTCGGCGCCGCGAATCTTTACAAAGTGTTGTGCAGTTCTCGCAGCGCATCTCAGGAAGATCGGACTCAGAGTGTTTCCCTACCTGGACGATTGGCTTCTAGCAAGCCCTTCCAGCCAAGGGACTTTGGAAGCCGTGCAAACGACTTCTCGTCTTCTTACGTCCATGGGAATTCTGCTGAATTTGAAAAAATCACAACTGCAGCCCTCCCAGAGGCTCCTTTTCATAGGGGCGGCTTCTAGACACCTCTTCCAGCGAAGGCTTTCCTTCCAGAGGACAGAAGACTCGACATCCACCGGATGGCCCGTTACATCGGGGAGAACCAATCGGTTACAGCTCTCTCGATGCAACGCATGTTGGGTCTCATGGCGTCCTCGGTGTTCACTGTACCCCTGGCCCGGTTGCACATGAGAACCACTCAATGGATGCTCTCCACTCAGTGGTCTCCGACCTCTCACCCCCAGTCTTATCCCATCAAGGTGACGGAGCCCCTTCGAAGGTCTCTCACCTGGTGGACTCAAGAGAGCAATCTCCTGGAAGGGTTCCCCTTTGCTCCCCCGGATCATCAGATCTCCATCACCACAGACGCATCGCTAATGGGATGGGGAGCTCACTGTCGCTCCCTCCACACTCAAGGTGTATGGACTCAGTTGAAACTCTTCTCCACATAAATGTCCTGGAGATGAGAGCGGTCCTCTGCGATCCGAGCTCTGAAGGATATCCTTTGTCACAAGAACATTCTCTTTCAAGCGGACAACAAAGCTGTGATGTATTACATCAACAAGTATGCTCATTCTTACCCCTTTGCAGGAAGCAATGAGGTGTGGGAGTGGTGCTTGGAGCACAAGTCTCTGATTCAGGCGGTTTATCTGCCAGGTATACAAAACGATCTAGCAGATCACCTCAGCAGAACGGAGGCAGACCCTCACGAGTGGTCTCTCGATCCAGCCGTAGCTCGGTCACTATTCAAAGAGTGGGGGACTCCAGACCTGGACCTTTTTGCATCCCCACTCAACATAAAACTGCCTCTTCTGTTCCAGAAATCCAGGGCCTGGCATTTTCTGTCAGGATGCGTTCAGGCCACGTGTGGACAAAACGTTTTCTTTATGCCTTCCACGATCCCTCTAATCCAGAGAGTTCTCTTCAAGTTCGAGTCTCAGGGGACCAAAATGATTCTCATTGCTCCTCCTGGCCTCGGCAACTATGGTTTCTCTGCTCAACAGTATGTTACAGCCTCTCCGAGACCACTTCCTTGCAAATCAACCTTTGACTCAGGGTTCGTTGGTCCATCCCAACCTGAAATCACTTCACCTTCATGCTTGGCTCCTGAAGAGGTAGAAGTGAATCGATTCAACGCCTCCTCGAGAGTCTCGACATCCTTCTGGCTGCCGAAGCCAGCCACTCCGAAAACGACGCTCTAAATGGAAACTCTTTCTCTGGTGTGCAAATTCCTCTTGAATCCCTTTACCTGTCCTCCTGACAAGGTTCTGAGTATCTTTTGGACCTATCAAACTCAGGTCTCCAGTACTCCACAGTTAAAGTTCACCTTAGTGCCATCTCAGCATTCCATGAGCCGGTTTCTTCCTTGACTATGGCTCAGCTTCCTATGGTGAAGAGATTTCTTAAGGGGATTCTTCATACCAGACCCCCTGTTAGGCGTCCAGTTGCAACCTGGGACATTAACCTGGTGCTGGACATGCTCACTGGAAGCTTTTGGAGCCCTTAGCTACCTGTGAGCTAAAATTTCTTACCTGGAAGACTGCCTTCCTGGTGGCCATTACCTCAAGCCGCAGGGTCTCGGAGATTCATGCCTTGGTGACGGACCCTCCGTGATACTGTATTCCATAAAGACAAGGTAGTTCTCAACTCATCCTAAATTTCTTCCCAAGGTTGTGTCAGAATTCCATCTAAACCAACCTCTGGTACTTCCTCTTACTTCGCTAATTTCAAAATGAAGGAGCGATCTCTTCATTCCTTGGATGTTAAGAGACCTTGTGGTTCTATTTAGATAGAACCAAGAATTTTCGCAAGACTCAGCAACTGTTTTTCTTTCAGCGACACCCAGCTGGGTCAACCCGTCGCTATTAGATGCATCTCATCATGGTTAGTGGCATGCCTTCACATTGCTACTCCATGGCTCAAGTTAAATTGGAGGGTAGAGTGTACGCCACTCTACTAGGGCTGTCATGCATCTTTAGCTTGGAGATTCGCAATGTTCCAATTATGGATATCTGCAACGCCGCCACCTGAGCTCAGCATACCTCTACATTATGCACTGGATGTTCATGCCAGTCGACATTCCGCATTCGGCAGAACTATCCTTAATGGTCTTCTATCTTAGCGCGTGAGCTCTGGCTCTCCTGCCGCCTTTTGGGGGATTATCAGCTTGGTACTCTCCCTACTAGTGTGAATGAGTGGTGAGATTTAAAACCAGGAAGATATGAAAATTACATACCTACCGTAATTCTTGATCTTCTTGGACGCAGTCTCCACCACTCATTCACACGCCCACCCTCCATCCTCGAGCCACCGCTGTGTTGGTCTTCACCCTCAAATCTTTAGGCCGTGAGGACTTTCTTTGCTGACCCTTCTACACGGGTCGCGTTGGACTATCTTATGTCCGCTTTTTAAGGTTAGATTTACTTTACGTTATTACACAAATCTCCTTGGTAAAAAGGTACTGAGGCGGGGTTGGAGGGTTGTCGCCGAGATGGTCATTGCCGCCGAGCCATGCTCACGGGCGCCATGCCTCGTGGCGCCTATCTTCGCTACCACCCTCCAGCAAAAAGTTTGCTCCCGATGGGTCCTAGTGCCTCCGGCGCTGATCCCACTAGTGTGAATGAGTGGTGGAGACTCGTCCAAGAAGATCAAGAATTACGGTAGGTACGTAATTTTCATATCTCGCAAGTTAGACACCTTGGTTAAGAGATTTTTTGCTGCCTCAACCCTGGGCATGCTCATTGCCAGCTACCAGGGCTAGTTTTCTCAATATGAGTTTGTTCTTTGGCATTCACTCAAAGCAACGAAAGAAGCTCTACCTGAGTCTGAGGTTAACTCAGAGCTACTACAAACCATAACTACAGGTATCGAGTCCAATAACCAACAAATTAAAGCTGCAATGGACGCTTCCAATACTGCTTCCCAGGTGGCGGCTGGCATTTGCAGCCGTCGCCACTCCTGGCTGCGTACTTTGGGCTTTACGAATGATGCCCACAGAAAGACGTGGCCTTACCTTTTGACGGTATGTATCTGTTTGGGCCTCAGGTGAAACGAGCACTAGAAGCCACACAGAAGACTAGTTCTGCTATTAAGGCAGCTAAACCTCAGCCCGCTCCCTTTCGAGGAGGTGGGAATAAGCGTCAGTTTCACAACCGTCAGTCCTTTCTTGGCAAAGGCAGAGGAGGCTTTAACAGAAACCAGACCCCTCAACCACAAAAGAAAACGCAGCAGAAGGCACAAGGCCCAAAAGCGCCCAGTGCCACCATCTGAGTTTCCGGCCAAAGCCCCACCTCAGCTGGCGGAGGGGGACTCCTCTTCGACAGTGGGAGGATGTCTGACTCAGTTCTACGATCAGTGGATATCTATAACATCAGACAAATGGGTCCTCAGCATAATCCGCGAGGGGTACTCTCTCGATCTGTCAGAAACCCCTCCAGATCATCCTCCCAAGCGACAGCCCAGGCTGTCTGCGGCACAGTCAGACCTTCTTGCTTCCGAGGTACAAGGCCTTCTGAAAACCGGGGCAGTAGAAGTGGTTCTGCTGGATCAACAAAACACAGGTTCCCATTACTTTCTGGTTACAAAGAAAACTGGCGGCATGCGCCCTATTCTGGATCTCGGAAAGTTAAATTCCTGCACAAGGAAAAGTTCAAGATATCATCACTCTGTACCCTGCTGCCTTTGATTCATCAACATGATTGTCTAGCCTCCCTGGACATGCAGGACACCTACCAGCACATTCTCATACACCCAAATCACCACAAATGCCTACGGTTCATGGTGTTGGGTCAACATTATCAATTCAGAGTCCTGCCCTTCAAACAACATGAAGTCTTGCTGTATTCTGACAGTAGCAGTGAGTCCCAACCTTCGAACTGCCCCGGAGATGAGTTAACGTTCCATGCCAGGCATGGAACGCTGAGCTCAAGCTCAGTTGAGACACTGTCTGTTGCTGTTTAAGCTCAAACCGTCAGATTCTTTACTCCGCCTCACTGAACAGTCGCTCCGGAGATTTCTCCTTCTGCTCGGTTCAATTTGTCGGTTAAAGTACCATTTTTCTCTGTTTTCGACCAAATTTAAACCGCAACCTGTCGGTTCAGTCTCTGTCTGTGGTATTCATGAGTACTAGATAGGTTATATATTAATTCTATTCTGTGTGGAACTTGTAAACGGTTTATCGGTTCGGTTTGAACTGGTCAAGTTGTTTAAAAATCTTAAATTGTAATTTTAGAGTGTGGGTATTGGTTCTAAAAAAAAAAAAAAAGGATTTTATTACGTTTTTTTCCACGACCCGTGACACGGTCAGGAACCGATAAGAGGGTCTTGCCTGGCAGATTGCCATTAAAAGGGTAAGTTTGGTTAGGACTGGCACAATGTCTGAGAAACCCAAAAGAAAAACCGGGCCCACTGGGTTTCAACACTGTAGTGTGTGTGGGGAAGTCTTTGCTAAGGCTGACCCCCACACCATCTGTGTTTATTGTCTGGGGTTTGACCACCTCAATGCAGACTGCCAGATTTGTAAATATTTTCCTGCAGCTACCCTAGAAAAGAGAGTTGGTAGGCTCAGGGAAAGGGAGGCCAAAAAGTCCGCTGAACCGGATGGCCAGCCCGGTTCGGTTCAAACCGAACCAGAAGGAGTGCCCTCTGACACAGGGCGAGACTTCTTCGGGCAAAAGGAGATCCGACTCTGAGGAGTCGGTTCCAGCAGAGAGAACTAGAAAAGAAAAATCAGCTGGTGGTGTGCCAAAACTTTCCTCTCCAACCGCTGAAGAAATAGCCAAAGCGATCAAAATTGTCCAGTCGCTTTCCCCGGTTCCAACCGAACCGGCACCATCAGGGAGGCGCCCGGTTCGGTCAGTTCCACCGGTTCAAGAGTATGATTTAGAGGAGTATTATGAACTGGAGGAGGAGGAAGAGTATGAGGAAAGTGAATGTGGATTTGAAAGTCTGGATGTGCCCATTGACCCGGACATCTCCCCAGACAGACCTTATGGAGTGTCTCCTGCTAGGCTTTCTGAGTCCCCTTCTCATTTCATGTTTTATAAAAACGTGGCTGAAACCCTCCAGCTTCCTATGAAAGAAGCTGTGCATGACCAAGAGCAGGACACTGCAGCACAGGAGCTAGCACAACAAAACTCACCCGAATCAGGAGCCAAAACAAAAAGGAAATCCAAAAAACTTCTGATCATAGGAGACTCCATGATTCGGGGAGTTGATACCCATCTCCAGCCAGGGGTAATGGTCAGATGTCTCCCAGGTACATCACCATGGAGAGACACTGACCGCATTACTAAAATTGTTCACAAAGCAGGAGAAAACATTGATGTCCTAGTACACATAGGGACTAACGATCTCGCCAGCCGGGTCAGTTGTGGAGACCAAGAACACCTGACCAGGCTGGGTGACAAACTATCATCTATTTCATCCGGCATCTCCTTCTCTGAGATCCTGCCAGTCTGGGAGAGGGGAGCAGATGGACGGAAGGTCAGAGAAGGGGAGATAGGGGAGCTGAACACGTGGCTCAAGGGCTGGTGCCAGGAAAAAGGACACAGATTTGTAGGGAACTGGCAACAGTTCTCGGAGTGAAAGTTCTTTAAATTTGATGGACTGCATCTGACTAAGGAGGGAGTCAGTGCATTGGGGCAGAAGTTTGACATCTTTGCAGAATATTTAAACTAGCAAATGGGGAGAGGGGTGCAGCACCCCATCCGTTGAATGGGAAGAACACACCTCCACCCTCAGCTAGTGGTCAAACAGGGATTCAGCATGTTTGTAGTTCATTTGCATCACCAGGTAAGAAAAAAGGTTTGTCTCCCCATACGACGCACAGGGGTAATGCCAAACATCACCCAACAACTAACACCAAAATCTGGCCAATGGAAAATCATGTACACAAATGCTCACAGCCTGGGAAATAAGATCCCAGACCTGCAGGCAATAATGTCAGAGGCTAAACTGGACATAGTAGCAACTAGTGAGACGTGGTTTACCAGTAACCACACTGAGAGACTTCAGTACCTGGCTATGTATTGTTCAGAAGAGACCAGGGCAAAAAGGGGGTGGGGTGGAGAGGAGTGGCCCTGTATGTCAATGAAAATATCAAAGCTACAGAAATTCAGAATACACATAAGGAGCCAGAACTGTGGGTCACCCTGGAAACAGGAAATGGGACAGCCATAAGAACTGGGGTTGTCTACAGGCCCCCAGACCAGGGGGAGGACACAGACACATTACTGTTAGAAGATGTACAAAACATGACAGCTAAATGGGAGGCTTCAACATGCCGGATACAGATTGGACAATACCAGCAGGAACATCTGCCAGAACTAGACACATAGTGGATTCCCTGCAGGGTGAGAGCCTCAAACAACTGGTACAGCAACCCACGAGAGACAGGGCTATCCTAGATCTAGTACTGACTAAAAAGGAAGGGATCACAGATCTCCAGGTAGAAGGTCACCTGGGGGCCAGTGACCATCACATGGTATGGTTCAATTTGGCTATTACATCTAAATCATCCCATTCCAAGGCAAAATATGGGACTTCAGGAGGAGCTGACTTTGATAAGATGTCTATGCAGAGTTAAGCTAGCCCTGGCAAAAGAAACACAGGTGAGGGGTACAGGCAAGTGGCAAGCATTAGGATGCAATACTTGAAGCAACATCCCATTGTGTTAAAAGAAAGTGCAAAGAAGAAGGAAACCACTTTGGTTCTCAAATACAGTAGCAGAAAAGGTTCAGAGCCAAAGGCTGGCCTTCAGGAAGTATAAGGAACACAACGGGATGAAGATAGGAAGGTACCAAAAACAGCCCTAAGGGAAGCAGGGAAGGCAAGTAAGGCAGGCAAGTCCCAAACTGAGGAAAAACTAGCACGAACAGTAAAGAAGGTGACAAGACTTTCTATAGATACATTAGTGAAAGGAGAGAAGCAGAGGGTATTACTAAGCTTAATGGAGAAAAGAGAACATCATGAGGAGGAGGACCCTGTAAGCATCTATACAATAGTACTTTTTACTCCATGTTACTGAAGAGAAGGTAGGCAGGTCCCAGCTCAGCATCAGGACACAGGGAGGGAGGAGGGAAACTACTCCTTTACAAAAGAAGGGTCCTACAGGCTTGCTAAGATCAGGGTGGATAAGGCAATGGGACCTGATGGCACACATCCCAGGGTGACAAGGAGCTAAAGGTGGAACTATGAGAACTGTTTAGTGAGTCTCTGAACACAGGAGAGTCCCAGAAGACTGGAGAAGGGCTCATGGAATCCTGCTTCACAAGAGTGGTAGCAGGAGGAAGCTGGGAACTACAGACCAGTCAGTCTTACTCTCAGTAGTGGGCAGATTATAGAGGCACTCTTAAGAAAGGATAGTGCAACACCTCGAACCCATAGGGGACACAGGATCCAAGACAGCATGGGGTTTACAAACGGAAGGTCCTGTCAAACTAATCTCATAGATTTCTTTGACTGGGTAACGAAAGTGGTGGACCAAGGGAGCGAGTTGATGTAGCCTACCTTGACTTCAGCAAAACTTTTGACACTTTTCCACATGAAGATTGATAAATAAGCTGGGTAGGTTCAGGGTGGGTCAGAAGTTGGTCAACTGGGTGGCAAACTGTTTAGCGGGCAGAAAACAGAGAGTGGTGGTAAATGGTAATACAGTCAGAAGAGATGCAAGTCACTGAGAGGGGTACCTCAGGGATCAGTCTTGGGCCCAGTCCTCTTCAACATCTTCATTAGTGACCCTTGCAGATGGACTAGAGGGTAAGGCTTGTCTGTTTGCAGATGACATCAAGATCTGCAACAGAGTGAAATGATCCAGATGGGGTGAGCAGAATGAGAAGAGATCTGGATAAACTAGCAAAATGGTCAGAGAAGTGGCAACTGGGATTTAATGCAAAGAACTGCAAGATCATGCACAAGGGAAGAGAAACCCTGAAGCCATCTATAGGCTGGGAGGGGAGTTGCTAGCAGTCACAAAGGAAGAAAGAGACTTGGGCATCATCATCACTGATGACCTGAAATCATCTAAGCAGACCTCTAAAGCAGTAGGTAAGGCTAGAGGGGTGTTAGGGTGGCTGAGTAGGGGGTATCACAAGTCGTAAGAGGGAGGTAATAATCCCTCTTCTAGGGACAATGGATATAGTTGTTCATCCACACTGTCTGGCAGGCATCCTTGCCGCTCTAAATCTTGCAGGAAGGTCTTCATGGCTCCTCCACCCCAACCAGGTGGTGAAACTCTCGGCTCCAGCCCTGTGGCGCCAGATCTTCCTTACCGCTTGGAAGCTCAGTTCCCTCCTTAACGCTCTGCATATAAGACTGGTTCCTAATTCTTGGTTTTCCGAATTTAAAAGTTTTTGCATTATAGACTTGGTCTTCTATCCCTGGCGGCTCGATGGACAAATCGACTCCGGTTTTTGAGTGGTGCTCAGGGCAGAAGATGTCTCAGACGGATCCGCACTCCACGTGTGTCACTGTTTAGGGCCTTGAGCACAACCCGCAGGCTGCGACTGTCCAATTGTCTTCCTTCTCAGCTTACGTCCTCGAAGACCGTGCTGCCCATTTACAACTGGGACGCCTTGAGAAGCGCTTTTCTCCGGTGAAGTCAAGAGGCCCAGTCGGCCCGGTTTCGGCGGCGGGCGGACTCGGCAGATCAGCTAGAGCAGATGATACGCCTCGAAGAGGAGGCAGCCGGGCGCTGTCTTCTCGACGCATTTATCCTGCTCTCCCTGGGTTCCTCTTACACAGCTTCCTTTAAGGAGTTTGTCTGTCCCTCTCCACTAGAGGAGAGGGAACGCCTGCCGGGACCTACTTCGCGCGCAAGAAAGACAGACAGGGTAAGTCCCTCCGTCGACGCCTTGGGAGTGGGAAAGGTCCCTCTCCCCGAGTTGTCGGCCATCGACTTCGGTCGATCGTTCGGCTTCGGCCACTGGTCTCACGGTGTCCCCGTCAGGTCAGTTGACCGAGACTCCCGTCAACGCAGTCGAGATCTTTCTTGACCCGTTGAACGGGTTGTCGACCGGCGGAGCCGAAAATCCTCTCTCACCGGTTCCCCTGGTGGGAGTTGAGGATCCTGGCTGGCCAGTGCCTCCGGTTCCGGAGCCTCGGTGAACCTCTTCGAGCCGAGGGAGGAGCCGGGTTCACCCGCCCCTCCCCGCACTGCCTCGGAAAGGCCGAGGTTCTCGGTCTCGGACTTTCATGTCACAGGCGGCCCGGTTCGGCATCATGGGTAAGCGGCGCCACCGCCGCCCTGTCCTCCTCCTCGGATGAGGGAGGCTTCGCCGTGTTACGCCAACAATACGAGATTCATGTGTGGCAACAGCCCTTCTGACCGGAAACAAGACGACTCCACGCCATTAAGTGGCTGTCACGGACTGCCAAAGCAACCCCTCGTCTTACCGAAGGAGCCTGTTCCCAGGCCGGTTGTTCGGCCAAACCAGTTACTCCACCGATTCGGTGGAACCTCCGCCCACAGCCGCTGTTTGGGGCTCCCACCAAGAACTCGTTGTCGGCTCAGGGTTCCGCCCCATCGGTTGTCAGTCACCCTCACTCGATCGCCTCGGCAGGTGGAGGGTGGCTTCAGGCCCAAGGCAGCTCTTTCATGGACTTCTTCTGAGTCGAACGTCGATTCCTCCCTTTTCTCCAGGCGAGGACTTGGGTCCTCTGAGGTCAGTCGCTGGACGACGCCCTTCGTCCTTTCCTGGGTTTGCTCAGGCTCATCTCGGAGTCCACCGATGCAGCTCGAGCCTGTATCCAAGCGGGCCAAGCATCCCCTCAGGAGATATTGGACAGGGGATTCCCTACGGAGGCCTTTCCTGGCCGAGGCCATTGTGAGCCCGGCCTTGCAGCTCTGGCCTTCTTCCTGCCCTGCGCCTTGAGCCAGGATGGCCAGGAAGTATGCAGTCCCACCGGTCCCTGTCGCGTTTTCGAACATCCCTCAGCCGAGGGGTTGTTATCGAGCGCTTTCTCCGGCGCACGGAAACGCTAAGGGCGTGGACAAACCTCCGACAAGGAGTCCAAGAAATTGGACTATGCCGGGCTGAAAAGTCACACTGCATCCTCCTTGGCCTTGTCAGGCCAGCCGGCCGTGCTTATGCTTTACATTTCTCCCATGCCCTCATGGGCCTCCTGGTGGTAGTCCCTCATCTCGCTGCTGCAGACACCAGTTGAGGGCAGGTGCGGGACCAGGGCAGGGCGGTGGCCTACAGTGCAACTTCAGACTGTCGGACATTGGAGACCATGCGCCAGGTCAGTCGCGTCAGTAGTGGCTATGCCGTCGAGACATGGCTGAGGATATCCACCTCAGCGGATACCCAGCACAAATTGGCGGATGTCCCCTTCCTGGGGACCGACCTCTTCGGCCCTGGAGTGGAAGGCCACCTCCAGAGGATCTAAAAGTCCAGTGCCACTTTGGACTCTGTCTCATCTGCTCAGAGGGACAAGGGCCGCAGACCGCAGCCCAAGCCCTTTCGTCCGTCCACGCCCGCAGCACGTCCGGCCCAGCAGCATGAGGGCCAGCAGGCTCACGCTTGGCATCCCAAACCCAAGCCCGTGGCTTCCTCCTCCAGGAAGCAGGGAGGTAAAGGCCCTGGAGATCCCTTGGCCGGTCCTTCCTCCAAGCCTGCCCAGTGACGGGTTGAGGGGTGTCGCCCCCAACCCCATCGCCTCACCCCAGGTGCCCCCGTGGGGGGGCTCGCCACTTTCTTTCCGCCTGGTCCGTTATCACCACAGACCGGTGGGTGTTGGAGGTGGTGGAAAGGGCCTGCCTCTGGAGTTCGAGCAGGCCCCACCCTTCAGAAGCCATCACACTCGGGGGGCCTCAGGTCAAGCCTCGCTGTCAGCTCCCGAGCCATCGTCGGCCTCCTCCTCCTCGAGAAGGAGGTGATAAGAGAGGTGGCGGACCCCCCCTCAAACCCGGGGTTCGTGTCCAGGTACTTCCTGGTTCGGAAACGGACGGGGGGCTGGCGCCCCATTCTTGACCTACACGACCTAAATAAGTTCCTAAGGTCTCGAACCTTCAGGATGATCACTCTGGCTCAGATAATACCATCCTTGGAACATGGCGTGTGGTTCTGCTCTCTGGACCTGCAGTACGCGTTCTTTCACGTCCCTATCCGTCCGTCACATCAGAGGTTCCTTCGCTTTAGAGCGGAGGGATCCCTTTTCGAGTTCCAAGCCATGCCCTTCGGCTTATCTCCAGCTCCCAGGGTCTTCACCAAATGCATGGCAGTGGTTTCAGCATTCCTGCGGCGCCGAGGGATCCGGGTTTACCCTTACCTAGATGATTGGCTGATAGCAGCCCCCTCCAGACAGGAGGTGGAGCGGTCCAGAGATCTGGCCCTCCAGGTTTGCTCTCGGGTCGGCCTCCTCATCAACGAGGCCAAGTCGGAACTCGAGCCGAAGCAGGTGATTCTTTTCATCGGGGCAGAGCTTCAACTCTCTTTGAGCCAGTGCACGCTCCCCAGCGGACAGGGTTGAGGTTCTTTCCTCCTTTGCCCAATCATTTCTGGTTGGCACCGCGCCTCCCCGGGACTTCCTGCGCCTCCTGGGTCTCATGGCGGCCTGTACTAGCATGGTCTGTTGGGCCCGCTGGAACATGCGCGCCCCTTCACTGGGGCTGGCCAGCCAGTGGTCCCAACGCCTGATCCATTGGACCAGCTGTGACGGTGACCAGGAGTGTAGGAACTTTCCTCCAGTGGTGGACCGCTCCAGTTCATCTGTAGGAGGGCATCCCGCTTTGTCCGCCCGAGCCGACGGTCTCTCATCGACTCAATGCCTCTCTGATGGGTTGGGGTGCCCATCTGGGGAACACGAGCCATTTGCCCCTGGTCCCTTCAAGGAGTCCCGATGCCACATCAACCCGTTAGCTCCAAGCGGTCCATTTAGCCTCACCGCCTTTTGCTCCATTTCTTCGGGGTCAAGTAGTCCGGGTCCAGACGGACAACACCACGACCGTGTGCTATCTAAACCGCCAGGGCGGGATGCGCTCCATGCTTCTATGCAAGGAAGCTCTCCGCATCTGGTCACTCGTGCGCAGCCTGGAGGCGGATCTCCTAGCCATTCATGTGGCAGGAGCCTCCAACACCCTGGCCGATGCCCTAAGCCGGATAGGGGCTGCGTCCCACGAGTGGTCTCTCCTGCCGGAGGTAGTACAAGATCTGTTCTCCCATTGGGGCACACCTCAGGTGGACCTGTTTGCCTCCAGGGAGAATGCGAAGCTGAGGCTGTTCCATGCCCGCCCCCCCTCAGCAGGGCTCGCTGCAGGGGGATGCCTTCTCGAGGCCGTGGACCCCGGGCCTCTTCTACGCCTTTCCCCCGTTCCCCTTGATGCACAAGGTGCTTCTCAAAGCAAGGAGGGACAAGGCGCAGGTGATTCTGATAGCCCCAGACTGGCCCTGCCAGTACTGGTACCCAGATCTCCTCAGCCTCAGCTCCAGGCTCCCGAGGCAGCTTCCAACTCGCCCGGACCTACTCTGTCAATCAGGGGAAGGTATTCCATCCGGACCTTCAACCCTGCACCTGATGGCCTGGTTCCTGAGCGGCTAGAGTTCCAGGCCTTGGGTCTTTCCGACGAGGTCCTCAACGTAGTTGAGGCGTCCCGTAAGGAGTCGACCAGAAAATGCTATGCCTTCAAATGGAAGAGATTTTCCATTTGGTGCCAGGGCAAGGGCCTGGACCCTTCCTCCCGTTCCTTGGCGAGCATATTGGACTACCTTTGTTCCCTTTCTCAGCAAGGGCTTAGGTCGACGACCCTTAAAGTGCACCTGGCAGCCATCTCTGCTTACCGGGCGCGGGCCGGGAAGCAGTCAGTGGCGCAGGAGAAGGTGGTCTGGCGCTTTTTCAAAGGCCTTCATCACATTTTCCCTCTGGTACGAGAACCTCCACCTCTGTGGGATCTACTGCTGGTACTGGCAAAGCTCATGGGCAAGCCATTCGAACCAATGCACAGGTGTGAACTCTCTCACCTGTCGTGGGAAGACTGCCTTCTTGGTGGCTATCCGCCAGCCAGAAGGATGGGAGAGCTCAGGCTTTGCATCAAGTCTCCTTACCTAGTCTTCCACAGGGACAAGGTTGTCTTGCGCCCCCACCTGAAATTCCTTCCGAAGGTGGTGTCGGAGTTTCACCTTAACCAGGTGTTGACTCTGCCGGTGTTCTACCCCAATCACACCTCGGAGGCCGAATATAGGCTCCATACTCTGGACCCTAGAAGGGCGCTTGCTTAATATAAGGAGCGCACGGCTGAAATTCGGGGAGAGGTTCGCCAGCTGTTTGTCACCTACGCTGAAGCCGCACCTGGCAGACCTGCAGCCAAGCGGACGATAGGCAGGTGGGTCACCTCCTGCATAGATCTCTGCTATAAGTTGGCGGCATGGAGCTCCCAGAGGATAAGAGCTCATTCTACCCGCCATACTGCTGCATCGGTGGCTGCTTCCAGGGACGCCCTATCCAGGAAATCTGCAGGGCTGCTACCTGAAGTCAGCACACACCTTCATCACCCATTACCACATCGACCTTGAGTCACGCCGGGATGCTGGTTTTGGGGCCTCGGTTCTCCAGTCTCTCTTCCCTAAGTAGGGGTGTGCGCTGCCTCCCTCCTCCTGGAGAACTGCTAGGAGTCTGCCAGACAGTGTGGATGAACAACATATCCATGTCCTAAATACAGGTTACTCACCTGTAACAGGAGTTCTAGGAATGGTATTGTTGTTCATCCACATGTCCTCCGACCTCCCGGCTTGACGCAAACCTGAGCTTCCAGCGGGCCAGATCTGGCGTCATGGGGCGGAGCCGAGAGTTTTACCACCTGGGTGGGTGGGAGGAGCCAGCTTGAAGACCTTCTGGCAAGATTTAAAGCAGCAAGGATACCTGCCAGACAGTGTGGATGAACAACATATACCATTCCTAGAACTCCTGTTACAGGTGAGTAACCTGTATTTACAAGACACTGGTTAGGCCCCATCTGGAGTACTGCGTGCAGTATTGGAGGCCACACCTTCACAAGGACATTAACCAAATTGAGGCAGTCCAGAGAAGGGCAACCAAAATGGTGCAGGGACTGCATCAGAAGACATATGAGGACAGATTAACAGAGCTCAATCTGTATACCCTTGAGCAAAGGAGGGAGAGAGGTGATATGATTAAGGCATTCAAACACCTTAAGGGCATTAACAAGGTGAAAGAGTCTAACATGTTTAAATATAAGAAAAATAGCAGGACAAGAGGACACAGCATGAGATTAGAGGGGAGCCGATTAAGGAGAAATGTGAGGAAATTCTTTTTCACAGAAAGGGTGGTGGATGCATGGAATGGCCTACCACAAGAAGTGGTGGCTATGAATACAGTGCATGGCTTCAAACAGGCATGGAATAGGCATAAGAGAGCAATATAAATGACTATGAATAGATAGGCCACTGACAGAGCAAAGGCCGATGGCACATTTATAAGGTAGAAAAAGAAATGGGCAGACTGGATGGGCCTTGCGGTCCTTATCTGCCGTCAGCTTCTATGTTTCTATGTAAGCCTGCCTTTGTGGAAATGATGGATATCCCAGAGTCTAGGAGGCTGTCTATTCCCTTGCATAAATCTTTCGGGAAACAGACATTTAAAATTTTAAAGACTCCTGACGCCACACCTCGTGCTGCGCCGGCGACCCGGGTTCGGGAACGGACTCGGGTGGCCGGGGGTTGGCAGGGGGGAGGGAGGATTGAGCGTCCCAATGGATGCTCTCCTCCTCAGGGTGGAACCAAGAGCATCCGCGCTCTACATCACCTTCGCTGCCGTGGAAGCACCGACAATTGAAGAGAGATGGAGGCGGCCCGCTCAACGAAGTCGGGAGGGGCGGACGCCGGTGCATGAGTGATCCGGGCGTGCATCAGCATGCCACCACTGGACGACGTCCCTAGCACTCGGCGTCCCAGAGGGATGGGGAAACCAGGGGAGGAAAAAAAAAAACCTCTCGGTAAGCCCTAGATGATAGCCTCTCGATACCATCCAGGACCACCAGAAGAGGGAGAGACCCCACTGTGCAGGGGAGAAGGAGGCACTCTAGGGGCAGATTCCCCCGAGGTGGAAATGGAGGTTGAGAGGAAGGAAGGAGAGGGCTTCGAGAGCAGGAAGGTGGAGATAAAGAAATAAAGTAAAAAAAAAAAATTTTTTAAAGACTCCTAATACTATACCTCCTGTGGATGAGAATGGACAAGAGGTATGCATTGTCAGCTCAGATACGGAGTTCCTTACACAACAATGCAGCCATGTTGGGGTAGTGCAGGCTGCAGCCTGTGACAAAGCAAATATTCCCTTGGCTTCACACCCCCCAGACAAGGACTCCAGGAGGATTGATGCCATGGCAAAGAAACAGTACATGGCAGCATCCTTGGGACTCAGGCAGGCCAATTATATGGCTTATGTTGCTAGGTGGTAAAAGTCCAGATGGGACACTGTCATGGCTTTAGCAAAAGAGGTCCCTGGCCAGCTTGCCAAGGAGCTGGAGCAGGTGGCTGCTGATGGTATTGAGGCATCCAAGGTGCAATTCCATGCTGCAGTGGACTCAAATGATGTGTCATCAAGAGTCATGGCTACATCTGTGGCACTTCGCAGAATGGCTTGGCTCAGATGTACTAGCCTGTCACAGGATACCCAGACTAAGGCCATGGATTTTCCTGTTGTTGGTAATTCTTTGGGGAGCAAACAGAGAATTACATGAAGAAAATGGATGAGTATAGGACCACCTACAGGAGTGCCCAGGCCAAGGAAAGGCAGGCCACTCCTCAAAGAGCAGCATCCCAGGGGCAGGGGCAGGCCTTTTCATAGGCCTTTCTACCAAGCCCAGGCCTCCTCTTCTGCATATGCTCAGAGGGGGTTCTTTAGAGGGGTAGGCAGAAGGGGTACCAGCAGACCTGCTTGCACCCCTCAGCCAAAACCCCCTGCCAAACAGGCACCCTGATGGGTTTGCCAGGGCCAGTTCTCCACCACCTGTAGGAGGCAGGCTGGCTTACTTTGTCCAGGACTGGAAGTCTCTAACATCAGACAGGTGGGTCCTGGAAGTAGTAAGCCAGGGACTGGTTCTCGGCTTCAAAAGATTTCCAAAGCTAAGAACCAGATCCTTTCCACCTGCAAACCCCTCAGAGGCACTTGCCCTAGAGGCAGAGGTCTCTTCCCTCCTAGCTCTCAGAGCTGTGGAAAGGGTTCCACCCCTACACCAGGGCAAAGGGTTGTACTCCAGGTACTTCCTTACCCCAAAAAAGACAGGAGAATGGCGGCCCATCCTGGATCTCAGATACTTAAACAAGCACCTGTTAAAACCAAAATTCAAAATGGTGACTCGGGGAATAATTTTACCCTCTCTAATGCCAGGGGACTGGCTAGTATCCCTGGACCTCAAGGATGCCTACTTCCATATTCTCATCAGAAGCTCCCATCAGAAAGCACCTCAGGTTCGAGCTGCCCTCAGGCCATTACCAGTTCAGAGCAATGCCCTTCGGACTAATCTCTGCTCCAAGGGTGTTCACAAAATGCCTGGCAGTAGTAGTTGCTTCTCTAAGAAGACAAAGGATTGCCATCTTCCCTTACCTGGACGACTGGCATTATAGTAGGCCAGTCCCCAGACCAAGTCAAGTTACACTACAGATAACTCCAGCAACTGCTCACCTCAAGTTAGGTTTCCTCCTGAATCTTTCAAAGTCAGTTCTAGAGCCTGTCCAGCTCCTCACCTTCATAGGCGCAGAGCTAGACACAGAAAAGGCCAGAGCTTTCCTTCCCCTGGACAGGGCAAGGACCCTTATCTCTCTGGCCTCCTCATTCACCCTGCAGGTATCTCGACCAGCAAGGCATTTTCTACAGCTCCTGGGGCACATGGCTGCTTCCACAGCAGTGGTGCAGGGAGCAAGATTTCAGATGAGGGACATTCAGTTCCATTTGAGAGCCTTTTGGTCTCAAAGGAAGGACCCTCTGACCAAATTGATCCCAGTGACTCGAACCCTGATCCAGGCCTTACAGTGGTGGCAGGATCAGAGCAATCTGAGACAAGGAGTCCCCTTTGTCTCTCAGTCCCACTCTAATCCTTACTATAGATGCCTCCCTCTTGGGGTGGGGGGCTCACTTGGGTGACCTGACCACCCAGGGGTTGTGGTCCCTCAGGAATCTCTGCTTCACATCAATCTGTTGGAACTCAGAGCAGTGTTTCAGCATTTCAAGCTTTTTCCAGATCTGTTCAGAACAAAGTTATCCAGGCCAGAACAGACAATACCACCACAATGTGGTACATCAACAAAAACAAGGGGCACTCGGTCTACGGCCTTGTGCACAGAAGCAATGAAGTTGTGGTCTCTGGCTTATTCCCTGAACACCTCCCTCACAGCGGTTCACCTTCCAGGCAAGGACAATGTCCTGGCAGATGCTCTCAGCAGGATATCCCAGGGCCATCACGAATGGTCACTGGATCCCCTGGTCTTGGAGGTGATATTTTCCAGATGGAGCACCCCACAGATCTTTTTGCAGCCCCAGACAATCACCAACTTCCCCTTTTCTGCTGCAGGCCCCCAGTGTTGGGCTCAGTCCCCCTGGATGCCTTAGTTCTCAGTTGGGAAGGGAAGTTCCTGTATGCTTTCCCCTTCCCTCGCCTGTTCAAAGTGCTAGTCAAAATCAGATCTCAACCCTGCAAGATGATCCTGATTGCTCCAGACTGGGCCAGACAGCCTTGGTATCCACTCCTACTGTCCTTAGCAGTCCATCTTCCCCTGTGTCTTCCCAGGAATCACAACCTGTTAACCTGTGCTCAGGGGAGGGTTTGGTACCCGAATCTCAAATCTCTCAATCTCAAGGCCTGGCTCTTGAAGAGTTAGAGTTTGCTGATTTACACCTCTCCCAAGGCGTAATGGACATTCTGAAGGCTTCTAGGAAACCTTCCACCAGGGCTACTTATAATTCCAAGTGGAAAAGATTTTCCATATGGTGCTCTGGAAAGCATACTTCCCCAGAGTCTGCTGATCTGCCCACAGTCCTTGATTATATGGTCCATTTAAATAGCTTAGGGCTTAGACCAGCTACACTGAAGGTGCATCTGGCAGCTGTTTCTGCTTTATCTCCGCAGGTAAGCCCTGTTCTCTTTCAGCTCACCCTGTATTCTCCAAGTTTTTCAGGGATTGCTTCACACCAACCCTTCTTTCAGGGACCCTGCCTCTGCTTGGGACCTTAATGTTTGCATTGCTCAGTTTATGCAACTCCTTTTTGAGCCTTTGTCTAAAGCAGAGCTTAATTACTTGACTTGGAAAACTGTGTTTCTGGTAGCCATCACCTCTGCCAGATGCATAAGTGAGTTACAAGCTTTGTCAGTGGAGCCTGATTTTATCTCCTTTCATAGAGATAAGGTGGTCCTCAGGACTAACAGGAAATTTTTGCCTAAGGTGGTTTCAGATTTCCACCTTAATCAATCTCTCTCTTCCTGTGTACTTCACTGACCATTCCTCCTCTGGCGAGAGGAGGCTCCACAGTTTAGATGTGAAAAGAGCCCTTAGCTACTACATAGAACGTACCAAGGGTCACAGGTTTGACTCCCTCCAACTGTTCCTCACTTATGGTGAGGTTGGTAAAGGGCAAACCTGCCACTAAAAGATCCATTGCCAGGTGGATTGTCTCTTGTATCCAATGTTGTTATGGAAAACTCAGTAAGGTTCCACCCTCAGGCCTGAGGGCTCACTCTACCAGAGTACAGCTGCTTCCTGGCTGCTGCCAGGGATATTCCTATCTTAGAAATATGTCAAGCAGCTACCTGGAAAACAGTTCACACTTTTACCAAGCATTACTCCTTGGATATCCAGGCTAGGAGTGATGCTCGGTTTGGCACAGCTGTGCTTCAGAGCCTATTTCCTAAGTAGGTTCTGTCCCTCCTCCATGGAGGTACTGCTTGGTAGTCTGCTACTGTCAGAATACAGCAAGACTTCATGTTGTTTGAAGAAAAAATTACTCACCTTAGTAATGTTGTTTCTTCTAATGGAGTCTTGCTGTATTCTGACCTCCCTGCCTGCCCTCTCAGAACCTCTGTTTTGGGATGTGGGTGGGCAGTGGCAGTGTTGGCACTCAGTAGATGCCCACCTTGTTGTTTCACCCCCTTTTCTTGGGTGAATTTGTGTTGTGTTTTTCATTTTTTGGGTCTCCTGACTTGAGTCTTTGTTTTGGGACCAAAAAATGTGTTTTTATGTTTAGTAGCCAGTTGGCTAGTGTAGGTTTACAGCTTCCACACAGGGCCTTAGTGAGTTTGCTCGTAAAGATCTGACGGTTAGAGTTTAAACAGCAATAGACAGAGTCTCAACCGAGCTCAAGCTCAGCATTCCATGCCTGGCATGGAAAGTTAACTCTTTCATCTCCGGGGCAGTTCGAAGGTTGGGACTCACTGCTACTGTCAGAATACAGCAAGACCCCATTAGAAGAAACAACATTACTAACATGAGTAATTTTTTCTTTGGGCTATCCTCGACTCCTCAAGTTTACAAAGTGCTGTGCAGTTCTCGTGGTGCATCTAAGGAAAATCGAAATCCTAGTGTTCACATATCTGGATGACTGGCTTCTACAAAGCCCCTCCAGGCAAGAGACTCTGGAGGCCGTGGCCTTGGCTTCAGACTTCCTCACATCCATGGGAGTCCTTCTGAACCTCAAAAAGTCACAGTTGCAGCCCTCCCAGAAGCTCCTTTTCATAGGAACCCTTCTGGACACTTCCTGTGCGAAAGCTTTTCTTCTGGAGGACAGAAGGAGCGATATCTTCCAGATGGCCCGCTTCATCAGAGAACACAGCTCAGTGTGAGCTCTCTCGATGCAACGGATGCTGGGTCTCATGGCATCCTCTGTGTTCACTGTACCTTTGGCTCGGCTCCATATGAGAACCGCTCAGTGGATGTGCAGTACTCAGTGGTCCCCAACCACTCACCCTCAGTCCTTTCTCCTTGAGGTGGAGGAACCTCTGAAAAGGTCACTCACCTGGTGGTCTAAGGGAGGACAATCTTCTGGAAAGATGTCCTTCGCCCCTCTGGATCATCAGATCTCCATTACCATGGCTGTGTCCCTGATGGGTTGGGGAGCTCACTGCCGGGATCTCCACACCCAGGGTCATGGAATCAGGAAGAGTCTCAACTTCACATAAACGTCCTGGAAATGAGAGCCATCCTCTATGCAGTCCCAGTTTGAAGGACATACTCTGTCACAAGAACATTCTCCTTCAAACAGATAAGGCAGTGGTGTATTACATCAACAAGCGGGTGGTGCACACTCTTTCCCATTATGCAGGGAAGCAATGAGAGTGTGGGAATGGTGCCTGGAGCACATGGCTCTGATTCAGGCGGTTTACCTACCAGAAGTACAAAACAAGCTGGCAGACCGTCTCAAGCAGAACAGAGTTAGATCCTCACGAGTGGTCTTTCAACTTAACGGTCATTCAGTCACTCTTCAAAGAGTGGGTAACTCCAGACCTGGACCTTTTTGTGTCCCCACTCAATGCAAAACTGTCTCTCTTCTGCTCCAGAAATCCAGGACCTGGCATTTTTATCAGGATGCATCTAGGCTGCAGTGGACAAAAAGCTTTCTATATGTGTTTCCTCCTCTTCCCCCGATTCAGAGGGTGCAGCTCAAACTGGAGGCTCAGGAGGGCAGAATGATTCTCATTGCCACGTTCTGGCCTCGTCTGATCTAGTTTTCCCTAATCAACAGACTATCAAAACCTCTCCAAAACTGCTTCATCTTCAGACGAACTTTCTGACCCAGAGCCCTGTAGTCCATCCCAATCTGAGGGTCCCTTCACTCCATGCTTGACCCTGAGGAGATAGAGGTGAATAGGTTTAATGTTTCTCGTAAGGTTTCGAATATTCTTTTGGCTGCACACAAGCCAGCCACCAGAAAGATCTACACAGCTAAATGGAAGCATTTCTCTATCTGGTGTGCAAAATCCTCTTGGAATCCTTTTTCCTGCCCACTGAATAAAGTGTTGGAGTATCTCTTAGACCACTCAAACACAGGTCTCCAATATACCACAGTCAAAGTTCATCTTTGTGCAATTTCAGCATATCATAAGCCAGTACTCTCCATGTCGCTGGCTCAGCTGCCTGTAGTTGAGGTTTCTTAAAGGGATTCTGCATACCAAACCTCATATTAGACGTCCAGTTGCAGCCTGAGACATTAACCTTGTGCTAGACATGCTCACTCATAAACCTCTGGAGCCTCTTCGCTACTTGCGAGTTGAAAATCCTCACTTGGAAGACTGCCTTTCTGGTGGCCATTAATTCTGCTCATAGGGTATCTGAAATACACACCTTGGTCACAGACCTCCCGTATACTGTATTTCACAAGGACAAAGTATATCTTACTTTGAGAGGGTTCCTGCAGTATGTCTTCACATATAGGACTGCGCTCCCTGGTGTCGGGTTCCAACGGTAAACTTCTAGCTAGCAATCAGTGGGGACTGCCCATCAGGCTAACTATAAAAGGGGAGGCGGTCCTGTGCCCGCCCTCCAGTTCTTTCCCGCTGTTGCCTCAGTTCGTTAGGCTCTCTTGTAAGAACAGCGATCAAACACTTGCGTTTTATTCAAAGTTTTCTCTTCATAAATCTGTCTCATCCCAGCCAGGTGGCGCTGAGGGTTAAGGTGCTGGACACACCTCGCACCATGCCAGTGACCTGGGTTCGGGAACGAACCTGGGTCACTGGGGGTTGGCAGGGGAGGAGAAGGATTGAGCGTCTGTAGGACTGCTCTCCGGGAAGGGGGGGGTGCTGCCGTCGGTGTGCTGGTGGCCTCTAGCAACGGCTGGAGGCACTGCAGAGCACAGGCAGTCTCTAAGGAGGACATGCTGGGGCTGACACTGGGAAGGAGGGGCGTGCAGTGGCGCGCGTGCTCCCCGTCCATTGCACACCTCACCCGTCCAATAAGGAGAGAACAGGAAAACTGAACCAGTCGCTAGGCGTATGATGGCTGTCTCTGAGGGGGCTACCTGGTTCCGCGGTGTGCAGCATTACTGGATCAGGTCCTGGTGTAGGCGAGGGGCTCTCCACCTCCCGCCACAGGGCTAGCTGAGGGCCCACATTGGTGCAAGGAGTCCTTGAGATGGCGGCCGGAAACAAAGATGGATGCCTAGACAAGAGGGAAAGGCAGACTGGATGCCAGGGAAGAAAGTATTAACTAAAAAAAAAAAAAAATCTTTTGGACTGGGCACCTTCTCTCCCTCCAGCCAGGGTAAGCGGGCAGTGGGGGTAGCCAAGGTTTCTATTTAGTCTCCTCACCCAGCACTACTGGTAAGTACGCCCTCCGACCACCAACCGACAAGAACATGGCCACAACCGTTAAGCCTAGTGGTAGCCTCTTGGCTACTGCCAGCCCGGGCAGATCCGATAAGTTGGGCGACTGATCCTCTGTTGTCTGCCCGGACCCTCCGTCTCGCCTGTTGGGCTCCCGTGAGGACCCTGATGTCTGCACGAGCATGCTGGTAGGAGACTCTTCATCCCTTCAGGTGCTTCACCTCAGGGATTCGCAACCCATTCCTGTCTTGTCCCTGCCTTCAGGATCGTTCTTGGACTTTTCGTTGGGGTCTCTACCCGAGTTACCCCCTTTGCCTGGTCTTTTGCCACCCATGGACAGGAGTCCTTCGCCAGCCGGGATCCTTCTAACATGGAGCCCCTTTGGGACTCTCGGGAGGGGGGTCCTTTCCTGATCCCACATCACCCAGTGGTCCTTTGGCATCTCCCCGGCAGGCCCTGCAGAACCTTCAGGTGGTTTTCTGGGGTCAGATCCCCATTATCCGTCACCGGCGGGCCTCCGTTGGCACCACATTATCCGATGCCAGGTCCTGTGCCGCGAACGTCGTGATACCCTGGATATTCTGCTTATGGTTACTCTCCGGGATTGCCAGGATACCAGTACCCTTTATGGCAACACCCTCGATACCCAGGCTTCCAGCCTCCTCCTCCTCCACCGCTGATTGATCGGGATGCGATCCCGGCATGGTGCCAGAATCCAGCTTAGCTCTGAACTGAGATCATCCGGTGGGTGACATTCCTGTGCCTAGAGCACCTCCACCATGGTCCTTCGGGATGAGCTTCAGGTTCCCTGCTGGTGGGCTCCTCTGGGATGGACCCATCCATCCCCAGTGGCTCCGAACCTTCGGACTCTGACATCGACTCCGACCCTTCGGACCTTCTATCTCCAGTTGAAGTCCCATCTAAGGAATCTCCCAAATCACCGCCAGAAGATCCTTCCTTTGGTGACCTTCTGAGGATTATTCAGGAGACTAGCCTCAAAGAAATAGATCCCCAGCGCAAGAGGCTGGCGGAACATCTAGATCTGGCTACTACAGACCCTTTTCCTATCCCTCCCTGGATGGGACCCCATGAGGATCTCGTCACAACCATCTTGCAACAGCCCTCCTCTATTCCGGCTGTATCCAGAAAAGCCGATGCACATATTTCCCGAGGAGATTCCTCATCTAAAACTCATCCTAAGGCAAACTCCATAGTCATTACGGCCGCTCATGACCGTTGGCACAACCAAGCACCTGAGCTCCTCTCCTCCGATAAGGACTCCAAGGCAGTTGGACCAGTTTGGCAGGAAGATATATTCCTCTACTTCCTGTGTCATCCGGTCTCTTAGTTATGTGTCACATATGGTGGCCTTCCAGAAGGCTTCTCTATCTGAGCTCGAGAGGGACCTCCAGGATATACCGGATGAGATGCTCAGAAACAAGCTACTGGACAAAGTCTGTATGAGAAAATCTTCTTGTCGTCATGCTCTTAGAGCCACATATGACTCTCTAGATTTGCTGGCTAGGGCTGCCGCTATGGGGATCTGCATCCAGCGCCTTTCCTGGCTCAGGATCACAGGTTTGGCACAGGACATCCAGTCTTTCCTCCTGGATGCCCCTTTTAGGGGATCCATCCTTTTTCAAGCGACGCCATGGACATAATAGAGCTGCAGGAGAGCAGGCGTTCACTGCAGGACACGCTCTATGTATAGCAGGACAAAAAGCAGCCTTTTCACTGTGAAAGATGATGGAATAAGACCCAGGGCAAGCATCTGGGCAGACGACATGCCCCTGGATCTGGCGTCCAAGCCCCTCAGGCAAAATTTCTCAAACCTGCCTCCGGGGCCAAAGCTCCTCTCCCCTCGGCATCCTGACTCCTTCTCCTTCCTCCCGCTACCTCCAGTCATCAAGGAGTAACTGGTAGGAGGGAAGTTCAGCCTCCACCTGGAGGGCTGCCACTGCAGATTTATGGGTTCTGCAACTCATTCAACGAGGTCACTCAGAGTTCACGGAGATCCCTGCATCCCACCCTCCAAGACGGTCCTTTTGTCCAAGGGATCAGATTCCCATAGTCTTCCAGGAGATTCAGGCCCTCCTGCAAAAGTGGCCATAGAACCTGTCAAGATCAACTGCATAAGAATTTTACTCCACTTCTTCCTAGTACCAAAGAAGGCGGGAGATCTGAGATCGATCCTGGATCTTGGTCGCTCCACCTCTTTATCGAGTACAAGAGGTTTCACATATTAACCCTTCAAGGTCTTCTTCCCTGCTCCAACCAAACTAATGGCTGTGCTCCCTGAATATGCAGGATGCTTACCTTCATATCCCCATCCTGCCAGCCCACCGCCGCTTCCTTAGTTTCTCCTTCCAGGAGAACCATTTCCCATTCCAAGCACTACCCTTTGGCCTATCCTCGGCTCCCGGTTTTCCCAAAATGCTTGGCGGTGGTAGCAGCATTTCTATGCTGCAAGGGCATTTACGTGTTCCCATATCTGAACGACTGGCTCCTCAGCACCCTCTCCAGACAGCCTGTAAGAGTCTCTCTCTTTCACTCTGGACTTGCTTGTCCAGCTGGGCATCTCACTCAATTTCCCCAAGTCCCAGCCAGTACCTTCTCAGCGCCTCCAGTTCATTGGAGCGGTACTAGACACAGTCCAGAGCAAGGCTTTCCTGCCATTGAATCGAGCTGAGACCTTAGTTTCTCAAGCCACCCTTTCTGTGAAAAAGAATTTCCTCACATTCCCCCTTAATCAGCCTCCCTCTAATCTCATGCTGTGTCCTCTTGTCCTGCTATTTTTCTTATATTTAAACATGTTAGACTCTTTCACCTTGTTTATGCCCTTAAGGTGTTTGAATGCCTCGATCATATCACCTCTCTCCCTCCTTTGCTCAAGGGTATACATATTGAGCTCCGTTAATCTGTCCTCATATGTCTTCTGATGCAGTCCCTGCACCATTTGGTTGCCCTTCTCTGGACTGCCTCAATTTGGTTAATGTCCTTGTGAAGGTGTGGCCTCCAATACGCGCAGTACTCCAGATGGGGCCTAACCAGTGTCTTGTACAGACGGATTATTACCTCCCTCTTACGACTTCAGATACCCTAATAATACACCCTAACATCCCCTAGCCTTACTTACTGCTTAGGAGGTCTGCTTTGATGATTTTAGGTCATCAGTGATGATGATGCCCAAGTCTCTTTCTTCCTTTGTGACTGCTACAACTCCCTCCCAGCCTATAGGTGGCTTCAGGGTTTCTTTTCCCTATGTGCATGATCTTGCACTTCTTTGCATTAAATCCCAGTTGCCACTCTTCTGACCATTCTGCTAGTTTATCCAGATCTCTTCTCATTCTGCCCACCCCATCTGGATCATCTACTCTGTTGCAGATCTTGGTGTCATCTGCAAACAGACAAGCCTTACCCTCTAGTCCATCTGCAAGGTCACTAATGAAGATGTTGAAGAGGACTGGCCCCAGAACTGATCCCTGAGGTACCCCACTTGTGACTTGCATCTCTTCTGACTGTATACCATTTACCACCACTCTCTGTTTTCTGCCCATCATCCAGTTTGCCACCCAGTTGACCAACATCTGACCTACCCCGAGCCTACCCAGCTTATTAATCAATCTTCGATGTGGAACAGTATCGAAAGCTTTGATGAAGTCAAGGTAGGCGACATCAATTGCTCCCCCTTGGTCCACCACTCTGGTTACCCAGTCAAAGAAATCTATGAGATTAGTTTGACAGGACCTTCCTTTTGTAAATCCATGCTGTCTTGGATCCTGTGCCCCTATGGATTCCAGGTGTTGCACTATCCTTTCCTTAAGGAGTGCCTCCATAATCTTGCCCACTACTGAGGTAAGACTGACTGGTCTGTAGTTCCCCGCCTCCTCCCTGCTACCACTCTTGTGGAGCGGGATCACATGAGCCCTTCTCCAGTCTTCTGGGACCTCTCCTGTGCTCAGAGACTCACTAAACAATTCTGCTAATGGCTCTGCTAGTTCCTCCTTTAGCTCCTTAAGTACCCTGGGATGTATGCCATCATGTCCCATTGCCTTATCCACCCTGAGCTTAGCAAGCTCTTGTAGGACCCTTTCTTTTGTGAAGGGTAGTGTGCTCACCTCCCTCCCCCTGTGACCATGATGTGGGCAGCTGGGCCTGCCCTACCTTCTCTTCAGTAAATACTGAGCAAAGTATCTATTTGGGTAGATGCCTTTACAGGGTCCTCCTCCTCACATGCTCCCTTTCTCCATTAAGCTTAGCAATCCCCTCTGGACTTTCTCCTTTCACTAATGTATCTATAGAAAGTCTTGTCACTTTCTTTTACTGTTCGTGCTAGTGTTTCCTCAGTTTGGGACTTTGCCTGCCTTACTGCCTTACCTGCTTCCCTTAGGGCAGTTTGGTATGCCTCCCATCTTCATCATCCGCTGTGTTCCTTATATTTCCTGAAGGCCAGCCTTTGGCTCTGACCTTTTCTGCTACTGCATTTGAGAACCAAAGTGGTTTCCTTCTTCTTTTGCACTTCCTTTTCTGTCTAACACAATGGGATGTTGCTTCAAGTATTGCATCCTTGATGCTTGCCCACTTGCCTGTACCCCCTCACCTGTGTTTCTTTTTGCCAGGGCTAGCTTAACTCTGTTGGCCATATTATCAAAGTCAGCTCCTCTGAAGTCCCATATTTTGCCTTGGAATGGGATGATTTAGATGTAGTAGCCAAATTGAACCATACCATGTGATGGTCACTGGCCCCCAGGTGACCTTCTACCTGGAGATCTGTGATCCCTTCTTTGTTAGTCAGTACTAGATCTAGGATAGCCATGTCTCTTGTGGGTTGCTGTACCAGTTGTTTGAGGCCCTCCCCCTGCAGGGAATCCACTATGAGTCTAGTTCTGGCAGATGTTCCTGCTGGTATTGACCAATCTGTATCCGGCATGTTGAAGTCTCCCATTATCAGAACCTCCCCTTTAGCTGTCATGTTTTGTTTATCTTCTAACAGTAATGTGTCTATGTCCTCCCTCTGGTCTGGGGGCCTGTAGACAACCCCAGTTCTTATGGCTGTCCCATTTCCTGTTTCCAGGGTGACCCACAGTTCTTCTGGCTCCTTATGTGTATTCTGAATTTCTGTAGCTTTGATATTTTCATTAACATACAGGGCCACTCCTCCCCTTTTTGCACCCTCGTCTCTTCCTGAACAATACATAGCCAGGTACTGAAGTCTCCCAAGTGTGGTTACTGGTAAACCACGTCTCACTAATTGCTACTATGTCCAGTTTAGCCTCTGACATTATTGCCTGCAGGTCTGGGATCTTATTTCCCAGGCTGTGAGCATTTGTGTACATGATTTTCCATTGGCCAGATTTTGGTGTGTTAGTTGTTGGGTGAAGTTTGGCATTACCACTGTGCGTCGTATGGGGAGACAAACCTTTTTTCTTACCTGGTGATGCAAATGAACGGCAAACATGCTGAATTCCTGTTTGACCACTAGCTGAGGGGGGAGGGGTGTTCTTCCCATTCGACGTATGGGGTGCTGCACCCCTCTCCCCATTTGCTAGTTTAAATATTCTGCAAAGACGTCAAACTTCTGCCCCAATGCACTGACTCCCTCCTTAGTCAGATGCAGTCCATCAAATTTAAAGAACTTTCGCTCCCCAGAACTGTTGCCAGTTCCTACAAATCTGTGTCCTTTTTCCTGGCACCAGCCCTTGAGCCACGTGTTTAGCTCCCCTATCTCCCCTTCTCTGACCTTCTGTCCATCTGCTCCCCTCTCCCAGACTGGCAGGATCTCAGAGAAGGAGATGTCGGATGAAATAGATGATAGTTTGTCACTCAGCCTAGTCAGGTGTTCCTTGGTCTCCACAACTGACCGGCTGGCGAGATCATTAGTCCCTATGTGTACTAGGACATCAATGTTTTCTCCTACTTTGTGAACAATTTTAGCAATGCGGTCAGTGTCTCTCCATGCTGATGTACCTGGGAGACATCTGACCATCACCCTTGGCTGGAGATGGGTATCAACTCCCCGAATCATGGAGTCTCCTATGATCAGAAGTTTTTTGGATTTCCTTTGTGCTTGTTTTGTTTTGGTTCTGATTTGGGTGAGTTTTGTTGTGCTAGCTCCTGTGCCGCAGTGTCCTGCTCTGCAGTGTCTTCTGCCTCTTTATTTGATTTCAGAGATAGAGGCAGATACCTGTTTGTAGTGTTTATATGGTTTTTGGAGGTAATGTGTTGGAGAGCAGAGAGTGATGGGGCACCTGGTTGCTCCTCCTAACCACCTGTCAACCTCCTGGACCAACTACCCCTCTTGGTCGAGGTTTTCTGTTGGATGCTGGGGCCATTAAGTGGTTGTCACCGAGCGCCAAAACAACCCTCGCCTTTACCCGAGGAGTTGTTCCCAGGCCGTTGTTCGGCCAAACCAGTTACTCCACCGACTCCGTGGAACCTCCGCCCACAGCCGCTGTTTGGGGCTCTACCAAGAACTCTCGGTCGCTCAGGGTCTGCCCCATCGGCTGTCAGTCACCTCACTTCGACGCCCGGCAGGTGGAGGGTGGCTCAGGCCCAAGGCAGCTCTTTAGCGGACTCTTCTGAGTCGAACGATTATCTCCTTTTCTCCAGGCGAGTGGACTTGAGTCCTCTGAGGTCAGTCGCTGGACGACAGCCCTTCGTCCTTCCTGGGTTTGCTCAGGCTCATCTCGGAGTCCACCGGGATGCAGCTCGAGCCTGTATCCAAGCGGGCCAAGTATCCCCTCACGGAGATATTGGACCGAGGGGAATCCCCTACGGAGGCCTTTCCTGTGGCCGAGGCCATTGTGGGCCCGGCCTTGGAGCTCTGGCAGCGCCCTACTTCCTGCCCTGCGCCTTCGGCCAGGATGGCCAGGAAGTATGCGGTCCCTACCGGTTCCCTGTCCGGTTTCTCGGAACATCCCTCAGCCGAGGGGTTGTTATCGATACGCCCGGCGTGCGGAAACGCTTAGGACGTGGACAAACCTCCCGGCAAGGGAGTCCAAGAAATTGACTCATGCCGGGCTAAAGTCACACTGCATCCTCCTTGGCCTTTGTCAGGCAGCTCGGCCGTGCTTATGGCACATTTCTCCCATGCCCTGTTGGGCCTCCTGGACGAGGTAGTCCCTCATCTCCGGCTGACCTGCAGCCACGGTTAGGCAGGTGCGGACCAGGCAGGCGGTGGCCTAGCAGCAACTTCAGACTGCTCTGGACATTGAGACCCATGCGCCAGGTCAGTCGCGTTGCGGCTATGCGCGTCGAGGCATGGCTGAGGATATCCACCTTCACAGCGGATACCCAGCACAATTGGCGGATGTCCCCTTCCTGGGGACCGACCTCTTCGGCCCTGGAGTGGAAGGCCACCTCCAGAGGATCTAAAAGTCCAGTGCCACTTTGGACTCTGTCTCATCTGCTCAGAGGGACAAGGGCCGCAGACCGCAGCCCAAGCCCTTTCGTCCGTCCACGCCCGCAGCACGTCCGGCCCAGCAGCATGAGGGCCAGCAGGCTCGCGCTTGGCGTCCCAAACCCAAGCCCGCGGCGTCCTCCTCCAGGAAGCAGGGAGGTAAAGGCCCTGGAGATCCCTTGGCCGGTCCTTCTTCCAAGCCTGCCCAGTGACGGGTTGAGGGGTGTCGCCCCCAACCCCATCCCACCTCACTCCCAGGTGCCCCGTGGGGTGGCTCCACTTCTTCCGCCTGGTCCGTTATCACCACAGACCGGGTGGGTGTTGGAGGTGGTGGGAAAGGGCCTGCCTCTGGAGTCGAGCAGGCCCCACCCTTCAGAGCCATCACACTCGGGGCCTCAGGTCCGGCTCGCTGTCAGCTCGCCGAGCCGACATCGCTCCTCCTCCTCGAGAAGGAGGTGATAAGAGAGGTGGCGGACCCCCTCAAACCCGGGTTCGTGTCCAGGTACTTCCTGGTTCGAACGACGGGCTGGCGCCCATTCTTGACCTACACTACCTAAATAAGTTCCTAAGGTCTCGAACCTTCAGGATGATCACTTGGCTCAGATAATACCATCCTGGAACATGGCGTGGTTCTGCTCTCTGGACCTGCAGTACGCTCTTTCACGCCCCTATCCGTCCGTCACATCAGAGGTTCCTTCGCTGAAAGCGGAGGGATCCCTTTCGAAGTTCCAAGCCATGCCCTTCGGTTATCTCCAGCTCCCAGGGTCTTCACCAAATGCATGGCAGTGGTTTCAGCATTCTCGTGGCCGAGGGATCCGGGTTTACCTTACCTAGATGATTGGCTGATAGCAGCCCCTCCAGACAGGAGGTGGAGCGGTCCAGAATCTGGCCTCCAGGTTTGCTTTCGGTCGGCCTCCTCATCAACGAGGCCAAGTCGGAACTCGAGTCAAGCAGGTGATTCTTTTCATCGGGCAGAGCTCAACTCTTTGAGCCAGTGCACGCTCCCAGCGGACAGGGTTGAGGTTCTTTCCTCCTTGCCCAATCATTTCTGGTTGGGCACTGCGCCCTGCCCGGGACTTCCTGCGCCTCCTGGGTCTCATGGGTGCCTGTACTAGCATGGTCTGTTGGGCCGCTGGAACATGCGCGCCCCTTCACTGGGGCTGGCCAGCCAGTGGTCCCAACGCTGTGATCCATTGGACCAGCTAGTGACGGTGACCTAGGAGATGGAACGCCTCCAGTGGTGGACCGCTCCAGTTCATCTGTAGGAGGGCATCCCGCTTGTCCGCCCTGAGCCGACGGTCTCTATCACTCAATGCCTCTCTGATGGGTTGGGGTGCCCATCTGGGGAACATCGAGCGACGGCCTCTGGTCCCTTCAAGGAGTCCCGATGCCACATCAACCCGTTAGCTCCAAGCGGTCCACTTAGCTCTCACCGCCTTTGCTCCATTTCTTCGGGTCAAGTAGTCCGGGTCCAGACGGACAACACCACGACTGTGAGTATCTAAACCGCCAGGGCGGATGCGCCCATGCTTCTATGCAAGGAAGCTCTCCCAGATCTGGTCACTGTGCAGCAGCCTGAGGCGGATCTCCTAGCCATTCATGTGGCAGGAGCCTCCAACACCCTGGCCGATGCCCTAAGCCGGATAGGGGCTGCGTCCCACGAGTGGTCTCTCCTGCCGGAGGTAGTATAAGATCTATTCTCCCATTGGGGCACACCTCAGGTGGACCTGTTTGCCTCCAGGGAGAATGCGAAGCTGAGACTGTTCCATGCCCGCCTCCCCTCAGCAGGGATCGCTGCAGGGGATGCCTTCGAGGCCGGACCTCGGGCCCCACGCCTTTTCCCCGCTCCCCTTGATGCACAAGGTGCTTCTCAAAGCAAGGAGGACAAGGCGCAGGTGATTCTGATAGCCCCAGACTGGCCCTGCCAGTACTGGTACCCAGATCTCCTCAGCCTCAGCTCCAGGCTCCCAGGCAGCTTCCAACTCGCCGGACTCTACTCTGTCAATCAGGGAAGGTATTCCATCCGGACCTTCAACCCTGCACCTGATGGCCTGGTTCCTGAGCGGCTAGAGTTCCAGGCCTTGGGTCTTTCCGACGAGGTCCTCAACGTAGTTGAGGCGTCCCGTAAGGAGTCGACCAGAAAATGCTATGCCTTCAAATGGAAGAGATTTTCCATTTGGTGCCAGGGCAAGGGCCTGGACCCTTCCTCCTGTTCCTTGGCGAGCATATTGGACTACCTTTGTTCCCTTTCTCAGCAAGGGCTTAGGTCCACGACACTTAGTGCACCTGGAAAGCTATCTCTGCTACCGGGCGCCGGCCGAAGCAGTCAGTGTATGCAGGAGAAGGTGGTCTGGCGCTTTTTCAAAGGCCTTCATCACATTTTCCCTCTGGTACGAGAACCTCCACCTCTGTGGGATCTACTGCTGGTACTGGCAAAGCTCATGGGCAAGCCATTCGAACCAATGCACAGGTGTGAACTCTCTCACCTGTCGTGGAAGACTGCCTTCTTGGTGGCTATCACGTCAGCCAGAAGGATGGGAGAGCTCCAGGCGCTTTGCATCAAGTCTCCTTACCTAGTCTTCCACAGGGACAAGGTTGTCTTGCGCCCCCACCTGAAATTCCTTCCGAAGGTGGTGTCGGAGTTTCACCTTAACCAGGTGTTGACTCTGCCGGTGTTCTACCCCAATCACACCTCGGAGGCCGAATATAGGCTCCATACTCTGGACCCTAGAAGGGCGCTCGCTTAATATAAGGAGCGCACGGCTGAAATTCGGGGAGAGGTTCGCCAGCTGTTTGTCACCTACGCTGAAGCCGCACCTGGCAGACCTGCAGCCAAGCGGACGATAGGCAGGTGGGTCACCTCCTGCATAGATCTCTGCTATAAGTTGGCGGGCATGGAGCCTCCCAGAGGGATAAGAGCTCATTCTACCCGCCATACTGCTGCATCGGTGGCTGCTTCCAGGGACGTCCCTATCCAGGAAATCTGCAGGGCTGCTACCTGGAAGTCAGCACACACCTTCATCACCCATTACCACATCGACCTTGAGTCACGCCGGGATGCTGGTTTTGGGGCCTCGGTTCTCCAGTCTCTCTTCCCTAAGTAGGGGGTGTGCGCCTTGCCTCCCTCCTCCCGGAGAACTGCTAGGAGTCTGCCAGACAGTGTGGATGAACAACATATCCATGTTCTAGAATAGAAAGATTACCATGTAACAGGAGTTCTAGGAATGGCATATGTTGTTCATCCACATGACCCACCCGACCTCCCCGGCTTCGACGCACAACCTGAGCTTCCAGCGGGCCAGATCTGGCGTCATGGGGCGGAGCCGAGAGTTTTACCACCCGGGTGGGTGGGAGGAGCCAGCTTGAAGACCTTCCGGCAAGATTTAAAGCGGCAAGGATACCTGCCAGACAGTGTGGATGAACAACATATACCATTCCTAGAACTCCTGTTACAGGTGAGTAACCTGTATTTACAAGACACTGGTTAGGCCCCATCTGGAGTACTGCATGCAGTACTGGAGGCCACACCTTCACAAGGACATTAACTCAAATTGAGGCAGTCCAGAGAAGGGCAACAAAATGGTGCAGGGACTGCATCAGAAGACATATGAGGACAGATTAACAGAGCTCAATCTGTATCACCCTTGAGCAAAGGAGGGAGAGAGGTGATGATTAAGGCATTCAAACACCTTAAGGGCATTAACAAGGTGAAAGAGTCTAACATGTTTAAATATAAGAAAAATAGCAGGACAAGAGGACACAGCATGAGATTAGAGGGGAGCCGATTAAGGAGAAATGTGAGGAAATTCTTTTTCACAGAAAGGGTGGTGGATGCATGGAATGGCCTACCACAAGAAGTGGTGGCTATGAATACAGTGCATGGCTTCAAACAGGCATGGAATAGGCATAAGAGAGCAATATAAATGACTATGAATAGATAGGCCACTGACAGAGCAAAGGCCGATGGCACATTTATAAGGTAGAAAAAGAAATGGGCAGACTGGATGGGCCTTGCGGTCCTTATCTGCCGTCAGCTTCTATGTTTCTATGTAAGCCTGCCTTTGTGGAAATGATGGATATCCCAGAGTCTAGGAGGCTGTCTATTCCCTTGCATAAATCTTTCGGGAACAGACATTTAAAATTTTAAAGACTCCTGACGCCACACCAGTGCTTGCGCCGGCACCGGTTCGGAACGGGACTCGGGTGGCTCGGGTTGGCAGGGGAGGGAGGATTGAGCGTCCCAATGGATTCCTCCTCAGGGTGGAACCAAGAACGATCCGCTGTTCTACATCACCTTCGCTGCGTGGAAGCACCGACAATTGAAGAGAGATGGAGGCGGCCCGCTCAACTGCGGGAGGGGGGGACGCGGTGCATGAGTGATCCGGGCGTGCATCAGCATGCCACCACTGGACGACGTCCTAGCACTCAAGCCCCAGAGGGATGGGGAAACCAGGGAGGAAAAACCTCGTAAGCCCTAGATGATAGCCTCTCGATACCATCCAGGACCACCAGAAGAGGGAGAGACCCCACTGTGCAGGGGAGAAGGAGGCACTCTAGGGGCAGATTCCCGAGGTGGAAATGGAGGTTGAGAGGAAGGAAGGAGAGGGCTTCAGAGCAGGAAGGTGGAGATAAAGAAATAAAGTAAAAAAAAAATTTTTAAAGACTCTAATACTATACCTCCTGTGGATGAGAATGGACAAGAGGTATGCATTGTCAGCTCAGATACGGAGTTCCTACACAACAATGCAGCCATGTTAGTAGTGCAGGCTGCAGCCTGTGACAAAGCAAATATTCCCTTGGCTTCACACCCCCCAGACAAGGACTCCAGGAGGATTGATGCCATGGCAAAGAAACAGTACATGGCAGCATCCTTGGGACTCAGGCAGGCCAATTATATGGCTTATGTTGCTAGGTGGTAAAAGTCCAGATGGGACACTGTCATGGCTTTAGCAAAGAGGTCCCTGGCCAGCTTGCCAAGGAGCTGGAGCAGGTGGCTGCTGATGGTATTGAGGCATCCAAGGTGCAATTCCATGCTGCAGTGGACTCAAATGATGTGTCATCAAGAGTCATGGCTACATCTGTGCACTGCAGAATGGCTTGGCTCAGATGTACTAGCCTGTCACAGGGCACCCAGACTAAGGCCATGGATTTTCCTGTTGTTGGTAATTCTTTGGGGAGCAAACAGAGAATTACATGAAGAAAATGGATGAGTATAGGATCACCTACAGGAGTGCCCAGGCCAAGGAAAGGCAGGCCACCTCAAAAGGCAGCATCCCAGGGGCAGGGGCAGGCCTTTTCATAGGCCTTTCTACTGCCCAGGCCTCCTCTTCTGCATATGCTCAGAGGGGTTCTTTAGAGGGGAGGCAGAAGGGGTACCAGCAGACCTGCTTGCACCCCTCAGCCAAAACCCCTGCCAAACAGGCACCCTGATGGGTTTGCCAGGGCCAATTCTCCACCACCTGTAGGGGGCAGGCTGGCTTACTTTGTCCAGGACTGGAAGTCTCTAACATCAGACAAGTGGGTCCTGGAAGTAGTAAGCCAGGGACTGGTTCTCGGCTTCAAAAGATTTCCAAAGCTAAGAACCAGATCCTTTCCACCTGCAAACCCCTCAGAGGCACTTGCCCTAGAGGCAGAGGTCTCTTCCCTCCTAGCTCTCAGAGCTGTGGAAAGGGTTCCACCCCTACACCAGGGCAAAGGGTTGTACTCCAGGTACTTCCTTACCCCAAAAAGACAGGAGAATGGCGGCCCATCCTGGATCTCAGATACTTAAACAAGCACCTGTTAAAACCAAAATTCAAAATGGTGACTCTGGGAATAATTTTACCCTCTCTAAGGCCAGGGACTGGCTAGTATCCTGGACCTCAAGGATGCCTACTTCCATATTCTCATCAGAAGCTCCCATCAGAAAGCACCTCAGGTTGAGCTGCCCTCAGGCCATTACCAGTTCAGAGCAATGCCCTTGGACTAATCTCTGCTCCAAGGGTGTTCACAAAATGCCTGGCAGTAGTAGTTGCTTCTCTAAGAAGACAAAGGATTGCCATCTTCCTTACCTGGACGACTCATTATAGTAGGCCAGTCCCCAGACCAAGTCAAGTTACACTCTACAGATAACTCAGCAACTGCTCACCTCAAGTAGGTTTCCTCCTGAATCTTTCAAAGTCAGTTCTAGAGCCTGTCCAGCTCCTCACCTTCATAGGCGCAGAGCTAGACACAGAAAAGGCCAGAGTTTTCCTTCCCCTGGACAGGGCAAGGACCCTTATCTCTCTGGCCTCCTCATTCACCCTGCAGGTATCTCGACCAGCAAGGCATTTTCTACAGCTCCTGGGGCACATGGCTGCTTCCACAGCAGTGGTGCAGGGAGCAAGATTTCAGATGAGGGACATTCAGTTCCATTTGAGAGCCTTTTGGTCTCAAAGGAAGGACCCTCTGACCAAATTGATCCCAGTGACTCGAACCCTGATCCAGGCCTTACAGTGGTGGCAGGATCAGAGCAATCTGAGACAAGGAGTCCCCTTTGTCTCTCAGTCCCACTCTAATCCTTACTATAGATGCCTCCCTCTTGGGGTGGGGGGCTCACTTGGGTGACCTGACCACCCAGGGGTTGTGGTCCCCTCAGGAATCTCTGCTTCACATCAATCTGTTGGAACTCAGAGCAGTGTTTCTAGCATTTCAAGCTTTTTCCAGATCTGTTCAGAACAAAGTTATCCAGGCCAGAACAGACAATACCACCACAATGTGGTACATCAACAAGCAAGGGGGCACTCGGTCTACGGCCTTGTGCACAGAAGCAATGAAGTTGTGGTCTCTGGCTTATTCCCTGAACACCTCCCTCACAGCGGTTCACCTTCCAGGCAAGGACAATGTCCTGGCAGATGCTCTCAGCAGGATATCCCAGGGCCATCACTGAATGGTCACTGGATCCCCTGGTCTTGAGGTGATATTTTCCAGATGGAGCACCCCACAGATCTTTTTGCAGCCCCAGACAATCACCAACTTCCCCTTTTCTGCTGCAGGCCCCCAGTGTTGGGCTCAGTCCCCCTGGATGCCTTAGTTCTCAGTTGGGAAGGGAAGTTCCTGTATGCTTTCCCTTCCCTCGCCTGTTCAAAGTGCTAGTCAAAATCAGATCTCAACCCTGCAAGATGATCCTGATTGCTCCAGACTGGGCCAGACAGCCTTGGTATCCACTCCTACTGTCCTTAGCAGTCCATCTTCCCCTGTGTCTTCCCAGGAATCACAACCTGTTAACCTGTGCTCAGGGGAGGGTTTGGTACCCGAATCTCAAATCTCTCAATCTCAAGGCCTGGCTCTTGAAGAGTTAGAGTTTGCTGATTTACACCTCTCCCAAGGCGTAATGGACATTCTGAAGGCTTCTAGGAAACCTTCCACCAGGGCTACTTATAATTCCAAGTGGAAAAGATTTTCCATATGGTGCTCTGGAAAGCATACTTCCCCAGAGTCTGCTGATCTGCCCACAGTCCTTGATTATATGGTCCATTTAAATAGCTTAGGGCTTAGACCAGCTACACTGAAAGTGCATCTGGCAGCTGTTTCTGCTTTTATCTCGGCAGGTAAGCCCTGTTCTCTTTCAGCTCACCCTGTATTCTCCAAGTTTTTCAAGGGATTGCTTCACACCAACCCTTCTTTCAGGGACCCTGCCTCTGCTTGGGACCTTAATGTTTGCATTGCTCAGTTTATGCAACTCCTTTTTGAGCCTTTGTCTAAAGCAGAGCTTAATTACTTGACTTGGAAAACTGTGTTTCTGGTAGCCATCACCTCTGCCAGATGCATAAGTGAGTTACAAGCTTTGTCAGTGGAGCCTGATTTTATCTCCTTTCATAGAGATAAGGTGGTCCTCAGGACTAACAGGAAATTTTGCCTAAGGTGGTTTCAGATTTCCACCTTAATCAATCTCTCTCTTCCTGTGTACTTCACTGACCATTCCTCCTCTGGCGAGAGGAGGCTCCACAGTTTAGATGTGAAAAGAGCCCTTAGCTACTACATAGAACGTACCAAGGGTCACAGGTTTGACTCCCTCCAACTGTTCCTCACTTATGGTGAGGTTGGTAAAGGGCAAACCTGCCACTAAAAGATCCATTGCCAGGTGGATTGTCTCTTGTATCCAATGTTGTTATGGAAAACTCAGTAAGGTTCCACCCTCAGGCCTGAGGGCTCACTCTACCAGAGGTACAGCTGCTTCCCTGGCTGCTGCCAGGGATATTCCTATCTTAGAAATATGTCAAGCAGCTACCTGGAAAACAGTTCACACTTTTACCAAGCATTACTCCTTGGATATCCAGGCTAGGAGTGATGCTCGGTTTGGCACAGCTGTGCTTCAGAGCCTATTTCCTAAGTAGGTTCTGTCCCTCCTCCATGGAGGTACTGCTTGGTAGTCTGTTACGTCAGAATACAGCAAGAATTCATGTTGTTTGAAGAAAAAATTACTCACCTTAGTAATGTTGTTTCTTCTAATGGAGTCTTGCTGTATTCTGACCTCCCTGCCTGCCCCTCTCAGAACCTCTGTTTTGGGAGTGGGTGGGCAGTGGCAGTGTTGGCACTCAGTAGATGCCACCTTGTTGTTTCACTCCCCTTTTCTTGGGTGATTTGGTGTTGTGTTTTTTCATTTTTGGGTCTCCTGACTTGAGTCTTTGTTTTGGGACCAAAAATGTGTTTTTTATGTTTAGTAGCCAGTTGGCTAGTGTAGGTTTACAGCTTCCACACAGGGCTCTAGTGAGTTTGCTCTCAGAAAGATCTGACGGTTAGAGTTTAAACAGCAATAGACAGAGTCTCAACCCGCTCAAGCTCAGCATTCCATGCCTGGCATGGAAAGTTAACTCTTTCATCTCCGGGGCAGTTCGAAGGTTGGGACTCACTGCTACTGTCAGAATACAGCAAGACCCCATTAGAAGAAACAACATTACTAACATGAGTAATTTTTTCTTTGGGCTATCCTCGACTCCTCAAGTTTACAAAGTGCTGTGCAGTTCTCGTGGTGCATCTAAGGAAAATCGAAATCCTAGTGTTCACATATCTGGATGACTGGCTTCTACAAAGCCCCTCCAGGCAAGAGACTCTGGAGGCCGTGGCCTTGGCTTCAGACTTCCTCACATCCATGGGAGTCCTTCTGAACCTCAAAAAGTCACAGTTGCAGCCCTCCCAGAAGCTCCTTTTCATAGGAACCCTTCTGGACACTTCCTGTGCAAAAGCTTTTCTTCTGGAGGACAGAAGGAACGATATCTTCCAGATGGCCCGCTTCATCAGAGAACACAGCTCAGTGTGAGCTCTCTCGATGCAACGAATGCTGGGTCTCATGGCATCCTCTGTGTTCACTGTACCTTTGGCTCGGCTCCATATGAGAACCGCTCAGTGGATGTGCAGTACTCAGTGGTCCCCAACCACTCACCCTCAGTCCTTTCTCATCGAGGTGACGGAACCTCTGAAAAGGTCACTCACCTGGTGGTCTAAGGAGGACAATCTTCTGGAAAGATGTCCCTTCGCCCCTCTGGATCATCAGATCTCCCATTACCATGGCTGTGTCCCTGATGGGTTGGGGAGCTCACTGCCGGGATCTCCACACCCAGGGTACGTGGAATCAGGAAGAGTCTCAACTTCACATAAACGTCCTGGAAATGAGAGCCATCCTCTATGCAGTCCCAGTTTTGAAGGACATACTCTGTCACAAGAACATTCTCCTTCAAACAGATAAGGCAGTGGTGTATTACATCAACAAACGGGGTGGTGCACACTCTTTCCCATTATGCAGGGAAGCAATGAGAGTGTGGGAATGGTGCCTGGAGCACATGGCTCTGATTCAGGCGGTTTACCTACCAGAAGTACAAAACAAGCTGGCAGACCGTCTCAGCAGAACAGAGTTAGATCCTCACGAGTGGTCTTTCAACTTAACCGTCATTCAGTCACTCTTCAAAGAGTGGGTAACTCCAGACCTGGACCTTTTTGTGTCCCCACTCAATGCAAAACTGTCTCTCTTCTGCTCCAGAAATCCAGGACCTGGCATTTTTATCAGGATGCATCTAGGCTGCAGTGGACAAAAAGCTTTCTATATGTGTTTCCTCCTCTTCCCCCGATTCAGAGGGTGCAGCTCAAACTGGAGGCTCAGGAGGGCAGAATGATTCTCATTGCCACGTTCTGGCCTCGTCTGATCTGGTTTTCCCTAATCAACAGACTATCGGAAACCTCTCCAAAACTGCTTCATCTTCAGACGAACTTTCTGACCCAGAGCCCTGTAGTCCATCCCAATCTGAGGTCCCTTCACCTCCATGCTTGACCCCTGAGGAGATAGAGGTGAATAGGTTTAATGTTTCTCGTAAGGTTTCGAATATTCTTTTGGCTGCACACAAGCCAGCCACCAGAAAGATCTACACAGCTAAATGGAAGCATTTCTCTATCTGGTGTGCAAAATCCTCTTGGAATCCTTTTTCCTGCCCACTGAATAAAGTGTTGGAGTATCTCTTAGACCACTCAAACACAGGTCTCCAATATGCCACAGTCAAAGTTCATCTTTGTGCAATTTCAGCATATCATAAGCCAGTACTCTCCATGTCGCTGGCTCAGCTGCCTGTAGTTGAGGTTTCTTAAAGGGATTCTGCATACCAAACCTCATATTAGACGTCCAGTTGCAGCCTGAGACATTAACCTTGTGCTAGACATGCTCACTCATAAACCTCTGGAGCCTCTTCGCTACTTGCGAGTTGAAAATCCTCACTTGGAAGACTGCCTTTCTGGTGGCCATTAATTCTGCTCATAGGGTATCTGAAATACACACCTTGGTCACAGACCTCCCGATACTGTATTTCACAAGGACAAAGTATATCTTACTTTGAGAGGGTTCCTGCAGTATGTCTTCACATATAGGACTGCGCTCCCTGGTGTCGGGTTCCAACGGTAAACTTCTAGCTAGCAATCAGTGGGACTGCCCATCAGGCTAACTATAAAGGGAGGCGGTCCTGTGCCCGCCTCAGTTCTTTCCCGCTGTTGCCTCAGTTCGTTAGGGCTCTCTTGTAAGAACAGCGATCAAACACTTGCGTTTTATTCAAAGTTTTCTCTTCATAAATCTGTCTCATCCCAGCCAGGTGGCGCTGAGGGTTAAGGTGCTGGACACACCTCGCACCATGCCAGTGACCTGGGTTCGGGAACGAACCTGGGTCACTGGGGGTTGGCAGGGGAGGAGAAGGATTGAGCGTCTGTAGGACTGCTCTCCGGGGAGGGGGGGGTGCTGCCGTCGGTGTGCTGGTGGCCTCTAGCAACGGCTGGAGGCACTGCAGAGCACAGGCAGTCTCTAAGGAGGACATGCTGGGGCTGACACTGGGAAGGAGAGCGTGCAGTAGCGCGCGTGCTCCCCCGTCCCATTGCACACCTCACACGTCCAATAAGGAGAGAACAGGGAAAACTGAACCAGTCGCGGCGGTATGATGGCTGTCTCTGAGGGGGCTCACTCGGTTCCGCTGGTGTGCAGCATTACTGGATCAGGTCCTGGTGTAGAGCGAGGGGGGCTCTCCACCTCCCCGCCACAGGGCTAGCTGAGGGCCCACATTGGTGCAAAGGAGTCCTTGAGATGGCGGCCGGAAACAAAGAGTGGATGCCTAGACAAGAGGTAAGGCAGACTGGATGCCAGGGAAGAAAGTATTAACTAAAAAAAAAAAAAAAAATCTTTTTGGACTGGGCACCTTCTCTCCCTCCAGCCAGGGTAAGCGGGCAGTCGGGGGTAGCCAAGGTTTCTATTTAGTCTCCTCCACCCAGCACTACTGGTAAGTCGCCCTCCGACCCTGTCGACAAGAACATGGCCACAACCGTTAAGCCTAGTGGTAGCCTCTTGGCTACTGCCAGCCCGGGCAGATCCGATAAGTTGGGCGACTGATCCTCTGTTGTCTGCCGGACCTCCGTCTCGCCTGTTGGGCTCCCGTGAGGACCCTGATGTCTGCACGAGCATGTGGTAGGAGACTCTCATCCCTTCAGGTGCTTCACCTCAGGGATTCGCAACCCATTCCTGTCTTGTCCCTGCCTTCAGGATCGTTCTTGGACTTTTCGTTGGGGTCTCTACCCGAGTTACCCCCTTTGCCTGGTCTTTTGCCACCCATGGACAGGAGTCCTTCGCCAGCCCGGGATCCTTCTAACATGGAGCCCCTTTGGGACTCTCGGGGAGGGGGGGTCCTTTCCTGATCCCACATCACCCAGTGGTCCTTTGGCATCTCCCCCGGCAGGCCCTGCAGAACCTTCAGGTGGTTTTCTGGGGTCAGATCCCCATTATCCGTCACCGGGCGGGCCTCCGTTGGCACCACATTATCCGATGCCAGGTCCTGTCCAGCGTCGTGATACCCTGGATATTCTGCTTATGGTTACTCTGGGATTGACCAGTACCTTTATGGCAACACCACCTGATACCCAGGCTTCCAGCCTCCTCCTCCTCCACCGCTGATTGATCGGGATGCGATCCCGGCATGGTGCCAGAATCCAGCTTAGCTCTGAACTGAGATCATCCGTGGGTGACATTCCTGTGCCTAGAGCACCTCCACCATGGTCCTTCGGGATGAGCTTCAGGTTCCCTGCTGGTGGGCTCCTCTGGGATGGACCCATCCATCCCCAGTGGCTCCGAACCTTCGGACTCTGACATCGACTCCGACCCTTCGGACCTTCTATCTCCAGTTGAAGTCCCATCTAAGGAATCTCCCAAATCACCGCCAGAAGATCCTTCCTTTGGTGACCTTCTGAGGATTATTCAGGAGACTGGCCCTCAAAAGAAATAGATCCCCAGCGCAAGAGGCTGGCGGAACATCTAGATCTGGCTACTACAGACCCTTTTCCTATCCCTCCCTGGATGGGACCCCATGAGGATCTCGTCACAACCATCTTGCAACAGCCCTCCTCTATTCCGGCTGTATCCAGAAAAGCCGATCGCACATATTTCCCCCCCGGAAGGGATTCCTCATCTAAAAACTCATCCTAAGGCAAACTCCATAGTCATTACGGCCGCTCATGACCGGTTGGCACAACCCAAGCACCTGAGCTCCTCTCCTCCCGATAAGGACTCAAGGCAGTTGGACCAGTTTGGCAGGAAGATATATTCCTCTACTTCCTGTGTCATCCGGTCTCTTAGTTATGTGTCACATATGGTGGCCTTCCAGAAGGCTTCTCTATCTGAGCTCGAGAGGGACCTCCAGGATATACCGGATGAGATGCTCAGAAACAAGCTACTGGACAAAGTCTGTATGAGAAAATCTTCTTGTCGTCATGCTCTTAGAGCCACATATGACTCTCTAGATTTGCTGGCTAGGGCTGCCGCTATGGGGATCTGCATCCAGCGCCTTTCCTGGCTCAGGATCACAGGTTTGGCACAGGACATCCAGTCTTTCCTCCTGGATGCCCCTTTTAGGGGATCCATCCTTTTTGGCGGCGACGCCATGGACATAATAGAGCTGCAGGAGAGCAGACGTTCACTGCGGGACATACGCTCTATGTATAGAACGGGACAAAAGAAGCAGCCTTTTCACTGTGAAAGATGATGGAATAAGACCCAGGGCAAGCATCTGGGCAGACGACATGCCCCTGGATCTGGCGTCCAAGCCCCTCAGGCAAAATTTCTCAAACCTGCCTCCGGGGCCAAAGCTCCTCTCCCCTCGGCATCCTGACTCCTTCTCCTTCCTCCCGCTACCTCCAGTCATCAAGGAGTAACTGGTAGGAGGGAAGTTCAGCCTCCACCTGGAGGGCTGCCACTGCAGATTTATGGGTTCTGCAACTCATTCAACGAGGTCACTCAGAGTTCACGGAGATCCCTGCATCCCACCCTCCAAGACGGTCCTTTTGTCCAAGGGATCAGATTCCCATAGTCTTCCAGGAGATTCAGGCCCTCCTGCAAAAAGTGGCCATAGAACCTGTCCAAGATCAACTGCATAAGGAATTTTACTCCCACTTCTTCCTAGTACCAAAGAAGACCGGAGATCTGAGATCGATCCTGGATCTTGGTACGCTCCACCTCTTTGTCGAGTACAAGAGGTTTCACATGTTAACCCTTCAAGGTCTTCTTCCCCTGCTCCAACCAAACTAATGGCTGTGCTCCCTGAATATGCAGGATGCTTACCTTCATATCCCCATCCTGCCAGCCCACCGCCGCTTCCTTAGTTTCTCCTTCCAGGAGAACCATTTCCCATTCCAAGCACTACCCTTTGGCCTATCCTCGGCTCCCCGGGTTTTCACAAAATGCTTGGCGGTGGTAGCAGCATTTCTATGCTGCAAGGGCATTTACGTGTTCCCATATCTGAACGACTGGCTCCTCTCAGCACCCTCTCCAGACAGCCTGTAAGAGTCTCTCTCTTTCACTCTGGACTTGCTTGTCCAGCTGGGCATCTCACTCAATTTCCCCAAGTCCCAGCCAGTACCTTCTCAGCGCCTCCAGTTCATTGGAGCGGTACTAGACACAGTCCAGAGCAAGGCTTTCCTGCCATTGAATCGAGCTGAGACCTTAGTTTCTCAAGCCACCCTTTCTGTGAAAAAGAATTTCCTCACATTCCCCCTTAATCAGCCTCCCTCTAATCTCATGCTGTGTCCTCTTGTCCTGCTATTTTTCTTATATTTAAACATGTTAGACTCTTTCACCTTGTTTATGCCCTTAAGGTGTTTGAATGCCTCGATCATATCACCTCTCTCCTCCTTTGCTCAAGGGTATACATATTGAGCTCCGTTAATCTGTCCTCATATGTCTTCTGATGCAGTCCCTGCACCATTTGGTTGCCCTTCTCTGGACTGCCTCAATTTGGTTAATGTCCTTGTGAGGTGTGGCCTCCAACTGCACGGAGTACTCCAGATGGGGCCTAACCAGTGTCTTGTACAGACGGATTATTACCTCCCTCTTACGATTTCAGATACCCTTACTAATACACCCTAACATCCCCTAGCCTTACTTACTGCTTAGGAGGTCTGCTTGGATGATTTTAGGTCATCAGTGATGATGATGCCCAAGTCTCTTTCTTCCTTTGTGACTGCTAGCAACTCCTCCCAGCCTATAGGTGGCTTCAGGGTTTCTTTTCCCTATGTGCATGATCTTGCACTTCTTTGCATTAAATCCCAGTTGCCACTCTTCTGACCATTCTGCTAGTTTATCCAGATCTCTTCTCATTCTGCCCACCCCATCTGGATCATCTACTCTGTTGCAGATCTTGGTGTCATCTGCAAACAGACAAGCCTTACCCTCTAGTCCATCTGCAAGGTCACTAATGAAGATGTTGAAGAGGACTGGCCCCAGAACTGATCCCTGAGGTACCCCACTTGTGACTTGCATCTCTTCTGACTGTATACCATTTACCACCACTCTCTGTTTTCTGCCCATCATCCAGTTTGCCACCCAGTTGACCAACATCTGACCTACCCCGAGCCTACCCAGCTTATTAATCAATCTTCATGTGGAACAGTATCGAAGCTTTGAAGTCAAGGTAGAGACATCAACTGCTCCCCTTGGTCCACCACTCTGGTTACCCAGTCAAAGAAATCTATGAGATTAGTTTGACAGGACCTTCCTTTGTAAATCCATGCTGTCTTGGATCCTGTGCCCCTATGGATTCCAGGTGTTGCACTATCCTTTCCTTAAGGAGTGCCTCCATAATCTTGCCCACTACTGAGGTAAGACTGACCGTCTGTAGTTCCCCGCCTCCTCCCTGCTACCACTCTTGTGGAGCGGGATCACATGAGCCCTTCTCCAGTCTTCTGGGACCTCTCCTGTGCTCAGAGACTCACTAAACAATTCTGCTAATGGCTCTGCTAGTTCCTCCTTTAGCTCCTTAAGTACCCTGGGATGTATGCCATCATGTCCCATTGCCTTATCCACCCTGAGCTTAGCAGCTCTTGTAGGACCCTTTCTTTTGTGAAGGGTAGTGCTCACCTCCCTCCCCTGTGACCATGATGCTGAGCTGCATGGGCCTGCCCTACCTTCTCTTCAGTAAATACTGAGCAAAAGTATCTATTTGGGTAGATGCCTTTACAGGGTCCTCCTCCTCACATGCTCCCTTTCTCCATTAAGCTTAGCAATACCCCTCTGGACTTTCTCCTTTCACTAATGTATCTATAGAAAGTCTTGTCACTTTCTTTTACTGTTCGTGCTAGTGTTTCCTCAGTTTGGGACTTTGCCTGCCTTACTGCCTTCCCTGCTTCCCTTAGGGCAGTTTGGTATGCCTCCCATCTTCATCCCGCTGTGTTCCCTTATATTTCCTGAAGGCCAGCCTTTTGGCTCTGACCTTTTCTGCTACTGCATTTGAGAACCAAAGTGGTTTCCTTCTTCTTTTGCACTTCCTTTTCTGTCTAACACAATGGGATGTTGCTTCAAGTATTGCATCCTTGATGCTTGCCCACTTTGCCTGTACCCCCTCACCTGTGTTTCTTTTTGCCAGGGCTAGCTTAACTCTGTTGGCCATATTATCAAAGTCAGCTCCTCTGAAGTCCCATATTTTTGCCTTGGAATGGGATGATTTAGATGTAGTAGCCAAATTGAACCATACCATGTGATGGTCACTGGCCCCAGGTGACCTTCTACCTGGAGATCTGTGATCCCTTCTTTGTTAGTCAGTACTAGATCTAGGATAGCCATGTCTCTTGTGGGTTGCTGTACCAGTTGTTTGAGGCCCTCCCTGCAGGGAATCCACTATGAGTCTAGTTCTGGCAGATGTTCCTGCTGGTATTGACCAATCTGTATCCGCATGTTGAAGTCTCCCATTATCAGAACCTCCCTTTAGCTGTCATGTTTTGTTTATCTTCTAACAGTAATGTGTCTATGTCCTCCCTCTGGTCTGGGGGGCTGTAGACAACCCCAGTTCTTATGGCTGTCCCATTTCCTGTTTCCAGGGTGACCCACAGTTCTTCTGGCTCCTTATGTGTATTCTGAATTCTGTAGCTTTGATATTTTCATTAACATACAGGGCCACTCCTCCCCCCCTTTTTGCACCTCGGTCTCTTCTGAACAATACATAGCCAGGTACTGAAGTCTCCCAAGTGTGGTTACTGGTAAACCACGTCTCACTAATTGCTACTATGTCCAGTTTAGCCTCTGACATTATTGCCTGCAGGTCTGGGATCTTATTTCCCAGGCTGTGAGCATTTGTGTACATGATTTTCCATTGGCCAGATTTTGGTGTGTTAGTTGTTGGGTGAAGTTTGGCATTACCACTGTGCGTCGTATGGGGAGACAAACCTTTTTTCTTACCTGGTGATGCAAATGAACGGCAAACATGCTGAATTCCTGTTTGACCACTAGCTGAGGGGGGAGGGGTGTTCTTCCCATTCGACGTATGGGGTGCTGCACCCCTCTCCCCATTTGCTAGTTTAAATATTCTGCAAAGACGTCAAACTTCTGCCCCAATGCACTGACTCCCTCTTTAGTCAGATGCAGTCCATCAAATTTAAAGAACTTTCGCTCCCAGAACTGTTGCCAGTTCCCTACAAATCTGTGTCCTTTTTCCTGGCACCAGCCCTTGAGCCACGTGTTTAGCTCCCTATCTCCCCTTCTCTGACCTTCTGTCCATCTGCTCCCTCTCCAGACTGGCAGGATCTCAGAGAAGGAGATGTCGGATGAAATAGATGATAGTTTGTCACTCAGCCTAGTCAGGTGTTCCTTGGTCTCCACAACTGACCGGCTGGCGAGATCATTAGTCCCTATGTGTACTAGGACATCAATGTTTTCTCCTACTTTGTAGAATTTTAGCAATGCGGTCAGTGTCTCTCCATGCTGATGTACCTGGAGACATCTGACCATCACCCTGGCTGGAGATGGGTATCAACTCCCCGAATCATGGAGTCTCCTATGATCAGAAGTTTTTTGGATTTCCTTTGTGCTTGTTTTGTTTTGGTTCTGATTTGGGTGAGTTTTGTTGTGCTAGCTCCTGTGCCGCAGTGTCCTGCTCTGCAGTGTCTTCTGCCTCTTTATTTGATTTCAGAGATAGAGGCAGATACCTGTTTGTAGTGTTTATATGGTTTTGGAGGTAATGTGTTGGAGAGCAGAGAGTGATGGGGCACCTGATTTGCTCCTCCTAACCACCTGTCAACCTCCTGACCAACTACCCTCTGCGGTCGAGGTTTTTCTGTTGGATGCTGGGGAAATGGCGGGTGGTTCTTATAATGTATTTCCTCTTCAATATGAAATTTGAGGCGTGCAATCTCTGCCCATGCTGCCCGGATCTGAGCCCTAAGATCTCCAAAGGCCCAGCATGTAGGACAGTGTCCTAAATCCTGTAAGACTGTCCTTCTGAAAATTGTTCCACAGTACCTGCAGTTAGTGAAATCCATTCCAAATAAGTTGCTGGGTTTGTAACCTAGTCAGAGTAATTAGAAGGAGAAAAAAAGGAAAAAAATGCAAGTAATGGTTTAATTGTGCTTTGTTTAACTTGTTATAACAAGTTAAATTACTAGTGCCCCTGTAAATTAGATCACCTTGTGAAGGCCCCACTGATCCGCCCCTTCCTGCTCTGCCACAGGAAATGTCACAACTGTGGTACCCTATAAAAGGAGTGTAGCGTGGGGTGGTTGGGGATGGGGGTGGGTGGCTGGGCCCTTCCCCTGCCTAAAAAGAAGAACCACGGATGAAAGAACAAGGAGGTAAGAGCAGAAACAATCAGTCAACAACAAATGCAGTAACCCTGAAAGCTTATCCTAATGTTAGATAAAACTGTAAAACCTGTAAAGCACCACCTGTAATAATTTCAGAGAAGATATACGCTGTAAGAAACACTTTGCTCCAGAGAAAAATAAAGCAGTAACAGAAGATATACCTTGCAAAAGACAATTTGAATCAGAAGATTACAGGAGTAATCTGTTAGCACACACCTGTAGGCACACCTTGTAATAATGCAGAAGAAGGTATACCAGCAACAACAATTTGAATCAGAGAAAAAATAAAGCAATGAAATGTTAGCAACAAACAGTAGCAATCCCTTTGAGTAAAAAATAAAAACACCACCACACAGTAAATCTGCTTAGCCAAACTAAGTTTTAATCCTTTTCCCTTGCTCTGGTAAGTTTCTCTACTCTGCCTTTCAAGCAGTCTTAGAAGGAAAGAGCTCAGGTGAAGCTAAGTGCCTTGGCCAGCAAACCAAGTCTTCACACTCATTCACACGCTCACCCACCATCCCCCGAGCTCACTTCTGTTTCTGGTCTTCATTCCCTCAATGGCTGGGCTGTGAAGACTTTGTTGTTGACCCTTCTTACATGGGTCATTCGGACTATCTTATGTCCGGTTTTTAGGTTAGTCCTTTCTAGGTTAGTTACGCTGCACCTCCGGGGGGGGGGTACTAAGGCAGTTGGAGGGTTGACGCCGAGATAGTTTTTACCACATGTTCCTCACGGCTCCATCTCGCCAGCCCTCCTGAAAAAGTTTGCTCCTGCTGGGTCCTAGTGCCTCTGGCATACTCCCATCAGTGTGAATGAGTGGTGGAGACTTCGTCCAAGGAGATCAAGAATTACGGTAGGTACGTAATTTCCATTTTTATACAACGGGAGAAGAAGAGATAAACAGATTTGTTAGACAATGTCTGTAACACAGATGTTTTGTCTGAATTGCGACCACACTTCGTTATACATTTCTTGTTTTCTTCACAGAAATATAATGAACCTTTTCAGTATCATGAGTGGAGATGAAGTTAAACCAGGTTGTGTACTGTAGAAGTTTGGTGTCTTTCCATATGAGTAAAAAAAATGCATTCCTTAGCAATTATTAAATCTAGATGTAAGAGTTTCTTTTACGAATTGAGATATGTGCTGAGCAGATTTTTCTAGAAGAATAATGTCTTTCTTTTTCGACAATTGAAAGGTTGTAGATTTAAGGAGGATACCAAGAAATCTTACTTCAAGAGGGCTCTTGCAGTAGGTATTCACATATAGGACTGACCCGACAGGCGTCAGGACCTGAAGAATTTCTGCTCTTGGTCTCTGGCGGGGGACCGCCTCATGTCAGGTGACCAGTATCATGCGAAGTCGGTATAAAGGTGCGGTCCCCCACGCCTGCCTTCCAGTTCTTTCCCGTCGGCTTGTGAAAGTTCCTTGTGGTAGAGTTCAATGTTCGTCAGTCTTTTGCCAGTCATTAGTTCTCGAACTTTTCAACCTAATTTCTCTGGTTTTTTGCTTGTTAAACCTGATTCACTGTGTATATCGTCCCCGATGCCGTCCGAAGCACATAAAAATAAATGCGACTCGTGTGGCTCCCAACTGCCAAACACGGATGGCCATTCCTTGTGCCTCTTCTGCCTGGGCCCAGACCATCCTGTGGAAAAGTGCTAACACTGCCAAAAATTGAACTCCACTACCCGGAAAAGAAGGCAGCAGTCCATGGAAGCCCATACCCTCAAAAAAATGGCATCCATGGAAAAGGAGCTAAAGAAATTAAGGCAGGCGTCCACTTCCCCTGAAGGCCACAAGAAGAAAAAGGACAAGGAGAAGCATCGAGAGCAGGAAGTGGTCTAAATGGCGGCGTGGCATTGAAGATAATGTCCCCTCCAGGGGACCGCTCCATGACGGCCGTGTTGGTGGTATCCAAGAAGGTGTCGCCCCTCCCATCTGGCTCATGCTTGGGCCTTTGGGAGCTTCTGGGGAAAAGGAGGCCTCCACTCCCGGGAAGGCCGCTTCTACCACACAGTCTTTGGATCAGAGCGGGTCTGATAAGTCAGACACCGACACCACCAACATCTGCCCAGACAAGGCTGATAAGCCGCTTGCCCCGTTGAGGGGGCGCCCAGCCAAATCTTCACCCGACAAGGTTGCATCTCCAGAGTGACCCTCCTCTGGCAAGGAATCTGATAAGTCGGACGTCAGCTTCTCCGATGCCCACCCGGATTCATCTGATAAGTCGGACGCCAGTCCCACCGACACCCACCCGGCCAAGAAGCCTGTGCTGGATCCAAAACATCACTCCGACGCCCCAGGCTCTCCGCAGCACGTTGCATTGCCGTCTGAAGTCCCTGCATCTCCTCTAACTCCCAGGGATTCTATCCTCTCCTCCCCGGCTGTCACAGAGGACCTTGAGACGCTGCCGTCAGGGCCTCCTCTGGAACCCGATACCCTGACACCGGCCCCGACATCGGCATACCCGATGCCAGCCAATGTCCCCTTACTGGAAGGCGTACCAACGCCAGGCCCAACTCCTGCATAGCCAGCATTTCCTTTACCTGACCCACCTGCTGGACCTTTGCGAAATCCATCTGCTCCATCAGAGCCCCTGACCCCCGGGTATCCGACACCCCAATATCCGGTGCCGCCATACCTGGCTCTGCAGTATCTGGCACCTTCGTAGCTGATACTGCATTATCCAGTGCCGCAGTACCTGACACCTCAATACCAGATGCTGGGCTACCTGCCATCAGGTTATGGATACTCCTTCTACAAATACCCTCAGTATCCGTATACTCCTCCTCCTCCACCACCCACTCCCCAGCTGCCGGCGGACTTAAAGGAGACTTTGGCCTCATGGTGGGCTGAGGCCAAGGCTCAGCTCACCAGAGAGGTCGAAAGTCATCTGCCGACACCGGACCATTTGCAGGATCCCCGGCATCTGAGACGGGAGACTCCCTCCCTCCCCCCACCCAGCACCAGAGGAGAGCCTCTGACACCTGGGGGTGGGAGGCTCTGTGTCCTAAGGAACTCCCCAAGGGACCGTTCTCTCCTCAGAGGGGAGGAGTCCTCTCTTCATTGGACACGTCTAACCTGACTCGGAGATGGGACACTTTGATCCTGAAGACGAGCCACGGACCCCAGACTACCCTAGGCCAAGGACCCCTCCGAAGTATCCCTCCTTTCTGGAGTTACTGAGGAAGATCCAGAAAGTCCATCAGTGGCAATCACTGGAGCCAAACCCACAGCGTAAAAAGCTTGCTACTCATTTGGATCTGCCCGAGACTGCTCCTACGCTGATTTCACCCTGGATAGAGCCTCACGCAGACCTTGTTTCCACTATTTGGAAGCAACCTTCAGCATTAGCCCCCCCTTCTGAGGAAGGCAGATTGGCTATACCAGGCTCCCGAGGGCATATAGTTCTTGAACCTACACCCCAAGGCGGATTCAGTCATCATTAGCATTGCTTACGGCTGTTCTGCTAACCCAAAACACCTCGGCTCATCACCACCTGACAAGGAATCACGGTTTCTGGACCAGTACGGGAAAAAGATATATTCCTCTTCTACCCTAGGTATTAGGGCCCTGAACTATATGGCACATATGGGGGATTACCAGAAGACCATCCTCAGTCAGGTGGAATCAAAATTGGACTGCCTTCCAGACTAAGCAGAAAGTGGCAGATCTCATCCATTCTGCTCGTTCAGCCACTCTGCACATGCTTCGTGCCACCTACGATGCAATGGACCCCACTGGCAGGAGCTCTGCCTTCACTGTAGGTTTATGGCGGAATGCCTGTCTCTGTGTGTCAGGACTGCTCCCTGAAGTGCAATCCGCTCTCCAGGATGCTCCCTTCAGGGGTTCGGTGCTGTTCGGTGGTGATGTCAAAGACATCATTACCGATCTGCAGGAGAAAGGCACTGCACTCAAGTCTGTTGACTCCATGTGCAGGCCCCCTCAATGGCAGCGACATCTTTTTCATAGAAGGAACCATCAAAAACCAAAGCCACAGGGCAAATGGGCCAACAAACGGCAGGCCCCTCCAGCAACCAAGACTCCCCCTAGCAAGCAACCCGTGGGAACCCCGGCTGCTCTGCCCCACACCACCTGACTCCCTGCCTGTCCCACTGCCTCTGGAGATTACGTAGGAACTGGTAGGAAGGAGATTTGCCCACCATCTACCAGGTTGGGAGAGGAAAACTTCAGATGCTTGGGTGCTCCAGTTGATATCAGCAGGACAGTTAATAGAGTTTCTACAGAAACCACCCCCTCAGTCGTCTTACTCCCCACAACATCTTCCTCTGGTCCTAGAAGAAATCGACTCCCTTTTTTTGAAGGAGGCGATACCAACCAGCCCTCAACCACCTTTAGGGGACAGGTTACTATTCCCATTTCTTGCTAGTTCCAAAGAAGGCGGGAGATGTAAGGCCTATCCTAAAGTTCTCTGAATATGTTCATGGAGTACAAGCACTTCAGAATGCTCTCTTTGCAGAGTCTTCTACCCTTTCTTCAACAGGGACAGTGGCTGTGCGCTTTGGACATGCAGGATGCCTACCTACATATCCCCATATGCCCTTCCCTCCGCAAATTCCTCCGTTTTTGCTTTCAAAGGGATCACTACCAATTCAAGACCCTCCCATTTGGTCTTTCCTCAGCCTCCCCTCCAAGTGTTTACCAAATGCCTCTGTGGTAGCGGCCCACCTGCGTACCCGGTGGGGGGGGGGTTCAGGTATTCCCGCACCTAGATGATTGGCTCCTGGTGGCCCCATCCAGGGAGGAACTCCTGCACTCCCTTTCCCTTACCCTGCAGGTTTTTACCAGCCATGGGTATCAACATCAACCAGGCAGTCTCATTTGGTCCCTCACCAACGCCTCCAGTTTATAGGGGCGATTCTGGACATGACCATGGGCAAAGCCTTGTTGCCTCCAGACAGGGTGGACACCCTTCAGACACAGGCCCATCTCCTATCCCGTCACAGGAGAGTCAGAGCCAGGTCAGTCCTTCGCCTTCTCAGGCTAATGGCAGCTGCCATTCTGACAGTGCCATGCACTCAGCTCCATATGAGGATCTCTCAGTGGACGCTTCGGTCTCAATGAGACCAAACCCTGGACAATCTAGACCAAGAGGTGCTAGTTTCCAACCCCATGATCAGGGACTTACAGTGGTGGATGGTGCAGGAGAACCTATGCCTGGGAGTTCACTTCAGTATCGAACCTCCTTCCCAGACGTTGATGACAGATGCATCAGGGGAAGGCTGGGGAGCCCATCTTGGGTCTCACAAGACTCAGGGCAACTGGTCGAAGTACGAACAAAACCTGCACATAAATGTGCTCAAACTGAGGGCAGTTCTTTACACCCTTCAGGTTCTTCACTCCCTTAACCTTCCTGGTCATCTTTCAGACAGACAACATGTGCGTAGTCTGGTATCTCAGCAAGCAGGGAGGAACATGTTCCTACCCTCTATGCCAGGAAACAATGAGGGTCTGGTTTTGGGCAACCCTGCATCACCTTCACCTGACTGCAGTCCCCATTCTGGGAGTGGAAAACACGCTGGTAGACCAACTCAGTTTGTCCTCAGCCAGGGCCCATGAATGGGAACTGGACCAGGAAGTCGTAAACGACATTTTTCAGCAATGGAGAACACCTCAGATAGACCTCTTCATGTCTCCCCAAAACACAAAACTTCCCGCCTTCTGCTCGCTCGCTCCAGGGCGAGGCATTTTTTGGCGGGACGCTCTGTCTCTCGCTTGGAGGGATAGATTTGTTTATGCCTTCTCTCCGATCCCCTTAATTCCGAGGGTCTTGAACAAACTCGGATTGGAGGGAGCTTGAATGATTCTCATCGCTCCCTTCTGGCCCAGGCAAGTTTGGTTTTCTCTCTCCTGCAACAGTTTTCAGAGGAACCTCCACTTCCTCTTCCTGTGTCACAACAGTTATTGACTCAGGATCAGGGGACCCTTGTTCATCCAGGTCTCAAATCTCTTCATTTGAATGCGTGGCTCCTGCAGACGTAGCAAAGGCCTGCTTCAGAGTTTCTCCACTCATAGCGGACATCTTGGTACAGGCCAGAAAGCCTTCCACCAGGTCCATCTACGCCATGAAGTGGAAACGCTTTTCAATTTGGGCCATTTCGAAGGATTTCAAACCTTTCTCATGCCCAGCCAATAAAGTCCTGGATTAAATGCGTCACCTCTTCGATCTGGGTCTCAGCCATTCCTCTTTAAAGGTCCACATGACAGTGATTTCAGCCTACCATATTCCCTTCGGAGATAGGACTTTTGCTCAGTTTGAAGTCTCTAAGACTTTCCTCAGAGGGTCCTCCATTTGAGACACCCCCATCTGCATTCCTGCTCCTCCAAGGGACTTGAATTTTATTCTAGAGAAGCTTATCCTGCCTCCCTTCGAGCCGGCAGCCACAGCAGATTTAAAGTTCCTTTCTTGGAAGACTCTCTTCCTAGTGGCCATTACTTCAGCTCAGCGCATTTCCGAGCTCTAGGCTTTGATGTGCAAAATCCCATACTTGATTTTCCACAAGGAATGTGTGGCTTTACGTGCCAATCCTAAGTTTCTCCCTAAGGTAGTGGCTGAATCAATCCACTGAGCTACCCGCTTTCCTTACACAACACTCCAATCAAGGGGAATTCCTCTTGAATACTTTGAATGCTCACAGAATACTGAGATACTACACCACTCGGACTAAGGATCTCAGGAAAACTGATCAGATTTTTGTCTCTTTGCTTACAAAAGGGAAGGCAATGCTGTTTCTAAGCAATGTCTATTGAAATGGTTGGCTCATTGTATCGCTTTCTGTTATGACAAGTACAACAAGACCCTGCTGGGTCAAGTCAGAGGTCACTCCACTAGAGGAGTACCTGCCTCTGCAGCTTAATCAAGAATGTGTCGGTGGCAGGCATCTGTGCAGCCGCAACTTGGGCTTCCATTCATACCTTTACAAAACACTACAGTTTGGACATTGCCTTTCGCCGTAGAGCAGGCTTCGGGTTGGCTGTGCTTCAAGGTCATCATTCATAAGACCCGTTCAGCTGGAGGTTCCACCTTTTGGAATAGTTATCCTCCACCCAAGTGCTTTTCCTTGTTCCAGACTGCTTGGGACTCAGCCCTATATGTGAATACCTACTGTAAGAGCCTCTCTCAAAGATCTACTGTTAGTGTGAGTTCTTGCATAACTGTACTTTCTTTGCCAAAATTGGTTTAAGGCTTTAAGGGTAATAAACATATGATCTTACTTTGAGTTGGAACTCTTGCAACAGGCAATACCCATAAGGACGAAGCCACCAAGCACCAGGACCCCACAGAAGCCTAGCTTGCAGTCTCTAGCGGGGGACCACTGTTGGCCCACCCCGACGTCAGCCAATGGTATAAAGGGGGCGAATCCTCAGCTCCACTTCAGTTCTTTTCCTGTTGTTGACCCGTTCTTATCGCCTCCTTGGATGCCTCTTGCTACAGTTCGACCACCTTCGCGCTTCCAGTGTTTTTTTCTGTATTGTGTCTTAAAAATTTTCATTTCTAGGGATGTGTATGTGTTGTTCAATCCACACTCTCTGGCAGGTTCCTTGCCACTTTAAATCTTGCTGAAGGACTTCAAGCTGGCTCCTCCCACCCACCCGGGTGGTAAAACCCTCGGCTCTGCCCCATGACGTCAGATCTTCCTTACCACTTGGAAGCTCAGGTTCCCTCCTTAGCACTCTGTGTTTGTAGGCCTGGATCCTAATACTTTGGAATTTCCGAAAATAATTTTAAAGTTTACTAGACTTAAGTCTTCATCTTCCCTCGCAGCTGCGATAGATACTAAATCTACTCCTGGCTTCCATGGGTGTCCTTGCAGGCAGAAGATGTCTCAGACCGACCCGCACGTCACATGCGTTTACTGCCTGGGACTTGCTCATGATTCTCAGGCCTGCGATCTATGCATGTCCTTTGCGCCTTCGGTTCTTGAGGACCGCGCTGTCCGACTTCAGCTGAGGCACCCCGAGAAATGGTTTCTGCCGGTGAAGTCGAAGGAGGCCTGTTGGGTGGTGTCCACAGCTGCGGACTTCGCGAAGCAGCTGGAGCAGTTGATCGCCCTCGAGGAGGAAGCAGCCCAGGCCACGTCGTCTTCCTCCTCGGCATCTGCGTTTATCCCGCTCTCCTTCAGCTCCTCCTACACTGCTTCTTTCAAGGAGCTTTGTCAGTCCCTCTCCACCAAGGGAGAAGGGCCCTCGGGTACTCACATGAGTAGGTTGAAGAATAAGGAACCCAAAGGTAAGTCCCATTGTCGACGTTCATGGAAGTGGGAGAGATCTCCTTCTCCGGACCATCGGCTTTCGACTTCGGTCGAGATCCACCCTGTCTGCAGGGAGAAAGGCCTTGCCCTGCACTGTGTCGAGGACCGCTCCAATGAATTGGAGTCTCTGGCTGGGCCATAGGGACGACTTGGGGAGATTCAGGGCGATCCCTCATTCTCGGAAGAGGGTAAAGGTGTCTCCAAGAGTACAAAGCAGTTGACCATCTGTGGGAGCTGTCAGATGCCAGTCGTCTAGGTAGGGAAAGACGTAATGGCCATGTCTCCTAAGGGCTGCAGCCACCGCTGCTAGACACTTGGTAAAGACTCTGGGAGCGGAGGATAGGCCGAATGGTACAACCTGAAACTGGCACTGTCACCCCTGGAAGATGAAATGCAGGTACCTTCTGTGAGGCAGAAACACTAAGATGTGCAGGTACATGTCCTACATATCTAGTAAGCAGAGCCAGTCTCCCAGAAGCAGGAGGGAATCAACCCTGGTAGAGTGACCATCCTGAATCTCCTGTACTCAATGTAATTGTTGAGGGAACCGAGATCCAGAATGGGGCGAAGGTCCCTGTTTTTTTTGAGGATGAGGAAAAAGTGGGAATAAAATCCCTTTCCCCTTTGGTCCATGGGGACTGGCTCTATGGCCCACTTTTGTAGTAATACCTGGATTTCCCCTTTGATGAGAGAGACGTAAGGAGGATAATGGGAGGACACTGGTGGGTTTTCTGGTGGCCTCTCTAGGAACTCCAAGGTATGTCCTTTATTAATTGGAGGACCCACAGGTCCCCCACAAACTCTGCTGGAGGAGCGGGGCTGGGCAAGGAGTCATTGTAAGGCTCTGTGAGTGGGCAGAGGGGCTTGGGAGGTCTTAGTGGCTCTGGAAGCAGAAACTCCAGTGGTCTGGGAGGTTGCCTTACGTTTGTAGCCCTTCTGCTGAGGTTGGTTTCCAGACTGTTGATCTAAGGGCTTACAAAAAGACTGCTTCTTGAATGGCCTCTGGTTAATTTTATACATTTTCTGTAGAGACCAGATGGTCTTCCTAGAGTCCTGGAGATGGGTGATCAAGTTTTCCACCTCATCTCCAAAAAGCACAAAACCCTTGTAATGTAAGGGAGATCCCATGATGGCAGCCTGCAGATCCTGGGTGAACCCAGAGACCTTGAGCCATGCATGGCACCAGAAGTGGCTGTGTCTGCAGTGTCATATGAGGCACGCAAAACATGGGTGCCCACATCTGACTGAGATTTAAGAAGGTCTAGGAGCTCTATCTTTTGATCGGAGTCTGGAAGGGCCTGAGCCATTTCTATTCCCTTCTCCCACAGGGAATTTTGGTACTGTACCATGTGTGTGAGAAAGTTAAAGGACCTAATGGAGCAAGTAGAGGAGGAGTATACCTTCTTTCCCAGCTGGTCAGTGATTCTGGATTCCTGGTCAGGAGGCCGATTGCTTAAATTCTTAGATCTCTCTGACCTGTCATGGGCAGCAGTGATCACCACTGATTCAGTTCTAGGGTGCTCAGCCAAGAATGGTTCATCTCTAGGCGGCCTGTATAGCCGATCCGATTTTTTTTTAGAGACGGCCTAAGTGGAGGAAGGGTGCTTCCAGGTGAGCCTCATTAAATCCTGGAAGGTATCCACTAAAGGAGGAACCACAAAAATTTTGGGTTCCTTATGCCTCAGGTATTTGGCCAACTGCCACCTTTCTGGATCCAAGTCCTCCATGTCCCATCCATTGGAGGCCAGGATGTGCCTCATGACATCCATAAATGACAGGCTGTCAGGAGGCAACCTGGGGTGTCCTTGTTATCCGGGGAGGCCTCTAGGCTCTGAGTAGTCTGACACAGAGGGAGATGGGCTCCAGCTAGAGTCTTCTGAAATGCTGGGGGAGGAGGAAGCGCTGAGCTGACGAACAGGAGGAGGAACGTCGGTGTCACTGTTTCTGGTGTTTGGACCTTCCTCTGCACCTGTGGTCAGGGCTCTGGGAAGGAATCTTGGGCTCTGGAGTTTGTCGTCTCAGATCTGGCTCTACGTCTGGTTCCAGTTCCGGCTCGACAACCACTGGCTCTGCTGGCTTCTGTGGGAGAAGATCCCCTTTAATTTCATTCCACCAAAAGTGGAACAAATCTTTCACCTCATTAAGAGGAATCTGGGAGCCCAAAGGACCATCTGTCGGTGTGCCACATCAGAGGGGTCCCTGATCAGGGAGGAGCCTCCCTTAGTAAGGGGAGAGGTATCCATGTTGGCCAGAGACACTGAACAGGCCAGCAATGATATTGGTGCCATCGGGTCCGACGTCAAGGCACTTGGCTTGGTAGGTGGCGGCTGAGGGTGGTCCAAGGTGGATGTAGCCAGCCGGAGCTCACGGTGTAGTCACAGAGGATTGAGGGGGGTGTTGCCGGGTCCTGAGAGGAGAATGCCTGCCCCCGACGGTGTGACTTATCCGCAGACTTGGCAGGAACCTTTGTTGGAACCAGGCAGACAGGACCCGAAGTCTCACTGCCCGACTTGAGACCGGTCCCAGCCCCTGAGGTGGAGGCAGATGCTGCAGGTGTGGCCTTCACCTTCAGGAATGTCAGGGCCGGAGCTGAAGCCCCGGACGGTACATTTACGTAGAAACTTACCATAACAGTAGATCTTTGAGAGAGGTAGGTCATCACATATAGGACTAGTGCCACCTGGCGTCTGGCCGCACGGCAGACTTTTTCTTTTCTAGCAATACCTGATGGGGGACCGCCCACCCGACATCACGCGACCGATGTCAGTGTGATGCTATATAGTGGATGGTCCCCACGCCCGCCCTCCAGTTCTCCCGCCGGAGTGTGGAAAAGGCCTGACAGAAGGAGGAAAGAGTCTGGAGTCCCTAAATAAAAAACGGGGAAGGAGGGTGGGAAAAATATGACCTACTGAAGGAATCTCTCTTGAAGATCTACTGTTACGGTAAGTTCCTATGTAAATGTACTATATTACTTCGAGAGGGTTCCTTCAGTAGATCATCACACATAGGACTAAATCCCAAGCAGTCCCTCTGCAGAGAGACCGAGAGAAACAAGGGAGGAGGAAAAACTCCAACAACTAAGGAAAACACAGAGTGGAACCATCCTAGGACAGAAGGCCCTGCAGAACAGCTAGGCCAAAACCTGCCCTCCGCCTAGAAGTAATGTCCAGACTGTAGTGTTTGGTAAAAGTACGAACAGAACTCCATGTTGCTGCTGCGTAGATATCGGCTGCTAAGACGTTGTGCAGAAAAGCCATGGAAGCAGCCATACCCCTTGTAGAATGACCTCTGACTGGTCCCGACAGAGGCTTGTCATACTTCTGGTAGCAGAAACGAATACAACTGCCCAATCAGTTGGACAGGCACTGCTTAGAAACAGCTTTGCCCAAAGATCTGGGGGCCAAAGAGATAAACAGTTGGTCATCCTTACGAAACTCTTTCGTACGGTGAATGTAGCATCGGAGGGTGCGACGCACATCCATAGTGTGCAGGAGTGCCTCACCTCTATTCGCAGCGGACGGAAAATATACAGGGAGCTCCACTGATTAGTTCAGTGACACCTCCGAAACCACCTTAGGCAAAAACTTAGAATTCGTCCCGAGGACCACCCAGCTCCAATAAAAAATTTAATAGGGCTCCTTACAAACTAGAGCCTGAAGCTCCGAAAATTCTTCGAGCTGACTTAACGGCAACTAAAAACAATGTCTTCCAGGACAGGAAACGTAAATCACAGCTCATCGCTGGTTCAAAAGGTGGGAGAGTGAGCTTCTCCAAAACAAAGTTTAAATTCTGAGGTGGTGTGGGGCTGTGGATGGGGGGTTTCAGATGGAGAATCCCTTTCAGAAAAGTCTGAGACTTCCAATTGAGCCATGGGTTTACTATCAACCAGCTCGTGGTATGCCGAAATAGTCAAAAGATGGACCTTCAAGGAGGACTAGGATAGGCCCGAATCTGAAAGATGAAGGAGGTAGTCCATGACTTGTAAGTCAGAACAAGAGAAAGGGTTCCAATCTTTGGATGTCGCCCCAATGGAAAAACGTTTCCACTTCATATCATAGGTGGAACGAGTAGACGGCTTTCTAGTCTCAACACTTATCTGGGCGACCCGAAAGGAGACCGCTATGTCTGCAGTAGCCATGCATGAAGATGCAGGGTCCTGAGCCTCAGATGAACGAACCAGCCTTGATTCTGTGTCAAGAGGTCGTGAGTCACAGGAAGTGGAACCGATGGTTCCTCCGCTAACTGTTGCAGAGGCGGGAACCAAATCTGTCTCGGTCAGAGGGAGGCGATGAGGAGCATCCGTGCTTTCTCTGCCTGAAGCTTGAGGAGAACCCGCTGGAGAATGGGAAACAGAGGGAAGGCGTACAGAAATTTCCCTGTCCAAGAGAGAGAACGCGTCGTGTCAGAAAGCACCATGCCCACCCTGGAACAAGCGAGTAAAAAGTACAGGTTATTCACCTGTAACAGGAGTTTTAGGAGTGGTATATGTTGTTCATCCACACTGTCTGGGAGGTACCTTGCCACTTTAAGATGGTCTGGAAGGTCTTCAAGCTGACTCCTCCCACCCACTTGGGTGGTAAAACCCTCGGCTCCGCCCCATGACGCCAGATCTAGCCCACTGGAAGCCAGGTTGTGCGCCAAAGCCGGGGAGGTCGGGTTGGTCCATGTGGATGAACAACGTATCAATCCTAGAAAGTTAATTACGCAAAGGCTTTTGTCATAACAGTAGATCTTCTAGGGATGTCTGTTGCAGTAAGCCATTACTTCTGGGAGTTTCCTCTAGGTGGCGCTCTCACACGGTAGTTTTCTCTAGCAGTCTCTATACCAGGGACCACCCATATGACCTCACTTCCTGGGCTGTGCCTATAAAAGTGAGTGGTCCCTGGCAATCCCCGTTACCTGCCAGTTGCAGCTCGTGATGGCGAGGGACTGAGGGGAACCAAGGTACCATAGCATCCCAACCCTATATTATTTTCCCTGTTACAGAATGGCAAAGGAAGTGGAGAGATCAAAGGGGCAGTGGAGGGGCTCCAGTGTTGGGCGTGTGGCAGCACGGCTCTGGGAGGGCCGTCATCTGTCCGGGCCGGAGGGGTTTTTCAGTGATGTTTCCACCCCCGAAGTGGGACGTGCATTGCCACCCAGCCCGCGACGTGGGTACTTCCACCCACATCCGGAAGGCAGCTGCCCAATGTCTACCCCATGCTTGTGAGCCCCTGTGCGTAGCAGTGCCGCTGGTCTCCACTGGGGGCTGCTGCCGCACTGGGCTACCCCTGGATCCCTCTCCAAGAGAGGGAGAGCAGTCCTTGGCTCAATCCTCTCTCTCCCCTGCCGACCCCCAGCGGTCTGGGCTCGTTCCTGAACCCGGGTCGCTGGCGTGGCGCGCGGTGTGGCGTCCAGCGCCTCAACCCTCAGTGCCACCGGGCCGGCTGCACAGATGCAACTTGTGCCGGAGCCTATCCTTCGAAGAGGACGAGCGGCGATGCCACTTTCCATGATGCCAGGACCGAAACCGCTGGTGTCAGCGGGACCTACCCAACACGGAAGAGGACCGAGACCTTCGGGGTCAACGATGGTGTGTCGAAGAGGGGGGTTTGGGAAACCCGCTCGTCCCTCGGTTCAGGGTCATTAGTTCTCAAACTTTTTGACCTAATTTCTCTCTTTTTTTGCTTGTTAAACCTGATTTGCTGTGTATATCATCCCCGATGCCCTCCAAAGCACATAAAAATAAGTGCAACTCGTGTGGCTCCCAACTGCCAAACATGGACGGCCATTCCTTGTTCCTCTTCTGCCTGGGCCCAGACCACCCTGTGGAAAAGTGCCAACACTGCCAAAAATTTAACTCCGTTACCCGGAAAAGAAGGCAGCAGTCCCTGGAAGCCCATACCCTCAAAAAAATGGCATCCATGGAAAAGGAGCTAAAGAAATTAAGGCAGGTGTCCACTTCCCCTGAAGGCCACAGGAAGAAAAGGGACAAGGAGAAGCATCGAGAGCAGGAAACAGCCTACATGGCGACGCGACATTGAAGCTAATGTCCCCTCCGGGGGACTGCTCCACGACGGCTCAGATGAGGAGAGGCTTCAACGAAAACTGCGTCGACACTACGAGGATTTAATGTGGCAGCAGCTGATTATGTCCGGCCAGAAGTCTGCTCCGGCTTCTACCCCAGCCATTACTTGACTGTCACCCTCTAGGTCGACATCAACTCCTCAAGAGCTGGTCTGTACCGTTTCTCCGCCTGCGGAGCCGTTCAAGACCATTCTGGCTCAGCCAAAACCAGCCTCTCCACTGATTGTGGTGGAATCACCACCTAAGCAGCCTTCCTCCGGGGCTCCTTCTAAGGAGTCTTGGCCCGTTCCAGGCCTTCCACATAGGCTATCCATCACCCTCACTCCTGACCATCCTAGGTGGGTGGAGGACAATTCTGGTGGCCAGCCAATCAATCCAGACACAGAAACATAGAAGCTGATGGCAGCTAACGAACGCAAGGCCCATCCGGTCTGCCCATTTTTTTCTACCTTATGAATGTGCCATAGGCCTTTACTCTTGTCAATGGCCTATCTATTCATACTCTTCTGTATTGCTCCCTTTTGCCTATCCCATGCCTGTTTGAAGCCCTGCACTGTATTCGTATCCACTACTTCCTGAGGTAGGGCATTCCATGCATCCACCACCCTTTCTGTGAAAAAGAACTTCCTCACATTACCCCTTAATCAGCCTCCCTCTAATCTCATGCTGTGTCCTCTTGTCCTGCTATTTTTCTTATATTGAAACATGTTGGACTCTCTCACCTTATTAATGCCCTTAAAGCAGCAGTACTACCTAACCAGGAAGTGATCTGTTACGACCGTTGTAGCGCCACAGAAAATATGGCAGCTGCTATCTAGTACTACTGCTGTCAGTGCAGCAGGTGGCAGCAATGTAAACAAACACAAAGGAGAACTGAGTAAATTATGAGGCGATAGTACATTGCCAGTGGGAAAGAGTACCAGGTACATGCTCAGCAGAACACAGGGAATAAACTGTCGAAAAACCACAGATTTTTTTACGTTGTACTGCTGCCTTAAGATGCCTGAATGTTTCAATCATACCTCTCTCCCTCCTTTGCTCTAGGGTACACATATTGAGCTCCATTAATCTGTCTTCATGTTTTCTGATACAGTCCCTGCACCATTTTGGTTGCCCTTCTCTGGACTGCCTCTATTTGGTTAATGTCCTTGTGAAGGTGCGGCCTCCAGTACTGCACGCAGTACTCCAGATGGGGCCTAACCAGTGTCTTGTAAAGAGGGATTATTACCTGCCTCTTACGACTTGCAATACCCCTCCTAATATACCCCAACATCCCTCTAGCCTTATCTACGCTTTAGTGGTCTGCTTGGATGATTTCAGGTCATCTGTGATGATGATGCCCAAGTCTCTTTCTTCCATTGTGATTGCCTATAACTCCCCCCCCCCCGAGGACTTCGACCTACATTCTCGCCTCTTGGACAAGGAATCTGTCGGGAGTCTTTCAATGGAGGAAGGCCCTTCTTCCTTCATGGGCATCCACTGTCTAATCTCCGAATCCACGGGGATGCCCTTAGAACCCATTCAGAAATGGGCCAAATACCCCCTCATCGACATGCTCAAATGAGGCAATTCACCAATGGAGGCCTTCCCAGTGCTGAGGCTATTGTTGGTCCGGCCTTGGAGCTGTGGCAGCACCCTGCCTCCCGCCCGCAGCCCGAATGGCATGCAAGTATGCAGTACCCATTGGCTCCCTTTCGGGATTCAGGGGAGCACACCTCGGCTGAGGGACTGGTGACTGAATCTGTGTTCAGGTGCTCGGATAACTCAGGAGACACTGATAGACACCCGGACAGAGTCCAAAAAGTTGGACCATTTGGCTCGCAAAGTCTATGCTGCCTCTTCGCTGGGCCTTCATCAGGCAAGCTCGGCCATCGTCATGGCACATTTTTCCTCACGTCCTTCTGGGCTGTCTTGATGAGGAGGTTCTTCACCTCCCCGGAGACCTCCCAGACCACAGTCAAGCAGGTCCACAACCAGGGTCAGGCGGTTGCGAAACAGCAACTCTGGACTGCTCTGGACCTAGGGGACTCCTGCACTTGCTTGGTGACTGCTGCAGTTGCCATGTGCCACAGGGCCTGGTTGAGGGTTTCTACCTTCATGGGGAACACTCAGCACAAATTGATGGACATCCCTTTCTTGGGTACCAGCCTTTTCAGCCCAGGTGTGGACGGTCACCTCCAGTGCATAAAAAAGTCCAATGCCACCTTGGACTCTGTGACCTCTGCTCAGAAGAAATCCCAGGGTTCCAAAAAGCAGAAGAGAAAGCATTTTTGGCCTTCTGCCCCTGCGGCCAAGCAGCCCCATTTCCAATCAGAGCAGGAACAGTAGCCAAGTCTGGGCCTCCGGTGGCCCGTAAACCTCGAGGACAGGGTTCAGGTGGTCCCCAAGCTGGACCCTCTTCCTCCAAGCCTGCCCAGTGACGGGATGGGGTGGCCAACCCCATCCCAGTCACACCAGTTCTGGGTCTTCCCATTGGGGGCCTGCTCCACCACTTCCTTTCTGCCTGGTCTGCTGTTACAATGGACAGGTGGGTTTTAGAAGTGGTCAGCTAGGGACTGCCTCTGGAATTCAAGCAGTACCCACCAAGCCGAGGCAGCGCCCCATGGGAGGAAATGGTATCCATACACACTCAGTCGACTCTCCAAGACGATATCACCCAACTCCTCCACAAGAAGGTTGTGACCAGAGTCATGGACCCCCCTGTCAACTCAGGATTCGTTTCCAGGTACTTTCTGTTCCTGAAATGGATAGGGGGCTGCCGCCCCATTCTAGATCTGCACGACCCGAACCAATTTCTCAGGTCCCGCACATTCAGGATGGTAACTGTCTCAGATCATACCATCTCTCGAGCAGAACATGTGTTTTTTCATGTCCCAATCCATCCATCTCACCAAAGGTTACTTTGCTTTCGAGTGGAGGGAGCCCTCTTCAAGTTCCGAACCATGCTGTTCAGCCTATCATCGCCACCCCCCGGGTCTTCACCAAATGCATTGCAGTGGTGGTGGCCCATCTTTGGTGTCGAGGGGTCAGAGTGTACCCCTATCTCAACGTTTGGCTCATAGCAGGTCCCTCCAGACAGGAGATGGAGAGGTCCAGGGATCTGGCCCTCCAGACCTGCATTGAACTTGGTCTCCTAGTCAATGAGACCACATCGGAACTCGTACCTTCACAGGTGATCTGCTTCATCGGGGCAGAGCTTGACTCTTGCCGAGCCAGAGCCAGGCTCCAGATGACAGGGCAGAGGTTCTCTCCTTTGCCCAATCATTTCTAGTTGGGCACTTACACCCTGCCCAGGATGTCCTGTGCCTTCTGGGGTACATGGCGACCTGCACCACCATGGTCCGATGGGCTCAGTGGCATATGTGCCCCCTTCAATGGGAGCTGGCCAGCAGTGGAGTTAACGACATGGTCACTTCGACCAGTTGGTCACTGTGACCTCAGAAGATGTGGGACACTCTCCAGTGGTGGACCATCCTAGCACATTTGCAGGATAGGATCCCATTTGTCTGTCCCAAGCCGATGGTCGTACTCATGACCAATGCCTCTCTCACGGGCTGGGGTGCCCACATAGGGAATCGCAGAATCCATGGGCTCCGGACCCCCGAGGAATCCCGATGTCATATCAACCTGCTGGAGCTCAAAGCAGTCCGGCTAACACTGTCAGCATTTGCTCCGCTCCTTCGGGGTCAGGTGGTGCAAGTCCAGACAGACAATACCACGACTATGTACTATCTCAACAAGCAGGGCGGCACGCACTCTTGGCCTCTTTGCAGGGAAGAGCTCCACATCTGGACCCTTGTGAACCAACTGGAGGCATATCTCCTAGTCATCCATGTGGCAGGAGCTTCAAACCAACTGGTAGATGTTCTCAGCTGTGTGAGCGAGATGTCCCATGAGTGGTCTCTCCATCCAGAGGTAGTAAACAGCCTGTTCTCCCTCTGGGACAACCTCAGGTGGATCTGTTCACCTTCAGGGAGAACGCAAAGCTGAGGTTGTTTCATGTCCACCCCCCTCAGCAGGGCTCGCTGCAGGGCGATGCCTTCTCAAGGCTGTGAACCCAAGGCCTCTTCTGTGCTTTCCCTCCACTTCCCTTAGTTCACAAGGTGATCCTCCAGGTCAGGAGGGACAAGGCACAGATGATCCTGGTAAAACCAGACTGGCCTCACCAGTTCTGGTATACAGATCTCCCTCAGCCTCAGCTCCAGGTCTCCGAGGCATCTTTCAGTACACCCGGACCTGATATCAGTCAATCAGAGGATGGTATTCCATCTGGACCGTCAGTCTGTGCACCTGACAGTCAGGTTCCTGAGCAGGTAGAGTTCCAGGCTTTGGGTCTGTCTCTCAGGATGTACTCAACAGTTGTGGAGGCATCAAGGAAGGAGTCAACTAGAAGGTGCTGTGCCTTCAAATGGAAAAGATTTTCCAGTTGGTATCAGGGCAAGGGCTTGGACCCTTTGTCCTGTCCAGTGGCTAGCATCCTCAACTACTTTTGGTCCCTCTCCAAAGTGGGTCTTTGGTCTACGAACCTTAAGGTGGACCTGGCAGCCATCTCTGCTTATTGGGCATGGGCCGGTCAGCAGATGGTGGCCTAGGAGAAGGTGGTATCTCACTTCTTTAAAGGCCTCAACCACATTTCCCCTCAGGTGCATGAACCACCACCACTGTGGGATCTACTGCTGGTGCTGGCAAAGCTCATGGGCAAGCCATTCGAACTGATGCAGAGGTGTGAGATGTCACATCTGTTGTGGAAGACCACCTTCTTGGTGGCTATCATATCAGCCAGAAGGGCTGGGGAGCTACAGGTGCTCTCTGTCAAGTCTCCTTACCTGGTCTTCCACAGGGACAAGGTTGTCCTGTGCCCCTACCCGAAATTCCTTCCAAAGGTGGTGTCAGAGTTTCACCTTAACCAGGTGTTGACTCTGCCGGTGTACTACACTAATTACACCTCGGAGGCTGAGTACAGGCTCCATACTTTGGACCTGAGACATGCGCTGTCTTAGAAGGAGTGGACAGCTGAAGTTCGGGGAGAGGTTCGCCGGCTGTTTATCACCTACGCTGAGACCACACCTGGCAGACCTGCAGCCAAGCAGACGATTGGCAGATGAATTACATCATGCATTGATCTCTGCTATAGGTTGGCAGCCAAGGAGCCTCCCATAGGGGTAAGAGCTCACTCTACCTGCCATACTGATGTGTCGGTGGCTGCTTCCAGGGACATCCCTATCCAGGAAATCTGCACAGCTGCTACCTGGAAGTCAGCAAACACCTTAATTTCACACTACCACATCAACCTAGAGTCGCACCGAGATGCTGGTTTTGGGGCATCAGTTCTCCAATCTCTATTTCCCAAGTAAGTATTGAGGTGGTGTGCGCCTTGCCTCCCTCCTCCTGGAGAACTGCTAGGAGTCTGCCAACAAGTGTGGACAGAACAGATCCACGATCCTAGAAAAACAGGTTACTCACCTGTCTCAGTAGATCTTACTTTGAGAGGGCTGTTGCAGTAGGTAATTACATATAGGACTGAAGCCGGCAGGCATCAGGACCCCACGGAAACATTTCTAGCTAGCAGTCTCTGGCTGGGGACCGCCCCTACGTCAGGTGACTGGTGTCAGGTGACGTCAGTATAAAGGAGCGGTCCTCCATACCCGCCTTCCAGTTCTTTCCCGCCGTCTGCTTGTGAAAACGCCTCGCGGTTAAGTTCCTCTGCTCGTCAGTCTGTCATCAGTCTTATTAACTGAATTTTGTCACAGTTTTTCCTATTTTTTTCATCAAAACGCTGTGTATGTCGTCCCTTACACCCTCCGATTCGCATAAGAACAAGTGCGGTTCACAGCTCCCACATAAGGACGGTCATTCCCTGTGCCTTTTCTGCCTAGGCCCCGGATCACCCCATGGAGAAGTGCCAGCATCGCCAGCAATTCAACGTCGCCACCTGTAAATGGAGGCAGCAGTCTCTGGAGGCCCATATTTTAAAGAAGATGACCTCCATGGAGAAGGAGCTGAAGAAGCTTAGGTAGGCCTCCACTTCGCGCAAGGGACACCATACAAGGAAGCAGCACCGGGACTCCACTTCCACGGCTACTGTGACTCCAGCCGGAGTCGCCGTACTACAGGTAATGTTCCCTCCAGGGAACCGACCCTCAGAAACCGTCTTGGCGGTGTCCAAGACGGCGGTGGCCCTCCTGTCGGGCTCGCGCTTGGGCCCCTCGGGTGCCTCCGGGACAAGGGAGATGACCGCTCCCAGGAAGTCCGCGGCCTCAAGGCCCTCCAGGTCGAGCGGGTCTGGTAAGTCAGATACTGGTGCCACCGATGTCTGCCCAGACAGGGCCGATAAGACGTCAGCCCCTTCGGGGGCGTGCATGGTCCCTAAGATGCCCGCCAAGGCCGCTTCTCCCACGTGGCCTTCGGGTGTTGGATCTGATAAGTCGGACGCTGGCTCCTCCGACACCCACCCAGATCCCGCCAGTAAGGCAGATGTCGGCTCCTCTGAATGCACAGCGAAAGAGCCTATGCCGGACCCCATCAACAAGGCCACCATCCCTGGCTCACCACAGTGCTTGCTGCTGCTAACCGAGGCTCCAGCATCTCCCCTGCTGGACCCCAGGGATTTCAGACTTCCTTCCCTGGGCGACACAGAGGATGCTGGTAGGCTGCCATCAGGTCTTCCTCTCTTAGGACCAGATCCCCTGACACCGGACCCTTGGACACCGGCTCCGACGCCAATCTACCCGATGCCGGGTGACATCCCTTTACCAGACGCCATTCCAATGTCAGACCCAAAGCCCGTGGGGCCACCTGTTCCTGGCCCACCTGCTGGGCCTCTTCCGGGGCCTTCTGCTCCGACAGAGCCCCTGGTTCCCGGGTACCCGACTCCGTCCTATCTGCCATCCTACCCAGGATTGCAGTATCCCACGCCGCAGTAACCGATGCCGATCTACCTGACGCCGCAGTATCTGATGCCAGGTTTCCCGGCGTCGGGCTACGGATACTTGCTAATGGATACCCTCAGTATCCATGTCTCCCTCATCCACCCCCTCAGGCATCAGTGGATTTGAAGGAGGCTGGAACCATTACTGAATCCCCTTCGCCAGAGACGAGAGACTACCTCCCCCCCTACCTAACACCAGAGGTGAGCCCTCGGGTGCCAGGGCCAGGGAAGATACGCTCCCCCGAGGGTTGTCCAAGGGATCCGTTCCTTCCCTGCACCAGGAGGAGTCTTCATCCTCTTTTTCAGAGACCTCTGACTCTGACTCGGGGGGGGGGGTGCTCCAATCCTGATGATGAGCCATGCTCTCCAGACCATCCCAGGCCAAGGACTCCTCCAAAGTCTCCTTCGGAAGATCCTTTTTTTCTGGAGCTGCTGAGAAAGATCCAGGAGATCCATCAGTGGCAATCTCTGGAGCAAGATCAACAGCAAAAGAAGCTCACTGCCCACTTGGATCTGCCCGAAACTGCTCCGACATTGATTCCACCCTGGATTGAGCCTCACGCAGACCTTGTTTCCACTATCTGGAAACAACTGTCCACATTAGCCCCCCTTCTGAGGAAGGTGGATAGGCTATACTGGGCTCCAGAGGGTGTGGATTCCTTGAACACACACCCGAAGGCTGTTTCAGTCATGATTAGCACTGCTCACGGGCAGTCAGCAAACCCAAAACACCTCAGCTCATCTCCACCAGACAAGGAATCCCGTCTTCTGGACCAGTACGGGAAGAAGGTGTACGCTTCTGCCACACTGGGGATTAGGGCCCAGAACTATGTTGCACATATGGGGGACTACCAGAAGACTATCCTGAGTCAGGTGGAATCCAATTTGGACTTCCTTCCTGAGTCTCAGACCAAACAGGAAGTGGCTGACTCCGTCCAGTCTGCCTGTTCGGTCAGTCGGCACATGTTCCGTGCCACATACAATGCAGTGGATGCAGCAGGTCTGAGCTCGGCTTTCGCTGTAGGTCTTCGGTGTCATGCCTGGCTCCAAGTGTCAGGTTTGGTCCTTGAAGTGCAATCCACTATTCAGGATGCACCCTTCAGGGGTTCACTGCTGTTCGGTGGGGATGTCAAGGACATCACCACCGACCTGCAAGAGAAGGGCACTGCACTTAAGTCTGTTGACTCTCTGTACAGGCCCCCTCAGGGACAGCGTTGCCCTTTTTGCAGATGTTCTTGGCCTAAAGTGAAACCTCAGGGCAAGCGGGCCAACAAACATCGGGCCCCTCCGGCTGCCAAGCCTCCCCCTGCCCAAAAAAGCGGTGGGAGCTTCAGCCGCGATGTTGCCCCAACCCGCCTGACTCCTTTCCTCTCCCACAGCCTCTGCATCCCCCAGAGGAACCAGTAGGAGGGAGGTTCTCCTTCCATCTACAGGGTTGGGAGAGGATCACATCAGATGCTTGGGTGCTCCAACTGATAGCAGCAGGACACTCAATCGAGTTTCTTCAGAAACCACCCCCCAAGTCAACTTACTCCCCGGAATATCTTCCTCTGGTTCAGGAAGAAATTTCCTCCCTTCTCTTGAAGGCGGTGATAGAGCTTGTCCCGGCCCACCTTTGGTGGACAGGTTACTATTCCCATTTCTTCCTGGTTCCAAAGAAATTGGGAGACGTGAGGTCTGTTTTAGACCTCAGCTCCCTGAACATGTTCGTGGAGCAAAACGGTTCACAATGCTCTCTCTGCAGAGTCTTCTGCCATTACTTTGGCAGGGACAGTGGCTGTGCGCTTTGGATATGCAGGATGCTTACCTGCATATCCCCACATGCCCTTCCCACCGCAAATTCCTTCGGTTTTCATTCCAAGGGGACCACTACCAGTTCAAGGCCCTCCCATTTGGTCTTTTCTTGGCGCCCCGAGTGTTCACCAAATGCCTTGCTGTGGTAGTGGCTCACTGTGTACCCTGGGAGTGCAGGTATTCCCATACCTGGATGACTGGCTCCTGGCAGCCCTGTCCAGGGAGGATCTTCTGTGCTCGCTTTCCCTTACCCTGCAGGTCTTTTCCAGCCTGGGTATCACCATCAACCAGGCCAAGTCCCATCTGGTCCCTTGCCAAAGACTCCAGTTCATAGGGGTGGTCCTGGACATGACCCTCTGTGTGACTTTTCTGCCTCTAGACAGGGTGGATACCCTCCAGGCTCATGCAAGTCTGCTGTCCAGTCACAGACGGGTCAGGGCAAGGTCAGTCCTTTGCAGTCTCATGGCGGCTGTTATTCTGACAGTCCCTCGCATTCAGCTCTATATGTGGATCTCTCAGTGGATGCTTTGGTCTCAGTGGGACCAAACGTTAGACGACCTAGACCAGGAAATTCTGGTCTCCGATCCCATGGTCCGGGACTTTCAATGGTGGATGGTGCAAGAGAATCTTTGCCAGGGAATTCCCTTTTCCTTCGAACCCCCCTCCCAAACACTGACAACAGACACCTCTGGAGAAGGCTGGGGATCCCATATAGGGTCTCACAGGACTCAGGGCTCCTGGTCCAGACTCGAGCAGACTTTCCATATAAACGTGCTCAAGCTCAGGGGCATTCTGTATGCTCTCCATGCTCTGAACTCTTACATTCTTTCCGGTCATCTGACAATCCAGACGGACAACATGTGCATAGTCTAGTACATCAACAAGCAGGGAGGAATGTGTTCCTACCCTCTGTGCAGGGAAGCAATGAAAGTTTGGAGTTGGGATGTTCAGCACAGCCTTCACCTGACACAGTTCATGTTCCGGGGTTTGAAAACACACTGGCGGACCACCTCTTTGGTCATCAGCAAAAACCCATGAATGGAAACTGGATCAAAGGACAGTAGACGATATCTTCCTCTGCTGGGGAACCCTTCAGGTTGACCTATTCACGTCCACTCAAAACGCAAAACTTCCCGCCTTCTGCTCGCTCGTTCCAAGGCGAGGCATTTTTTGGCGGAACACTGTCTTTCGACTGGAAGGACAGATTCGTCTATGCCTTCCCTCTAATTCCCTTAATTCTGAGGGTCTTACACAAACTGCTCAGAAGGAGCTCAGATGATCCTCATTGTGCCATTCTGGCCCAGGCAAGTTTGGTTCTCTCTTCTGCAACAATTTTCAGAGGAACCTCCGCTTCCTCTTCCTCTGTCACAGCATTTGCTGACCCAGGATCAGGGGACCCTGATTCATCCAGGTCTCAAATCCCTTTAGTTGCATGGCTCCTGCAGACGTAGCCCAGGCCTGATTCGGGGTTTCTCCGCTCGTGGCAGATATTCTGGTAGAGGCCAGGAAGCCTTCCACTAGATCCACCTACACCATGAAATGGAAACGGTTCTCAATTTGGGCCTCTTCCAAGGACTTTGAGCCGTTCTTTTGCCCTGTTGGGAGAATCCTGGACTACATGCATCATCTCTTTGACCTGGGTCTCGGCCATTCCTCTTAGAAGGTTCACATGGCGGCTATCTCTGCCTACCACGTCCCTTTTGGTGACAGGACTTTCGCGCAGTTGGAAGTCTCTCAGACCTTCCTTTGAGGGGTTCTCCATTTGAGACCCCCTATCCGTGTTCCTGCCCCTCCTTGGGATCTGAACTTTGTTCTCGAGAAGCTTACCCCGCCTCCTTTTGAACTGGCAGCCTCAGTAGACTTGAAGTTCCTCTCATGGAAGACTCTCTTCCTAGTGGCCATTACTTCAGCTCGACGTATTTCCGAGCCTCAGGCCTTGATGTGTAAAATCCTGTATTTGATTTTTCACAAGGAAAGTGTGACTCTACGCATTAACCCTAAGTTTCTCCCTAAGGTGGTGGCAGAATCTAAGCTGAATCAATCCACTGAGTTACTTGCTTTCTTTACGCAACACTCCAATCAAGGGGAGTACCTCTTGCATACTTTGGATGTTCATTGAATACTGAGATACTATACCACTGGGACTAAGAATCTCAGGAAATCTGATCAGCTTTTTGTCTCTTTTGCTCGTAAAAGAGAGGGCAATGCCATTTCTAAGCAATGCCTGTCAAAATGGTTGGCTCATTGTATCACTTTCTGTTATGACAAGTACAAGAAAACCCTGCCGGGTCAAGTCAGAGGCCATTCCACCAGAGGAGTAGCTGCCTCTGCGGCTTGTTTCAAGAATGTGTCAGCGGCAGACATCTGCACAACCGCAACTTGGACTTCTGTCCATACCTTCATGAAACACTACAGTTTGGACATTGCCTCTCGCCGTAGAGCAGGCTTCAGGTTAACTGTTCTGCAAGGTCTTCTTTCTTAAGATCCTTACAGCCGGAGGTTCTATTGGTGTGTAGTTTTTCTCCTCCCAAGTGCTTTTCTTTGTTCCAGACTGCTTGGGATTCAGTCCTCTATGTAATTACCTACTGCAAGAGCCCTCTCGAAGTAAGATAGAACAGTTACGTAAGAACTTACTGTAACAGTAGATCTTCAAGAGAGGCTCTTGCAGTAGGTAATGCCTTCGTCCCCTCCATCCCCCTTAGCATTTTCAACTCCTTTTCCAGGAAGGGAAATATCCGCTTCTCTCTCATCTTGCCTTTTTTGGCCTTTGGTGGGAAAGAACTGGAAGGCGGGCGTGGGGGACCGTCCCTTTATATTGACTTCGCCTGACGCCGGTCATCTAACATGGGGCTAGTCCCCGCCAGAGATTGCTAGGCTACGGGGTCCTGACACATGCTGGCTTCAGTCCTGTATGTAATTACCTACTGCAAGAGCCTCTCTCAAAGACCTACTAATACGGTAAGTTCTTACGTAACTGTACTGTCTTCGGGTATGAGCTCCTGCAGCAGGCTACACTATAAGGACTATGCCGCCAGGCACTAGGACTCCATGGAAAAACTTCTAGCCCGTAGTACCCAGCTGGGGCCCACCCTTCATATCGGTCCGCCCACCGACGGCAGCCTGTGTATAAAGGGGGCGGTCCCCAACCCACCTCAGTTCTTTTCCCGCCATCGATCCATGCGCTTCGACTCCTCAGATGCCTCGTTGCATCTATCAACCGCCATTTTCTTCTGTCAAAAGTACTTGTTGATTTTTTCCGTAAAAGTATCGATATATCGCTAGTTTGTCACCTCCATCTTTTTCAACTTCACAACAGAAATCCAAGTGTCCATGCGGGTGGCAGATTCCTGCTAAAGACTGTCATTCTCTGTGCCTTTTCTGTTTGGGGCCTGATCACGACGTGTCAGGCTGCCCAGATTGCGGCAAGTTCAATGAACCTGGACCCGCTGCTGCAAGACTCTCCAGGCCTACATCATGGAGCAGCAGCTTAACGCCCTTCAACGCCTGTCAAAGGCCAGCTCCTTAGCCTCCCGGTCACTGACTTCCCACAGGGAGAAACACTCAGGAGGGAAGCACCATCAGCTGGACAATGAGCACAGTAGGTCAGAGTCCAGATCCAGGTCTCCTCGTAAGAAGAAGCACTCTAGTTTGAGAGAGAGGGAAGGACAGAGAGAGAGAGAGGGACAGAGGGACAGAGAGACAGAGAGAGAGAGAGAGAGACAGAGAGAGACAGAGAGAGAGAGACAGAGGGACAGAGGGACAGAGAGAGAGAGACAGAGAGACAGAGAGAGAGAGAGAGAGAGAGAGAGAGAGAGAGAGAGAGAGAGAGGGACAGAGAGACAGACAGAGGGACAGAGAGAGAGACAGAGAGAGAGAGAGAGAGAGAGAGAGACAGAGAGAGAGACAGAGAGATAGAGAGAGAGAGAGACGGAGGGACAGAGAGAGAGAGAGAGAGAGAGAGAGAGAGAAAAAAAAGACAACCCCTCAGTCAGGCCCATCTTCCTCCAGCCTGCTGTTGATGAAGGCTCCCGTCCTTACCCTCTCAGTGGGCAGCAGCTCTTCGGGGCAAGGACCCTCTGGTCCATCCCTCAGCCTTAGGCCCTTCCAGCAATCCTCTGGGTCTAAGACGGGGACTTCAACCGATCAGGTTCAGGCATCTTCGTCCTCTAGTTCATCGGCCTCAGACGACAGACACAGACGCCGGGAGCATTCCTGCTCTAGGGAATGATCTCCCAGGGACAAGTCATTGACCAATAAACCTAAGAACCCGACACATGTCCCTGATGAATGGTCTTCCAACAAATGGAGGACCAGCGGCAGACACCATGAGGTAAGGCATCAAGTACCAAGATGTCTGCAATGACCACTAAAAGTCTGATGCCTGTGGAGCAACTTCTTCAGAAGCAGACGTCAGTTCCGACCATTCGACAGACTGATGACAGGCCACCTGTCAACAGATAAAACCCTCTTGGTACTCGATGACCTAATGTCAGGGAACCAGATGACAGGCGACCAGCTGACAGACTGTGCTACTCCACCGAGTCCTCATGTACCCCACGAGGAGACTCCAGGACCAAACAACCCTATCATTACTCCTGCAGAACTCAGTGGTACACCACCACCCCAGGTGTCGATGGTCCCCCTGGCGGATGTGGGAAACTCTTTATTTCGTGGTGGAACACAGTAAAGGGAGATTTATTAAAAAAGGATGACCTTCCTCCTACACCACCTCCACAACCCCCTACACTGGTCCCTGACAGAGTACTAGTCCCAGACTTCCAGCCACAGTCTCTGCACATACCCAGGAGCCCGACTCCAAGAAGATCAGACTCTGAGTATATCAGGGTAGGGGCAGATGTCACCGCTCCTCCTCCAGGTCTTCTTCCTCAGATGACCGGAGCAGATGCCGGTGTGGGTGGAAACACTCACAGTCAGCCTCATCCAACTCCTTCAGAAGCTGCCCTCACTCCTCAGACTCCTCTTCCAGAGGTTTCTCTCCTGAGCCAGAGGGTCCCCCGCAGTTCACCTAGGTCCCCCTCCAGATGACCCAACGTGTATGGATGTGATGCATCACATCCAACTCCTAAATCAATGGGACACTGAGGAATTGGACCCGGAGAGGAAAAGGCTGTATACCTTTTTGGGGATGAGTGACCCGACACCTTTAGTCATTCCCCTTCTAGTCCCTCCATTTCAGGATTTAACCAGGCTGGCATGGGATCACCCTTCCTCTTTTTCAGCTGTCCCTAAGAAGGCAGACAGACTATATAAACCTCCCAAGGCAGAGCCCTTTCTGGGAGAAAATCCGAGGGCAGACTCCATGGTCCTGACCGCAGCTCATGGCAGGACAAAACAACCTAAACATATGAGCTCTCAGCCCCTCGACAAGGACTCTAACAAATTAGACCAGTTCAGTAGGAGAGTCCACGCATCTTCCACTTGCTCCATTCAGTCCCTAAATTTTTTGGCCCATATGGTGCAATATCAAAAAACTTTATGGAAGAAAGCCATCAAATTGGCCCAAAAGCAGCAAGATAATCCTTTGCGCACTGAGCTTTTGGACGTACTTCAGTCTGGCCTGGACATAGGAAAACCTGTATTAAGAGCGTCCTACAACTCTGCGGACACAGCAGCCAGAGCAGAGGCCACTGGAGTGTGTCTCCTTCGCCACTTCTGTCTGAGAGTATCCGGCTTTCAGCAGGACCTCAGGGTTCTATCCTTAATGCCCCCTTCTACAGGTCTGTCCTTTTCAGAGAGGAGGTACAAAAGATAATAGAACTGCAAGACTCTGGCAAAGTGGTCCAGTCTGTTCACCACATGTACTGGTTGGATCCACAGCAACCTAAGTGCAAGCCCTTTCAGTGCCAAGGAGCCAACAGACAGAAAAATCAACAGCCCCGAGGCCCTTTCAAGAGAGAGGCTCCCTCACAACCAGCAGGGAACAACGGACCTAGGAATGCAAAATCCTTCCAGCCTTCCCTGCCCACCCCAGGCGCACATGCATGACTTCCTGCCACCCCCCCCTCCTTCGGCGGACTCGATGGGGAAAGCAGTAGGATGTTGGTTCTCCTTCTACCTAGATTGGTGGACCAAAATCACAACAGATATATGGGTGAAGGACATTATCGAGAAGGGTTATACACTGGAGTCTACCGAATTTCCTCTGGACAAACCTCAAGCCCCCTCTCGATACCCTCCCACCCACATAGACCTCATCAGAGAAGAAATACAGACCTTGCTCTCAAAAAGAGCGATAGAGCCTGTTCCCCCTCCCAACTGAGAACTGGGTATTACTCCCATTTCTTCTTGGTCCCCAAGAAGACGGGGGACTTGAGGCCCATATTGAACCTCAGTCATCTGAACCGGTACATCGAATACAGAAGGTTCAGAATAGTAACCTTACCAGGACTGATACCTATGCTGTGCCAAGAGGACTGGCTATGCTCTCTGGACAGGCAAGATGCATACTTGGACATACCAGTGTTTCCAGCTCATGAGGTATCTTCGGTTCGTCTTTCAAGGAAACCATTACCAATTCTGGGCTTTGCCTTTCGGTCTCTTCTCAGCTCCGAGAGTGTTCGCCAAATGCTTAGCAGTAGTGGCACCTGCTCTTCGCAGACAGGGTCATTTTGTCTACCCTTACCTAGACAATTGGCTCCTAACTTCTCCTACCAGTTTGCAGTTAATCCACACCCTCTCGGACAGTTTTCAAATGTTTCAGCAGCTGAGGATAACAATCTTCCAAAGTCCTGTCCCCCCACATGGACAGACATGGAAGTGTCCCTGCACATCAACGTCTTAGCGATGAAGGCGAGTCTGTATGCCATGCAGGTTTTTCAGACTCACCTTTCCCAGGGTCCCCTGCTTCTCCAAACCTACAATATGTCGGTGGTCTTTTATATCAACAAGCAGGGAGGGACACACTCCTGCCCTCTGGGCAGAGAAGCCATGAGAGTGTGGTACTGGGCCCTAGAACATGGACTCACACTAACAGTGGTTCATGTTCCAGGAGTCCAAAATGGCCTGGCAGAGTCCAAAACATCCTGGCAGACAAGCTCAGCCACTCATGATCCAGAAATCATGAGCGGGAGCTGCTTCAAGAAGTGGTGGACAACCTCTTCGAAAGATGGGGACATTCAGAGTTAGACCTCTTTGTGTCCCCGTGCAATGCAAAACTGCCCAATTTCTGCTCGCTAGGTCCCGGGCATGGTGTTTTTTGCTGAGACGCATTGTTCCTTTGCTGGACAGGGAGGTTCCTGTATGCCTTCCCTCCTTTTCCCTTTCTACAAAGGGTGTTACTCAAACTACAGACGGATCATGCCACCATGATCCTGGTAGCTCCTTTCTGGTTATGGTTCCCTCTTTTGCAACAATTAGCAGTGGAACCTCCATTTCAGCTACCAATTTTACCCAGTTTGCTATCTCAAGACATGGGAACATTAGTCCACCCGGACCTTCGGTCCCTACACCTTCATGCATGGCTCCTGCAGACTTGGCCATTTCCAGGCATGGAGTTTCACAAAGGGTGGCAGAAGTCCTATTAGAAGTGAGAAAACCTGGCCCGGCCTGGTGGCGCTGAGGGCTGAGGCGCTGGTTGCCACACCTCGCGTTACACCGGCGGCCCGGGTTCGAGGACGGACTCGGGCGGCCGGGGGTCGGCAGGGAGAGGGAGGATCGAGCGTCCCAATGGATGCTCTCCTCCCTCAGGGGTGGGTTACCAAGAGCGCATTGCACTCTGCATCCCTTCCATAGCCAGTGGAAGCACCGACATTGGGAAGGGATGGAGGTGGCTTCGCTTGTCGGAGCCGGGGAGGGGGGATGTCATGGTGCATAAGGGCCTGCGTGCGTAAGCACGCTACCACTCGAGATGTATGTCCCAAGCGCAAGGCGTCCTAGGGGGAGTGGGGATGTAAGGGGAGAAAACCAGAAAACCCCCGCCGGCAGCCCTAGATGAAGGCCGCCCTAAGTCCACCCAGACCACCTACAGGACAGGCCCCACTGTGCAAGGAGAGGAGGATGGGCACTCTAGGGGCAGATCCCTAAGGTTGGTAACGGGGGACGTGAGCGGACGGAAGGAGGGGGCACCGGAGATATGAAGGAGGATAAAGACGAAAGTAAAAAAAAAAAAAAAGAAATGAGAAAACCTTCTACAAGGGCAACATATGCCATGAAATGGAAACGTTTCTGTATCTGGGCAGCTGCATGTTCCCCTGGACCCACTGTCTTGCTTGGTGAAATAAGTCCTGGAATATCTCCGATCTCTTTCAGATGTGGGGCTGAAATACTGTTCCATAACGGTGCATCTCTGTGCCATTTCTGCTTATCAAGCACCTGAGGAGGGTAGAAATATTGCCCAGCTGGACCTTGTCCATACATTCCTTCAGGGCATGCTTCACATGAAGCCTCCCATTAGGGATCCTGTTCTCCTATGGGACGCCCTTTTTGTTCTAGAGAAATTGACATTGCCTCCCTTCGAACCGGTCGTGGATTGTGACCTACATTTTCTGTCTTAGAAAACGTTATTTTTAGTTGCCATCACTTCAGCTCGGAGGGTTTCCGAGTTGCAAACTTTGATGTGTAAGGAACCTTATTTAATTTTTCACAGGGACAGGGTGTCTCTGCGAACTAATCCTAAATTTCTTCTGAAGGTGGGGTCTGAGTTAACTTTGAATCAAGACATCTCTCTTCCGGTTTATTATCCTGAATATTCGAATAAGGGGGAGGCCCTCCTTCACACTCTAGTCGTTCACAGGATCCTCCATTACTATACGAGTCATACCAAATTGATCCAGCAATCAGATCAGTTATTTGTGTCCTTTGCCCCCCAGGGTTCTGGGGAAACATGTCGCAAGGCAAACCAAGTCGAAATGGTTGACCAGTTGCATTACCTTCATCTAGAACAAGTATGAAAAGCCCTTACCAGGACCGGTGAAGGGACATTAAACAAGGGGAATGGCTGCATCTTTTGCAGCCATGAAAAAAGTTTCAAAGGCAGACATTTGTGCTGCCGAAACATGGAATTCTGTGCATACTTTTCTTAAGTACTACACCCTGGATATTGCTTCCAGAAAGAGTGGGATTCGGCCTCACTGTGCTCCAAGGCCTAATTTCCTAAATGATTAAATTCAATAATTTAGGAGTTTATACCCCTGCCTCCCTGTTTTCTTCCCTTGGGGACACTGCTTGGGACTCAGTCCTTATGGTGTAGTGTGCTGTAGGAGCTCATACTCGAAGTAAGAGAGTACAGTTACATAAGAACTTACCGTAACAGTAGATCTTCAAGAAGAGCTCCTGCAGCAGGCTCTGTTTTCCCTCCCTCCATCCCTCTATTAAGTTTTTCCTTCTGGGATATGTTTTCATCACCTGCCTCAGGTCTCTCCTAGTAACCTACGGGTCTGCAGCAGGTGAACTGAGGTGGGGCTGGGAACCGCCCCTTTTATACTGAGGGTGACCTCAGTGGGCAGACCGACGTGAGGGGAGGGCCCCAGCTGGGTACTGCTGGCTAGGAAGTTTTTCCAGGAAGTTCTAGTGCCTGGTGTCATAGTTCTTATGGTGTAGCTTGCTGCAGGAGCTCTTCTTGAAGATCTTCTGTTACAGTAAGTTCTTACGTAACTGTACTTTCTAGGAGTGGTATATATTCTATCCACACAAATCCACCCAACCTCCCCAGCTTCGACGCACAACTCTCTGCTTCCAGTGGGCAAGATGTGACGTCAAGGAGCGGAGCCGAGGCATATACCACCTGAGTGGGTGGGTGGGAGGAGCTAGCTTTTAGACCTTCCGGCAAGAATCTTAAAGGGAAAGGACATGCCAACAAGTGTGGATGAACAACATATATCACTCCTAGAACTACCGTTACAGGTGAGTAACCTGTTTTTAGTACCTGCTGCATTAGCTCTTCTCAAAGATCTACTGTTATGGTAAGTTCTTGCGTAACTCTACTTTTCCTAATACCTACTGAAGATATAGTGCACACCTTGGGCATGAATTGGAGAATTCCCTCAGATGTTTGTTTATTTATTTATTTTTATTATTTTTTATTGATTTTAATGACACTAGATCATACACCGGTATACATGTAGATAACATAGGTAAGCTAGAGTAGTAACAATTGCTTAATACATATTCCACATCAGGTACAAAGTTAAGCAATACAATAATATGACAGATTTTATCTGAGAGATCTATTTATATAGAAGGAAGTTAATATGTCTCTATATGAGTTAACTTTATCATTATGCATTCTGTATGTAATAAGTTTGACCCAGTTTTCTGATAAATGCTGTACTTTGTCTCGCCCCCATCTTGCCCCCCTTCTTCTTCCTCCCTCTCTTTTTTCCTTCTTCTCCTCCCCCCCTTTCCATACCATCTCATAAATTTCCAGTTTCTCTGTTGTAGGTTCATGGTACAAAATCTGGATAATGTGCCAGTTGATACACTGTCCATTTCCTCCAATGGTTGTCAAAACTACGGGTCCTATTATTTATTCTAGCCGACATTTTCTCCAAACCGTAAATTTCATATGATAACCTTCTCCAGGATTCCTCAGTTGGCAACTGTGTGAAGAGCCATAGCTTTGTGATTATTTTTTTGGCTGCCAAAATTAGTAGCACTAGTATTCTATAAAGCATTTCCTGCGGGTACGTTCCATCTAGGGGGAACTGCAGTTAATATAAAAGTCATAGTTTCATAGTTGTTTACAAATTCAGGAGGCAGAGCCTATTATTGAACTTGCCACCCAAAGGTGGTTTTAGTTATCTATATATTCAAATTTAGTATTACCCATGTGTTTGTCTAATGTATTCTTAAAGATATCCATAGTTTTACTCTCAACTATAGAGACTGGTAGTGTATTCCATAGATTAACTATTCTCTGGGAGAACCATCAAAGTCTTTTTTTTGTTTGACAGTTTGCTCCTTTTAATTTCATATTGTGTGATCTTGTACGTGATACACAAAAGTTTCTTTAAATACTTAAGGTTTCTATTAATCCTGGTTCATTGAGTGCTTTAAAGATCATACATAGGTCTCCTCGAAGATGTCTGTATTGGATTGAGTACAGGCCAAGTATTTTTAATCTTTCTCCATAGGTTTTATCAAACATGCCTTTAAGTTTTTTGGTCATTTTCCTTTGGACTCCCTCTATTTGTTTCTTTACATGTATTGTGGTAGATGCACAAAAAGGGGCACAATAATCTAAGTGGGATCTCACCAGGCTAGTATATAGTGGAAGGATGACCTGTGGTTGTCTACTTTTAATATTTTTCCATATACTACCCATAATTCGTTGACATTTTTTTACTTTGAGTATTGTATTGTTTTCAAAGGTTAGCTTACTATGTTTATCCCAAGATCCTTTTCATTATCTGTTATTTGAAGTTTTTCATTATTTAGTAGGTACCCTTTTTTCAGATTGTTATGACCCAAATGCATTACTTTGCACTTCTGTCCAATGTTACAGTCATCGGCATATTTAGATATCCATATGTTATCCGATGGCTGCACTGATGTTATTAGAATATTGAAAAGAACAGGGCCCAGCACCGAACCCTGTGGAACTCTGCTTGTAACTTCGACCCATGATGATAAGGCTTCCTTAACTGAAGTACGTTGTTTACGATTGCATAACCATGAATCAATCCAGTTGATTAAGATATATGGGAATTTTTGTTTAACCAGATGTTCCAGAAGAATTCTATGTGATACTCTGTCAAATGCCCTAGCTAGGTCCAGGAATACAACATCCACCGGAAGTCCCTTGTCTAATGCAGCACTCACATTCTCGAAGAAGTTTAGTTAGTTTGTTAAACATGACCTTCCCTTTCTAAAACCATGCTGTGTTATATCATATAAGTTATAGTGATTAATGTGTTCTTCAAGTCTGTGTAAGATTAGTCTTTCAAAGGTTTTCCCTATAACAGAAGTCAGGCTTATAGGCCGATAATTAGAAACTTCAGATTTATTTCCACTTTTGTATATTGGTATAACTATTGCTTCCTTCCAATCAAGTACACTTTTTCCTGCCTCAAGTGGTAAATTAAATAATTTACACAGTGGGCTGGATAAACAAGAGGAGGTTTCTTTTAGGAAGAAAGGGTGTATCCCGTCGGGTCCAGCTGATCAGGAGACTTTTAATTTCTGTAGTTCTTCTATAGTTTCATCTACTGTAATTGGTTCAACAGTTGTATAATTATAATTTGTATTTAAGTTATTATTAAAATGTTCCTTTGAAAAAATCTTATGAAAGTACTTATTAAATTCCTCTGCTATTTGTATTTCGTTACTTATCGTTCCTGAGTTTGTTAAAGGACCTATTGTTGCTTTGGATCCTCTCAGTGAACCAATGTAATTATATAATTTTTTCTTATTATCCAGTGTATCATTAGCTAGTTTATTTTCCATATTCCTTTTGTCTGATTTAATATCTCTTTTCTCTCATATAGTGCATTTAATTCTTGTATGATTTCTTGCCAATGTTCTTTTATATGAGGGCAGGACCAAATAATATAGCTCAACCCTACTTTTTCCTGCCCACAGTTCCTCCAACATGAACCATATATCTCTCCCTGGAAATGCGCAGTTATATCAGGTGTTCGAAAGAATCTTATTCTAACCTTCCATGCATATTCCCTCCAATATAGATTGGAAGTTATCTTTAAATATAATACTGTGGAAGTTTGCCATCGACTTTCTTCGAAGTCTAGGCCCAAACCTCTCGACCACTTGACTCTAAGATATTCAGAAGAATCATTACTGTATAATCGAATAGCTGGGTATAGGGTCCCAATAATATGTCCCTGTACCTGATAAATCACTATTTGGATTAAGGGGGAAGGTGATTCTGCTATTTCTAAAAGGGTTTCTTCAAAGGGTAGTAAGCTTTGTTTAACTCTTAAATATGATCCATATTGGTTTTGAGGTAGTCTGCATGTTGATTGTAGGGTGTTAAAAGAATACAAACCCATCGGGCCTACTAATTGAAAGATGTATTGAAGGCCGTAATGCTCCCAGCGCTGGTCTGGAATCCTAGAAAGATATCTACGTTCTGAGGGGGGGTAAAACATATCTCCACATTCGTTGCCAGGTCTTTAGAAATTCTGAAGTGTATTCCATAAACCGTATATAAGGGATGTCCCCTATGGAATCTTCTAAAATAAGGGAGGGAAGTTTTTCTAACCCATTAAGCGTAACCTCAATTTCTTTCCAGTATGTCCTATATTGGGCGGCACAATGAAGCAATGATATGTGGATCTGAGTCGCTTGGGCATATCTTTTCATGTTTGGCAAGTTAAGGCCACCATCAGCCCTAGAGAGCTGTAGAGTAGAGTATCTTATCCTAGGAGGCTTGTCTCCCCAGGCAAATCTAGAAAATAATTTATCCCATGTTTGAAAGTATATATTTGATGGCATTATGGGAGAGTGTTTGTATAAAAAAGAGCAGGCAAGGTAGTATGTTTTGTTGTATAGTTTCTACTCTAGATATAATTCCCATAGGGAGTGAAGCAATTGGCTCCAGGACCGGACCCAGAAGGTCATGGTTGGTGGGGTAGTATCATCCCCAAGGAGGGTCATTAGTGGGGTCCCTCAGGGACCAGTCCTTGGGCCCCTCCTGTTCAATGCCTGTGTCTCTGATATAAGGAAGGGTATCAGGAGTGAGATGAGTCTCTTTGCGGATGACTCAAAACTGGGGGCGGTGGTGGATGGAAAGGAGGGGAGGGTGGCCCTACAGGGGGACCTGGAGGCTCTGGAAAGGTGGTCTAGAAAGTGGAAGCTGAGGTTTAATGCAGGGAAATGCAAGGTACTGCACTTGGGGGCCAGAAACCTGGGCCAAGAGTACACCCTGGGGGCGGGGAATGCTACAAGTCTCAATGGCTGAGAGGGACCTGGGGGTGGTGGTGGATGTCAAGATGAACAACGCTGAGACTTGCAGGAGGGCAGCGGCCAAGGCCAACAGGATGCTGGGATGCATTGCTAGGGGGATCACCTCCAGAAGGAGGGAGGTGATACTCCCCCTGTATAACTGCTTGGTGAGACTGCACCTCGAGTACTGCGTGCAGTTTTGGAGGCCACACTTAAAGAGAGACATTGAACTCCTGGAGAGGGTCCAGAGGAGGGCAACCAAAATGATCTGGGGCTTGGGGGACAGGACCTATGGCGAGAGGCTCGAAGAGCTAAATATGTACACATTGGAAGACAGAAGAGACCGGGGGGACATGATAGAGGTCTTCAAGTACATGAAGGGGGTTAAATAGGGGAGAAGCAGTCAAGGTGCTCTGAAGGAAGGGGGCAACTAGAGGGCATGGGTGGAAGCTGGGGGAGATTCAGAAGAGAAAGGAGGAGGTGCTACTTCACTGAGAGGGTGGTGGAGCCATGGAATGCGCTGCCCAGGGGGGCTGGTGCAGGCAGAGATGGTGGAGGGGTTCAAGAGGGGGTGGGACAGGTACAGGGGAAGGGTTCTGGATGCAAAGTCCTGTGCAGTGGGAATATCCAGGACTGGGAAGGGAGAAGCCAGAGAGGACAAGGGGGGCAGCAAGATCAGCTCCCAGGGTGGGGGCTGACCAAACGAGCAGACACGAAAGACTGTTTGGCCTATTCTGCTGGCATTTTAGTATGCTAGTATGTAAGTCCAATGGGACAAATCTGTAGTAATCTGCTGGGTAATAGGCTCAAAATTCATCAGTTCCAGATGAATCAACTTGTATGGTATTTTAATTCCCATATACCGCATCTCTATTCTGCTCCATTTAAATGGAAAATCTATTTTAAGAGTCCCAGTGGGCTGAAATGAATATGTCAATGCTTCTGTCTTCATGTCATTAATCTTGTACCCCTGCTAATTTACTAAATATACCCAACTGTTTCCACACTGCTGGGATTGAGGTCTCCAGAGAGGTGAGGGTCAGCAGAATGTCATCCGCAAACATTGTCAGCTTATGTGACATCCCTCCCTCCCTCCCTCAGATGTTTAAGAGATTGGTAGTATAGTATGTCCTATGATATATGTCAAATTGTATTTGTTGGAATTTACTAGATATGGCTCTGTAGTAAATGGATTCGGTCAGCGTATTCTAATCACTATCTGTAAAGGTGGAGCTTAGTTTTGTTCCAAACTTATTTCTAAGTTGTAGTCAGGGCTCCAGTTAAGATATTTTGGGATTATACTGCATCCCTCATCTTGAAAGTGAGGTGAGTAAAACCAGAATCTGACTTCGAGGTGGAGCTCTTGCAGCAGGTATTACCATTAGGACTAATGCTGCCAGGCATTAGGACCCCACAGAAAAATCTTGTAGCTTGCAGTCTGAGGCGGGGGACTGCCCTCCGACATCAGCTCCACCCGATGTCAGACGTGGTATAAAGGGGGGGGCGGTCCTCCGGCGCCATCTCAGTTCTTTTCCTGCCGTTGACCTGCTTAGTTCGGCTCCACGGACGCCTTTCATCGCAGTCGACCGTGCGTTTTACCATTTTTTCCAGTTTTTTGAGTATTATTAAGAGTTAAGTATTCTTGCATGTCTTTGCCCTCTCCACCATGGTACAAGTCAAAGTGTGCGTGCAGGAAGCAGATACCAGCTGATGGCCACGCGGCCTGTCTCATCTGCCTACGCCCGGACCATTGGCCCGCCGACTTTTGTTGGCACCCAGGGTTTTCACTAAGTGCCTGGCAGTGGTGACCACGGTCTTGAGGAGGAAAGGTCACTTCATTTACCCTTACCTAGATGACTGGCTTATTTTGGCTCAGTCGGCAAGCCAGTTGAATGTGGCCCTGGAGGAAACAAAGGATCTTTTTCGCTCCCTGGGCATCACTGTAAATTGGCCAAAGTCGCAACCCTGGCCCTCCCAGCAGCTGCAGTACCTTGGGCACATTCTGGACTCTACCCAGGGCAAAGCCTTCTTGCCATCAAACAGAACAGGCCATTTGATGGACCTGGCGCACAGGGTTCAGGCAGCAATTTTTTTCCCAGTGAGGGTGATTCTTCAGCTTCTACGCCACATGGCTGCAGCCATAGCTACGGTCCCTCTCGCCAAAACATGAGGGTTCTGCAGTGGCACCTTAAGGTCCAGTGGGACCAGGCAGTGGACGAGGTGGATTACCCAGTCCGAGTCTCAGACGTGATCCGTCGTTCTCTCCAGTGGTGGCTTTGCCCTCCACATCTCGAGAGAGGAGTCTCTTTCCAGAGACCATGCCCATTGCAGACCTTGATGACGGCCCCCTCAAAGTTAGGTTTGGGGACTCATCTAGGGGACCACAGGACCAGTGGGGCTTGGTCCCCCACAGAGTGGTCTCTTTGTATCAACGTTCTCAAAATGAGGGCCATTCTGTATGCTCTATGCGCGTTTCAGGACCAGATTTTCCAGGGTGTCCTCTTGATGCAGTCAAACAACACTCCAGTTGTCTTCTATATCAACAAGCAAGGAGGCACTCCATCATATCCCCTTTGCAGGGAGGCCATGAGAGTTTGGGACTAGGCAATGGAACACCTTCGGGATATCACGGCTGTGCACGTGCCCGGAAGCCAGAATGTTCTCGCCGACCATCTAAGTCACTGTCGTTCTCTGAGTCACGGATGGGAGTTGCTCCACGAAGTCGTAGACAGCCTCTTCGGTCATTGGGGCCAATCAGAGTTGGACCTATTTGCAACCCCGTGCAATGCCAAACTGCCAAATCTTTGCTTGCTAGATCCAGGGCCTGGTGTTTTCTGGCGAGACACATTGTCCCTCTCCTGGAAAGGGAGATTTCTGTATGCCTTCCCTTCCGTCCCTCTCAATCAGAGAGTTCTGCTCAAATTGCAGACAGAGGAGGCCAGGATGATTCTGGTGGCTCCTCTTTAGCCTCAACAAATTTGGTATCTGCTGCTGCGGCAACTGGCCACAGAGCCTCCCATGCAGTTGCCCCTCTCCACTCACTTGCTCTCCCAAGAGCAGGGAACACTAGTCCATCCTGCTCTGCAGTCTCTTCACTTGCACACCTAGCTTCTGCAGTCTTAGCAGAGGAGAGATTAGGAGTGTCAGGCAGGGTGGCAGAGGTTTTGGTGGCAGCAAGGAAACCCTCCACTAGGGCAACTTATGCCATGGCGTGAAAACATTTCTGCCTTTGGGCAACAGCACGTCCTCTAGATCCCCTGGGTTGTCCGGTCAAGCATGTGCTAGACTACCTTCTCCACCTCTTGGACCTGTGCTTAAGCTATTAGTCCATCAAGGTACACCTGTGTGCTTATCAGCATATCATGCACCATATGGGGAGAAGACTCTGGGCACAGCTTAATGTGTGCAAGACCTTTCTGCGGGTGTCCTGCATATCAGACCTCCCAGGAGTGATCCTGTCCCTCCTTGGGATTTACTTTTTGTTCTCAAGAAGCTCACCCTGCCTCCCTTCAAACCAGCCGTGACTTGCAAGCTGTACTTTCTTTCATGGAAAGCGGTATTTTTAGTTGTTGTTACTTCAGCTCGAAGGGTTTCCGAGCTTCAGGCCCTTATTTACAAGGAGCCTTATCTTGTGTTTCATAGGGACAGGGTGGCCCTGTGTACGAATCCCAAGTTTATGCCGGAAGTGGTGCCTGAATTGATGCTGAACCAGGACATCCAACTTCCAGTTTATTTTCCAGAGTTCTCCAATAAAGGAGAAGCTTTGTTGCATACTCTGGATGTTCATAGAGTTTTGTGTTATTATCTTCACAGAACAAGTTCCTTAAGGAAGATGGACCAGTTGTTTGTCTCCTTTGCTCACAGAAAGACAGGGGCCCCTGTCACCAAGCAGACACTAACCCGTTGGTTAGCACACTGCATCTGTTTTTGTTACCAGTATCATGGTAAGCCCTTGCCGGGACCGGTCAAGGGTCACTTCACCAGGGCTGTGGCTACCTCCTTTGCCTCTTTGAGGAATGTTTCCTCGGCAGATCTCTGTGCTGCCACAACTTGGAGCACAGTCCACATCTTCATTAGGCATTACAGCCTGGACATTTCCTCTAGGAGGAGAGCAGAATTCGGACTAGCCGTCCTTCAGGACCTACTCTCTTGAGGCTTCTCAGCTGTTCTTCTCCCCCACCCATCAGACCTGGGCCTATTTTTGGGTACTGCTTGGGACTCCATCCTAATGGTAATACCTGCTGCAAGAGCTCCACCTCGAAGTCAGATGGTACAGTTTCATAAGAACTTACCGTAACAGTAGATCTTCAAGAGGAGCTCTTGCAGCAGGTGGCTTTCCCACCCACCACCCCCCAGGAACTACTGTTGTTATTATCCTTCTTTAGGGTAGGGGAGATCCTGCTCGGTTCTCCATTTACTTTAGCCGGGTCTCCAGTGGGAGAACTGAAATGGTGCCGGGGGACCACCCCTTTATACCACATCTGATGGGTGGAGCCAACGTCGGGGGGAGGTAGTTCCCATCTCAGACTGCTAGCTACAAGATTTTTCCGTGTGGTTCTAATGGTAATACCTGCTGCAAGAGCTCCTCTCGAAGATCTACTGTTACGGTAAGTTCTTACGTAACCGTACTTTCAGATGCATACAAATGTTTGGACAGAGTGGAGTGAGGAGTACATTTTTAAGAAAAATATATTTTTTTCTAGATGAGAACTGATCAGGTGCCAGTAATGCTCCAGATAATGTTGACAGGTAGGAGTAATTTACTCACCAGTTTTAAAATATATTGAGCAAAACAAAACTGGAATGTGTATGACACCTGCAAAATTGGAAAAAATCTGCTCCTTTTGAATCACCAGTTATGTTATGAAGTACTATTCTATGGAGTGTGGAGCATTTACAAATGTTGGGTGAGTACTGGTACTAGAGTATTTCCTCAAATGAGGTGAGTAAAATAGGTCAGTACTCCCCTTATCTGGCGCCCTAGTTGTAGTGATGCTTTATAGCATAGTTCGCCTATTAAAGTACATATTTTGATAGTAATTTTAAGTTGTCCTCATTATACAGGGTGTCTTCTAAAAATGAGAGCTCTAGCTGAGTAGAAGAGTCACTAGTCTTAAAGATGTAATCCCGTGTTTGAGGGGACCTAAAGAAATGCGTGGACAGTAAATTGAATATCCTTAAGGATATCTTTCATTAGGCCACACCTGTGGAACTACACTGCCAGGCACTTGGACCGCATGAAAGCCTTTTGCAAGCAGTCCACTGTAGACCACCCACAATGACATCCTACGTCGGCACTTCCCATATAAACCTGGGCAGCCCCTTCCTTCCTCATTTATTTTCCTGCTGTCAACCACACTCGTTGGACCATCCACAGAAATGCCACTGTCAGTGTTGACTATTTTCCATTTCTAGGAACGTGGACATGGTATGCCTATCCACACGTACTGGCAGTGTCCTTTCCCTTTAAGAGGCTGCCAGAAAGTCTTCAAGCTGGCTCCTTCCACCCACCTGGGTGGTAACTCCCTCAGCTCCACCCCATGACGTCAGATCTTCCTTTCCGCTGTAAGAAGCAGGTTCCCTCCTTACCGTTTCCGCATTGAATAGGTACTCACGCTTAACTCTCCGGACTTACTTCCAAAAACCTTAAACTCTCACGAGTTTCAGCCTCAGCTCGATTTCTGATCATAACCGTCATGGACAAAAAGTCTGTTCCCGAGTTCCGCCAGTGCCATTGCAGGCAGAAGATGTCCAGACCCGACCCGCATGCCACATGCGTCTACCTGGGGCATGAACATGATCTCCAGGCCTGTGACTCTTGTCATTTGTTTCCCCGACCATTCTGGATGACCGTCTCGCTTGCCTTAAACTAGGCCACCCAGCACATCAGAACCTGCCAGTGAACTCCAAGGATGGCCGTTGGGTGGTCTCCAGGGCTGCGGGGTCCACCTAACAGCTTGCAACCTTTGAAGTGAAGGTGGCCCAGGCTTCGTCCCTCTCCTCTTTGGCTTCTGCCTTTGTGCCACTTCAGCTGGGCTCAACTTTAACAGGGTCCTTCAAAGAATTGTGCCAGTCTCTGTTGACCTTTGGTCAGGGATCTTCTAGGCAGAAATCCACAAAAGAGTTCAAAAAGGAGAAAGATAGGACTCATCAGTCATGGGATCGGGAGTGCTCTCGGTCGAGGGTCACAGATTCCTGTGCTTCTCCAGATTTAACTTTGGTCGAATCCTTGGCCTTTGTTGCCGGATCCATGGTAATCCCATTGGGCCTGTCAGCTGAGATGCTGGTTGAGGACCCAGCCAAGATCTTTCTCAAACTGACCAACCAGTTGTTGACTGAAGAGGCTGCCACTTCCTTGTCCAGGACTCTGGTCCTGACACAGACCATTCGAGGGATGGCTCAGTCTGCTGACCTGCTGCCTCTGTTCCCAGACCCTGACCAGGAGGGGCCTCGGCACTCATCGACTCCCTCCGAGCCCCGCCGCCAGTTCCCCCAGCAGTTGAGGTCTCTGTCTTCCTCCCGGGGTCGAGCCGATCCCGCCATCAGTGCTCCCTCTCTCTCTGCACCATGGGAAGTGGCGCTGCCGCTGTTCATCCTCTTCCTCCTAGGGTGAGAAGAGGCTTTGGTGCAAATTGCGTCAACACTATGAGAATTTGATGTGGCAACAGTTGGTGCCTACCAGCATCAAGTCGACTCCGGCTTGCATGCTGGCCATCACCTGGCTATCACCCAAAAGGCTGCTGGCGTCTCCTTCGGAGCAAACCAAAGTGGTCCCGGCTTGGCCGACTCCGGCGTCTCCACCGATAGTGGTGGAGCTGCTGCCTAAACAGCCAACTAAGGAGTCTCTGCCAGTTAAGGGGCTTCCCCATCGGCTGTCGGTCACTGTCATCCCTGACCATCCACGGAGGGTCAGTGTGGACTTGGGCAGTCGACCCCTCTTTAAAGACTCCTCAGAGTCCGAGGGATCCTCCCTGAACTCCAGTCCAGTTGACGTGGAGTCTGTGGGGGACCTGTCAATGGACGAAGGCCTGTGCTGTGGGGTGCTTCTGTTCTTGCAGCCTAGTGTTTTGTACTCCCCATCTGCCACTTCATTGCGTTGCTCGTTTTTACCATTTTGATGTCCCAACTTTATAGATCTTGTTTTTCAGTTTACTTTGTTTGCTTGCCCCTGCAGCCAAACCTGCCCAGCCCCTGGCTGGACAACAACAGGCTTGGCGTCCCCAGCTTAAATTGGTGGCCTTAGTCATCAGGAAGCCAGGATGTCATGGTCCTGGTGGCCCCTCCACCGACTCCTCCTCTGCTTCCAAGCCTGCTCAGTGACGGGATTGGGGGCGCCATCCCCATTCCTGTCATAAGTCCCCTGGGTCTTCCCATGGGGGGGACCAGCTCTGCCGCTTCCTTTCATCCTGGTCCACTGTTACCATGGACAGGTGGATGCTAGAAGTGGTCGGTCAGGGTCTGCTTCTGGAGTTCGAGGCTTACCCAACTTGCTGTGCCTGTGCCCCATGGCAGGACATGGTGTCCGACATTTTGTCGGCCCTTCGGAACAACATTGCCCAGCTGCTCCGCAAGGAGGTTGTGGCTTTGGTCCAGGATTCTCTACCTCAACCAGGGTTTGACTCCAGGTACTTCCTGCTGCCAAAGCAGACAGGGGGCTGGTGCCCCATCTTAGATCTGCATGATCTGAACGACTTCCTCCGGTTGCGCACCTTCAGGATGGTCACTCTTTCTCAAATCATACCATCTCTCAAGCAAAACATGTGGTTCTGCTCACTGAATCTATTGGACCCCCTTCTTTCACATCCCTATCAATCCGTCCCACCACTGATTCATCCGGTTCTGTGGCGAGAAGAACCTCTACGAGTTCCAGCCCATGCCAGTTGGCCTGTCCTCACCCCCAGGGTCTTCACCAAGTGCATAGCAGTGGTGGCAGTCTACCAGAGGTGCCGGGAAGTCCGGTTATATCCCTACCTGGATGACTGGCTCATAGTGGATCCCTCCATGCAGTAGGTGGAGCTGTCCAGGGACCTGGCTCTCAAAACCTGTGTCTGTCTTGGCCTCCTGGTCAACAAGGCCAAACCAGAACTCATACCTTTGCAGGTGATCAATTTTATTGGGGCGGAGCTTGACTCCTGCAGAGCCAGGGCTTGGCTTCTGGCAGACAGGGTGGAGATTCTCTCCTCCCTTGCCCAATTATTTCAGGTTGGGCAGTTGCGCCCTGCTTGGGACTTCCTGAGCCTACTGGGATACATGACGGCTTGCACCAGTTTGGTCCATTGGGCCCAATGGAGAATAATCTCTCTGCAGTGGGAGCTGGCCCGCCAGTGGTCTCAGCACAGCGATCACTGTGATCAGCTGCTTACTGTGATCCAGCTGATGTGGAATGCCCTCCAGTGGTGTTTGGTCCCAGAACACCTGCAGGAAGGTGTCCCATTTTTCCGCCCAGAGCCGACGGTCACGCTGACGACCGATGACTCTCTCTAGGGCTGGGGAACTCATCTGGGGGATCACAGAGTCCATGGGCTCTGGCCCCCCCGAAGAGTCCTGATGTCACATCAACCTGCTGGAGCTCAGAGCAGTTTGGCTGGCACTGACTGTCTTCGCTCCTCATATCAAGGGTTTAGGTCCAGATGGACAACACCATGACCACGTACCATCTCAACATGCAGGGCAGAACACACTCCCTTCCTCTATGCGAGGAAGCTCTCTGCATTTGGACTCTCATGCACAGCTTGGAGGTCAATCTCCTGGCCATTCATGTGGCCGGTGTCTCAAACCAGCTGGCGGATGCCCTCAGCCATGTGGGCAAGGTGTCTAATGAGTGGTCTCTCCATCTGGAGGTAGTGCACAACCTGTTCTCCCAGTGGGACAGCCCTCTGGTGGACCTATCTGCCTCCAAGGAGAATGCAAAGCTGAGGCTGTTTTGCGCCCACCACCCTCAGCAGGGAATGCTGCAGTGGGATGCCTTCTTGAGGCTTGGCCTCCTGTATGCCTTCCCTTCATTTCGTTTGATCCACAAGATGTTGCTCAAGGTGAGGAGGGACAAGGCTCAGATGATCCTGGTGGCTCTGGACTGGCCGCACTAGTTCTGGTACCCCGATCTCGTCAGCCTCAGAAGCAGACTCCCAAGGTGTCTCCCCCTATGCCTGGATTTGCTCTCCATCAATCAGGGGAAGGTACTCCACCTGGAACTTCAGTTCCTGCACCTGACAGCCTGGTTTTCTGAGTGGATAGAGTTCCATGTTTTGGGTCTCTCCGAAGATGTCCTTGCCGTGGTTGAGGCATCTTGGAAGGAGTCAACCTGGAAATGTTATACCTTCAAATGGAAGAGGTTCTCCATTTGGTGCCAGGGCAAGAGGCTGGACCCTTTATCTTGTCCGGTGGCTAACAGTCTCAATTATCTTTGGTCCCTCTTTGATGGGCCTTCAGTCAATGACCCTTAAGGTGCACCTGGCAGCCATCTCTGCCTATTGGGCTGGTAAGCTGTTGGCACAGGAGAAGGTGGTAATGGCGCTTTTTCAAAGGCCTCGACCACATTTCCCCTCCAGTGTACAAACCACCACCATGGGACTTGTTGCTGGTGTTGGTAAAGCTCATGGGCAAGCCATTCTAACCAATGCACAGGTGCAACATCTCTCACCTGTCGTGGAAGATCTCCTTCTTGGTGGCTATCTTTTCAACCAGAAGGATCAGTGAGCTCCAGGCGCTTTCGGTGGAGTCTCCTTACCTGGTCTTTCACAGGGACAAGGTTGTCCTTTGCCCCAACCTGAAATTCCTTCCTAAGGTTATGTCGGATTTTCACCTTAATCAGGTGATTAATCTCCCAATGTACTTCACCAACCACACCTTGGAGGCCGAGCACAGTCTTCATACTCTGGACCTGTGTTGAGCGCTCGCTTATTATAAGGAGTGCATGACGGGAGCTTGGGAGAGTTTCAGCGGCTGTTTGTCACCTATGCTGAAGTCACACCTGGAAGGCCAGCAGCTAAGTGGATGATTGGCAAGTGGATAGTCTCCTGCATCGACCTCTGCTATAGGCTGGTGGGTAGGGAGCCTCCTGTAGGGCTAAGGGCTCTTTCCAGCTGTCATGGTGGTTGCTTTCAGGGATATTCCTATCAGGAAATCAGTCAGGCTGCTACCTGGAAGTCAGAGCATACCTTCATCTTCCACTACCGCATCGAGCTTGAGTCACACCAGGATGTTGGTTTTGGGGCCTCAGTTCTCCAATCTTTATTTGCCAAGTAGGGGGTGTGCACCTTGACCCCCCCTCCCAGAGAACTGCTAAGAGTCTGCCAGAAGTATGGATAAGTACACCATATCCACGTCCCTAAAAAAAACAGGTTACTCACCTGTAACAGTAGTTCTGGGAGTGGTATATGGTGTACATCCACACTGACCCACCCACCCTCCCTCCTCTGAAAAGTGGCGCACAGATTCTGCTTCCAGCAGGCAAGATCTGACCTCACAGGGTGGTGCCAAGGGAGTTACCACCTAGGTGGGTGGGATGAACCAGCTTGAAGACTTTCTGACAAGCGTTAAAGGGGAAAGGACACTGCCAGAAGTGTGGATGTACACCATATACCACTCATAGAACTACTGTTATAGGTGAGTAACCTGTTTTTCTACTCTGTCCTCCAGTAGTGAGGAAAGTGTATGCAAACTCCTCAGCCCCCTCCTGAGGATGCCTCCTTTCAGGTATTTCTCAAGCAGGCTCGGTCAAAACTGGGATTTCTATGGACGCAGATATGGTGGATTATCCACACTTCTGGCAGTGTTTCTTTCCCTTTAACAGCAGCCGGAACGTCTTCAAGCTGGCACCTCCCACCCACCCGGGTGGTAACTCCCTTGGCACTGCCTCGTGACATCAGATCTTCCTTTCCACTGGAGGAAGGGTCCCTCCTTTCCGCTCTTGCACTGAATAGACCCTTTACTTTCAAATTGCGGATTTACTTGTCTTCAAGCGAGTTCCTTCACCCCTCCCATGATGGATGATGCGAAGTGGGCTCCCGGTTTACAAAAGTGTGTGTGGGCAGAAGATGTCCCAGATGGAACTTCACATCATGTGCGTCTACTGCCTAGGCCATGAGCACGATCCCAAGGTGTGCAGCCTGTGCTGCACCTTGTATCCTACTATGTTGGAAGACCAGCGTACTCGACTTCTTCTGGGGTGCCCTGATGTACGAGATCCTCCTGTTAAGTCTAAGGATGCCAGCCGGCCCTGTGGCGCTGAGGGTTGAGGCGCTGGACACACACCTAATGCCACGCGTGCAGTTTCGGCAGGCCAGGGGCCGGCGGGGGGAGGAAGAGACGAGCATCTGGAGGACTGCTCTCTCTTCCTGGGGAGGGTGTGGGATGCGCTCGCTCATGGTGCGACCTCTGGTGACGGCTGGAGGATCACCGACTGAGCAAAGCACAGCATATGCCATGGGTTGGCGGAGCTACGGCACTACGTTGCCTTGTTGGCCGGGCTCCAGGGGGGGGGCGCGAGAATGAAAAAAGAGAGAAAAATCCCAATCCTGGGATAGATGAAGGCACCTCGACCTTCCATAGCCCACACTCCCAGTTCCGGGCTATTTCCTCTCCATTGCCAGACTCATGTGCTGGGCACTTTGCCCTATAAGATAGAGCATCCTGGGTGGATAGGGCGGCCCTACCTCCAGAGGGTTCAGACCAGGAGGTGGTGCTTGGTGACACAAGAAAGAGGAGTGGTCACAGAGGGAGGTGGAGGCTGGGAGCTCCTGAGGTCACTGGAAGGACTTCTCCAGGGTTGGAGATAAATAGAGTTAAAAATAAAAAAGTCTAAGGATGCCTGTTGGGTGGTCTCCATGGCTATGGGGTCCGCTGAACATCTTGTGGCATTTGAAGAAGCTGAGGCTCAGACCACGGAACATGCTTCTTCGGCTTCAGTCTTTTTACTGCTTCCTTTAGTTGCCTCCTTTTCAGGAGCATTTAGAGATTTGAACCAGGCCATTCCCACTCTTAGGCAGGGTCCTTCCTTGGGCACGATATCTAAATCGAAGAAAGAGGCTAAAAAGAAGTCTCACCATCGATTGTGGGATCACCAGTGCTCTTAGGCCTCGTATTCCTATGCTTCCATGGAGGTTTCGACTGTGGTTGATCCTTCGGCCCAGGCCACTGGTGCCACAGTCTCCCCATTGGGCCAGTTGGTTGAGATGCAGGCTGACCTTCCTGGAAGGGTCAGACCAGCCTACTGATCCAGTCCCTACACCTCAAGATCTGGTAAATCCAGAGGATTCTCGGCTTTTGCCGGCTTCCTCTGAGACCCGCCATCGGCAGCCCTGCAGTCAAGGTTGCGGTCCCGATCCCGAAGTCTCAGGTTGAGCAGCCCATGTTGGTACTGACATTCCCACTCTCAACATTCAGGCAAGCGCTGTCATTGCTATTCCTCCTCTTCTTCCTCCTCGGATGAGGAGAGACTCCTTCACAAGATGCAATAGTGCTACGAGAAGCTTATGTGGCACCAGCTAATGTTCACCAGGGTGGAGCTGATCCCGGCTACTACCCTGGCCATCACTTGGCTCTCACCACTAAGTCCCCAACCTACCCCAGCTCGGCAGGAACTGGCTTGGCCTCCCCTGGCTTCTCCACTAAGTGTGGTGGAGCCGCCGCAAAAAACAGGCAAAGTTTAGCCCTCCATCGAAGGATGTGCATACGGCATCGGGGCTCCTTCCTTGGCGGTCAGTCACCATCATTCCTGACAGGCCCCATAGGGTCAGTGTGGACTCTGGTAGTTGACCTTTATTTGACAAATCCTCGGAGTCTGAGGTCTCCTCTCCGCACTTCCATCTGGTGGATATGGAGTCAGTAGAGGATTTGTTGGAGGAGCACTCTTTCATAGATGTTCTCCACCTTATCTCAGAACCCACCGGGTTGCCGATGGAACTTATCCAAAAACAGGTTAGGTACCCATTCACCAAGATTCCCGACCAGGGTTTCTCCCCTGGGGAAGCCTTCCTGGGTCACAGAGGCCATTCTTGGCCCCGCTCTGGAGCTTTGGTAACATCCAGCATCTTGTCCTGCATCATCGACCTGGATGACCTGCAAGTACATGGTCCCTACCGGTTCCATTTTGGGTTTCACAGAGCACCCCTCGGCCGAGGATCTGGTGGCCAATTCTGTGTTCTGGCATACTAGAAATATCAAGGATGTTAATAAGCCACCCGATAAGGAATCCAAGAAATTGGATCACATGGTCAAGAAGGTCTATGCTGCCTCCTCTCTCAGCCTTTGGCAGGCTAGTTGAGCCCTTTTGATGGCCCACTTCACCCATGCCCTTTTCAGCACACTTGATGAGGTGCTTCCCCATCTCATAGATACATAGATACATACATAGATACATAGACAGTGTCGGCAGATAAGGGCCTATGGCCCACCCAGTCTGCCCATTTGAGCTTGTAAGTTCAGTTTGTTTTCCTAGAGGTCTGTTGCACCTTACTCCTGACCTCCAGAATTCCTTTATGTCTATCCCATGCATTCTTAAATCCCGTGATTGTTTCAGCCCCCACCACTTCCTCTGGCAGAGTGTTCCACTTGTCCACCACCCGTTCTGTGAAGAAATTCTTTCTCATGTTTCCTCTGAATCGTCCTCCCTCCAATTTCATCCCATGCCCTCTAGTCCTGGAACATCTTTTTTCGCTTAAAATAGTGTTTTCCTGCACCCTGTTCCTCCCTGTAAGATACTTGTATGTCTCTATCATATCCCCTCTCTCTCCTCTCCTCCAGGGAGTACATGTTCAGTTCCTTCAACCTGTTTTCATAGGACTTGTGATGCAATCCATGCACCATCTTTGTTGCCCTCCTCTGAACCTTCTCTACCCTGTCTATGTCCTTACGTAGGTATGGTCTCCAGAACTGACACTGTACTCCAGGTGGGGCCTCACTAGTGTCTTGTATGGCCGAATTATGACCTCCCTTTTCCTGCTGGTAATGCCCCTGCCTATACATCCCAGCATCCTATTTGCTTTACCTGCTGCCTTGTCACACTGTTTCCTACCTTGAGGTCATCAGAGATGATAACCCCAAGATCCCTTTCCTGCTTGGTGCATGCTATATCCTCACCCCCAACTGATATATTGTGCCAGGGTTTTGTGCCCCATATGCATTATCTTGCACTTCTTTGCATTGAATTTCAACTGCCAAACCCTGACCATTCTTCAAGTTTCTGCAGGTCGCTTCTCATTCTGTCTACACCCTCTGGTGTGTCTACTCTGTTACAGAGCTTTGTGTCATCTCGAACAGTGAAATTCTGCCTTCTAGGTCCTGCGCCATGTCACTGATGAAGATGTTGAATAGGACCGGTCCCAGCACTGATCCCTGTGGTACCCCACTGGTCACTCTTCCTCTGTGGAGTGACAGCCATTTACCACCACCCTCTGTGTCCTGCCACCCAGCCAGTTATCTACCCACCACACTACTGTCCTGCCCACACCCATATTCCCAGTTTGTGTAATAGTCTTCTATGTGGCACAGTGTCAAAGGCCTTGCTTAAGTCCAGATAGGCCATGTCCACTGCCCTCCCCTGATCCACCTCCCTAGTCACCCAGTCAAAAAATTCAATGAGGTTGGTCTGACATGACCTCCCCCTGGTGAAACCATGCTGCCTTGGGTCCTGTAGTCCATTGACAACCAGATGTTCCACCAATCTCTCCTTCAGTAGTGCTTCCATGATCTTCCCCACTACCGAGGTGAGGCTGACTGGTCTGTAGTTCCCTGCTTCTCTTTGTTCCCACTTTGTACAGGGGGACTACATCTGCTGTCCTCCAGTCTTTGGGTACTCCCTGTTTCAGTGATCGGCTAAACAGGATAGCCAGAGGTTCATCCACCACATCTCTTAGTTCTTTAAGGACCCTGGGGTGCACCCCATCTGGCCCCATTGCTTTATCAACTCTTATTACTTCCAGTTCCTTCAGGACCCTTTCTCATGTAAAGGGACTTGTGTCCATTTCTGCACCATTCTCACGTCTTGTACTCCCTTCAGACCCATTACCCTCCTCTTCCTCAGTAAAGACTGAGCAGAAATACCTGTTCGGTATGTCAGCTTTACTGTTGTCATCCTCCATGCGGCCCCCATCCTCCCCCTTCAGTCTCACTGAATCTCCTGGCTGACTTGCAGACTACAATCAAGCAGGTCCGGGATCAGGGCCAAGCTGTGGCTAAGCAGCAGCTCCAGACAGCCATGGACATTGGTGACTCTTGCTCTCGATCCATGATGCCACAGGGCTTGGCTGAGGATCTCCAACTTTACAGCAGATACCCAGCACAAGCTGGTGGCTGTCCCCTTCTTGAGCACTGATTTGTTTGGGCTAGGGGTCGAAGGGCACCTTACTTGGACTGAGAAGTCCAATGCCACCTTGGACTCAGTGACCTCCACCCAGAGGGATCCCAAGGGCTCTAAACCTCAAAAGAAGAAGCCCTTTTGGCCCCTCTCTGCCGCTGTGGCCAAACCATCCCACCCACAGCTGGGCAGCAGGCTCAGCCTTGGTGTCCTTAGCTGAAGTCTGTTGTGTCAGTCTTCCAAAAGCCAGGAGGTTGGGGTCTCAGTAGCTCCTCAGTTGGCCCTTCCTCTGCCTCCAAGCCTGCCCAGTGACATGATGGGGGGGTGCATCCCCCATGCCCATCCTGTCTTCTCTGGGTCCTTCCATTGGGGGCCGGCTCCACCTCTTCCTTTCCACCTGGTCTGCTGTCACCATGGACAGGTAGGTTCTCAAGATGATTGGTCAGGGTCTGCCTCATGAGTTCAGGACTTACCTGCCTTGCTGAACCCATGCCCCACGGGAGGACATAGTGTCCACTGACATTCTGTCAGCCGTTCAGGTCAACATTGCCCAGCTCCTCTGCAAGAAGGCCATGACTCCAATCTCAGACCCTCCAGTACACCCAGGGTTTGTCTCCAGGTACTTCCTGGTGCCAAAATGGACAGGGGTTGGTGCCCCATCTTAGATCTGCATGACTTGAATAAGTTTCTTCGGCCATGCACCTTCAGGATGGTCATTCTGTCTCCAGTCATACCTTCTCTTAAGCAGAACATGTGGTTCTGCTCTCTGGATCTTCAGGACACATTCCATGCAGAGGGGATCCTTTACGAATTCCAGGCCATGCCTTTCAGCTGGTCCTTGGCCCCCAGGGTCTTCACCAAATGCATTGCACTGGTGGTAGCTCACCTGAGGCACTGGGGGGGCGGGTTTTTCCCCCTATCTGGATGACTGGCTGATTGTGGTCCCTCCAGGGAGGAGGTGGACCGGTCCAGGAACCTGGTCCTCCAGACCTGCGTCTCCCTTGGACTCCTGGTCAATGAGACCAAGTCAGAACTTGTGCCCTTGCAGGTGATTCATTTCACTGGGGTGGAGCTCAACTCTTGCAGAGCCAGGGCAGAGGTTTTCTCCTCCTTTGCATGTCCATTTCGGGTCAGGCAGTTTTGCCCTACTCAGGACTCCCTGTGCCTCTTGGGATATATAGCAGCATGCACCAGCATGGTCCACCGGGCCTGTTGAAGAATGCACTCTCTGCAGTGGGAGTTTGCCCACCAATGGTCTCAGCACAAGGGCCACTTCAACCAGCCGGTCGCTGTGACCCAGCTGATTTGGAATGCACTCCAATGGTGGTTAGTCCTGGAAAATCTGCAGAAAAGGATCCCATTTGTCCACCCAGAGCCAACAGTCATCCTAATGATGGATGCCTCCCTGATGGGCTGCAGTGCTCACCTGGGGGACCACAGAGTCTACGGGCTCTGGACCCTGAGGAGTCGTGATGTCATATCAACCTGCTGGAGTTCTGGACAGTTCATCTGGTGCTGATGGGCTTTGCGCCACACATTTGGGGTCAAGTCGTTCAGATCCAGACGGACAACACCAAGACCATGAACTACCTCAACAAACAGGGCAGGACACACTCTTTTCCTCTGTCCAGTGAAGCTCTCCGCATCTGGACCCTCATTCTCAGCCTGGATGCTGATGATCTGGCCATCCATGCAGCCAGTGTGTCCAACCAGCAAGCAGATGCCCTCAGCTGTGTGAGTGAGGCATCTTACAAGTGATCCTTCTATCTGCCCCATCTGATGGACCTGTTTGCCTCCAGGGAGAACAGAAAGCTGAGGCTGTACTGTGCCTGCCCCCCTCAGCAGTGAATCTTGCAGGGGGGGATGCCTTCTCCAGGCCCTGGATCCTGGTCCTACTCTATACCTTCCCTCCATTTCCTTTGATCCACAAGGTGTTGCTCAAGGCCAGGAGGGACAAGGCACGGATGATCTTGGTGGCTCCAGACTGGCCCCTCCAGTTTTGGTACCCCAATCTCCTCAGCCTTGGCAACAGACTCCCAAGGCCTTTCCCTCTATGCCTGAACCTGCTTTCTTACTATCAGGGGAAGGTACTCTATCCAGAGATTCAATCCCTGCACCTGACAGCCTGGTTCCTGAGTGGCTAGAGTTCCAGGCTTTGTGTTTCCCTGAAGATGTCCTCACAGTGGTCAAGGCTTCTTGGAAGGAGTTGACCTGAAAATGCTGTGCCTTCAAATGGAAGAGGTTCTCCATTTGGTGCCAGGGCAAGAGGTTGGACTCTTTATCTTGTCCGATGGCAAGCATTCTCGACTATCTTTGGTCCCTCTCTGTCAGGCCTTCGGTCGATGAACTTTAAGGTGCACCTGGCAGCCATCTCTGCTTTCTGGGCATGGGCTGGTATGCAGTCAATGGCACAGAAAAAGGTGGTCTGGCCCTTTTTCAAAGGCCTTGACCACATTTGCCCTCCAGTGTGTGAACCACCACCACCACCACCAGCACCTTGGGACTGGTTGCTGGTGTCGGCAAAGCTCATGGGCAAGCCATTCGAAATGATGTAAGGTGCAATATGTCTCAACTGTTGTGGAAGACCGCTTTCTTGGTGGCTATCACATCAGCCAGAAGGATGAGTGAGCTCCAGGCACTCTCTGTGGAGTCTCCTTACTTTGTCTTCCACAGGGACAACGTTGTTCTTCGCCCCAACCTCAAGTTCCTCCCAAAGGTTGTGTCTGATTTTCACCTTAACCAGGTGATTAATCTCCCAGTGTACTTCACCAGCCACACCTTGGAGGCCAGGCACAGGCTCCATACGCTGGACGTGCAGCGAGCTCTAGCCTACTCCAAGGAATGCACAGCTGGAGTTTGGGGAGAGGTTTGCCAGCTATTTGTCACATACACTGAAGCCACACCTGGCAGACTGGCAAGTAAGCGGATGATTGGCAGGTGGATTGTATCCTGCATTGACCTCTGCTATAGGTTGGTGGGTCGGAAGCCTCCTGTAGGGCTAAGGACTTATTCCACCTGTCATACCACTGCTTCTAGGGATATCCTTATCCAGGAAATCTGCAGAGCTGCTACCTGGAAGTCAGCACACACACCTTCATTTCCCACTACCACATCGACCTTTAGTCATGCCAGGATGCTGATTTTGGGGTCTCAGTTCTCCAATCTCTGTTCTGTAAATAATGGGTGCACATCTTGCCCCCTCCTCCCAGAGAACTACTAGGTGTCTGCCAGATGTGTGTATGGTACACCATATCCACATCCCTAGAAAAACAGATTACTCACTTGTAACAGTAGTTCTAGGAGTGGTATATGGTGTACATCCACATTGACCCACCTGTCCTCAACTGGCAAGTGGCACACTGGTCTTGCTTCCAGTGGGTCAGCTCTGATGTCACGGGGAGGTGCCGAGGGAGTTACCTCCTGGGTGGGTGGGAGGAGCCAACTTGGAGACATTCATTCTGCTGTTAAAAGGAAAGGAAAACTGCCAGAAGTGTGGATGTACTATATCACTCCTAGAACTACTGTTACAGGTGAGTAACCTGTTTCAGTGGCAAAGGAGGAGGATTCCTCTAAGAAAATGTTATGAGTTTTTAGAGGCATCTGCCTGCCTTACAGTATTTGTCCCTCTGATCCATTCAGCTCAGTTGTCTGGCACAGGCCATGTGCTCTGCCTGCAGTTCTAAGGAAGGCCAAGAAACAATATCCAGTGCCTTCTAGTAAACCATATTATTCATCTTGACCAGAAATGGATTCAGTGTTTTTTTTTTTAAATAACTGCCAAGGACAGGTCTAAGGCTTCAAAACATATGAGCTCTCTTCCTCCTGATAAGCAATCCAGAAAGCCTGAGGTCATGGGAAAATTACCGGGCTCATATGATCAAATATCGGAATTGTCTGTGAAAATCTGTGGCTACAATGGCTGACAAACTGCTGGATGGTCCTGGCAAATTCATAGTGCAAAGCCCTAGGGTAGGGGTGGAGATTCCTTTCAAAGGCCTTATACCTGCCCTGGTAGGGTTACTCTGTGGGTCCAGGCCATGGCTCTTAACAGCCCCATGCCTCCCCTCAGGCCAGTTTGCCTCCCGGTGCCCATGGCAGGCTCACCAAAGATGCAGGTATTGGCATCCCTCCTGCTGAGAACAGGGAAAGGGAACATTGTTTAACCAGAAAAGGCACACTAAGCCAAAGCTTGTTTCCAGATGCGACCTGGGAGCATAAGGAAGTTAAGTGACTTGCTCGGGATCACACAGTATGCACCTAGGTGGCTGTGGGATTCAAACCCAGGTCTCCAGATCTGCAGCTCAGAGCCTTAACCTACTGTGCTATACTGACTATTGTCCCCAGTGACTTCTCAAATCCCGTTCCTCTGGCACCTGCAGATCACTTATCCTGGTAGGAGGTCAGATCTCCCTGTTCCTGCCAAAAAGGAGGGAGATCACTATGGATGCTTGGATGCTGGAGATGGTTCACTGAGGACACGCTCTAGAACTCCTCTCTGTCCCTCCAGTGCACCCTCCCCTGCTAAACCGGTGTCCTCCGGGACATTTTGCCCTCCTGCTGCTTCTGCCAGAGAACAGACAGAACACCAGGAGGAAGGAGCTACTGGTATAACTAAAACTTCTCTACTGGGACTAAGAACTAGAAATCTTGTACTGGGACCTTCAATTTAGGGTAATAAAAAAAGAGTTAGTGTGTTTGTCAGAGGTAGTTGAAGTAAATTGTCATCTGTTATCTGTGTACTTATCCAGGTGCTTGTCACAGGTGTCAGAAGGGAATTGTTATCTGTGAATTTAACTAAGTGTAGAAATATTTGCAAAGTAAGGGGAGTGGCTTAGCTAGAAGGAGCCAGGTTAAAACCAGATTTAAGCACTGCCCTAGAAGTTTCTGCCAGAGAACAGACAGAACACCAGGAGGAAGGAGCTACTGATATAACTAAAACTTCTCTACTGGGACTATATTGCCCTCCTTTTCTCCACTCCACCCCCTAGCCTAAACCAGTTCTACTTTTATAGGCACAGGATTTAACTGACAACAGGAACTTCCTGTTTGGGAGCAGGAAGTGAGTGATCACAGAGCCACCAAAGACTCACCATCCTAGAAGGGCAAGAGTAGCTTTCCATCCCCCCTAGCTGCTGGAGGTCTGACTCTAAGCAAGTAAGGAGACTACTGAGAAATATAAGAACTTCTTGTCTTAGAACAGGAAGATCCAGGAACTAAAAGGCACAGAGGCAGTAAGTAAGTAGGGGAAGAAAAAGAAAAAAAAACAGAGGAAAGAGGTATTCCAAACAACAGTTAGGGGCCAGAAAAAGACATGATGGGAGTGGTGCAGTGCAGTGGCTGTAGAGCAGCAGTTTTCCGAGACGTTCTGGAGGATGCAGTGTTGTCCCATCTGCAGGCACCTCTCTGGGCTGAGGAGGAGTTGCTCATCTCCAAGCTGAGTTGGCCAGGATTTGTGGGACCTCCTCTCCCACCCAGGGACCACCAGAGTCACTGCCATTGCCTCAGAGGTTGCCAAGAAAGAGGAGCGGTTGGACCACAGCGGGCTCAGGGATGGTGAGGGTGGTGGAACAGAGGTGCATTCCTCCAGCTGTACCTCTCCACAATTTCTATGCTGTTCTGGAAAAGTGTGGTTCCTCTATGGAAGCACCCACAGTGGAGACCAAGGAGGATGCTAGGAACCTCCCCAAAGGAGACCCACAGGAGGGTAGCATGGGACCCCACAGGGGAAGGAAACAACTCCTGGTGGGGGACTCCATTGTCAGGAAGGTAGAACTGGGGAGGAAGGGAGAGGAGGTAAGGTGCCTGCCTGGTGCCATGGCTTGAGGACAGGGAGCAACCTCAGGATCACAGGAGCAGCTGCACAGAGGAGGGAGCTGGATGTCACTGTCCACCTAGGGACAAATTACCTGGCTAAGAAAGGATCAGAGCAGTGCAAGAAGCATTTATGGAGACGGGGAGGGGCCTTAGACAAACAGCACACACGGTAACCTTCTCGGAGGTGCTGCCTGTCTATGGCACGGATGAGGCTAGTGCTCCACACTATGGGATTTAATCAGTGGTTGAAAAACTGGTGCAGAGCTCAGGGATTTGGCTTCATTGGGGACTGTGGGTCCACCTGGACGATGCAGGCCTATACTGGCATGATGGTCTGCATCTGTCCAGGAGGGGAACCAGGATCCTAGGTGATAGGTTTAAATACTTCATTGGCAAGCATTTAAAATAGCCAAGGGGGGAGGCACTGGAATGGAGCAGGGAAATCCTAGCCCCCTCCCCCCAAAAAATCAGGGTACTAAGTGAGGTAGACACCAACATAGAGATGTCAATACGGAGAAGCGCAAGGGTAAATGGAGAAAGTGACAAACACAATAAGGACAGGGATGGGGCAAAAGGGGTAAGGCCTTCAAGAAATGGAGGGTAATGAGTACCAATGCCCGTAGTCTGGGCAACAAGCTCCCTGAACTGGTGGCCTTGATGGAATAGGGATGCCTGGATATCGTAGCAGTCACAGAAACATGGTACACAGGAAACCATGACTGGGATGTTAACATACCAGGGTACACAACCTACAGGAGAGACAGGGAGGGTGGGGGGTAGCTCTCTATGTAAGGGAAGGAATAAAAGCAACTGAATAAAAGAGTAAACAGGGAGGAGAGGAGGCACTGTGGGTCACCTTAGAGACTGGAAATGGCACCACAATCCGCACAGGGGTTGTATACAGACCCCCATGTCAGGGGGAAGGGAGGGAATGGACAAGGATATGATAGAAGGCATACTTAGGATGGCAGAGAAAGGGGAGATACTGTTGATTGGGGATCTTAATATGCCAGATGTTAACTGGAGCACCTTTGCTGCAGCCACATCCAAAAGCAGGGCCATTCTTGATGCCCTTCAGGTGGCATGCCTCAGACAGCTAGTTTTGGAACCTACTTATGAGGGAGCAATCTTAGACCTCATACTCTCAAATGGGGACAGTGAGAGGATCTCAGATCTAGAAGTGGGTAGCCATTTGGGAACAAGTGACCACCAAACAGTGTGGTTCACGATAAACTCAGCTACAGAGTCAAGCCATACAAAAGTGAGGGTTCTGGACTTCAGGAGGGCTGACTTTGGCAAGATGGGAGAGTGCCTTAGAAAAGCACTAGCAAACAGGCTAGAAGGAGGGGTGGAACAACTATGGGGAAATATCAGAACTGCCATCACAAAGGCAACAAGCCTTTGTGTGAAGCAAATAAACAAATCAAAATGAAAGAAAAAGCCACTGTGGTTCTCAAAAGAAGTGGCAGTGAAGGTTAGGGAGAAAAAGATAGCATTTAGGAAGTATAAGGAAACACAGAAGGAGAAGGACAGAGATCTGTACCAGTTAAGGCTGAGGGAAGCAGGGAGGGTAGTCAGAATAGCAAAGGCACAAACTGAGGAAAAGATAGCCAACTCAGTTAAGAAGGGGGATAAAACCTTTTATAGTTATATCAGGGAGCGTAGAAAGACAAAGGGAGGGATAGTGAGGCTGAATAGAATGGATGGCGGTGGGCAGAGAGTGACAGTGAAAAAGCAGGGATACTGAATGAATACTTCTGTTCAGTATTCACAAAAGAGGAAGTGGGGGAGGTGCCTAATCCAATTAACAGAAGCACTCTGGAGAGAGGGGGGTCGATCCCAGTCCTTTCACAGAAAAAAGGGTTTTGAAAGAACTCCTAAAGCTGAAGGTGGACAAAGCAATGGGTACAGATGGAATTCACCCCAGAATTCTAAAAGAATTAAGCAGAGAACTAGTGACACCACTGACTACCCTTTATAACAAATCATGGGAGGATGGTGCGGTACCTGAGGACTGGAAGAAGGCTAATGTGATTCCCCTTCACAAAAGTGGGAGCAAGACAGAGGCAGAAAACTACAGGCCTGTCAGTTTGACCTCTGTGGTAGGGAAAGTGATTGAATCACTTTTAAAGGAAAGAATTGTTGAGTACCTAGAGGCCAGTGGGGCACAGAACCCAAGGCAGCATGGGCTGACAGCGGGAAGGTCATGTCAGACAAATCTAATTGATTTCTTTAACTGGGTGACCAAAGTAGTAGACCAGGGAGGGGCTGTGGACATGGCCTACCTAGACTTTAGCAAGGCATTTGACACAGTCCCACAAAAGATTAGTAGTCAAATTAACCAGCCTTGGAGTGGGTCCCAGGGTGGTAGCCTGGGTAAAACATTGGCTGAACAACAGGACACAGAAGGTAATTGTAAATGGAGTCCACTCTGAAGAAAGAGGGGTTACTAGTGGGGTATCGCAGGGTTCAGTACTGGGTCCAGTCCTTTTTAATGTCTTTATAAGTGACATTGCAGAGGGACTGGAAGGAAAAGTATGCCTCTTTGCAGATGACACAAAGATCTGCAACAGGGTCGATACACAAGGAGGCGTGGAAAGGATGAGAAGGGACTTGGCAAGGTTGGAGGAATGGTCAGAAGTATGGCAGCTTGGATTCAATGCAAAGAAGTGTAAAGTAATGCACCTGGGAAACAGAAACCCAGGGGGAAGATTACACAATGGGGGGAGGTAGTAACAACAACAAAAATGGAAAGGGACCTAGGGGTAATCATATCAGATGACCTTAAGGTTGGCAAGCAATGTGAGAAGGCAGTAGGGAGGGCTGGGGGGATACTGGAATGTATAGGGAGAGGCACTGCCAACAGAAAACAGGAACTTGTTATCCCCCCTGTACAGACAGTTGGTGAGACCCCATCTGGAGTACTGCATCCAGTTCTGGAGACCCCATCTCCACAAGGACATAGGATGGAGGCAGTTCAGAGGAGGGCAACTAAAATGGTACAGGGTCTGCAAGAGAAGCCATACAAGGAGAGGCTAAAGGAGCTTTATATGTATACCCTTGAGGAAAGGAGTGAGAGGGGAGACATGATAGAAACGTTTAAGTACCTCAGTGGAATCAACAAAGTCCAAGAGGGTAGCATCTTTCAGAAAAAGAGATGTGCAAGAACAAGGGGACACAATCTGAAGATAGAGGGGACGGCTCTGGGGCAATGTGAGGAAGTATTTTTTCACAGAGAGGGTGGTGGATGCATGGAAACAGCCTTCCTGAGGGAGGTAGGGGTCTAAAACGGTGGGAGAATTCAAGAATGCATGGGACAGACATAAGGCAATTTTTGAGGGGGGTAGGAAGAAATAGGCTGTTGGTTAAATATGATCTGCAGCTTATCCTCTAAGTAGGGAAATGGGCAGACCAGATGGGCCAAGCGGTCCTTATCTGCCATCAAAGTCTATGTTTCTATGCTGGAGGGGGTTCACACCCTCCTCAGCAAGAGGGCCATAGAGTCTGTCTTGGTTGCAGAAATGAACCTGGGGTATTATTCTCAGTACTAAATAGACTGAGGATTAAAGGCCTGCCCTAAACCTACAAGGCCTTCGCCTTTTTTATAGAATACAAGTGGTTTCAACTGGTCTCTCTGCAGCTCTCCCTCCCTTGCTCCTGCACGGGGACTGGATGTTTGTCCTGGATATGAAGGATACTTACCTCCATATCATGATCTACAGGTCCTGCAGACAGCATCTGTGATCAGTTTTGTGTCATTCCCATTAGTTTATCGTCTGCACCTCATTTTCTTGCCAAATGCTTTCAGCGGTAGCAGCTGCCCTCCGATAACAGGGTCCGTATGTCTTCCCATACATTGATGACAGGCTTCTGAAGGCCCCGTCGAGTGGAAGCTGTCGTTTACGCATTGTTCTGAACCAGACAACTATTCAAACAGTTGGAAATTCTGCTGGAAGGGCTGAAATCGGTTCTCACTGCATGCCTTCCTTTTTTTTTTCCATTGACTTCCACTGTTAGTGGAGAAAATTGACTGCTTAAGCAATAAGACATGAGGATGTGTGTGTTGTGGTGGGACTACATGCTTGATGTCTGTCAGATGTTGCGTTGATACTTGGATCATACTACAAATTACAGAAAATCCTCTGAACTATTTGTGGCTTTTGCCCCCAGAATGTTGGGCTTCCCTGTTTCGAAGCAGGGCCTTTCCAAGAGGTCAGTCTGCCACATTTCTTTCTGTTTCTAGAAGCACAGTAAGCAGCTTCCTGGTCCTGTCCATGCTCACTCCACACATGGGGTGGCTACTTCGGTGGCTTGTTTCCACAGTGTGTCTGCTGTTGACATATTTTCTGCTGCCACTTGGGAGTACTGTTCATACATTTACTAAACATTACAGTCTTGACATCGTCAATCAAAGACATGCCAGATTTGGTCTTACTCTCTGCAAGGATTCCTTCCTTCCTTCGTCCCATCCCATCCCGTCCCGTCCCATCATAAAAAATAGTTCTATAGCAGATTCCAGTGTACAGTTTAACAGAAGAGCAATCTTCGTACATCAATGCAGAAGCGGGGCTGTGAAAATAAAATGATTTTACAGGCACAGAAGGATGTTTTCTACACTCGTTTTTCATGGGGGCTAACAAAGGACCAGGACACTAGCATCAAGGTATGTACACCATTACTGGGGACTACAGTAAAGAGACCACTTTGCTCTTAAGTGTAAGGGGACTGCCACATAGACGTCTGTGCTCTCACTAGGTGGTGAGGCATGGACGTCGTCATGGGAGCTTCATCTGCTACACAGATGGCCTGAACCGAGTAAAAATGACATTGTGTGGCGCTGTACTTCGGGGGTGTTAATGGTTGTAAATTTTATATTTAGGGGCCCTAGCACCACTGGTCTTCACTGTATGTTAACAGATGACCATACAAGGCTCACATATTTACAGTGTGAGCTTGCATGGCACACATTCCCTTTAATATGCCTGCTTTTTTTCTGCCTTCCTCCGCCCATATCCCTCTTTTTCAACCTTTCACCCCTTTGTTTTTCCTCTTCTCCCAGCTGAACCTAAAAAGGGCCTTGTCATTTTCCTTCTCCCCTTTTGCTAGTCCGAGTCTTGCCTTAGTTCTCTGAACTCTCAATGCATTATGGGCTTTATTCAGTTTCCTAAGGTACTGCTACATATTTAACTCCAACTGTTAAGTCTTATACCCTCTGAAGGCTAATTTCTATGCCCGGACTGCTGCCCCCAACTTCCTGGGAAATCAAACAGATTGAGTGTGCCTGTTTCTCGTCCCAGCCTGTCTTAGCCATGCCTTAGATACTGCTTAGATCCCCTCTTTGACGGTGTTCTATTTATTTTTCACACTCTTTAATCAACTTGACTCGAGTCTCTCTCTGAGCTCTTCTTCCATCCTCTAAAAGTCAGCCCTTCTAATTTCCAGAAGTAACCTTTGCAACCACTGCCACTGAGTTTCAAGAGCTGTGCTGAACTATACCGTATTGTGGTTACTTGACCCAAAAGGATCTTCCATTTAGGGCTGTACAGAATGTTGTAAATTCCAACAAAATGGAATTCTGGAAGATTCTGTGGAATTATGTCTGCAGTAGAGTTTTGACATTTCACATGCACAGTGGTTTCTGTGGATTAATAATCCAGTTTACAGAACACTGCAGATTCTTTTTTCACAAACTGTGGAAAAATACTCCACAGTTTATGTAATCCGTGGAAAATTATGCCGTAGTTTACATAGAAATGCTATTCAGAATTCTGCAGTATTTAAAAAGAAAGTCCAAAAACATTTCAGAAGCAGATTTTCCATTTGCACCAGTTCTGATGGCAGAATTCTGCATTTTGCACAGCCCTACTGCTACTGTTCCTTCCCCTTTTGTAGCCCCCAGGTGGCGCTATCCCAAGGGCTACTACCCCTGCCTGCGTAACTGCTAACAGGTTAAGGGGCCTAGGTCCAATGACGGGTGCCTCCACCCAGAGGTTGGGGTTAAGACAGTCTGGTATGACTTGGTCACAGCCCTCTGGGACACTGCAACCCCCCTTTCTTCCCACTAGTGGCCCACACAATTTAGCAGCAGTACCTTCACAGTATACACTTACACCCAGAACTGGTTCAATCAGCTTGACTCTGGGGACCCCCTGTAAAGTAAGATGCAGTAATACAATAGCCACTGTACAGTATTTCAACACAAACATGCACTTCAAGCAGTGTAACTTTGCTAAACAACCAAATCTGATTTATTTAGGGGATAGTAACAAGGATGGGGGAGAAATCAGGTTAATTGATTCAGTCACACTAATGTTTCAGAGCACTGTGCACAGGGCTAAGGTCCCTATGAGTCACTGTTGCTGGGTACCCAGGATGGGGGGGGGGCTAGCCAGGATCGGTGCAGCTGGTTGGGGCCCTGAGGATAGAAAATACTTGCACAATACTCAGTTTGTAATCTGGAACCGGTAGGCTCAGTTGATGTATCAAGAAAGAAAATCAGATGAAACACTTGCAATTCAGTGGATCAGCTGGCAGGGAGCTACCCTGATTTTACTCACGATTCTTGTGGCTGGACACCTTTCACACAGCAGGGGGACACCGGCCGGTGATCAGAACACTCCCCACACATTTATATGTAAAAGAAAGTTACCATACCAGGCAGCTGCTTTCATATCCCGTTCGCACTTACTGCCAACCTGGGAATTCACGATGCAGCTTCACTCTCCTGACAGACCGAACGCGATGAAGTAGATTCTCCAGTCCTCTACAGGGTAAGCCTGGTTGCTGGCCACACACAGCCTCTTCTGTTCCTTGCACACAGCAGATTCAGTCGGCCTCCACACGCGCTTCCCGCGCGAAACTCGGCAGCACAGAAGTCCGGAGCTCCTTCCTCAGTCACGGCCACAACAAATCTGCCTTCTTGGCCATGGGCCAGGGAATTACAATTGGGCGCCACCCGACACAACTGGAGGGCTTCAGATGCCAGTCACTTACAACTTCCCCCATTGGTGCGAAAAGGCGCCACAGTCCAGAACTTCACTTCCCAGAATTACTGGTTATATCCCCCATTGGCAGCCAGCTCCCGAGAGAGTCCTAATCCTGGTTGGTTGCTCAATACTCCATTTTAAGCGCCCCTCCCTCCTGATTGGATCCAGGTTGCAGTTCTGATCCAAAATGGAGGGGCAAAGCACACAAAGTCCCAGCTACAAGAAAGGCAGGTAAGACAAAGTACATTTTCATTACCACTCCAACATATTGCTGGCAAACAGTTACATCCCTGGGGAGCGCTCGCTTTGCCCGCTTAGCGACGGCAAAAACGGAGCACCTTGTCAGCGGCTCGAGCGGGACTCGAGCAGGAGAACACATGGTCCCCCATACAAACTAATTAGGTCTGTGAGCAGAAAACTCTTAAAGAGGCAGTACCAGAGGCTCTAAAAGCACTCACTGATATACGGCTTGAACGCCGAACACCATGCAGGCTAGGAGCACTCAGCCAGCTCCTGGAAGACCTCTGGGAACACCCATTTGCAGGGGGGGGTTACACCTATGTTGTCCCAGTTTGACAGAACTAGGTCCAAAATGGCACCATCCTATGTCTGCTCTACTACATACGATTGGGGAACAGTCCTGGAAGACATCCGTAAGAACCTGGTAGCTAGTGCTTCTTGCCCCAGGAATGCTCCAGTCCACATCTGGCATGTTGAAATCTCCTAATAAGGCAATCCCCACCCGCCCCAGCCTTCCTTATCTCTCCTATTAGTGCCCTGTCCATCTCTTTCTGTAGCATTCCACATTGTCAATGGGTAATCATAACAACTTGGTATAGTGCGCCCCTACCAGGGGTGGCACAGTCCAACCTTTAGAATGTTGGGCATATGAGGATTCCATGCAGCAGCAACTCCGCAATTAACTGAGCCATTCAAAGGGGACAGAGCTACTTTTATCTTCTCTCAAGATTTCAAGAGTCAGGACCAGAAATTCTTTGAGGCTGCAATTCTGCATAGCAGGTTGGGGCTTCCTGTTTTTCAGGGAGCACTCCTAAATTAAAATTGTGCCTGTTAAGCTGCGGCTTTCAAATTGAATAACCTGCATTCCCGCTTTCCCTGTGTGGATTGGGAGCTTTTTTTCTGCCTTGATAGGGTGTCTTAATGGTCTCTGTTAAAAAAAAGAAAAAGGCTACCACATGTAACCCCTGGGTGGCGCTATCCCAAGGGCTACTATGCCTGCCTGCTTGGCTAGTGGCAGGTTAAGGGGCCTGGGTAATGAAACGGGTGCCTCCACCTGGAGGTCAGGGTTGTTAGTGGTCAAGCTGACCTGGGCACAACCCTCCGGGACACGGTAACCCCCCCTCTTTCCTTCCCAGTGGCCTGAACAATATACAATAATTACTTTCACAATGACCCTTATTCACCAGGCAATTACCCACACTGTTTGCACTTACCACCAGGGCTGGTTCCTCTAGCTTGACCCTGGGGACCCCCTGTAAAACAAGGTTAAGCACAGCAAATAGCAACAGTACAATACTTTTGGCACAAACTGGAACCACAGTCAGGTTAAATGCAAACAAAGTTAAATCTGATTTATTCAGGGGACTGGAACAAGGGAGGGGCGTAATCAGGTTGATTTGCTTAAAAGCTATATTAATCAGACAGTTATGCATGCAGTTCAGAGTCCCTACACAGTCACACACTCTGGGTACCCAGGTAGGAAAATGGTGGGCTAGCCAGGAACGTTGCAACTGGTTGGGGCCCTGTGATGGAAGAAAGCAACATGCACAACACATACTATTTGTAATTTGGAGCCAGAGGGCTCAGTTCGTGAGAGAAAAGGCAACAAAACAATCAAATGACAACACTTTTAGATTTAGCTGTTGTTGCAGGGAGCTACCCTGATGTTTACTCATGATACCCAATACTGGACACAGGCAGGACGAAATCGAGACTGCAGGCTGTTGAGCTGGAGTGCCTGGAGAAGCAAGTCCCACACGAATCACCGAGGTGTCATTCCTGTTCAAGGTGTTGAGCAGGGGGCTGATCCCCAGGCCAGTTTGTCGTCGATGACTTTCTCTGCGTAGCAGGTATTCTGGCTGGGCCAGTGTAGCAGGGCCCAGGCAAACGGAAGTGGATACGGATTCAGTCCATGGAGCTGGATACAGCCTCCAGCAAGCAAAACACAGTTCAGACACAGTGGGGAGCCAAATCACGACCCACTATAAGCACACAGCACATTCACATGTAAGGAAATTTCACTGTACCAGGCAAATGTCTCTCCAGTCGCAAGTACAGAGTCTCTGCACAATTCAGGAGTTCAGAGGTAGCTGGAAATCCTGACAGGCCGATCGCATTCAGCAAATCCTCGGTCTTCTTCAGGTTAAAGCCTGGTCACAATTCAGTGGCTTAATTCACTCTCCAAATTTGGATTCAGTCCGAAAAAAGCACAAGTTCCCTCTCAGGGACAGCAGGCAGGCATGCAGGCCAAACTCACGCCTGTCCACAGTTCTCCCATGCGAATCCACTATGGATTGCTGCTTGAACTCTCTCGAGCTGTTACTTCTTCACTTCCCAACTCAGATTTAACTGAAACTGCAAGCAGTGTGGGACTTTCCCCAAGATCCAAAAGGTTTGGTTGGCTGATCTGTCTGTCAGTCACAACAAGGGCTCCCCCTCCAGGTTATTTTAGGCGCCAAAAGCCCAAAACTACAGTTCCTACAAGTTTTGGCCCCACCAAGCCCCTGTAGGCAGGCTCCATTTTAGAGTCCCAAATGTACTGATTGACCCATTCTGACAGTCCAGGACCAAGATGATGGAAACAAACAGAACTGTCCATGCTGCAAATAAGGCAGGTTAGAACAAACTGCAATATTATTACTACTTTAACAAATGATCAGCAAACAAGTACATCTTCTAACAGAGCTCTCTCTCTGATTAATTATGACTGCAATCCAAGCAGCTCTTACAGAGACAGTACACAGAGGCTATACAGGCACTCTCTGGCAATACATTTAAACTGCTTAAACGCAGGACACCAGCCTGGCAGTGAGCATTTAAGCAAGCTCAAGGAAGGCTTTTTGGGAACCCCCATTTGTAGAGGGGTTACACACAGGTAGGTACAACCTTATTTTTTGGGAGTGTAGCGTTGGGGCCGCATCCAGCATTGGTTCCCGTTTCCCATCCCCTCTCCAAGTTTCAGGTTTTGTGTTTCGTAGTGTTTTACAGCTAATGTGTGATTTTGGTACATTGTAGTGCTTTTCTGGTGTTTCTCCATCTTAAATCTCCATTTTTTGGTTAGCATGGCCGCCATTGGGGCTGGGCATACTCTTCTTCTTCTTCCTCTTCTTCAGTTAGGTTTCCTGCCATTGTTTTAAGCATGCGGTCATGTCTTACGTGCTTGTGCAGTGCTAATACCAGTTGTGCAGCGCAATGCCCATCAAAACACATTGCGCTATTGCATTAGTGCATGTCCATGCATACTTTCCGGACCTTGCGCCAATCTCGGTAAAGTGTACGCTCATTCGGGTGTTTTTAGCACTACTACTTTTTTGCATCTCTCTGGTAATATTTAGCCCAGTAAACTTCAGGGCTAATAATTATTGTTTTACATAGTTTAACATGTTTTTTTTTTTTTTTCTGTGTGGTGTTTTCAGTTATTGGCACCACGGCTTATACCTTCAGCGGTCCTGGGTTTGATTCCCATGACCTCCACTAGCATGATATGTGACTCTGAGCAACTTATGTAAGACAACTCTGTGGAGTTTTTTTAGCTCACACAAAAAATATTGGGGCTGTTTATTATTTTTTACCTCATAATTGTTATTTAGCACAATTATATTTCTCTTTGTTACCATGATGTATCTGAGACCATTAATCAAGAAACAATGTAAGACCTGAAAAAGGGTGATGACTTGCTCCCCCATGGGTTCCTTTTTGCCCTCATTGTGTTGCTCAGCACCCCCCAGCTGGTTCTCTGGCCTGGGAGGGGGAGTACCTGGTTGTTATCGGCAGTGGCAGCAGAATTGCAAAGAAGTTAACTTGTGGCTCCAGCCGGAGCTTGAGTCTCGATGTTCCACAGGACACACCTGACCCCAATCGGACCCTCAGGTTGGGGGGTGCCCATCCAGGCAATTCCAGGTGCGCCACAGCGAACCTAGGCTGCAATGACAGATGTGCAGGCAGACCCCAGCCCGGCCTTTGAAGGCTAGGATGACGATTACGGGGATCTTTGGGAAGCTCCTGACCTTAATTTAAATAAATAAACAGATAAATAAGCCCTTGTCTTGTTTGTTAGATAGCTGAGGCATGTGTTGTCCCTTACAACTCAAGAGGTACAGTCCGTGGAGATGGTGGGTGTCAATCTGACTCTATCTGCATCTTTTCTGGCTAGTATGTGACCAAGCTTATTGAGCAACATTAGGCAGGTGTGGATCAGAAAGAAAGTGTCTTCCCAACCATGTCACGGTTCTCACTTTATTAAGTAGGTCTCCCAGTGGGAAGCTCCTCTACACTGAAAGACAAGGCAGTCTGTATTTCAGAAGAACACCGCCCTGCTTATAGAAGGCTCTGGCCATATCAGTCCTTCATGTCAGCAGTGGACACCATGTGCAGGAGAAGTTTTGCCTCTATCAGCACACAACAGTTGTACGTCTTATGCTGCTTTTATTGGCCAGAGCCTTCAACATTTGGGTCACTACCCTGGCCAGTTTCACTCTGCCTTTCTGAAGGTGCCAGCCTTTTTGCAATTCATGGTCATGGATCCACCTTCCAGGTGGCTATTCACTGGAGAATTTCATGTCAGATCGCTCGGCCTACTTTATGGTTTTCGGACATGAGGGCCACGTGGCTTAGTCATCGGTCTGGTCAAGCTTAGTAAGCTAAGCTACTTAACTTCCCCTTGAGGGAGGCTTGTGGTTTGACTCAAAAAAAAAAAAACATGTAATGAAAAGGGCTATCTCTGGTGTCAAACAGTGCAAGACTACTGTAACCCAAAAGAGTCAAGGTATTGGCCGGCGCAGACAATTCCGAGGGGGGGGTCCGTTTCTTTGGAAATCAGCTCCAGAGAATGGAGAAACCTATCCAGGTAACAAGGCTGCAGTATCAGAGGAACACTGGTGGCACTGTGCAGGAGTCCCAGCACCACAAACCTGGTGCCCTTACAAGAAAGCACATGGGCCCATGCCTTCATGATGGTAGATTACAGGAGCTTTTCCTCAAGATGGGCCAGAGCAATGTCAGGCACCTTATTAAGGGACGCTTTCCGCCCCAGTTTTTCTAGCGGTGAAAAGACCATAGGGTTATCAGAGCTCCTGACCCCCTCATTCTTCAGGGCCATAGTACAGGTCCCGCAAGTCAAACAGGGTCAGGGGTCCTATTGGTTTCATTTTATAGTCCCCAGGAAGTGGGGATTTGCCAGACCTGTTCTTTCTTCAAGCAACTGAACAAGTTGTGCTCCCAAACCTTTGCAGGATGGAGCTTCGGAGGTCAGTCGCCAGGTTGCTACGTCAAGGGGTTTTATTAAGCCCCAGTGCATCTGACAGATGTCTACCTCCATATTCCTCTATCAGTCCAACTCAGAATATCTCAGGTTTTGATACTGGACCAGTCTTCCAACAGGGCACTTCCCATCGCCCTAGCATCAATACCACCGAGTTCCTTGAAGGCGGTGATAGCCCTGGTGGCATATTGTCTATCCTGATTGTGACCCGATTTTCATGCACCAAGATTGTCCCTGGCAAGAGGTCAGTACTCAGCATTCTAGATATTCTAGGGCCGCATGGCTCAGGGTGAACCGGAAGCAGAACTCCCCTGAGCTGTCTCAGACTTTGGAATGTCTGGGGATGATTTTTTGAAAACAGGGAAGGTGTTTTTCACCTCCTTGGAAGGTGACTCATGTTAGAAGTCCACTGTCTCAGTCTACAGTCATTGACATCTGCTATTCGTCTGCTGTGATTGGGTCTTAGGATAGGCAGCGATACTTTCAATCCTATGGGCTTGCTTCTAAATGCAGCCTATTCAACTGGTTTTACTGTCGGCCTAGGATTCTTCATCGGAAGATCATCACCAGTCCCCCCCCCACACACACTTCATCCCTCCCTGAGTTTGTGAGTGGATGTGCAGGATCACAACAGATGTCAGCTTTATGGTTGGGAGCAGGCCGGAGCCAGCCTCCCAGTCGGGGAACATGGTCAGTCTGGGAATAGCATCTCCACTTCAAGGTTTGGGAGATGGAGAAGGTCAACCCAGCTTCCCTTAGGTCTCAACCATACTACTAAGCATGGTTTAAATTTACAGGGTCATGAAAGCACGGAAGATTTTCGAGAAGTCACTGACCTGTCAACAATTCACCTGGAGGGGTGCTGAACCTTCAGGCAGACTGCCTAAGCCGCAAAATGTTCATCCCGTGGAGTGGAAGTTGAACTAGGAGGTCTTCCAACTCCTGTGCAACCAGTTGGTTGACCTTAGATCGCTGTTCACATATAGCCACAATGCTGAGATCTGAGAGGGTTCTCAGTCTTTTTTCATTTTCCACAGCTGGGGGCAATGTTCGTTCTGCCTCAAATGTGACTCTCCAGCAGAGCATATGCTCCCTCCACTAACTCTCTTTCAAGTTAAAAAAAAAAGAAAAAAATACTAGGCAGTCATAAAATAATATAAAAGATGCTGTAGAGGGAGCTGCGTCTTATTAGCTGCAGAGTGGCTGAGAGGACTGTGGTTCTTGTACTTCACAAATCTTGCTCAGCGCACATTTCTGCCTTCTGGTGTGTAGAGACCTGCTGTCAGGCCCTCCCAAAAAGAAATCCAGGAATGATACAGCTTATGCCTTGGCTCCTGGGAGATGGAGGCCCCTTCCATAAAGGTAAATAAATATATGTTTCCCCGAGAAACTACTTGACACCTTGATGGATGCCAAAATCATCCTCTATGTCCACAGCCTATGCTCCAGTAAGGGCCACCTCTCTCTTTTACCTTGGCCCAGTAGGGAAGGGCTACTCCTTCATTGCAGTTTTGGGTTCTCTACAAGAAGGTGTGGAAAAGAGGTTGACAACGAGTCCGCTGACAGGCCAGGTTCTCTCGCAGTATCCTGGGTTTTTTGGCCTGAGAACTAATAGCTGCATGTTTAGTAAGACACATCTAGTGTCCTAATCTTCAGTTCTCCATGGAATCCAAATTGGGTTCTGAATGTTCCTTGCAAGGAGTTTTTGCTAACGCTCCCATCCATAGTGGGGGATGTGTTGTTTTACAAGGTCTCAGTGGCCATGTGTTCAGCCAGTCGAGCAGGTGAACTCCGGGCCTTGTCTCATAAGGAGCCTTACCGTATTATTTGTTTATTTATTTATTTACTTTTGTAACCAGGTAAGTGCACTAGACATGATTGCCTATTTTCAGACACAACTCAGGAAATTACAAATCAAGACAAATTACAAACAATAGTACAGAGAAAAGCAGATACACTGCAGTACATAAAAGAGATCAGCAGCCTTAACAGGGGAGTAGAATTACATAGCCAAAAGTGAAATGGTATACATTGCAAAGCTTCACAGATCAGGTTGCTAACAGAGTAAATAATATAAGTGCAAAACATCAGTGCTGGACTTGGTGGCATGGGAAGACGGGAAGGGACAGGGTAGGATAGACGTGCAAAGGCAAGGAAAGAGGGATAATGAATAAGTTAAAGGCATTTACATGTATCCAGGGAGGAGAGGTAATTGAAGAGGGCATGCTTGAAGACAGGAGTTCCAGAATTTTGGAGCATGGAAGGAGGAGGCAAGTTCACCCATTTTGGTGGAGCATTTGGAGACAGAGACTGGAGCTGAAATCATGGACTGGAGGAGTCTGGGGCAGTTGACCAGGGTGAACAAGGCAGCTAGGGAGAAGGGGAGAGAAGAATGAATAATATCGTCTGTCAGGCAACCTATGGAATATAAATGCTGGAAAGAGGAGGATAACCAGCAGAGGTCAGAGTAAAGTGTGCAATGGTGTTTGAGACGATGGGCAGATGAGGAAAATCTGCAGACATTGTTACAGGCAACATCCCACGTTTGTAGGACATTTATCTGCGCATGTGCAAAGACCGGCAGTGCATAGCAGAGACCAGGGAGCAGAAGTCCTTGGGCGATGGAGATCCTCACAGTGGAGGTCAGGACATGGCAGACACGGTAAGCCAACCCAATTTTGGCATTGACAGACTTGCAAGCTACTTCGAAATGAAGACAGAAATTGAGCGAAGGGTCCAGTGTGACTCCTAAGTATCTGAAGGAGTCGGTAATTTGTACAGGAGAACCATCGAGACAAGAAACCGGAAATGTAGGGTTTAGGATGCAGTATTTCCTGCGGGACCCAAAGACCATAGCCTTTGTCTTGGCAACGTTCAGTACAAGGTGGTGATTTGTTGCAGGTTGGAAGAAAGGTGGAAATTAATGTCGGAAATAGAACTAGAGGATACATAGAGAACCAAGTTGTCAGCATAGAGTAAGGCACGGCAGTGGGCGGTAATGGCGGGTAGATTGTTTATAAATATAGAGAAGAGCAGCGGCCTAAGGATGGAAACCTGTGGGACACCAGAGGGTAGAGGGGCAGGGGAGGAGAGGACTTTACGGTAGGAGACAAACTGGGAGCGGTTGTCCAGGTAGCTGGAGAACCAGGCAAGGGTGGACTGGGAGGCACCCAGGGAGCCTAACTGATGCAGGAGCAGTGAGTGACTGACCGAGTCAAATGCCTTCGATAAGTCAATAAAGACAGCCCCAGTGAGCTGACCCCCATCCATGGTGTCATTAGTGAATTTCGCTAGGGCAGTCGTAGTGCTGTGTCCTGGTCAGAAGCCATGTTGAGCAGGAGATAGCAGGTCATAGTTGGCTACAAAGTCGGACACCTGGTGATGAATAAACTTCTCCAGAAGTTTACTGAGGGTCGACAGGAGTGCTATGGGGTGGTAGTTCATTGGGCATTTTGGGGCACCCTTTTTAAAGACTGGTATAACCCTAGCATGTTTCCAGGAGAGGGGCATGGTGCTAGAGGTAATGGAGAGATTGAAGAGGCGCAAGATAGGGGTAGCAAGAATGGAGTCGCCGAGTTTGAGAATTCTGGGTTCCAGCCTGTCAGAACCAGCGCTGCCATGAGGAGACATAGTGTTGATGATCCGTAGGCTATCAGTCCTAGAGACAGGGCTGAGAGTAAAGGGAGGATGGGGCAAGGGGAGGCCTAGGGGGGAGGGTCGGATGGAATGGTTGTGTTGGAGGACGAGGGGGGGGGTGGTAAAGAGTGAGTTAAAGGCATTGGCAATGGTGTTAGGGTTGTTGCAGGAGACATTATCAATTATTGTGAACCAGGAAGTATGCCTTCCATCTTTTGTCTACAACCTTCTCACCCCAAGGAGAAGGAACTGCACAAGCTGGATTTGTGGCAGGCAGTGAGGTTCTACCTTAACGAGCAGCTAAGCTTTGAAACTCAGATGGTCTATTTGTTCTTTTGGAGCAGCAAGCAGGGTCAAGCCTCTACGGCTATCCTAGCTAGATGGGTGCGGGCCTATGTTTCTAAGGTCTGTATTGCAAAAAAAGAAGAGGTCTCCGTCTCTCTTCAAAGCTCACTCTATCAGGGCAAGGGCAACTTCCTCGGTGGAGAGAGAAGACGCCTCAGTTTTAGAACTATGCAAGGCAACTACGTGAAGCTTCGCTCCACGCCTTCACAAAGCATTAAAAACTGGATGTTCAGAGTTCTGCTGACACAGTTTGCAGAGTGTTGCAGGCAGCAGTTCACAAGTCATTTGGATGTTTCTGGTGTATGGGATAATATTCTCCCCCTCCCATTTTTATCTCTGGGTACTGCTTCTTTGAACCCAGTTGCTATGATTGCCCGCTGATGACACGGAGCGCTACACAAAGAAGAAATAACTTCATACTTACCGAAATTTCCTTTTCTGTTAGCTCCAACATTGTCAATGGGGCCTGCCCAGGAGCCTGGCTTCTACGGGCGAATCTTATCCAGTATGCCAGAAGAGAGATCTGGTGCATAAAAAACCCTTACTTCAGATCTCTGTCTCTATCCTGCTACACTGTATTCTGATGTATTTAAAAACGTTTTCTCAATTAGTTTGCGACCACAGGTTAACAGGTTTCGTTATTCCTTCTGTTTTCCTGTTGCCGGTAGTTCGCTGTACTCAGTAAAAAAACAAAACAAACAAAAAAGAAAAAAACAGAGAACATGCCTCATTGTGTCTCAGCTTCAGTTTCACAGGTCTGCGACTAGTATGAAAACCTGTTGGTGTTTTGAAGGTCTTCCCTGCAAGAAGGGCCGAATAATCCAGACCGTGCATCAGTGGAAAACAACTCCTTCCTTGAATGCTTGCTAGGAAGGTAAGACAGCATTTTATTTAATGTATTGGTGAATGTGTAATAATTGGTTATGGTATATGCAAATATGTAACTATTACAGCACTATGAGGTAAGTAGAAACTGGAGAGTCACAGCTGCGTGGAATGCTCATATGCTCAACATTCTAAAGGTTGGACTGTACCATTCCCTTGGTAGGGGTGCACTATACCCAGCTGTTATGATTATCCATTGACAAATGTTGGAGCTAACAGAAAAGAAAATTACAGTAAGTATGAAGTTAATTTCTGTAGTGCTCCACATTGTCAATGGGTAATCATAAGTACTGAGTATAGTGTATAGAGTATATCCCCTACCAAGGGAATGGCACAGCACAAGTTTTAGAATGTTGGGCACATGAGGATTCCATGCACTCCCAGCAACTCCCCAGTTAAACTGTGCCATTCAAAGGGTGAGAGCTACGTTTCTCTTCTCTGAAGATTTAAAATTTCAAGATTCAAGACTTCAGTTGAGGCTGCAATTCTGCTCTGCAGGTTGAGGCTGCGTGTTTACAGGGAGCACCCCTAAATTTAAATTGTGCCTGTTAAGCTGTGTCTTTCCAATTGAATAACCTGCCTTTCTTCTCATTCCCTGTGGGGATTGGGAGCCACCTTTGCTTTGCTAGGGTGTTTTGAAGGTTCTCCTTAAAACTTTTAAAAGGAAAAAGGTGCCACAGGTAAGTGCAGATTGAAATTATTGGGAGCTTAGGGTCTCTGGGATTACTCATCTTTGGCATTGCCCCCGTTGAGGTTTTGTGTGTTTTTACTGTTAAGGGCAAACCTATGATATTGGGACAACTTGGGAGGTTTTTGGTGATTTTTCCACCTCAACCTCTGTTTTAACCCCTTTGCACAGCCACCATTAGGGCTGGTTGCGTGCGTCTGCATCCCCTCAGCTTCCCGCTAGTGTTCCGAGCGCGCACTCATGGTTGGCGCATGCACATGCGCAGCGCTACAACATTGTGCAGCACTGAGTGCCTTGACTTGTATTGCACACGCACGCTAGCACCTCCACGAGCACAGGGGGCACGCGTGCACGCAGTTAGAGCGTTTTTGCTGGTTTTAGTTTGGCTAGCAGTGGGGCTAATAATTATTATATTATTACGGCTTACATAAATCCAGCAGTCCTGGGTTTGCTTCCCGTGAACCTCTCTCTTAGTATAAGTAATAGGGATAATAATTACTGCATAATTATGGTTTATACATTCAGCGGATCTGGGTTTGATTCCCACGACCTCCTCTTGCGTAATGTGTGACACTGAGTAAGGTGTTTTCAGACAGTGCTGTGGAAAAGATTTCTTTAGCCCAGGAAAGATATTGGGGCTAAGTATTATTTTACCTCACAACTGTTATTTGGCACAATTATTCATTTTCTTTGGCAGCATGACTTATCAGAGACCATTAATTTAGAAATAATATAAGTCCTGCAGCAAGGGTGATGAGGCCCTCCCCATGGTTTTTTTTGTCCTTATTGTGTTGCTCAGCACCCCCCAGCTGGTTTTCTGGTCTGGGGAGGGGGAGCACCTGGTTCTTTAAGGCAGTGTCAGCAGAACTGCAAGATATTACCTTTGTGACTCCAAAGTGCACTGGAGTCCCGATGTCCCGCAGGAAGCCCCTGAAGATACACCCAACCCCAATAGGGCCCCTCAGGTGAAGTGGGGGGAGGCCCCATTTAGGCATGTCCAGGTGCAGTGCAGTGAGCTTAGGCTGCGATAAATGATGTGCAGGCAGACCCTGACCCTGCCTTTCTGAAGGTCAGGTTGATGATTATAGGGATCTTGGGGAGGTTCCTGACCCTAAAATAAAATAAATACATCAGGGATGTTTTTCCTCCCCTGACTCATAATAAGCCCTTGTCTTTTTGGATAGCTGAGGCATGCAGTCCTTTTCAGCTCAAGAGGTTCAGTCTGCAGAGACGACGAATGTCGGTCCGTCTGCATCTTCTCTGGCTATGTGATCAAAATTTTTGAGCAACACCGGGCAGGTGTGGATCAAAAAAAGTGTCTTCCCATCCATGCCATGGTTTTTCTTTTTTTTTTTTCAATGATTTATCTGTTTTTCCCCGTTTTCATCCACCTTCACGTCCTTGGCATGAGAGTGCATGTGTGTAGAGGCATGTGCGTGTTATGCACTGCAGGATGCCCCACCCTACCAGTCACCTGTACCCGCCTGTGCTGCCATCAGACCTCCCCCCGGAGGTGGAGGGACTGCAATTCATGACCATAGTTCCACCTTCCAGATGGTTATTTACTGGAGATTTTTGGGCTAAACAGCTTGGCCTATTTCACTGTTTTCGACCATGAGGCTTGTCATTGAGTCTAGTTAAGCTTCATAGCTAACCAGTTTATCATCTGCTTATGGTGTGATTCCACCCTAGATGCTATTTAAAGGCTGCAGAATACCATAACCCAATGGGGTCATGGTAACGGCCGGAACAGACAGTTCCGAGGGGAGTTCCATTCCCTTGGAAACTGGCTCCTGGAAATGGGGGAGGCTAGTCAGGTAACCAGGTTACAGTATCAGAGGAGCACTGGCCCGGTACTTTGCAGGAGCACCAGTACCACGCATGGTGCCTCACTAGAGAGTACGCAGCCCATCCCTGACTCCTTGGTGATAGGTTAGTGGATTTTTCCTCGAAATGGGCCAGAACAATGTCAGATGCCTTATTAGGGGTCACTTCTTTGCCCCAGTTTTCAAGGGCGGTGGAAAGGTCAGATGACGTCAGAGCTCCTGGCTCACTTCAGGCCAGAGTACAGGTCCCCCTATTCAATGAGTTTAGAGGTCCTGTTCATTTTATTTTATGGGCCCCAGAAGTCTGGGGGTTGTCAGATTTCTTAGTCATGAGCCTGTACTTTTTTCTGTGTTCCACAATCTTTCTGGAGGGAGACCTGGAGATCAATCTCCAGGCTGCTCAGGCAAGGGGTTTTCTTAAGCCCCAGTGTATCTGACTGATGCCTGCTGTCACTCTCCTTACAGCAGTCCTACTCAGAGTATTTCAAGTTTTTGATACTAGATCAACTCTCCAGCTTAGGGCGTGTCTTCGCCCGAGCATCAGCTTCTCTAAGTTCCTTGAGGGTGTTGGTAGTCCTGGTAGCTTAATGTCTATCCTGATTGAATTACTTGCTTATTCATACAAGAGGCTGGTACTCAGCACTCTGGATATGCCAGAGTCACATGGCTAAGGGTGAACGGGGAGCAGAGCTCTTTCAAGACGTCTCAGACCTTGGATACCTGGCAGTAAATTTTTCGGCACAAGATCAGAAAAGGTTTTGCAGCCTTTTTCCCTGGATGGTGACTTTCTGTCAGAGTCAAGCTGGCTCACTGCTGTTGGGGCTCAGGATAAGTATCGACAGTTTTAATCCAGTGGACCCACTTCCAGATTCGGCTTATTTCATGGGTTTACTGTAGGCTTGGGATCCCTCATCGGAGGATTATCATCCAGGTTCCTTTTTTTAACCCTTATCTTCCTCACTCCCAGAGTTAGTGAGTGGATGTGCAAGATCTGAGCAAGTTCCGCGAGAACTTTCACAATTTTCACAACAGACGTCAGCCTAGCTGTATAGGGACAGGTCGGAGCCTTTTTTTCCTAATCAGGGAACTTGGCCAGCCTAACAAGTGCATCTCCACATCAATGTTCAGGAAATGTGCCGGCTCAGTGGTGCAGAGGGTTGATGTACTGGACACTTCACCTTGTGCCACGCTGGCGACCCTGGTTCGGGAACGAGTCTGGGTTGGCGGGGGGGAGGGTGAGGATGCGAGTAGCTGCCAGCTGGCGGCCCTCTGCCTTGGGAGGGTGATCTACATCTCCTTGGAGCTTGGCCGCCCCTTGGTGGAGGCCGAAGTGGCGGCACTGCTCTGAGGAGTGCCGGCGATGGGCTGAGAGAGGGCAGAAGAGGCTGGTACTAGAGCTGCGGCATGCATGTGCACCTCCATGCACATGCATCACTGCTTCCGGGGTCTCAGGAGTAGAGACAGTTCACGGGGAGAAAATGGAGAAAAATCGATGAAGCCTCCGGCTGGACTTAGGTTCTGCTCGGCGCAAGGTGCTATAAGTCCCCGAGTCCGGTAGGTTGGTGGCCGACCGGCTAGCCTGCCGAAGGAGGATAAATATAGTTTAAAAAAAAACAAAAAAATGTTCAGGAGATGTAGACGGTCCACCTAGCTCCCTTTAGTGTGTATTCATGATGCTACACATGGCAGGCACTTGTAGGTAACCATTAAGGCATGGAAGATGATTCAAGACTTCGCTAGACTGACAACAGTTCCCTGGCAGGAGTGCTGAACCTTGGGGAAACTGCTTAAGCCATATTCTGTTCATCCCGTGCAGTGGAAGTTGAACCGGAGGTTTTGCAAACTCCTGTACAACCGATTTGGTCGACCTCAGATCAGTCTGTTCGCATCCAGTCACAGGGCTCAGATCTGAGAAGGTTCTTCAGCCTTGTAGGTGCCCACACACAGGGGAAGTGGTCACACTGCCTCAAGAGTGGACCTTCAGCAGAGCACATTTTTTCTCTGTTAATGCCTTTTTTTCAAAGGGTAAAGGGAAAATAATCAATAGAGATGAAGACGCTCTGGAGGGAGCTGCTCCTTCTTACCTGCTGAGTGGCCAAATAGACTGTAGTCCTTGGACTAGCACCCTTATGCCTTCTGGTGTGCAGAGACCTGCTCAGGGTCTCTCTCTCTCGCTCCACCCCAAAAAATTCAGGAATGATGAAGCTCATAGCTTGGCCCCTGAGAGGAGGCAATTAAAAAAAAATTATATATATATATTTATATATATATATATATATATATATATAATATATGTGTGTGTGTGTAGTTTTCTCCGATAAAACCATTTTTTAATGTCTTTTCCTCTGGTCGCAGCTCGTGGGCTTCTCTCAGGCATCCTGGCCTGATCCTGCCTGCCTGAGGTCTCCCATCCCAAGCCTCCTCTCCTCCCTTCCCAAGCTGTGTACCCCCAGCTTGACTCCTCCAGGGTGGGGCTGCCCCTCCTCTTGGGCGCTCTCTTATAGACTGGCCAAGCTGCAGGTGAGGACCCGGGCTGGAGGAACTGGAAGGCCGGGTGGGTGAGATCCAGTGGGGGGCATGGGGGCCAGGTGCCATTGCCTACCCACAGAGCTGGTTGTTTCCTTGTTCTGCTGCCCTCCTCCCCCCCTCCCGAGCGTGGCATGCAATGACGCCATGGTGCATGGCAATCCTGCCGGCGTCTGACACGCTCCCCCATGTCTTTTTGTCTGCTTCCTGCAGTGCCCCTGATCTCCACCGGGGGTCACTGGGACACCAGACAACCCTGTAACCCTTCCCCTGAGAGAAGAAAGCAGTCCGTCGGATGCTCAATCCTCTCCCTCCTCTGCCGACCCCCCAGAGCCGGAGCTCACTCCCGGACTTGGGTCGCCGGCGTAGTGCGAGGTGTGGTGTCCAGCACCTCAACCCTCAGCGCCACCGGGCCAGACGATAAAACCACTTGACCCATTGATGGCTTTCAACTACCTCACAGAAATCAACAAAGTCGAAGAGGGTAGCATCTTTCAGAAAAAAAGAGATGTGCTAGAACAAGGGGGCACAATTTGAAGATGGGGGGACAGCTCAGAGGCAAAGTGAGGAAGTATTTATTACGCTGAGGGTGGTGGATGAATGGAATGGCCTTCCTGAGGAGGTCGTGGGGTCAAAAACAGTGGGGGAATTCAAAAATGCATGGGACAGACATAAAGCAATTCTAGTGGGGGGTAGGAGAAAGTAGGCTGTTGGTTAACTAGGATCTGCTGCTTATCCAGTAGGAAGGGCAGACTGGGTGGGCCAAGCAGTCCTTACCTGCCATCAAAGTCTATGTTGCTATGTTTCCATGGCTGGCAGAAATCCTCTATGTCTGCAGTCTGTGCTCCAATAGGGGCCAACTCTCTTTATATCTTGGGCCAGCTGGGAAGGGTTCTCCTTCGATGGCCTGTACTCCACAAGTTTTTGGTTTGCTATAAGAAGGTGGAGGGGTTGACACTGAGTTAACTGAGAGGTCAGGTTCTGCTATTGCAGCCCGGGGGTCTTTTGGCTTAGGAACTCATAGGCCCGTGTTTGTGGGACATGTCTCCTGTCCAGATCTGGTTTTCTGTGGGATCTCTGGGTTCGGAATGCTTCTTGCACAGAGTTTTCCGAACCACTCCCAGCCACATCGCTGGATGTGTTGTTGTTTTTTCAGACTTCCTGTTAAGGAGCCACACCTTATTAGGCATAAAGACCAGTGGTACTCAGAACAGCGTTTGTCCCTCAGGTGCGCATTGCCTTCCAGGGCCCAGGGTATAGATCTCCGTCTGACTGTCCGCACCTCCTCTGTTCAAGAGAGGGAACTGCACAAATTTAGATTTTTCTTGCACCATTAGGATCTACCTTAAACATACATCTGAATTTCGTAAGTCAGGTAGTCTATTTGTACTTTTTTGGGGCAGCCAAACAAGGATGCAAAGCCTCTAAACCCACCCTAGCTAGGTGGGCATGGGCCTGTGGTGCTAAGGCCTATATGGCAAAAAAAAGACCTCCGACTCTTATCAAGGCGCACTCCACCAGGGTGTTGGCAACTTCCTGGACCAAGCCACAGTTTCAGAACTATGGCAAGGCACTTACGTGGTCTTTAGTCCACACATTCACAAAACATTATAAATTGGATGTTCAGAGTTCTGCTGATGCAGCTTTTGGTTGCAGAGTGTTACAGGCAGAAGTTATCAAGTAATTCTGAAGCATCTGGAGTATGGGATAGTCCTCTCCCCCTTCCCATTTTTTGTCTGGGTACTGCTGCTTAGAACCCAGTTGTTATCATTACCCATTGACAATGTGGAGCGCTACAGAAAGAAGAAATTAACTTCATGCTTACCATAATTTCCTTTTCTGTTAGCTCCAACAATGTCAGTGGGCCCCACCCAGGAGCCTGGCTCACAAAAGAAGAGGAGGGGGAGGTACTTAAACCAAATAACAGAAGCACTCTGGATGGGGGGGGGTGATACCAGTCCATTCACAGAACGAAGGGTCCTGAAAGAACTCCTAAAACTGAAGGTGGACAAAGCAATGGGGCCTGACGGGATTCACCCCAGAATCCTAAAAGAACTAAGGGGAGAACTAGTGACACCACTGTCTACCCTTTTTAGCGAATCATGGGAGGATGGTGTGGTACCTGAGGACTGGAGAAGGGCAGATTTGATTTCCCTTCACAAACCTCGGAGCAAGACAAAGGCAGGAAACTATAGACCTGTTAGTTTGACCTCAGTGGTAGGGAAAATGATGGAATCATTTCTGAAAGAAAGAATTGTTGAGTACCTAGAGGCCAGCGGGGCACAGGACCCAAGGCAGCATGGATTCACTGTGGGAAGGTCATGTCAGACAAATCTAATAGATTTCTTTGACTGGGTGACCAAAGTAGTAGACCAAAGAGGGGCTGTGGACATGGCCTACCTAGACTTTAGCAAGGCGTTTGACATAGTCCCAAACAAAAGATTAATAAACAAGTTAGCCAGCCTGGGAGTGGGTCCCAGGGTGGTAGCCTGGGTAGAAAAATTGGCTGGACAACAGGACACAGAGAGTAATAGTAAATAGAGTCCACTCTGAAGAAAGGGGGTTACTAGCCGGGTACTGCAGGGTTCAGTAATGGGACCAGTTCTCTTTAATGTCTTTATAGATGACATTGTGGAGGGACTGGAAGGAAAAGTATGCCTCCTCGCAGACGACACAAAGATCTGCAACAGGGTTGATACGCAAGGAGCAGTGTGGAAAGGATGAGAAGGGACTTGGCAAGGTTAGAGGAATGGTAAAAAGTATCGCACCTTAGATTCAATGCAAAGAAGTGCAAAGTAATGCACCTGGGAAACAAAAACCCAGGGGAAGAGTACACAATGGGGATGAGGTACTAGCAACAATAAAAATGGATAGGGACCTGGGGTGGTCGTATCAGATTACCTAAAAGTAGGCAGGCAATGTGAGAAGGCAGTAGGGAGGGCTGTGGGGGCACTGGGATGTATAGGGAGAGGCATCACCAGTAGAAAACAGGAAGTTGTTATCCCTCTGTACAGACAGTTGATGAGACCCCATCTGGAGTACTGCGTGCAGTTCTGGAGATCCCATTTCCACAAGGACATAGACAGGATAGAGGCAGCCCAGAGGAGGGCAACTAAAGTGGTACAGAGTCTGCACCAGAAGCCATACGTAGAGAAACTAAAGGAGCTTAATATGTAAACCCTCGAAGAAAGGAGGTAGAGGGGGGACACGATAGAAACTTTCAAGTACTTCAAGGGAATCAACAGAATCCAAGAGGGTAGCATCTTTCAGAAAAAGAGATGTGCAAGAACAAAGGGGCACAATTTGAAGATAGAATGGGGACAGCTCAGAGGTAATGTGAGAAAGTATTTTTTCACAGAGAGGGTGATGGACACATGGAACAACCTTCCTGAGGAGGTCGCAGGGACAAAAACAGTGTGGGGGGGGGGTAATTCAAGAATGCATGGGACAGACATAAGGCAATTTATAGTGGGAGGTAGGAGGAAGTAGGCTGTTGGTTAACTAGGATCTGCAGCTTATCCAGTAGGTAGGGAAATGGGCAGACTAGGTGGGCCAACCAGTCCTTATGTGCCGTCAAAGTCTATGTTTCTGTGTTTCTTATCCTGCATACTGGGAAAGAGGTCTATTTTTTAGTTAAAATTCCCTACGTGGATCGCTCTCTTCTCTGCTGGACTGTACTCTGATATGTATTTTTATATACTGATTTATCAATTATCTGCACCTGCAGGTTAACAGGTTTTGCTGGTTAATTAAAAAGAAAACAAAGAAAGAACATATCTCATTATATTTTAGTGTAACCCCCAGGGGGCGCTATCCTGCGGGCTACTACCCCTGCCTGCTTTAACTGTAACAGGGTGAGGGGCCCAGATCCGTTGGCTGGTGCCTCCACCCAGAGGTCGGGGTTAGAACAGTCGAAGTTAACTTGGTCACAGCCCTCTGGGTAGCTGCAACCCCCCTCTCTTCCCACTAGTGGCCCACACAGTTCAGTTACAGTGCCCTTACCATAGACACTTACCCCCCGGCTCGATCCACTCAGCTCACTCCGGGGACCCCCTGAAAAGTAAAGTACAGTTACACAATTTTCACAGTGCAGTCTTTCACCATTAATACACAAACCAGCCAGTGTGCTTTTGCAAAACAAGCAATCTGATTTATTTAAGGGAAGATAACAAGGACCAGGGGGAATCAGGGTGATTGGCTTACCACTACCACCTATGAGTATCTACCTAGGGCTCTGTGCACAGGCCTAACCTATAAGGTGCTGTCTATGGGAACCCAAGCCCTAAAGGCTAGTTCCTTGATGCAGCTGGTTGGGGCCCTGACACAATGAGCGTTTTATTCCTATGAAGATTAGATGGAGCCAGCAGGCTCAGTTAATGCAATCAGAAAAACAACCGGAAGATCTTGCCTCTACAAGAACCCTGCGACAGGGAGCTACCCTGCTTTAGTACTCACAACTCCAGAAGAGAACCGCGCTCACACCACTCGCAGGGCTGAGCCTGCCTCCAGATACTTCTCCACACACCTATATGGAAAACAACAGAGGGGTACCATACCAGGCAGCTGCTCCCATGGCCTGACCGAACACACCATTACTCGGGAGCCTCACTGCAGCTTCACCTTCCTGACAGACCGAGCGCGATTCAGCAGATTCTCCAGTCCTCTACAGGTTGAGCCTGGTAGGTAGCTGGCGCTTGTGCACAGCTTCCTCTGACCGCTGCCCCGCGGATTTAGTCTGTGGATCGCCGGCGATTCAAACGGCCGCCTCAGGCCTTTCACGCGCTTCCCGCGTGAACACTCAACGGCGCAGAAGCCCAGAGCTCCTTCCTCATCCACAGCCACAATGCCTCTGCCCGTTTATTTATTTATTTATTTATTTATTAATTATTTAATTTTTGTTGACCGGGTAAGTGCACTAGACAAATCCTGCCTATTTTCAGACACGACCCCGGGGGAGGGGGATACAGATGAATGCCAACTGACCTTGAACCAGATTAAGCTGTTGGTGGTATTTTTTAGTGAATGAGAGAAATTTGGCCAGGACACCGGGAAATTCCCCTACTCTTTTCGATAAGTGCTATGGGATCTTTAACATCCACCTGAACTACCACCAATCCAGGCAGATGGGACCTCGGTTTAACGTCTCATCCGAAAGACGGAAAGAGAAACTTGACAGCATGGGGCCATCCTTCTGCTCGGGCGCCACCCGATCCCATTGGCTGACTGCAGGTGCCAATCACTTAGTCCTGCTTTCAGTGGTGCGAAAAAGGCGCCATGGTCTAGGCTTCACTTCCCGCAATTACTAGCTGTGTCTCCATTGGTCCGTTGGCTCCCGAGAGAGCTCTCATTTCGGTTGGTCGCCAGTTACTCCATTTGGGGCACCCCCTACCCCTATTGGACCCTTCAGAACATCCTGGTCCAATATGGAGGGGCACAGCACACAGTCTCAGCTGCAACAGAAACAGGTTAAACAAACTGTAATTCCCTCAACATGCTAGCAAGTCATGGCCAAACAGTTACATCATTTAAAAGGGCTCCCTCTACGCATATAGCAACTGCCAAAAGGGGAGCGATTTCACTGCAGCTCTGGCGGGGTTCGAACAGGGAAACACCAGTCCCCCCCCATATCAACCCACTAAAGCCTGCGAGCAGGCAACTCTTAAAGAGACAATACTGGAGGCGTTAGAAGCACTCACAATACCCACCTTTAGATGGCGCTAAGCCGAACACCAGTTAGGCAGGGAGCATTTAGGCAAGCTCCGGGAAGGCCTTCAAGAACCCCCCACTTGTATGGGGGTTACATTAGCTTCAGTTCACAGATGGATGATTCCTGTGAAGCATGTTGCAGTTACATGGTTTTCTCTATAAGAAGAACCGAATACTTCAGGCCTCCATTTTGGGTCCATGAAATGCATCCCTTCCCTGAATGTTGGCTAGAAGGTAAGACACAATTTTATTGTTACAAGTATGTGGTTGTATTTTATTGTATATATGTGTAGCTCTCACGGCACTGCTAGGTAAGTAGTAACTGGGGGGTTGCTGCTAGTGCATGGAATCCTCATGTGCCCAACATTCTAAAGCTTGGCCTGTGCCATTCCTCTGATAGGGGTGCACTACACCCAGTTGTTACGGTTACCCATTGACGATGTTGGAGCCAACAGAAAAGGAAATTATGGAAAGTATGAAGTTAATTTCTTCTTTCGTCTTCTGACTTGTTTGGAGATCTCTAGACCACTGTCATTCAGAGGTTAATTCCCCCTACCACCATCAGCTGAAACCGTAGAGATTCCACCCCTCTTCCTCTTTCTCCTTCTCCTATGTCACCCTTATGCCCTCTGTGGTATATAGCACTATTACCCCCCTTCTCCATGTCTTGAACAGATCATAGCCCAAGACCATAAGGTCCCAGTTATTGTTAGATGTCACCCACACTTCTATTATGGTCGTTATGTCTGGCCTACCCTCTGCTGCCACAACCTGGAGGCCACTCATTTTATTCCTGAGGCTGCCTGCATTTATGAAAACCACCGCCCAGGAGACCTGTTTCCTCCCCATATGTGCACGTTGATCACTCCATTCTTGCTCGTTACCTTTGCATTTTTGCATCCTCTTCCTCCCTCCCAAGCTGCTTTGATTCCTAGTACCTCATGAACCTCACTGACACATACCCCGTCTGAATTATCCATTATTCTCTGAATACCCCTCTCCAGTTGGGGGAGTGCTAGCTGGGTCTCCCTCACTTGCGTTCCCACATAGGATGCTCCATCCCTGGGTTATGCCAATCTCCAGCCTCACCTACCTTAGTACCTAGTAAGGTCGCAATATGGTCTAAAGCTTCAAATCTGCCAAATAAAGGAAAATCAAGCAGCATTCTACTGGTTACCCGGTCTGGAACAACCCCCCGTATAACTAGCCCCTTCAGTATTTAGGTAATAAAATCTAATCTGAGACTTCACTCACCCCTCACAGTGCCACTACCCCCACCACAACAGATGACATTTCATACCCCATGACTGTTCATATTTATTTATTTCAAGAGTTTCACCAGGAAAAGATACTGAGCTAAAAGCTTGTTTCCAGATGTGTCCTAGAGGGAGGGGGAAGGGGAGGTGCAGAGTGCATTCAAAATCACAACAGTTCTTAACATAATACATTCAACAGTCACATTATATATAATAACTTAAAAATCGTACAGACAAAATAATAGACTTAAGACATTGGGTGTAATAAATAAAACGCACAGAGGTAGTTGAGCATAAATACTGTACTTCCGTTGGCTGAAAAATAGTAATGGGAAAACATAGCAGCAGAAGGGCAGGAAGCAGTACAAGTCATTGAGGGAGGGAGAGTGGCGGAAGTAGCAGCGGGGGCCTATGAGGTAGAGTGAACCTATGGAATGGACGAAAGGTGAGGAGGGGTAGTGAGAAAGTATTGGTGACGGTAGTGTAGTGAAGTTACAGTGGAGTGATTTCAATGAAAATGGTGTGGCAGCCATGCGAATGGCAGTGGAGAGGGAGCTCCACAGTTTGGAGAGGCAGAAGGAGAACGCAGCTTGACCAGTGAAGGATTTGACTGGTGGAGGGTTTGCAGGTGGGAGTCAGAGCTGCAAAGGCAGTAGGGAGGTGTTGGTGGGGGGAGAGGAGGGAGGAGAGAGCTAGGTAGGAGAGAGCCTAGCCAGAATTTGGAGATGAAGGTGCATGAAAATAGGTGTCCAGCCCGGGGAGTACAATGAACAGTGGTGGGATCTGGGGTTGCAGTCCAGGGCAAAGTGGCAGAAGGAGTGGAAAAGGGGGTCCGCTCTGCCAAGGACAGACTTAGGAGTGGTGCATAGTTGAAGATGAGTAGGATCGTGTTTGTAACCATCACTGTATGGGCAGGCAGCAGAATGCATGATTTATTCCTGCAAAGAGCCCCCGGCTTAGGGTGCAGTTTTTTGTGGACAGTGTCCACATGAGTACAGAAATATAGTTGACTGTCTGACCATACCCCGAGGTGTCTGAAGGAAAGAACAACTTCAGTCACAGTGTCACCAAGGGTCTGGAAGGATATAATTACGGTTTACCTGCCACTGTATGCTCGGGCCACCCTTATACTGTATTTCTTCTAGTGTATTTGATACTGTTCTGTTTGTACCTCTGAATTAATGTCACTTAGTACCTGAATGCTCTTGCATTGTTTCATGTTTTGCATTTTCATTCATTGCTTAATGTCTGTATTGTGCTTTGTTTTTTTTCTTTGATTTGTATTTCTGCGACTCTGACACCTGGTCCTCAGGTATCCCCCCCTCCCCCCACCAGGGCTGGTCACCAACCTTCTTATGGACTTACTGGTTATCCACCACTTACCCAGCACCACATGTGGTGATGGGTCACCAGCCATGTCAGTCGTGCGTGAGCCCATACTTCTCAACTGTCCCTGATTTTCAGGGACTTGATTTGTCTAAAAATTTTACTCTGCCCTCCTAAAATTGTGTTTCTGTGACTAAACAGTGGGGTTATAAGTACAAAATAATATCAAACATAAAAGTTACAGACTTGTTCTTTCTTAGTTGATTTTTTTAAGCCTTGCCCCTGATTTATGAGGGGAGGTTGAGAGGTATGCGTGAGCCCACTGGGGGGTGCTGGATTACACCAGGGCTGTTTTCCTCCAGTTTTCTCCCCAGGGCACTGTCATGCAGTGCCACACACACGTGAGTGCAGTGGACCACATGTAATGCGTGGCATCCAGTGGCAGTTTTCTCCCTTCAGTGAATGCTCACTTGCGCCACTACCTGGCCTCAGCCAGCTGACAGTCGAGCAGTGAGACCCTGCATTCCCCACGGCATGGGAGGACAGCTGTTCCTTAGGATGCTCAGTCCCCCCCCCTCCCCCACGGTTGGCTCACAGTGACCCAAGCTCATCCCTGAGTCCAGGTTGCCGGCATCATGAGTGGTAGCCTTACCAGTGTGATGACAGGCCGGCTGTATTTTGCTTGCTGTTCCTGTGGCAACTGCTTCTGTATCCTTGCACAGCACCCTCCACCAGGCCACAGCTGGAAATGAGATTGGTCTTCAGTTCTCTGCTTGCCTGCCTGGCTTAAATACAAGTCAATAAATAAAGGAGGTCTCTTTGATGACCTCCCAGAACCAAGCAGGACTCTAAAGGGACTGCTGAATATCTTTTCTCCCTGTCCATTAGTAGGTCAGGTGCACACTTGGGAGGGGTGGGGGGTATCCGCATCTGGACCCTGGAACTGGCTATAAAAACATGTTGCTTGACTCAGATTACTTGAGAATGTGCTCTGTTGGAGCATATGATGTGAAAACTATTTTCTTTTTCAGTAGAGTCTTTGCTGCCATGGGCATGGACCAGTATAATAATAGAGACTGCAAAGGTGAAAACAAGTTCTAGATAACACTGACGTAAGTACAAATATTTTAAATAAAAATACTTTTTGAGTTTGAGATTGTGACGTCCAGACATGCCTTTTTACATGGTGTAATACAGTAGTGCTCCTTGTTTGTCCAGCAGGCCCTCCTGAGTTCCACCCCCAAAAAACAAGAAATAAAACCCAGCTATGTCTTTGATTCAGTAGCCTTGGATTCTGTTTGTGATGGACATGGGATTTATTTATCCAGTGCTGCAGCTTTCAACTCAGCCAAAATCATGAAACTGTTCTAAACCTTGCAGGATTTTTGTCTCCCTTGCATGCCAAGAAAAATATTAACCTGACACCGAAGCCCCCTCCAATACATGGAGCAATGTAACAAACCGGAATTCATCATTTTATAAAGGCCTCTTTCTTGAGTTTTTCAGAGTTGGGGTGATGTGCCCTCTGGTGGACTGATCTAGCAATCCATGATTCCAAGATGAAATGTGGTTGAATTGATCCCTGTCTGTACGTTGGTGTTTTTCCAGCATCAAAGTCATGAGAAAAGGGAACTGTAAGCTCTGCGTGGGTCTGTACGTGGAGGGAACTTGTGAGATACGGGGGTCAACCGCAGGCAGAAAGGCTAGTAATTTCTGTAAGGTAATCTTGAAGACTGTCATTGGCCTGTTCATCACCATTGGCCTCTGAAGTCTGCAAGTGACTGTGGAAAAGTGATTGTGGCTACTTCTGCTTCACCTCCCAGATGCATGTTTAGAGAAAGGAACCTCTTAAGAGAGTACTGAAAAATGACCTGCATTTCCTTAGGGGTTAATCAGCTCGGGGCAACTGTGACATTTTATGCAGACACTTCTGTTGATTTAAAAGCTTTGTCTTTGTTAAAAAAGGAACCCTTGGCACCTTGATACTGGGGGCTCTGTGTCTGCACAGCAGTTCCTACCGATCACTCAGATAGCGTACAGCCCACTGGAGAAATTCCTGGGATAACCTACAGTGGGGACAAAATGGACAAAAGAGCATTAATGGTTTAAAAATCATTCATTGCAAATTTTACTCCCCCAGATAACCTCCCAGTATTTATTTATTTATTTATTTCAGATTGGGATTAATACCTTTGAGTCAGAGACTCGTTTACAAAGGTTCCAAGTCATACAGATAACATATGGACGAACAGGCATAACAACAGGTTAACATAAGGTTACGTAGTTTGCATGGAAGGTACATTACAGGGTAAGATGCATTGCAAAATAATGTAGGGTCTACTTTAATACAGAGGGTCCATCAGCCAGTACCTATTCCTGGAACCAGGACACAGCTTAACTAGATTAGGAATCAATGCCCCTCCATGGAGAGAGCTGTTTGCATGACAGATGCAGGTAGACACAAATGGTCTACCCATGGTAAGCGTAAAGAACAGTAAGAGATGACACAGAGAACTTGCATGGTGGAGTGAAGCAGCCAGAGAAGGCTTTGTCAGCTCTTGGTGTAGGGAAACAGAGTGAAAAGTGGAGGAGAGGTGTGGGCATCACCTGGTGGGGTGTTAGTGGGGGGACCAGCGGGTCCGGGGAGTGGAGGAAGGTGCACTTGGGAGAGTAGAGTGGACGAGGGGGCCGTGAAGGGTTGGGTGGGCGAAGGGAGAGGGAGGGTGGTGGGGGATATTAAGGGGAGAGATACGAGGCGGGGGGCAAATGGTAGTAGAGGGAGTATGTTAGCAGGATCCCTAGTGGCAGAAGGCAGAGGTAATATAGGAGCCAGCAGTTCCTGTTTTAGGCAAGTGCATAAAAAAGGTTATGGTTTGAGGAAACATTTACAGATATTCTCAAGGGCCAAGTAGTCTCGTAGGCCTGGCTTGAATTGGCTAATCTTACTACACTCAGTCAGGACTTTAGGGAGTTCATTGAACCACCTGGGACCATGGAAGGAAAGGGATCTCTGGGCTTATGTTGTTCTCTTAAATAGCACTGTCAGCCAACCCTTGTCTGTGTTTCGGGTCCTAATAGAAGGTTGTGTGGTTATGAATAGACTAGAGATTGATCTTGGGGTGAGCCCTAACAAGGACTTCTTAGCACGTAGGCACTTTGGTATGCAATCTGATGTTGAAGAGGGAACCACCCTGTGTCTTGATAAAGGGCACAGGTATGTGTCCACTGATCCACCCCCAGGACCAGGCGACAGGCTTTAAGTACTGTTTTTATCCTTTTGAGGGCAGTGTCGGTGCCTGCCCAATAGATTACAAGGCCGTAATCTACGGTGGATAAGACAGAGCAACTTGTGACCAATTTCAGAGCTTCCAAGGTCATAGAATGCCGGTGTCGATAGAGGACTCCCAGTTTTGCATTAGTCATTTTAACAACATGGTCAACATGTGTTTTGAATGATAGGGTGCCATCAGGATGAACCCTGAGGTATTTAAATGTGCTCACCTGCTCCAGTGTGTCACCTTTTAGGCTCTGGATGTGAAGGGGCCCACACTTCTTCTTGTTCTGATTAACAGAGATCATGCTCTTTGGTTTTTTGTAGCTCAGCAAGAGTTTGTTGTCGGTGAACCATTTTTCATGTCTGTGGAAGTTACTTTGTAGTTCAGTGGAGATCGAGGCCTGATTTATTTCTTTGGCTGAGATGACTACATCATCAGCATACAGTACAGTGTGCGCAGGGCATTCTGTGGGTAAGGGGTTTACAAAGAGGAGTGGCCCTAATATAGGCCCCTGGGGGACACCCAGGCTCGCTTCTTTTGGTTCTGAGAGATTACCTTTGATTTTGACTCATTGAGTCCTGCCAGAGTGGTAAGTGTTGAATCATGTCACCACATCACTAGACAGGCCTATTGAGAGAAGGTTTTGCAGTAGGAGTTGATGGTTGACAGTGTAAAATGCCTTTGTGAGGTCTATAAAGATAGACCCCACAGCCAATCTACTATCAAAGGCATCATATATATGGGAGGTACAATCAGCTAGAGTGGAGACAGTGGAGTAATCGCTCCTGAATCTGTGCTGCTGGAGACTGAGTAGCTTGTACATGGATAGGTAATCTGTGAGCTGGTCCGAGATCGCTCATTCAGGGGCTTTAGATGGGGGGAGAATAGAGATAGGCCTGTAGTTTGACAGGTTGGTTGACTCTCCATTCTTGAAGACAGGGGTAACTTGGACCTCCTTCCACTTGTCTGGGAGGACACCTGACCTCAGAGAGGCATTGAACACTTTGGTGATAAGTTCAGCTACCTCACTTAGCACCAGACCTATCATCTTCTTATCAATGTGGTCACCACTCATCTGAGTCTTCGATAATGCTGTTTAATATATTTAACAGTTTCGTGCTTATGTAGCTGCCTAAAGTAGAAAGGGGAGACACTTATGGGAGAAGAATGTGCTGATAAGCTGTGTGGCGAGTTGCAGGTAGAGGGTGATGGGAAGTCTCTGGGTAGAACTGTACTAAGGTCTATAAATGCCTTATTGAAAGCATTTGAGATGTCACTGGTGTCCTAAAGAGTCCCAGTTGAAGTGACGATTAGTTCTGGGGGGCTCTGGATGCTTTGCCTGCAAGGAACTTTACAGAGTCGCAAAACTCTCTTCCACTGCCCCGGCTCTTCTTCAGGAGATCATTGTAGTGGGAGGCCTTAGCCAATCGAATGAGCTTTGTGCAGTTGTTCTGAGCTGTTCTGTAGGCAATGATGTCCAGGTGTTTTCCAGTAGCTCTGGCTTTGTGCCACAAATTGTCCCTGTGGCGCATGAGTTCAATGAAGGAGCCAGAGAGCCTAGGGTTGGTGGTACCTCTTATTTTTTTCATTTTGTAGGGGGCAAATATGTCACAAGCCTTATTAAACTTATTGAGGAAGTAGTCAAGGGCTATGTTGCCATCCTGCACCCTGTCCAGCAGTGTCCAATCAATTAGGTTAAGATATTGCCTAAAGGCATTCAGCTGACCTGTCCTCAATGACCTATTTCTGGAGATCTGGGGGGCACTTCTGGATAATTTATTTGAGGTGCACATGATTGGGGAGTGGTCACTGAGGGTATCAGGTAGGACTAAGACCTTGGATATATGTTGTGGGCAGGTAGTGAGGAGCCAGTCTATTAACGCGTTCAAGCCTGTTTTGCAGTTGCATCTTGTGGGTTTTGTTATCGGCTGTGAGAGGTAGAGGCTTGAGATTTGATCCCGGACAGCAGATGCTGCCTTAGACTGCCAATTGCTGTTGAAGTCTGTGACAATGATGTGTTCCAAGTTTGT